>BSBM01001753.1:0-637500 GCA_027924585.1 Larix kaempferi
AGGAGTTGTGGGGGAGATAGATAAAGAGAGGACTAGTAGGGGAGGGTTAGGGGTTTGGGAGGAGTAGGGTGGTTAGAGAGAAGGGGTGTAGTTTAGGAGTGGGGGGGTTGGAGAGAGAGACAGAGAGCGATAGAGAGAGAGAAATAGGGGGTGGGTAGTGGTAGGGGGTAGGGAGTAAGAGAGAGAGAGAGAGAGAAGTGGTGCTTAGGGATAGGGGGTGTAAGAGGGGAATTATGAGGGGAGAGAGAGCAGCGGTAATAGGGGTTCTAAGGGGAGAAGAGAGGTGGGGGTTAGGGGTATAGGTGGAGGGCGAGGTGGGGGAGAGAGAGAGAGAGAGAGAGAGCAGGGGGGTTGGTTAGGGGGTGAGGTAGGGCATCATGGTGATTAGGACTATGGGGGAGGAAAGGGGTTGGGGGAGATAAAGAGATAGAGATCAGGTGGTTTAGGGGTAATGGGGAGGTTAGAGAGAAGGGTGGTTATAGTTGAGTATAGGAGGGTTTTAGGGTAGAGAGAGAGATGTGTGGTTGTCAATGATAAGGGGGATGGGGAGTAGGAGAGAGAGAGGTGGGGGTCAGAGCTAGGGGTAGTAGAGGGGGGTTAGAGAGGGAGGGGGGGTTATGAGAGAGAGAGAGAGAGAGAGTTTAGTGGTAGGGGAGTAGGAGAGAATGAGTGGGGGAGGGGTGTAGGGGTTTAGGAATGAGGAGTGGGGGGGTTAGGCATAGAGAGAGAGAAGGGGGGAGGTTTTGGCTAGGGGGAGTAGGAGAGAGGGTGTAGCGATAGGGGAATGAGGAGTGGGGGGTTGGGGGTACAGAGAGAGAGAGAGAGAGAGAGAGAGAGAGAGATGTTCTAGGGAGAGAGAGAGATGGGGGGTGGTTAGTGGTAATGGGAGGGGGATTAAGAGAGACAAAGATAGAGAGAGGGGGGGTTGTGGGTAGGGGGGGTAAGGGGGGAGAGAGAGAGAGAGGGTGGTTAGAGGTAGGGGGATGGGGAGTAGAAGAGAGGGAGAGGTGGGGATTAAGGGTAGGGAGAGTAAGAGGGGGGTTAGTAGAGATAGAGATAAGGGTGGAAATAGGGGGTTGAGGGGGAGAGAGAGGGGTGGGGCTTAGGGATAGGTGGAGTAGTAGGAGAGAGAGAGAGAGAGAGACAGTGGGGTTAGTAAGGGTTAGGAGGAGGAAGGGATAGATAGAGATAGAGAGGGGAGTGATTAGTGGTAGGAGTAGTGGAGAGAGAGTGTATGAAAGAGATAGAGAGGGGGGGGCATTAGGGGGGCTAAGAGGGAGATAGAGGGATGGGGGTTACGTGTAGGTGGAGGAGTAGGAAAGAGAGAGAGAGAAAGGGAGGAGTGGGGTTTGGGTTGTTAAAATTTAATATGCTAAGACAGAAAATAGCAACATTACATTCCATTTCACAATAATATCATATACAGGATCACTAAAGAAACAACAAGCATAGCATAAACACAAGAGACACAGATTTATCCTGGGAAACCCTCATGGGGTAGAAAACCCAGTAAAGCTTCCTCAATATAGATGACCAGCAATATACAAAGATGCAAACCAAAGACATGATCTCCTCCTCTACCATAGCAGACCTCTCCTCCACAAGTGCACCTCTCTCAAGTGTGTGAGTGTATCAAATGAGGAATACACCTCCTCTATTTATACACTACTCTGACATATCTTTTACACAAGTACATGTAGGCTCGTATTTAACCAATGGGTTAAATACCCCACTACAACTGACTGGTCCAACCCCTCTAGGGTGGTCTAATAACCCTTTGACCCACATAACACATACAGGGCTGACCTCCTCTAGGGAAGTCTAATAACCCGAGTTACCACATTCCGACGGAGGAATAAACATCTCCGGATATACAATAAGATCTTTACGGAGGAATGAAACATCTCTGGAATAATAAAGTACAATTATAATATTCTTTGAAGTTACAATATCTCAACATGGGTAGGGGGAGGAGGAGAGAGAGAGAGAGAGAGAGAGAGAGAGAGAGAGAGAGAGAGAGAGAAGGGGATGTTAGAGGGTTGGGTGGGAGAGAGAAGGGTGGGGGTTAGGGTAAAGAGAGAGAGAGGCTAGTAAGGGTTAGGAGGAGGAGGGGGTGAGAGAGAGAGGGAGGATGGGAAGGAAGTAAAGTGAGAGAGATAGAGAGGTGGGAGGGATGCTATTGGGTTGGGGGAGAGAGAGAGAGAGAGAGAGAGAGAGAGAGAGAGAGAGAGATTTGAGAAGGTGGGGGGATGGGGTGGTGATTAGGGGTAGGGTGCGGGAGGGAGGTTGGGGGAGAGAAAGAATTAAATATTGGGAGGGTTATGGGTTTTGGGAGGAGTAGGGTGGTTAGAGAGAAGGGAGGTGTAGTTGGGGAGTGGGGCGGGGTTGTAGAGAGAGAGAAATGGGGGGTGGGAAGTAAGTGAGAGATAGAGAGAGGTGGGGCTTAGGGATAGGTGGTGTAAGAGGGGCATTATGAAGAGAGAGAGAGAAGTGGCAATAGAGGGTTTGGGTGGAGAAGAGGGGTGGGGGTGAGGGGTATACGTGGAGGAGTAGGGGAGAGAGAGAGAGAGGTTAGTTGTAGGGGGGGAGCTATGGGGGAGATAGATATAGAGAGGAGTAGTGGGGGAGGGTTAGGGTTTTGGGGAAGAGTAGGGTGGTTAGAGAGAGGGGGGTGTATTTGAGGAGTGGGAGGGTTGGAGAGAGAGAGAGAGAGAGAGAGAGAGAGAAATGGTGTGTGTTTAGTTGTGGGGGGTGGGGAGTAAGAGAAAGAGAGAGAGGTGGTGCTTAGGGATAGGGGGTGTTATGAGGAGAGAGAGAGAGATCAGTGGTAACAGGGGTTGTAGTGGGAGAAGAGAGGTGGGGGTTAGGGGTATAGGTGGAGGAGTAAGGGAAAGAGAGTGAGAGTGAGAGAGAGGTTAGTGGTATGGGGAGGAATAGTGGGGGAGATAGATAGATAAAGAGAGAGAGATTTGAGAAGGTGGGGGGATGGGGTGGTGATTAGGGGTAGGGTGTAGGAGGTTGGTTGGGGGAGAGAAAGAATTAAATATCAGGAGGGTTATGGGTTTTGGGAGGAGTAGGGTGGTTAGAGAGAAGGGGGGTGTAGTTGAGGAGTCGGGCGGGGTTGGAGAGAGAGAGAAATGGGGGGTGGTTAGTGGTAGGGGGGTGGGTAGTAAGAGAGAGATAGGGAGAGGTGGGGCTTAGGAATAGGCGGTGTAAGAGGGGCATTATGAAGAGAGAGAGAGAGAGAAGTGGAAATAGGGGGTTTAAGGGGAGAAGAGGGGTGGGGGGTGAGGGGTATATGTGGAGGTTTAGGGGAGAGAGAGAGAGAGAGAGAGAGAGAGAGAGAGAGAGGTTAGTTGTAGGGGGAGGACTTGTGAGGGAGATAGATATAGAGAGGAGTAGTCGAGGAGGGTTAGCGGTTTGGGGAGGAGTAGGGTGGTTAGAGAGAGGGGGGTGTAGTTAAGGATTGGGGGGCTTGGAGAGAGAGAGAGAGAGAGAGGGAGAGAGAGAGAGAAATGGAGGGTGGTTAGTGGTAGGGGGTAGGGAGTAAGAGAAAGAGACAGAGGTGGTGCTTAGGGATAAGGGGTGTAAGAGGGGTGTTATGAGGAGAGAGAGAGAGAGAGCAGTGGTAATAGGGGTTCTAGGGGGGAAGACAGGTGGGGGTTAGGGGTATAGGTGGAGGAGTAGGGGAAAGAGAGAGAGAGAGGGGGTTTAGTGGTAGGGGGAGGAATAGTGGGGGAGATAGATAGATAGAGAGAGAGAGAGCAGGGGGGAAGGCGTTGGTTAGGGGGTGAGTCAGTGCATGGTTGTGATTAGCGGTAGGAGGGAGGAAGGGGGTTGGGTGAGATAAATAGATAGAGATCAAGAGGTTTAGGGGGGTAGTAGGGAGGTTAGAGAGAAGGGTGGTTATAGTTGAGGATATGAGTTTTTGGGGGTAGAGAAAGAGAGAGATAGAGATAGATAGATAGATAGATAGATAGAGAGAGAGAGAGAGAGAGAGAGAGATGGGGGTGGTCAGTGACAAGGGGGATGGGGAGTAGGAGAGAGAGAGGTGGGGGTCATAGGTAGGGGTAGTAAGAGGGGGGTTAGAGAGAGAGGGGGGGATTAGAGAGAGAGAGAGAGAGAGAGAGAGAGAGAGAGAGAGATAGAGAGTGAGAAAGAGAGAGAAAGAGAAATGGGGGGTGGTTAGTGGTAGGGGGTGGGGAGTAAGAGAAAGAGAGAGAGGTGGTGCTTAGGGATAAGGGGTGTAAGAGGGGTGTTATGAGGAGAGAGAGAGAGAGCAGTGGTAATAGGAGTTCTAGGGGGGAAGACAGGTGGGGGTTAGGCGTATAGGTGGAGGAGTAGGGGAAAGAGAGAGAGAGAGGGGTTTTAGTGGTAGGGGGAGGAATAGTGGGGGAGATAGATAGATAGAGAGAGAGAGCAGGGGGGGAGGGGTTGGTTAGGGGGTGAGGCAGTGCATGGTGGTGATTAGCGGTAGGAGGGAGGAAGGGGGTTGGGTGAGATAAATAGATAGAGATCAAGAGGTTTAGGGGGTAGTAGGGAGGTTAGAGAGAAGGGTGGTTATAGTTGAGGATAGTAGGGTTTGGGGGTAGAGAAAGAGAGAGATAGATAGATAGAGAGAGAGAGAGAGAGAGAGAGAGAGAGAGAGAGAGAGAGAGAGAGAGAGATGGGGGGTGGTCAGTGACAAGGGGGATGGGGAGTAGGAGAGAGAGAGGTGGGGGTCATAGGTAGGGGTAGTAAGAGGGGGGTTAGAGAGAGAGGGGGGATTAGAGAGAGAGAGAGAGAGAGAGAGAGAGAGAGTGAGGTTAGTGATAGGGGAATAGGAGAGAAGGAGTGGGGGAGGGTGTAGGGATTGAGGAGTGAGGAGTGGGGGAGGGTGTAGGGATTGAGAGAGAGAGAGGGGGTTGTTTGGGCTAAGGGGAGTAAGAGAGAGGGTGTGTGGAGGGAGTATGGATATGGGAATGAGGAGTGGGGGGTTGGGGTTACATACACACACACACACACATAGAGAGAGAGAGAGAGATGGGGGGTGGTTAGTGGTAGTGGGAGGGGGATTAAGAGTGACAAAGAGAGAGAGAGGGGGGGTTTATGGGTAAGGGGAGTAAGAGAGAGAAGGGGGGGTAAGGGGAGAGAGAGAGAGAGAGAGAGAGATGGGGGTAGTTAGTTTTAGGGGGATGGGGAGTAGGAGAGAGGGAGAGGTGGGGATTAGGGTTAGGGAGAGTAAGAGGGGGGTTAGTTGGAGACAAAGAGAAGGGTGGAAATAGGGTGTTGAGGGGGAGAGAGAGAGGTGGGGCTTAGTGGTAGGTGGAGGAGTAGGGGAGAGAGAGAGAGAGACATGGGGGTTAGTAAGGGTTAGGAGGAGGAAGGGATAGATAGAGATAGAGTAGGGGGTGATTAGTGGTAGGAGTAGTGGAGAGAGAGTGTGTGGAAGAGAGAGAGAGAGCAAAATGGTTTAGGTGTATAAAGAGAGAGGGGGGGGCATTAGGCGGTGAGGGGGAGAAAGAGGGGTGGGGGTTATGTGTAGGTGGAGGAGTAGGAGAGAGAGAGAGAGAAAGGGAGGAGTGGGGTTTGGGTAGGGGGAGGAGTAGGGGGGAGAGAGAGAGAGAGAGAGAGAGAGAGAGAGAAAGAGAGAGAGAGAGAGAGAGAGAGAATGGGATGTTAGCGAGTTGGGCGGGGAGAGAGAGGGGTGGGGGTTAGGGTAGAGAGAGAGAGAGGTTAGTAAGGGTTGCAAGGAGAAGGGGGGGGGGAGAGTGAGGATGGGAGGGAAGTAAAGTGAGAAAGATAGATAGGGAGGAGGGATGTTATTGGGTTGGGGGAGCGAGAGAGGGTGGGGGTTAGGGTAGGTGGAGGAGTAGGGGATATAGAGAGAGTGAGAGAGGGGGTTAGTAAGGGTTAGGAGGAGGGGAGGGAGAGAGGGAGGAGGGGGGTTAGTGGTAGGGGGGAGTAGGGGGGCATGAGAGAGATAGAGAGGGGGGTGATGGGAGAGGATGTTAGGTGGTTGGGTGGGAGAGAGAGGGAGAGCGAGAGAGAGAGAGAGAGAGAGAGAGAAGACACGGTCAAGCAGAGAGAGAGAGAGAGAGAGAGAGAGAGAGAGAGATTGTCATGGTCCAACCTCTGACCATCATGTTGGGAACCCACCATCCACTGATTATCATGCTGGGAGTATTGATGTACCCATTTGAAACCTTCGTAAAACTAATTTACCTTCTAGGCTTTGTGAGGGGCCCCACTTTCTTAAGTTTTTCCCTGGTATTCCCAAGGTATGAGAAGTATGGTTGTGAGATTCGGAATGACCCGTATCATCAACCTCTGGACATTATACTGATGATACCTCGTCAACCAATGACTCTTTGGTTAAGAGTCAGAAAAATAAAGTCAAGAATCCTCGCTTATTATGTAGGGACATGCATCATACTTACCTTTGTCCTCACATGTACGAATCTTTGAAATTATTGGAAAATGTTTATATGTCTCAATCACAACCTCCAACAAGTTGTAGTAAATTTTCTCTTGAATTTCCATTGATTGATCAAGCGGTCGATCTAGTTTCATCCTCGGTCGATCGCACTCCTCCCTTGAAGAGTGAAACCCAAATGGTTAATGTAGTTTCATCGTCGATCGATCCCACTCCTCCCTTGAAGAGTGAAACCCAAGTGGTTGATCTAGTTTCATCCTCGGTCAATTCGACCCTTCCCTTGAAGAGTGAAACCCAAGTGGTTGATCTAGTTTCATCCTCGGTCAATCTCACTCTCCTATTAGAGAGTGAATCTAATACCAATCAGGTTATTCTTGTGAATACAAATTCTACCATGTAGGGGGCCATTAATCCTTCTATTACAGGACCTCCCCCAAGTAATGAGGCTTATAGTATTCCACCTTTGGTTCGAAATCAGACAATTTTTATCAATTGGAATAGACTCTCTGCACCTCACCTTCCATCCTATCTGCCTTTCAAAATCATTGTGCAGGTTGGTCATATAGATGTACCTCATACTATAGTTGATGAAGGTGCCACAGTTATCATTTTGTCCTCAAAATTCTTTGCAGGCTATGGTTTCCTAACAACTTGTTCCCATTAGTCAGAATTTGTTAGATTTTAATAGAGGAATCAGTCAACCTTTGGGGGTTGTTCCTCATTTTCCTATTTCATTAAGTGGAAAAACAGTCTTTATTGATTTTTTGTTACCATGAGCATAGATTGGTCTTTGTCTCCAAGCTCGTTAAAAAGGAACACACATGTATAAGCACAATTTACCTTTGGTTTTGAGCTTGTGTAAAAATGAAACCATTCCAAGGCATAGTTTGCTTTCAGTTTCAAGCTTGTGCAAAAATGAAACCATTCCCAAGAATACTTTACCTTCGATTTCAAGCATGGATAAAAATGAAACCAACTCCATGAGCAAAGTTCTTTTCTTGTGTCAAGCTCATTAAAAGATGAAACAAATGATCATGAGCAGATTTCTATTCTCATTGTTGGCACAGGGTTAGACTGCATGAAGTGTGGAAGCCGATAGCGACAAGAAGGACCATTCGCGGAGAACAAGGAACCAACAAAAGCACAAGATTAGTTTAGTTAGTTAGAATGGGTCATTTGGGCCATTTTGTAACCATTATAGTTTCCTATAAATAGGAATATGATTGTAATCCTAAGAACACATATTTCATTAAATTTGGAATTAAACCATAGATCTAGAATCACAAAATAACCATAAAACTCATTTTTTCTAATGTCCTTGGAATTTTTCTAATGTCAGTTGATCAATAGAGAAGCAGATGAATTGCGTAATGTTTTTCTCTTCCTCTGGCAAGTTTTGTATGGATCCACAATAAGTTGATTTGAACTGTCGCTGTGAGGGTTGTGCCGCAGGTTTTTGATGAGTTATTGCATGAAGATGTTTGAATATGTCTCTTTCTTATATCTTTTTTTGTTGAATGATGAATGTGACCTAAATACCATGTTATGCTTAATTTCTGCTATTCTGTAATTTCTATTGATGTGATCACCAGTCTTACCATGTGAGTGCAAATGTTGATTACATATTGAATATGTGAATGATGAATGTATGTTTGAATTGGTAAGCATGATGCGAAGATAAATATTTGGTTTCTGTACCAATAGAGTGAGAATAGATGCATGTCCTCCCCCTACTGTGGAAACTTGGTTCCTACAGCCCCCTTAATCATCTCGAGTGAGACTTCACTCGCTCTGGGGGTGTTGTTGGAAAGGGTAAAACTTTTATGGGCTGGTGCTTAGGGGTGTTTGGTTGGTGTTTGTTGACAATAGTGTGAAGTGAACCCCTATCAACATAACTGTGTCAACAAATGGTTCCGTTGATGGTACCTTGAAGAAGAAAGAAGAGGACATGCTATGGAATCCAACGAAACCAGATATTTGTTGATGTATTTGTAAATTCGGAAGATATTCACTTGTATATTACATTTGTACTTTATTGTATATCCAACAGAGATGTATTATTCCTCTGATTAGAAGTGTCGTAATTTGTATCTATAAGTGTCGCAAGTTACATTGTAAGTGTCTTCATTTGTATTGATGGGTTACTAGACCACCAGTGTGGGGTCAACCCTAGTTAGGTCATGTGGTTGGGTTATTAGGCTTCATTGAGAAGTTAGCCCCAGTGAATTATTGGCAGGTCAAGTTAGTGTATAAATAGAGAGGTTGTGTCTCTCATTTGATTCACTCACTTCTCAAACTCACATAACTAAGAGAGAAAGTGGTGCACATGTGGAGGAGGAGGAGCATATGCTAGAGACATATCTTTGGGTTTTATCCTTGTGATCTTGTACTGGGGCTTATTCTATCTCTGTGGAAGTTGCGGGGTTTTTCCCTTCTTGGTTTTCCCCGAGGAAACTCTGTGTCTCTTGTGTGCTTGCATTATTGTGTTTATGATTGATATGTTGTACATGTTATTCTCTTAGTGATACTGAATGATAATGGAATGAAATTATCAAAAAATTAACAAGATTCAAGATTGGTTCAATCGAAAGACACAGGAATTCACAGAAGGAGAAAGTCAAAATCTTGGGAAGAAGAAAAGTAGTTTGTTGCAAAAGCATATCTATTCTGATATTCGCAAGGTATTTTTCTTTGAATTTCCAGTATTGCTACACGAGTGGTTGGCGTAGCTAGCATTTCAAAAAAAAATTGCCAAGGAGGAGAAGCTAACCATTGGACTCTAGAACTGATTAAAAACTTAAAATGGGTCGATAACAGGGTATCAAGGGCTATCAACTTCTGGGTAGACAGTATCCTAGAGGGATAGATCACTGAGTTTTCTGTTGATACAATCAAGTCATATAGTGATACAGAAAGGATTTTTTTCAAAGGACCTATAGGGAGATTTCTAGTATCGCTGAAGTTGTGGATTAAGATGCTCATCTGCGAAAAGGGTATACTAAAGATAAATTTTGACGAGTAGAAGATTGGTGTGCAGAGGTTGTGGGTACTACGTGAATGTGGGTCTAATAGAAATATGTGGGGTAGATGGACATGAGAGACGACGAATTTCTAAGGGAGGCTGAGGAAGATTGTGGTACCTTGAGAAGTGGGGCGATATTCCAGCGACCAGAGAAGAAGAGGAGGAATGGAAGAGAGTCTGTTGAGGCGACCGGAACGGAAAAATGTGAAACAAGACCACAAGGGACTAAGCGACCTTATGGTGACAAAGAAAGTGAACAGGATACCCTAGAAGCCGCAGAGGGAGGGACCCTAAGCTACAACATACCCTCAACTCCGTGCACTACTTGAAATTTTGTAGGAAGAAATCCAGGTTATTTGCAGAGCTGTCCCACGTGTCAAACAATGGTAAGAGTAGCTGATCAGTAAATAATAATAGTAGGAGTGCAATAATGGCAGCTGGTGATGTAAAAATGCCAATTTTCCAAGGTAACAGGACCGAGGATCTGGAACAATATTTGCTTTTGTGTCAAGCAGTATGGACTATGAAGCAGGTCCAAGACAAAGATATCAAAAAGAGCCAACTAGCGACGACCTTTAGGGGCTGTGCGCTAGACTGGTTTTTTAAATTTACTAAGGTACCGAAAGGAACTCTAGATAAAACACTGCAACATATTAGGGAAGGACTCATTGATGAATTTAGAATACCAAAATATAAGTTGCAGTACATCACAAAGCTAAAGGAAATCAAGCAGTTCCCAAACGAATTAGTGCGGAAATTTGACCAGTGGTATAAAATGTTAATAGAAAAGGTGAGTTTTGGGATGAGTGACATGCAACATAAAGAGTGGTTCATCGCAGAATTTGTGCCACACATTTGAGGAACACTGATGCAACAGAAAGTAACATCCCGGGAAGAAGCGCTGGAAATTGCAATGAAGCTAGAGGCTTCACTGATTGGTGAAACATGCATAGGAATGGATCGGCTACAAGCACATCTAACCAATTTAATGATCCATCTACAAGATATTAAGAAGGGAAAATAATCCCATGAAGACATATGGTGTAGTAGATGCAAAATAGAAGGACATCACAAGGATCAGTGCCCAGAATTTTGAGAGTATTTATAGTCGGGGGCACCGAATCCCCTCAGTTAGGGAGCGATGCCTTGGTGTCGTGTCTGTCAGACGAGAGGACATCGACTAGAACAGTTCATGTAGCTGTAGAAGATGGTGTCAAAGCCAGTTAAATTGTACTGCAAATTTTATCGATCGATTGGCTATGTTGAAAAATATTGCAGGGCATATGACCTACTCTAAGAACATACTACAGATACATTTTTCATGAAGGGAGAGGAGAAACCATTGGTACAACAAAAATACAACCAACAACAGCCTCACTATAATCTTCAACTGCAGTATTATCAACCGCAATATCCACATATACAATATAAAAAATCGTAGTGCGGTCAACCGCAATACCCACCATATGGGCCACTGCGAGGAGGTTTCAGAGGGGGGTTCCGCGGAGGTCGAGGTACTGGTGCTGGCCGAGGAGGAGCTTTTGGATGAGGTCAAGGACCAATCATATGTTACAATTGTGGTCAATTGAGACATTACTAGAGGGATTTCCTGAATCCAACTCCACAATGCACTTACTGCAGTGCTGCGAACCATGGTGTCGAGGACTGTCCTCAGCTTATCGCGAAGTGGAAGACTAAGAACCTACCCCTGCCTACACCAAATCAGAATAAGAACCAAAATCTGCCACCAGTAGTAAAAAATATATCAACAGAGGTAAGAGGTCAATCTGCGACTGTTGGAGTAGTGACCTGTGACAGGGGAAGACAGGTCACAGTTGAGCGTCCAACCAATAGCGATAAAACAAGTGACATTCTATGTGGAAGCACAAAGGGATATTTTCTTGAAAGCACAGGAGGCAATGAGACATATGAGGCAGCCACCTCTTCACCATACATAATTTTCCTATGAAATGCCGCCAATATTCAACACAATGAATTCATAGAAAAAGACTAACACCTTAAGAGCCTTCCTAGAGAGATTCTTGGAGTTGGAAAAATATCAGGATGCATTAGCAGAGATATCCAGCCTGTTGCATCGACATGAGGTTCAATGACAGGATCGGACGGTCAATCGAATACATAAGAGGAAGACAAGAAGAGAAATGAGGATGTATGCACAAATCAGAGCATTCGATGTCAACTCCATTATCTTAGACCTAGGATCAGATGTAAACATTATAAGGAAATAGACCTAGAAAATGATGGGGAAACCACAGTTGGAATGGTCCTCGGTACAACTGCGATTAGCAAATCAAAGTAAGGTCACCCCAATTGGTCGATTATGCCAGGTCCTAGTAGAGATAGGAGGACTCAAAACATACGCATATCTTGATGTGATAGAGCTTGTCAAGAACACAAGCCCCTATCCCGTGTTGCTAGGGATACATTGGCAATGGACAATCAGGACATCATCAATCTCAAGAAACAAACCATGTCATTCGAAAACCACGAGATGAGGGTAGTCACACCTCTCGATCCTGTAGAAGGGAAGAGAGATGTTGAGCCGACAAGGGATGAATTCACTGAGGGATGGGAAAATCTGTACAACATATCAGAAGAATACATCAATCCTACTACAAATGGAGAGTTACGATGGCATAGCATCAGTTTGATGTCGTCAGATTCAGATGAAGCACTTGAACATTGGTAGAATCAGCTACATGAAGTATTGTTTAGGAGGTGTACACAAATCACCCACTTGCTGAGATGGGTAGCTACAGAAGTGTGTGAACTACCAACATATGAGGGGTTTCCCAATTTGATTGCATTTATCATTGATTTTGAAGAAAAAGTGACAGAACCACAACAACTACTTGCCTTGGAGGAATCCTTGAAGGCTACACCAGCGTGATGGTGGGTAGCGCACAAGTCAACAATAACAAATTGCCCATTATGTTGAAACCTAATGGAGGTTAGGTTCAATGACACTGAAGGATACTGCGCAAGGAAGTACAATGGTAGAGGAGATCGAAAGGACCATTTGAATAAATGTCAAAACAAATGGGGAACATAGTCAAAACACGAATGGGTCCATGCATTTATTCACACATTGGATCAAGTACCATGAAGTTGGTATATCACAGCAGAGTTGCGATGCAGAACAACTACATGGGATCAACTGACTATTGGCTTTAGCCAAACATTTAGTTTCTCCGATGAAAACCACTTCATCCACAATGCGTTACAACAAGTCTATGAGAAAGTACTCGAAGCAGTTCCAACAGAAAAACCTATGGGACTTTAGTGGACTGTGACACCAAAAATGTTGATGGAATGCTACAACATAATAGGAGAGCTAAACAATGAGGATGATTCGAGGGCTACGTATATACCAGAGTCAGAAGGAAGTCGTAATGTTGAAGCACTAGATATGCTTTCCAACAAGTTTCAACAACCATTGCAAAATCAAGAAAGTGAACATTGGGTCGGAAGAGAATGCCAAGTTCTCGAGCATCAGATATTATTGGGATGAATTGACCATTGCCAAGATGAAGGACCTATTGCATGAGTTTCAAGATTTGTTCCCAACAAAATTTTCAGAGATGAACGGTATTTCTGGGGACCTTGGTGAGATGAAAATACCACTGACACCTGAGGCAAAGCCAATAAAGCAGCGACCTTAGAAGTTGAATCTGAGGTACAAGGAGCGTGTGAAAGCTGAAATTGAGAGAATTATGGAAGCAGGAATTATATAACCAGTGGAGCAATCTGAGTGGATCAGTCCGATGGTGGTCCAAGATAAGAAAACTAGTGAAGTCAGGATCTGTGTTTATTTAAGAAAGCTAAATGGCGCATGTTTACATGATCCATTCCGTACACCGTTCACGGATGAAGTGTTAGAAGGTGTGGGAGGTCAGGAAATATACTCCTTCACAAACGGATTCTCAGGATATCACCAGATAAAAATTGCAAAGGAGGATCGGTACAAAGCAACGTTCATCACAGAATGGCGATGTTTTCAATATACAGTGATTCCATTTGGCCTGAAGAATGCACTAGTAATATTTTCAAGACTGGTGGTTGTTGTGTTCAAGGATTTCATCCATAAATTTATTGCAGTATACATGGATGATTGGACAGTATATGGGTTGGTTAAGGATCATGTTTCTAACTTGAGGTTGATGCTGGAAATATGTCAACAACACCATATTTCACTAAATCTGAAGAAGTTCATTTTCTGCGCTTTATTTGGGATCCCACTGGGACACATTGCATGCAGGGAAGGAATGTTGGTCGACCAAATGAAGATCACGATTATCGTCGACCTACCCCCACCAACAATAGTAAAACAATTAAGAGCAACGTTAGGACACACGGGATACTACAGGAAGTTTATAAGAGGTTATGCAACGATCACGGCACCGATGAAAAAACTATTGAGGAAGGATGCCAAGTTCAAGTGGAACGAAGAAATCCAAAAGATCCTTGATACAATGAAAGTGAAAATGGTCGAAACACCAATACTAGTGTTTTCTGATTGGACGAAGGAATTCCATGTTCATGTTGATGCATCATCAGCCACACTAGGAGTAGTATTGGCCCAGCTAGGAGAAGGAGCAATCTACCACCCGATCGCATTTGCAAGTAGGAAGATGTATACTGCAGAGAATAACTACACGACGACGGAAAGGGAAGGGTTGGCGATTGTCTACGCCTTAGAGAATTTTTGACATTATCTCTTAGGAGGAAATTTTAAAAATGTTCAGTCATCATTCAACACTCAAATACCTATTGAACAAGCTTGTGTTGGGGGGGAAATATGTCGATGGCTATTACTCTTCCAAGAACTTGACTTTGAGATAATTGTAAAACCTGGGTGACTAAATGTAGGACCAGATCATCTGTCGCGGATAGAATCAGGAGAAGAACCAAGGAATATTGATGAAGGATTTCCCGACGCTCAGTTATTTAGGGTCGAAATGGTCAATGACCACTACGAGCACATTATACAATTTTTGGCAACAGGGAAGGCATTGGAGGAATTTACTACCAAACTAAAGAAAGAGTTAGTTGTCAGAGTTGCATATTTCCAATTTATTGTAGGGAAACTATATACGACGGGACCAAACAAAATACTTCGACGATATGTCCTTCTACATGAACAGGAAAGGATCTTAGAGGAAGTTCACGATGGGATCGCAGGAGGACACTATGGAGGATGTGCCACTGCTAGAAAGATACTTCGAGCTAGACTATGGTGGCCAACAATGCATGGAGATGCTACAGACTACGCAAAAAGATGCAACGTATGTCAAAGAATAGTGAAACCGTCACGAAGGGATGAAATTCTATTAGTACCTCATTTGACACTACAGGCTTTCAACAAATGGGAAATCGACTTTGTGGGACCTATCAACCCACTAGGAAAAAGAAGAGGGTCACACTACATAATTACTGTGATAGATTATTTGACATGATGGGTGGAAGCTACACCAATGAAGGATTGCACGGCTGCGACTGCAGCAAGGTTTCTCTTTGATAATGTGGTCACTAGTTTTGGGTGCCCAAAGATACTGATGAGCAACCAGGGTACTCATTTTGTCAATCAAACGATCATGGTGATGACAGCAGAGTTTCAAATTCAACACAGGATATACATATCACCCACAAACTAATCACATAGTTGAGGCATTGAACAAAATATTAGAGCATGTACTCACAAAGGTGTGGAACACAAGTCGCGACGATTGGGATTTGAAGATTCGAGCGATACTGTGGGCTTATAGAACAACTTGCAAATGATTGACAGGACAGACTCCATTCAAGTTAGTATACGGAAAAGAAGTATTAATTCCAACGGAGTATATCATCCCAAGTCTGCACATCGCAGTAGCCATAGGAATGAGCGACGAAGGAGCAATTGAAGAATGATTGGCACAGTTTGTAAAGCTTGATGAGGATTGATTTTTCACAGGATTCCATCAAAATGTAGAAAATGATCGACAAAAGGCTTGGAATGATCGCCACGTCAAAACAAAGCACTTCCAGCGAGGAGATATGGTCCTATTATACGACAAGTAGTTTGCAAAGCTTCTAGGTAAGCTGCATATGCATTGAGGTAAGCTCCAAATGCATTAGTTTGGTCCTTATATCATAAACTTTGTTACTGATGGAGGTGCGGTGTAGTTAAAAAGGATATATGGGACATTGTGGACAAATCTAGTAAACAGGAATCGTTTGAAACCCTATCGCCATAACCAAGCACATAGCATCTAAGACACAAGTCCCATAGAAAAAAAAAAGAAAAAAAAAGCGTGAGACATGGTAAGACTGGTCACTCGTCGACATTTAGCATGCATGAGTCAAGTCAGAGCATAATTACTGCGGCTACGCATCAATGGAAGACAACATAATTTTATGATGACACACTTGAGGACAAAATATGATGAATACGTGAAATATTTAGCAAATGACTTGACAATCATGCATCAAGGACATGAGGAATAAGCATAAATACAAGTGAAGAGATTTGAAGATGAGGGCTTATGAACATTATGAAGAGAGTTAGTAAGTCAAATGAGCGATTCCAAGGAAGTTGTGGGATAAGGAAGTGAGATTAGAAAGTTGCAATGGTGCATTTCGTTTCCATTGGAAGCCCCCACGGTGCGCTAAGGGAAAGGATGGTAAGTGTTCATGAGAAACTAACATATGTAGAGGAACCATGTATCAGGAAGAACAAAGATGAGGTCTTATCCAAGATGTCTAAGAAAGTTTCAAGTGTTATAAGAGAAGCTGTCCCTATGACCACATAAGTACCAAGAGAAAAGGAACGCCGATACAAGCAAAGGATGATCAAATCTGTGAAATAGATGTGCCGGAACACTATGCCCTTTCCACAATTTGGAGTTGTCAATAAATTTATGTCCAGTCGCAAGCTAGGGATGAGGGAAACAAACGGCCAATATGGGATAAACGATGAAGGTTCCAAGATACTGTAGGATGAGTTCGAGAAGTACATGACAACGAGAACTGGACGTAAGGACTAGTTCGAGAAGTACATGACAGCGAGCACCAGACGAAAGGATCAACTTGAGAAGTACAAAATAACGAAGAACGAGAACAGTTCCAACAGGGTCCAACTGAGGTGTCTCGAGGGAGGGCCACACGTTTGTGTTGGGGTCCTCTTGGCACGAGGTTAGACCGCATGAAGTGAGGAAGCCGATAGCGATGATAAATACCATATGCAGAAGAAAGGACCATTCACAGAGAACAAGGAACCGACAAAACCGTAAGATTAGTTTAGCTAGTTAGAATGGGTCATTTGGACCATTTTGTAACTACTATAGTTGGCTATAAATAGGACTATGATTGTAAGCCTAAGGGCATCAGTTGATCAATATTGAAGTAGATGAATTGCATAATGTTTTGCTCTACCTCCGGCAAGTTTTTTATGGATCCATGATAAGTTGTTTGGAACTATCCCTCTAAGGGTTGTGCCATAGTTTTTTGATGAGTTAATGCATGAAGATGTTCGGATATGTCTCTTTCTTATCTCTGTTTGTGTTTAATGATGAATGCGACCTAAATATTGTGTTATTTTTAAGTTCCGTTGTGCTATTATTTCGGTTGATGCAATCGCTAGTCTTACCATGTCAATGCGAATGTTGATTACATATTGAATATGTGAATGATGAATGTATGTTTGAATTGGTAAGCATGATGCAAAGATAAATCTCTGGTTTCTGTAGAAATAGAGTGAGAATAGATGCATGTCCTCCCGCTACTACAGGAACTTGGTTCCTGCAAGCACCTTAATCATCTCAAGTGAGACTTCACTTGCTCCACGGGTGTTGCTGGAAAGGGTAAAACCTTTGTGGGCCCATGCTTAAGGGTGTTTGGTTGGTGTTTGTTGACAGTAGTGCGAAGTGAACCCTTGTCGACATAACTGTGTCAACACCCATGTCAAGTTCATTAAAAAATGAAACAACACCCCACGAGCATAGTTCTATTCTTGTGTAAAGAACGTTAAAAATGAAATAGATCCCCTCCCTTTGAATTGAGTCTTTCACTAGATTTAATATCTACACCTTCTTTTCATTCACCTATGCTATTTAATCCTCTTTTTCCTTCCTCCACTAGTGAAGGTATTCCTACTAGTAACCACAAGTTTTATTGGATGATGAAAAGAGTAGGAGAATGAAACGAAGCTTGGGGGCCATGTCTCTAGCTTCTATATATTATACTGGAGGTAAGCTGTCAACTTCTTATGCTGGGGGAAAACTTCCAACCTATGGATATCATGTTGGGAAGAAACCTCCCAATGACCATTATACCAAGCACAGTTTATTTTTTGTTACAAGCTCGTTAAAAAATGAAGCAGACATCATGAAAATTATTTTCACCTGTCTTCGAGCTCGTTAAAAACAATAAGGCAATATTGAGCTTACTTTTCACTTTTTTTTGGTGCTCTGGTTGAAACATGAAAAGTTGTTTGAGCTTACTTTTTACTTTTTCGAGCTTTGGTTCAAACATGAAAAATATTCTAAGTGATTTTGATACCATTGCTGTGCTTGTTAAAAGTTTGAGTAAAAAGATGTGTCTAACGAATATAGGTTTATCACTTTATTCGGCCTCGCTATACTACTTATGGAAAAGGAACTGTGTTGAGTTTAATTTTTCCTTTGTCGTACTCGATCATCAACCATGAGAAAGTTGTATATGGAGTCATCTTTAATTTATTTTCAGACTCCCTAAACAGGAAAATATTACTGAGCAAACTTGTTTCTTTCATGCCCGTAAAAGGATTTGAAATGACGTCATTCATGATTAGAAGAGTTCTGTCTCACATTGTTTTATCCTTTTTCAGGTGAGGATACTAACTTAAAAAAAAGAACCATTAGGAGTATTCTTTTAATTGTTTCAGACTCTCTAAATTTGAAATGCCGTCGAGTTTACCTTATTTCAACTCATAAAATCATACATGAAAGGACCCTCTTTGGGACCGAACCCCTCCTTTCTCAAGTTTGTAAAACATGTGAGATTGGAATCATCATATGATGAGCTACATCGAGCTTTTGTTACCCTCTTCCATCTCATTAAAAATCAAAGACGCACTCATCCATCATGATGGGGAAATTAAAGGAATGGGAAGATGTATTTTAGTCTGTATTAATGATAGCTTAAAGTAACCTTTGAATGTGGAACTTGTATGCATTCTAGTTAAACAGTTGGGTAGTCATCTTGTCCTCACGTCATACCAATTCCATGAGTCATTCTACTCAGTTGGGTACTCCGAAGAATTCTTCAGTCAATTGTTTCATTATGTCTTGGTCTCTACTATGCCAATTCATTGCTGCCAAGTCACTTGTCATGCCATTGAATGTTCAAAGGAAGTATTTGGTCGGAATCAACCTTCGCAGTCATTCAAAATTATGTTGTGTTGGTCGTCCCTATTTACCATTACACCTTTGTGTCATTTCACACTCATTTGACATATCATCTTATATCACTTCCTATGTCAGTTTCGTGTCGATGATCTGGGATGCATCATGTCCCTCCTCCGATGAGTCTATTTCTATCGACATCATCTCATCATCTAGGAATTAGACTTAGAAACTAGTCGGTACCTTGGAGCCTACATGCCTTAATGGCAGGTTTCCTCGCTTTTGACAGTAGGCTTACATCATTGACCTCTGATCGAATGATTCCATGAATGTTCGACTCCAACTCATTTATTCAGATTCGTTGGGATGCACTAGTCATTCCTTGGGTATCATTGTCATCATTGGTGATTTACATCGCACTTGTTAACAGTTCACATCATTGACTGGTAACCAAGTGGTTTGTACCATGTTTGATTTCAACACATTCTAATCACATGGTAAGATTCGTATCATTTCGGGAATGAGTAGAAGACCTTGGGTTGTTCTGGGGTCTTACTATTACACCCAGGTTGTGATGGATATTTTTTGGTAGGTCGCCACACAAATTTTATGATGGAGACATCATGGATGTACTGTCACGCATATCCACTCTTGTGTTGGTCCTGGCTATGTTATTATCTCATCATGGATATATGCTTGTATTTTGTTATCCATGATTGTGTTCAGTCATTCACATATGGATCCATGTTGTATTTTGGTCGGTGACTATAGCTTGAGCAACTCCAAACCACGCTACAAATTTTATGATGTAGACCTCATGGATGTACTCTCACGCATATCCACTCTTGTATTGGACCTAGCTATGTTATTATCTAATCATGGATATACACTTGTATTTTATTATCCATGATTGTGTTCAGTCATTCAGATATGGATCCACGTTGTATTTTGGTGGCCATATCAGTATCAACATCATTACTATTGTTGAAGGTTTGTGGTTTTTCCAGTTCGGGTGAAGAAGGTTGGAAATGGCTACACCAACCGGTAAGACTCGGAGGTTTCCTTGTAACTCTGAATAGATGAGGATGATGGCCAAAATGTGTGCTGTTTTGTGTATTTTCTTTTAATTCAAAGAGTTTGTAACTCGTCGAGATAGGGTTTGTAAAATTTAAAAGAAATGGGGAGGATAATACCTTGACCCATAGGGCAAAAGCCGTGTTGATTGTGAAATGCAACTGTTGTGGAACAGAGTTCTTATTCTCAGACTTAATGTAGAGATGCAACTTGTTCTCAATATGGTTCTCCGTTTATGCTTGATGAAATAAAAGTTATGGTTATGAAAATAAAATGGGAACTTCTTGATATCGTTTCTCCTGTAAATAATAACTATAAAAATGTAATAGTTGTAATGAGGGTTTCTCCAGACTGGGATATTGTAATTCCTATGTGTTTCAAAGAACGATGATAGATGTTCGTCTGTTTTATAAATGTGTTGCTGCATTTCCACTCTTAAAAGAAATCCAAGGTTTAGGGTTTGAATTTGTTTAAAATGTATGACTTGATTTTGATCATCGATATGATACCGAGACTTCGACTATGTCAAATTATGGAAATGAATAAAGTGTGTTCTATGTTAAGCTTTATGGAAATTGTCACATGGTTTGTCATGAGTTGAAATGGTTGAATAATAATGATTGTTGCCGAGAGTTGGTAACACTGTTTATGGTTATAAAAATGAATTTATAAATGTTTGATGAAATGTGCAACAGTTGGAAAATTTGGAACAATTCTAGAATGTTGTAGAATGTTTGTTTGGAAAGGGTATTACCCTTGGTCAATGACCAGAATGATGATTATGATTTGATTCTGTTACTAGAATAATGAGATGATATGCTAGTTTTGTGTTAAGAGAGTTGTAAATGGACTGTTAGGGTTTAGGGTTTTTCTACTGTATGTTTGGAAAAATTACAGAACTTAAAATAAACTTCGTTTACTTGTCTATATTGTATATTCAGTAGTGAAAATAATAGTATACTATAGTAAAATTTTGAGAAGAAAAATATGGAATTATAAACCCTGTCTTAAAGCTTGAAAATGACAGATTAGTTCTGTACAATGAGGTTATGCATTTTTCTTTGATTTATGTATCATAAATGATTTCAATAATGGATACAGATCACAGTAAAAATCTTAAGACAGTAAAATTACTATTTGATAAAAATAAAATAAAGAACAGTACTGTAAAGAAAATACAGTAAATAATACTAATTACTAACAGTAGATAAATTAACAGAATATACAGAATGGTACTTATATCAGCTTGGCAAATGGCCTATCATATCTATCTGCCTCAATTTGTCTCTGTACTAGAGTACGATGTAGTTCCTATAGCATGGGGGAAAATGTAGAGAATATTTATTTCATTCATCATTTCTATTCATAATTTTTAACTTCGTTCAGAGAACTAAACGTAGGGGTATCTCAACCAGAACACATTCTATAAAAAAAAAAAAAAATACCAGCAAATAAACAGATTTAAGTACTTTAATAACAAATAAACAAATAGAACCTGTAGATGAAGATAGGGCGGAAAAACACCCAAGGAAGCATGTTCCTCCCGACCTATTCCAGAAGAAGCCGCCCAACTACTGGCTTCTTGTGAACGCCAAGCATGATTACTGAACCACTAAGTAGATGGAATCTGTATAGAAGCAAGGCACTCAATAATGCCTTCTGCACTCAGCATCAACCTCCCGAAATAAAATGCCTTCAGTACTCAGCATCAACCTCCTGAACTCAATAAGGGTTTGGTATACTCAAAACATGATCAACAACATAGCATATCCCCTCATCAAATCTCTTGGGTGAAAACACAGCAAAACCCCAAGGTAAATTTCGTCGTCAGGAAAAGTGATGAACCTCTGTTCATAATTTGATGGCTAATATATAGATTGCCTAGGTATTTTAGTGGTTAGTTTGGAATAAATGAGCCTCAAGCTCCAGTCCCATCTTTCAGGGCACTATGACCACACTTCAAGGGAGTTGTCCCATACCAACAACTAGTTAGTTGCATCATGGTGCTGCCACTTGTCCATTGCCTTCTACCCCAGATTCCATTCCACCTAGTGGATCAGTAACCACTCTTTCAACAGTCCTCTTAGGTGTTTGTCTCCTATTTTATTTATTTAATAATAATATATTGTGCAAATTACAGTCATCCTTGGACACCTGTCCAACATAAAACTTTACAATAAAAGTTATCATAATGTTTTCTAACATAAAATGTTTTCCAGCAAAAAGGGTATGTTACAAACACCCCCACTTAAGCTCCACATCGTCCTCGATGTTGCTTATTCATCATCAAGTTCCTCATGGAACAGAACTGAATATGTTGCCCGCATATTACTTTCCAGTTCCCAAGTAGCTTCATCAGGGCTAAGGTGCTTCCATTGCACCTTTACCTACCCTATGGTGCGATTCCGAAGCATAATTTCCCTCCGATCGAGAATACAGTTCGGTTCCACCTAAAAATCTCCTTCGGGTTCCACGTGTATGTCATTCCAATTTAGCACATGAGTAGCATCGTGCACATACTTCTTTAAAATAGAAACGTGAAAAACATTGTGGATTTTTAAATTATATGGCAATGCCAATTGATATGCAACAACTCCAATCCTTGATAGGATTTCGAATGGTCTACAATACCTTATTTCTAGTTTAGAACAACTCCCAAGCTTCAAAGAACTTTTCTTGGGCTTTAATTTTATAAAAACATGGTCTCCTACCTAAAATTCTCTTTTAGTGCGTTTCAAATCAGCATAGCTTTTCCACCGATCTTGGGCAACCTTTAAGTTACTTTGAACCCATTTCACGGTTAGATCCATTTCTTTCAATAAATCTGGTCCTAACATCAATCTGTCTACAAGATTATCCCAAGAAATTGGAGTACACCGTTTTCTTCCATACAAAATCTCAAATGGGCTTAACTTAGCAGATGCTTGATAATTATTATTGTAGGCAAATTCTGCTAAATGTATGAAATCTTCCCACTTAGATGGCTGATCTTTAACATACAATCTTAACATGTTTTCTAAAATCTAATTTACCCTTTCTGTTTGACCATCAGTTTGTGCGTGGAAAGAAGTGTTGAAATTTAATTTAGTATTTAATCCTTTAAACAGTGTTGTCCAAAAATTTTCGATAAACTTAGAGTCCCGGTCTGAAATAATTACCTTTGGAATTCCATGTAAATGAAAAAATTGCTTCATAAAAACATCTGCAATGTTAGAAGCCTTGAAAGTAGTTTTAATAGGTATAAAATGAGCAACTTTACTAAGTTTATCAACAACAACCATGATTGAGTCATTCTGCTTCTGATTTTTAGGCAAACCTGTAATAAAATCAACGCTTATAATTTCCCATTTCCATTCTGGAATTGGTAAAGGCTGCAATAGTCCAGCTGGATGTTGGTGTTTAGCTTTGATAGTCTGACATTCAAAACATCTAGCTATATATTCAACAACTTCACTCTTCATGTTGGGCCAAAAATACTCCTTTCTTAACATAGTTACCATTTTTTGATAACCAGGATGTCCTGAATAAGGACTCTTATGAACTTCATCTAAAATCAACAACTTAACCTTCAAAATATTAGGTACATAAATTCTGTTTTTATATGTTAAGAATCATTTTTCATTAATACAATAATCTGTTATTAAATTTTCAGATGAATTTTCAGCCACTTTATCATGTAATTTTTGGTAATTTTCGTCTTGCTTAATTCCTTCTTTGATCTGATTTTCCAAATCAGTCTTAAAAGTACTAATTGCTGCTACAAAACTCAATCTAGCATTCCTGCTCAATGCATCAGCAACCTTATTCTCCTTTCCACTAATGTGATGAATCTCAAAATCATACTCGCTAAGGAAAGCTAACCACCTAGCTTGCCTTGCGTTAAGATTTGTTTGATTCAATAAATACTTTAAGCCTTTATTATCAGTCATTAAAATGAATTTTCTTCCAATCAAGTGATGGCGCCACATTTTTAATGCATGTATCATGGTTGCCAACTCAAGATCATAGGTTGCATAATTCTTTTCATGTATTTTTAACTTTCTTGACTCAAAAGCAATTGCATGACCTTCCTAACTTAAAACCCCTCCAAGTCCATCGTTGCATGCATACGTGCATACAACAAAATCCTTATTGGGATTTGCAATTTTTAAGATGGGTGCAGTAGTTAATAATTCTTTTAACTTATTAAAACTTTCTTGACACTTTTGATCCCATACGAATTTCTTCCCTTTCTTCTGCAAAGAAGTGATGGGGTTAGCAATTCTAGAGAACCCTTCAATTAACTTTCTATAATAACCCATTACTCCCATGAATGACCATACATCAGTTACGTCTTTGGGGACAGGCCATTCATTAATTGCTTTTATTTTATCAGGATCAACAGAAATACCATCTTTAGAAATTATATGACCCAAATACTGAATTTTATCTCTATAAAAATCACACTTACTGAACTTAGAGTAAAGTTGATGTTCTCTAAGTACTTGCAAAATGATTTTTAAATGTTCATCATGCTCTTCTTTTGTTTTTGAGTAAATAAAAATATCATCAATGAATACCACTACGAACTTATCCAAATATTTATGCAGAACATTGTTCATTAAGCACATGAACACTGCCGGTGCGTTGGTTAGCCCAAAAGGCATAACTACGAACTCGTAGTGTCCATAATGTGTTCTGAATGCAGTTTTTAATATGTCCTCGTCTTTTATCTGGACTTGATGATAACCCGACCTTAAATCAATTTTAGTGAATATCTCTACTCCGCATACTTGATCAAATAGATCATCTATGCGGGGTAAGGGATACCAGTTCTTAATTGTCATTTTATTAAGTTGACGGTAATCGATGCATAATTGCATGGTACCGTCTTTTGTTTTAACAAAAATTATTGGTGCTCCCCAAGGAGACACACTAGGCCTTATGTAGTTTTTATCTATTAATTCTTTCAGCTGATATTTTAACTCATTTAACTCCAGAATATTCATCCTATAGGGGGCCTTCGAGTTTGGTACCGCACTGGGTACTAACTCTATAGTGAAATCAAATTCCCTTTTCATAGGTAATCCTGGAATTTCTTCCGAGAATACGTCAGAAAAGTCCCGAAGGATGGGAATATATTCTAGTTTTAACTTGTCTTCTTTAGATGTACACTCATCATTAACAACATTTACAGCAAATAATTTACAACCTTTTCTTGCAGCTCTTTTTACTTGTAACGCAGAAATCTGTCTTACAAAAGTCTTCCTAGAGATTCCTTTTATAGTTTCAGTATTTCCTTCATTATTTAAACAAACAAAAG
Source organism: Larix kaempferi (assembly GCA_027924585.1). Lineage (NCBI taxonomy): Eukaryota > Viridiplantae > Streptophyta > Pinopsida > Pinales > Pinaceae > Larix > Larix kaempferi. The sequence goes on from BSBM01001753.1 coordinate 25,197, forward strand.
ACTTTTCATAACAATTCAGTAAAACTCTATGATGTTCAAGCCAATCCATGCCAATCAACAAATCATAATATCCTAATGGTAAAACATTCAAATTAACTTGCGTTTTCAGCTGACCTAGAAATACTTCACAATCTTTGACAAAAGTTGTAACTTTTCTTTTTGTACCCGTTGCAAGCTGAACTAACCAAGGATTGTCAAATTTTTCTATCTTTAACTTGCAACTTCTCACTAATTCGGGTGAAATATAACTCAGATTTGCACCCGGATCTATTAAAATGGAAATAGACTTGGTTTGTAGCATACCTTCAACTTCCACCATGGATGTTTGGTGGTCTGCTTGACGATTTTCCAATGCTGCATAAATTTTGGGCATCTCCATTGCTACATCTCCAACTGTAGGTTCTGCTTGTACTGTGTGAATATTGTTGACTGTCTTTCTGTTGCGTGGGCAATCTGCTCTCTTGTGTGGTCCGCCACAGTCATATCACTTCATAGGTCCTTTCTGTTCAGCATACTTGTTGTTGTTATTGTTGTGATTATTATTGTTAGGTACGTTTATTGCAACAGTAAAGTTCTGAGGTGCATTATTCCTATAATTATTAGGAAAATTTATGTTATTAAAACTTTTCTTAAGACCTCTAGAATTTTGATTAAAATTCTTCTTTTTATAGTCACACTGATTTGTCTTACTACTCTTCCAACTAGTTGTTCCTTCTCTTTTTCTATTTTGATCAAAACAAAAATTCTCCTTTCTCATGGCCTCTTCCAAAGTGGAAGGATTATCATACTCAATACGGTCCTTTATATTAAAAGCTAGACAACTAAGAAACCTTTGCACTTTAGGATTTTCCTCGACCATATAGGGCACATACCTTAGCAAGCTAAGGATCTTGCTACACAGTTCATTCATGTTCATTGTACCCAACTTTAAATCGTAAAACTCCTTTGACTTATCTTCAAAATATTGTTCCGACAAAAAATTCTTTTTAAACAAACTTTTAAACATAGTCCAAGTTGCTTCTTTTTCTTGTATACTCTTGATTCTTTTAAGATCCTGCCACCAAATATCTTCCTTCCTAGTCAGATTGTAAATAGCCATCTTGTCTTTTACTTGAGAAGAGTAGTCGTAAATATTAAAGGATTTCTTCATTCCAAAAAGTCAAGCTTCTACTGTCTCACCTTTCTCACTTTCGCCATTAAAGGTGGGTGGCTTAATCTTTTTAAATTCACCAGTAATCTGTTCATGATATTTATGTTTTCTCTTTTTAGAACAACATTCACTGTTACTACTGTCATAATTAAAGTCATTATTACTTGAATAAAATTTAGAGGATGAGTAACGGTTCCTTTTATCATTTCTTGTTTTCTTATGTTTATGTTGGTGGGACATTGTTTCAGAATTAGTCTTAAATTCTGATTTTCTGCCTCTTTCATCATTATGACAATCTCTTTTTAAATTTTGTTGTAATTCTTCCTGTACCTTAAGGATCCGTTCATTTTATTCTTTAACAGCTTTTAACTCAGATTTTAAATCCTGTACAATGCGTAAAATTTCAGAAGACTGATTATTTAATTCAACATAGATTCCTTCAGAATTATTATGATTAATACATTCATTACGAGGAGATCTATCCTCTGTTGATTCTTCTGGTATTTCCATTCCTGCAATTTAAGGTCAATTTGTTCTGTGCAAAAATAAAATAAAATTACAGAAGTTAGTAACATAAACTTTCTGATTGGTTTTCTGTTTGCGCATGTGAGCCCAAATCAGGCCTAGAGTTTGAACTTGCGCTCTGATGCCACATGTAACATCTCAAAAAAATCACAAAAATTTAAAAATTTTCGACGTGACAATTCATGCCTATTTAATGTGTGCAGAAAAGAACAATGCATAAAAGGTTATCTTGTTCTACTAAGTATCGTGCTAATTTATAGTATAAGATTTGCGACTAGATGATTCACATTTATGTCTTGATGTTATTCATACTCAGTTGTTCTATTGCAAACTTATATTGTTGTTGTTATGATTTATGAATCAGCTATTTTTGACTAATGTGCTGTTTTTGATTGATGAAGGGGTCTGACGGATGCCCCGAGTCTTACTTAGCATTCGTGCTAAAGCATGTGAATTCGTACTTCTGGCAGTTTACAGGTAAGGATTTAAAGTTGCAAGGAGTGACCAAATAGTTTTTCAGTAATCTCCTTTGTAAATATTTGAAGAGATCAAACTTGGACATTCTACCGGGTGAGATACATGGTTTGAGACTAAAATCGTTTAAGATAAAGATATCTGAAAATGATTGCTGAGACAAACAGTGCATCTTAAATAATGTGAATTATAATCTTGTATTGGATTTAAGAGAAGGTCTGTATCGATCATGTCTCAGTTTTATACTCAGAATTATATATGGTTTTCATTTAAGTTTCATGTTGAGCCGTGCATGATTGTCTATCTATTTCCTCCATGGAAATTTGTAGAAATTCTATGTATGAATGATTTAATAACTTTCCTAGGAACTATACTCTACAATAATGGTGATAAATTGAATTATTGACATGACTTCCATTTACACAATACATTATAATGTATGTCTGTGCAATATCTATAATCCATTCACAATGTGTATTATAATTTATTATATTATCTATATAGTCTAATTGCAATGTTTATTGAAATATTAACAAACTATTATATAAATAAACTTTATATAATATGTGTGTGTGCACTTTCTTGACCCTATTTGATACTATGCAAACCTTGGTGAAATTCTAATGTGTGTTGTGTGCACTTACATGACCCTATGTGATACTTATGCAAACCTTGGTGAAATTCTATCCAAACCATTAACATATTGTTACAAGGTGGTGTATCACGACTTTACAATATACAATATCCACATCAAGTATTTAATATTATGATGTGAATGTTATATGCCACAGGTTGGCAGATATAAGTGTTTCCTTTGCATTGAATGCATACAACCGTCGAGCTAGTGGAATTCCACCGTGGATGGTGTAGTGAGCTTTGGGCACGTGATAGTTTCATGGTGTAACAAATCTATGTTAAGTTTTAATTTAACAATGGTTCGAGTGTTGCCGAGATGGCTCCTTCGTGGCTGTGGCAATGATGGATCATTTAATGTGGCAGGTTGCTTGGTGTTTCGTGAAACTAACCGATGATCTCCACCGTTGATCTAGCAAGGTCTTGATGGATGAGGGTTAAACCCTACCTCCACTATGTTCGAAGTGTTTATTGTGGTTTTAGTATTTGGTAGTAGTGACTCTACGTCTGGCCGATAGGATGAGAGTTTTTAGGGTTCTTGTTTTGCATTCCAGAGGCATTATGCCTGCGTTTTGAACCCGTGACCTGTGGAAAGTTTAAGAGCCGAACTCTCCAAGTTTTTATAGTGGTATTTGTCACAGTTGGCAGCTTAAGTCTGTTTCTTGATGTGGTTCGATACTCAGACCTGTTGAGGGTTTTTCTTTTAAAAAGTTGGGTTCAAATGAACAGCCAAGTGCTCGCCATGGTTGATACAGGTCTTGGCACTGTTCAACTGTTCGAAAGTTGATAACTCGGTGTGGTTTCCTTCTATCTCAGCATTCGACAGTGTGCGATACAGTTATAGTTTGCAGATGCTGTTGTTTGGCATTTTCGACTATATGCCAACTTTTAAAGGTAATACGTTTCGAACCCTTCTCTTGTAGCTTTCAAAAATCATTCATTAACACAGTAATGGTTATTTATTCTAAGTTGCATTCGTTTCTTTTAAAAGGGGATTGTCTTTTTCACCACATCATTACTACTGTTACAGGTGCAGAGGTTCATGGCTTTTCCAGTTCGGGTGAAGAAGGTTGGCAATAGCTACACCAATTGGTATGCCTCGGAGGTTTCCTTGTAACTCTGAATAAATGAGGATGATGACCAAAATGTGTGTTGTTCTGTGTATTTGATTTTAATTCAAAGAGTTTGTAACTCGTCGAGATAGGGTTTGTAAACTTTAAAAAGAAATGGGGAGGATAATACCTCGACCCACAGAGCAAAAGCCGTGTTGATTTTGAAATGTAACTATTGTGGAATGGAGTTCTTATTCTCAGACTTAATGTAGAGATGCAACTTGTTCTCAATATGGTTCCGCGTTTATGCTGGATGAAATAAAAGCTATGGTTATGAAAATGAAATGGGAACTTCTTGATATCGTTTCTCCTGTAAATAATAACTATAAAAATGTAATAGTTGTAATGAGGGTTTCTCCAGAATGGGATATCGTAATTCCTATGTGTTTCAAAGAACGATGATAGATGTTTGAAATAAATGGGAAGGTCTCAGCCTGTGTGTAGTTCCTCTGTTTTATAAACGTGTTGTTGCGTTTCCACTCTTAAAAGAAATCCAAGGTTTAGGGTTTGACTTTGATTAAAATGTATGACTTGATTTTGATCATTGATATGATACCGAGACTTCGACTATGTCGAATTATGGAAATGAATAAAGTTGTGTTCTATGTTTAGCTTTATCGCAATTGTCACATGGTTTCTCATGAGTTGAAATGGTTGAATAATAATTACTGTTGTTGAGAGTTGGTAACACTGTTTATGGTTATAAAAATGAATTTATAAATGTTTGATGAAATGTGCAACAATTGGCAAATTTGGAACAATTCTAGAATGTTGTAGAATGTTTGTTTGGAAAGGGTATTACCCTTGGTCAATGACCAGAATTATGATTATGATTTGATTCTGTTACTAGAATAATGAGATGATATGCTAGTTTTGTGTTAAGAGAGTTGTAAATGGACTGTTAGGGTTTAGGCTTTTTCTACTGTATGTTTGCAAAAATTACAGAACTTAAAATAAACTTCGTTTAAATGTCTATCTTGTATATTCAGTAGTGAAAATAACAGTAGACCATAGTAAACTTTTGAGAAGAAAAATATGGAATTATAAACCCTGTCTTAAAGCTTGAAAATGACAGATTAGTTCTGTACAATGAGGTTATGCATTTTTCTTTAATTTATGTGTCATAAATGATTTCAATAATGGATACAAATCACAATAAAAATCTTAAGACAATAAACTTACTGTTTGATAAAAATAAAATAAAGAACAGTACTGTAAAGAAAATACAGTAAATAATATTAATTACTAACAGTAGATAAATTAACAAAATATACATAATGGTACTTCTATCAGCTTGGCAAATTGCCTATCATATCTATCTTCCTTAATTTGTCTCTGTACTAGAGTACGATGCAGTTCCTATAGCATGGGGAAAAATGCAGAAAATATTTATTTCATTCATCATTTCTATTCATAATTTTTAACTTGGTTCATAAAAGTAAAAGTAGGGGTATCTCAACCAGAAAACATTCTATAAAAAAAAAAAAAAATACTTGCAAATAAACTAATTTAACTACTTTAATAATAGATAAACAAATAGAACTTGTAGATGAATATAGGGCCGACAAACACCTAGGGAGGACTGTTCCTCCCAACCTATTCCAGAAGAAGCAGCCCAACTGCTTGCTTCTTGTGAACCCCCGAGCCTGATTACTGAACCACTAAGTAGATGGAATCTGTGTAGAAGCAAGGAACTCAAAAATGCCTTCTGCACTCAACATCAACCTCCTGAAATAAAATGCCTTCAGTACTCAGTATCAACCTCTTGAAGTCAATAAGAGTTTGGCAAACTCACAACATGATCAACAACATAGCATATCCCCTCATCAAATCTCTTGGGTGCAAACATAGCAAAACCCCAAGGTAAATTTCCTCGTCAGGAAAAGTGATGAAACTCAGTTCATAATTTGATGGCTAATATATAGACTGCCTAGGTCTTTTAGTGGTCAGTTTGGAATAAATGAGCCTCAAGCTCCAATCCCATCTTTCAGGGCACTATGACCACATTTCAAGGGAGTTGTCCCATACCAACAGCTAGTTAGTTGCATCATGATGCTGCCACTTGTCCATTGCCTTCTACCCCAAATTCCATTCCACCTAGTGGATCAGTAACCACTCTTTCAACAGTCCTCTTAGGTGTTTGCCTCCTATTTTATTTATTTAATAATAGTATATTGTGTAAATTACAGTCATCCTTGGACACCTGTCCAACATAAAACTTTACAATAAAAGTTATCATAATGTTTTCTAACATGAAATGTTTTCCAGCAAAAAGGGTATGTTACACATACGACTAGAGACATGATAAGCTAGGGGAAGGAAAGTTTGAGTCCATGTGGCATGGACCCTACATAGTAAAACATGTCCTGGAGAAGGGAGCCTACGAGCTAGAAGACTATGACGGGATATCTTTGGGTGAGCCCCGCAACGGGCTCTACATGAAGAAGTACTATGCCTGAATCTGTCATGCATATACCTCTTGTATATACTGTACATGGCGTGTGTTTTGTGTGGTGTGACACTTTTATTTTTGCATGCTTAGGTCTTGTTTCATTACTTATACCATGTTCTGTCTATGTGTGCAGATGGAAAATTGCTATAGATTCCTAGATGGCGCTAGCTGACATACCCGCAACCTTGTCTCGGCAGCCTGGGTGTTATACTCACCCACCAATGAGCTTATCAACTTAGGGGGAAGTTGTTTGGGATTTACAATAAATAATGCCACGGAATACCAAGCAGTCATTGGAACACTAGATGATGCTATTGCTTTGGGTATGGCCCATGTTGTTATCCATTTGGACTCTCAACTAGTGGTCTCTCATCTTAACTAGGTCTACGCCATCCGCGATCCTTTTCTCCTTCATCTTTTTCGATGATTTTGTCTTCTGGAAAGGTCCTTCGAATCCATTCAGTACCTGCACATTCCACGAGAGATGAACACAGTTGCCGACTCGATGGCCAACTTCATCTTAGATTGCTACATTGCACACACATAGCATACTCATGAACTGTAAAAGAAGACATAACATTGTAAATAACTCATCACATAAGCAAACATATAAACAAGATCTCATATGGAACACAAATGTATGAAGCCGTCAAAATGTCTGTATATATATAAATCGAGATAAAGTAGTGCTGATACAAAATCTGAAGCCTGGTAGCTTTCATTAATACAAAATCTGAGGCTCACAAGCTCTTAGTACATACATAATATCATAAGGCCTAATGCCTGGCCCATACACCCCTGGGTCTCGTATCCCTCACCTACTGACTGTGGAAACAATCAACCGCCCTCGCTACCTTACAGAGTAGCACATTGAAATGCAAGTTCGCGCCAACCATGTACCTTTGCATGGCCCGCGGTAACTCATGCACTGTTGGCTCTAGAATGTCTAATGTAAACCTATTGAGGTTCTTATAGACATCTTCCATCTCTACGACCACATCATTCATGGCTAGCGCTATAGCTGGTGCCTCTCCCCTCCTCGTGAGAAGTGAAACTCCAACTGGTCGTGAAGGTCCCACATATGCACAAACATGTTATTAAATTACCAACATTACCCAAAAAAAAAGTATAAATACACAAAATAAAAAAATACAATGGTCATTGTTCTTACCAATATCTCCCCACTCTACTCCCTCAGGAAACACCAGATCTAGATCCTCTCTGAAGTCCGTACGATTGTACGGATAGTCCTCGATCATGAGCAGTTGGACTTCCATCCAGGTGAACAATCTAGAACCATATCCAATGATTAGACCCCCACCACCATGGCAGGCCATCACATTTTTCCATGAGGATCCTTGGCATCCCTATCATCCAATTTCACCTGCTAGCATAAGAGAGGTACCCGCTCCAGCAAGAAAGAGATCACTACTGATCCGTAACCAAACTGCTTGAGTTCACCACGACAACACTTGGTCAGCTAAGCTTGAAGGTTGGTGAGGAGTCCCTCAGACTAGTTAAACACCTTATGAGACATACACTCTTCTGCATATAACATTTGGGAGTTGGTAGCCAGGTGAGCCGCTTGGCTCCCTGCTACCCTCACTATAGTGAAGAGTATGATGGACAATGGACGTTCTTGGACCTCCTTAATGGGAATTTTCCCACTAGTGGAAACGACATCTGGAGTACAATGTTGAGCAATCAAATCATCCACCGTTCGGTCACTCACTCATGATCCACTGAGAGACATAGTATCCCCTCTTTGGGATAGTCCTATAAAGAAATAGATGTCCTCAACATCTACATTCACCACATTTCCCCAATCATGAAATACTGTTGTGCGGGATCCCAACTCTGGATCATGTGCTCCAGTAATGGGACTTGGGCCCTCATGCCCTGAACCTAGAAGTACTTCAACAGTCCACATTTTCTCAATGCATCCACACACAATGGATCATTTGCCGCTTGTATATATTCTACTGCATGTTCATTTTCACACCATTCAAGAACCATGGTGACAGCCATAAACATGTCAAAGGAAGCATTGAAACACTATTAGAAATCATCCAAACCATTGAAAACTTTTCTTGTGGGCTAGGTTTTGATTTGATGTTGGGTGTTTCCACCGTCACACGCCGTCATTGCTGATAGAGCGATGTCATCTCAAAACGCCCTTATAGGTTTTTGCAATGACCTAGGTTCATCGCAGTTCCCATAAAGGAGGCTTGCGATGACCCAAGGGCACAAAATCCCCTCATAAATCAACCCAAAACCCCAAAAAAATGAACAAGAAACAAAATTGTAATCCACTAGGAAGATGTTGATTGAGGTCTAGGTTTACCTGCTCCTGATGGTTCGTGAAATGGTCAATCATAGCTCCGGCAATCGACGAATGAAAATCATCTCCAAATGGCACTTTCCTCTTTCCGAACATGGAAAATGAAAATGGTAACTATTTTTGGTCATTTTTTCCTATTTTATAAACAAAAAGGGAATATTCCTTTTTCAAATTTAGATGCTTTATGGGTTATTTGCTATAGTTTGGATTATTTACTGCATTTTAATACCCAGTTGACTATTTTTGACCTAGTTTTCAACCATGCAGGAGACGTTAAGTGTTTCATTTGCAGCATTCTCACATCATAGCAATCATCTCATAAATGTTGTCAAGTATGAACAACCCGTTGAATACTTTTGTTGTTATTTTCGCTCATTAGAATTCGGTTATTTAATGATGACGAGCTAACTCTTTGTTCTTTCTCGTGCTCGTAAAACCATGAGAACAAGTCACGAAGTTATGATTTATCACTTTTTCGAGCTCGTTAAACTCCTATGGAAAAGGAACCCCCCTCAGAGTCTATCTTTAATCTCTTTTTAGGCTCTCAAAATACGAAAAGATCGCCAAGCGAACTTGTCACGTTCACACTTGCTAAATTATTTGAACGATCATCTTCCCGGTGATATTTTACCCCTTTTTCAGACCAGGGGGCACTAATTATGAAAAAGGAATACTCCATCCAATCATGACTGGAAGAGTCCTCTTTCACATTGTTTTACCCTTTTTCGAGTGAAGAGGCTAACCTTAGGAAAAAGGACCTTTGGAGTCTTCTTTAGCTCTTTTCAGACTCTGTAAACGTGAAATGACGACCGAGTTTACCTTCTATGGACTCGCTAAAATTTAACATTGAAGGGCTTGCTATGGGACGAACCCCTCCTCTCCCAGGTTCGAAAAATATTTGGGATTGGACTCATCTATGAGATGAGCTATACCGAGAATCTGGTTACCCTTGTCAAGCTCATTAAAAACACTTGAGGCACTCATCAATCATGATGGGGAAAAATAAAAGTTTTGTATTACACCTTTATCAGTGGCGGTACTTAGTCGTTCTTGAACATGGCACTCATTTGCATTCGCATGCAGTACTTGGAGCATCCATTTTCCCTCGAGTTTTTCCTATTTCCTGAGTCTTGTTAATCCTTTGAGTCATCCAAAGAATACTTCCATCATCAGTTGCATTAGCAGTTGGATTCATTCTTGTCATGTCAATACTGCCAAGTCATGCGATGCCCATGTTCAAGAATACATTCAACGTTCATTATATGCAGTCAGTACACCTTCCACCATGACGGTCTACTCTGAGTCAGTCTTGCATGTTACTATACCATCTGATCTACTCCAAGCATATTTTTATCAAGTTTCGTGTCAATGATGGGGGATTCATCATGGCCCTCCTTCGACGAACTCATTCTTGTCGACTTCAAATCATCATCCGAGGATTGAATCTAGAAACCAACTGAGTACCTTGGGCCTGCATGCCTTAATGGAAGGTTACCTTGCTTTTGACATGAGTTTACATCATAGACTCTCGATTGAAAGATTTCATCTGGCGTTTGAATTCAACTCATTTATTCGCGCTTGATGATATGTACTATGATACCTTGGGGATCATTGACATCAATGGTGATTTCCTTCGCACTTGTTAACGGTATACATCAATGACAAGTAATCAAGTGGTTTCTACCATGTTCGATGTCAAGACATTTGTAATCACACGGATAGATTCGTATAATTGTGAGTTCGACTTGAAGACCCTGGGGAAGTCTTGTTGTACCCAGGTTACGATGGAGGTTGTTTTTGAGTCATATCACACAGATTCACATTTGTATTGGTCATGGATGTGTTATCATCTCATCATGGATCTATGCTTGTATCTAGTAGCCATGATTTCGTTCAGTCAATTTTTTACTACCATGGATCTGCATTATATTGGTCAAAAACCATGTTCTGACTCCTACAAGAATGTGTTCTCAGAGTTAGTTGTACTGCAGCAACATTTCCTATCCGAGAAGCCATTTCCCTTCCTTCTATCAAAGAATTTCACTTATCCAGTTTCAACAGCTTCATGCTTTGGGGGGCATCCTGTTACACCTAAATCTTACCATCACGAGACTTAGCGTATATACCCTTGAAGTATCCATGACCAGGAAGTCAATTTGAAAGAGTTGTTGATCCTTTATCCTAAAAATCTAGGTGGATCATCGCAACTTGCTCTCTTCCAGCTTACGACGACTAGGATCATTGCAGGTTGCTCCTTGATAGAGTGCGGCGATGTAGCATGTTGTCCTTATATAGCCTGCGCTGACCTCATCTGTCTCCTATTTCCCTATTACAACCTGCGACGATGTTAGTTAATATGGATAAAAGGAAGCTTCGAGCGATTTCTCAAAGGAGGATGACTTGGATCTCTATCCCTAACTTATAGGTTGAGCTATCCTTCATTTCCTCCATCATTGGGAAGATCCCTGATTCCTCTCCCACTAATCCTCAACTAATTTCTATCCTCCTAGTCCTTTTTATATGAGGCTCCTCTTCACTCCAAGGGGAGAAATTCTATAGTACTTACATGCTGGTGAAATTAGCTTAGGAGATCTCTATTCATCTCTTGGGAGATCGATACTTCCTTTGGAGTCTTTGGCATTGGCTTGTTGGAGAAGGATTGCTACGTTAAGCCTTGGTTGTAATCACTTCCTTCTATGTACTTTCCCTTTTTATACAATAATATAAATGCTTTCCACCAAATGTTATTGCATTGATGATGTTTGTGTAGTTTTTTTGCTTAACTGCTTACTTAGATCTGTTATTTTTTAGATGCATTTTACTACTTGTGTTGTTCTGTATGTCTTGAAAGGTTTTGCAACTGAGATATGAAGAGCATAAATCTTGGAACAACATCAAGGAGAAAGGATCCGCGATCTGAAAGGTAAGGTATCTAGTCACTCGATCTCTAATTAGATCTAGGAAAGTTATTTTATATTCTGTCTCATTTGTTCTAGGCTTGCATTAAGCTAGGGAGATCACACCTTCAGTCCTCTCTTAGTAGATTGTCTGATAAAAATATAATAGAGAGTCACTCTTTTAAGTAAAAGATATTAATTATCCTGAATCACGCACATTTACCCCTTGTATAATATAACTACCTTTTCACAAATTTGAAGGTGTTTTTAGTTATGTCTTTTAAAAAGAATGTTAATATGTGGGCGGAATTCTAGTGGAATTCGATTCACAGTTCATGATATATTATGGGTCTAATATATATATATATATGTATACATTTGAATTAACATAGCTATTAACACTAAGTGATTAGAATATTGATGGAGCTGGGATTAATAGTTATGTGTGTGTGTGTGTGTGTACATGAACCATTAAATGTATAATTAGCTTTAAAGCAATCAATAAGAAAAATCAGTTAAATATCATGAGATGTGGGTTATTCATATAATAATATCTATATTCATGGATATTAGAAATTAGAATTAGATTTATATCCCTATTATATGATATATGGATCTTAAAAGTACATGTTTTGTAATTAAGATTCAAGAATAGGAAGTAAAAGATAAACTCAATGGTATGAATTTTAGTAATGTATGGAATTATATTTCAAGAATATGTCATATGTTACACAGAAACTTTGTACTTATCATGATTACGAACCATCTACACTCTATCCTTGCCTAAATACCTAAAGTACTTAACCAAAATCCTTAGAAGATGAGTCATGAGGTTTTTTCTCTGTAAAAACCCTGCTTAGAGAGATCGACGTACCTTGCCTTCTAACAAAGTGTGTCTTTTCCAGATCGACGCACCTTGATCCACTACAAAGCGTGTTTTCAACGCATGTTTCTAGTGTGTAGGGTGCGTCAGTGCCAGTAAGGAGGGAAAAATAGAATTTTCAAGAATTCTCTTGAAGGAGACCCTCGTGGAGGCTTATCCCTTCCATATAGGGTGTATCTTACTCACATCCCACCTTAGTAGGATCCCACCTCCTTCTTCTCCCTAATCCTCTCCTCTCCTCCTCATCTCTTTTGGTCTATAAATGAAGCTCCTCTTCAAGGGATAGGGGGGCATAAATGAGGGTAGCCAGATGCTGTAGAAATTGAGCCAGGAATCCATTTTTCCATGATTGGAAAATTGAGGCAAGGTTCCATTGGAAAGGATCTTCAACACCAAGGATTCATTGGCTGTAATTATTTCCTCTATTTTAATTAATACATCAATACCCCGAATTTCACTAACTATTGGAAAATACCTTCCAAAATCATTTTTTTTAACCCCCTCCCAATATGCCTTCCCAATTTTAAAAAACCCCTATTTCAACTAGATATTGTATGTATCAATTTTTTCATTAACATTTTTTATACCCCTTTATATTTCTACCTAGTATATTGATATGATACCCCTCTTATGACCGCACATGCATTCTACAATGCACCTTGCTTCTTTCGATGTATATTGTGGATGCACATTACTTCACCCACAATGCAATTAGTCAACCACATATCATTATGATTTGCAACATGTAATGGTCTGATGAAGACATAGGAGATCACTTCTTGTATGTCACTAGAGCTAATGCACATAGTACAACATTTAGATTGCATGTTGCAGTTCCCTAATCGCTGACTAATCATGTTGTGGGTTAGGTATCCAAGCCCCCAGGGCCTGTAACAAGCTCTAGGAGGTTGACTAGACCTCCCAAGGACTGTAATAGGCATGAGTGGTTGGGTATTCAAGCCCCCAAGGCCTATCGAGGGACTATATAAGGCACTAGAGGCTTAGAGCCTCCCAAGGCTATTGGTAACAACTGGCTGAGTGTTATTGGTAACAATTGGCTATTAATGACCATTGTCTCTCGACTATGATCGACTGTCTATCACATCCAATTAGTAGATTTGACTGTCTATATGCCACTATATAATTTCCTTTAGGTATCACACCCTGAAGTCTATTGATTGGCTTGAAAATATTTATTTTTTCAAATTTCTGGGTTGCCTGAAGCACTTTAACTTCATGTACAGTACTTCACTGTCAGTATGACATGATTTTCCTTTGGACAGAGTGTTTCACCTCCGCGCTTTGATCCTTAGCAGACTGCATTGATCCCCCACTGACGCTCTGGTGTATACCTGCAGCCTGCGTCGACCTATTGATTTTTAGCTTGATTTTCTATCCAGACCTTTCACTACCCTGTTGCTTGGTTTGTGACTGGGTTGGTACAGTGTTTTCTAATTTCTACAGTTGAAGAGAAGAAAATATTTTGTTTCCATCTTAGTTTAAGGAAGTAACTTTATTTTTCTTAGATTTGAAATATTTATGAAAATTCCAAAAAGAATTTTGCTTTTAGCTAGTCTTATTTTGGTTCAGATCTAATTTTTATAAAAGAAAAGAAAACTTCTTTTAGCTTTTGCATAGTTAGGGGTTAGTAATGTTCTTTCTTGTTTGGAAATAGTGATTAGTTCCCTTCTTATTTTCATTAAATATATACCCTCTCATTATTTGCTAAGAAAAAGATTTTCCTTTTTGGGTCTTCTTGAGATTTGGAGCCATGTTTGGCCCCTTTAGTCAAAACTAGGATACATGATTCATGGGGGGGGGGGGGGGGCATGAAGCGGGTATCCTACAGTCTCTTTGATCCATACAAAGGTTTGAAAATAATTTTGTTTTGGTGTGGATTGGCTTGTTTCTACCATTTTTTTAAAAGTTAAAATGTGCATAGGGTTGTTTACTTCAGAAAAAGAACCTCTTACTCTCTCTTTAAGTAGGACTTCATCGAAAAGTGAAAGATTTGCATTTCATTTAGATTAGTGGTGCATCTTTTTTACTCTATAAGTCTACACTTCATGCATCCACTTAATCATATAAGATAAAATCAAGTGCTAGTTAAGTTAAAATATTTAGCAACTTCAATAATAGGTTAGAGACGTGTTCTGGCATCTTAAAGCATAGGAGATGTCGGTCTTTGCCTGCATTGCATTCTGTGGTTTCTGTGGTTCTTCCATGTACTCGTTGGTACATCGAACATCCTTTCACATACTTTTATGGTATATTGAAATGTTCTTTCACATACTTGACGACATATAGGAAGGCCCCTTTTGTATGGTTGTTCATTAGACAACACTACTACGGATTTGAACTCCCACGTACCTTTCATATATCGGGAGACCCCTTTTACATTGTTGGAACTATTCAAGTAAACCTATTGACCATCTTATTGTTCCAATACACCGAGAACAACACTCAAGGAGATTACTACGCAAATACTGCTAGGTAGTCGGGTTATACGGTCAAGGGTATGGTCCCAATCCTCCCTGGTTAGTGATCTGAAATATTGGGCCGAGTATAAATGTTGGACCCTACAATATATCATGTGTTGTGATAATTTGATAATCCTGTGAGAATCTGGCTTATTTATCCATGCCTTCCACAGACTGCTTGTTTCTTTTATAGTTGAGTACTGTTTGATTTGTGTGGTAATTTAGAGGTTCTTAGAGAGTTTAGATATGGAAAAGTCTTCTGGGACTACCAACCAAGAGACCCCTTTTCAGGCTATGTATTTTGTTTCTCCCCCATGTGTAAGTGTTGGTACTCCCTTCATGGCCACATTGAGGCTTCCTATATTGACTATAGGATTACTAGTATGGTTTTTCTCCAATCCAGTTATCCCAAGTGCATCGATTGTTTTGGATCACTATCCTCCCCCACAAGAACATCAACCTCACATTGATCATTTTCCTTCCTTGTCAAATGTTGAGTCTACTTCCCTGTCTTCCTCTTCACCTGCTAAAAACTGTGAAGTTAGTAAGAAGGTGGATAAGAAGAATAAGAAAAGGAAGGATAAGAAGAAGAACACTAAGAAGACAATAAAAGCTCCAACCTATGACCATCATGTTGGGAACCAACCAACCATTGATCACCATGCTGGGAGTATTGATGTACCTATTTCGAATCTTTGTAAACCTAAGTTCCCGTGTAGGATTTGTGAGGGGGCCATTTTCGTAAGGATTTACTTGGTATTCCCAAGGTCTTAGAAGTATGGTTATGATATTCATAACGACCCGTATCGTCAGCCTTTGGAAATTATAATGATGATACCTCATCAACCAATGACTCTTTGGTTAAGAGTTAGAAAATTAAAGTCAAGAATCCTTGCTTATTATGTGGGACATGAATCTTACTTACCTTTGTCCTCTCGTGGATGAAGCTTTGTGATTACATTTCCTCTTGACTTGCCATCTATTGATCAGGCAGTCGATCTAGTTTCATCCTCGGTCGATCCCACTCCTCCCTTGAAGAGTGAAACCCAAGTGGTTGATCTAGTTTCATCATCGGTCGATCCCACTCCCCCGTTGATGAGTTCAACCCAAGTGGTTGATATAGTTTCATCCTCGATCAATCCAACACCTCCCTTGAAGAGTGAAACCCAAGTGGTTGATCTAGTTTCATCCTTGGTCGATCTCGCTCTCCTGTTAGAGAGTGAATCTAATACCACTCAGGTTCTTCTTGTTAATACAGATTCTACCATGCAGGGAGGCATTAATCCTTCTATTACAGGACCTCCCCTAAGTAATGAGGCTTACGCGATTCCACCTTTGGTTCCAAATTAGTCAATTTTTATCAATTGAAATAGACTCTTTGCACCTCAGCATCCATCCTATATGCCTTTTGAAATCATTGTGTAGGTTGGTAATATAGATGTACCTCATACTATAGTTGATGAAGGTGACACAGTTAGCATATTGTCCTCAAATGCTTGGCAAGCTATGGTTTCCCCACAACTTATTCCCATTAATCAGAATCTGTTACATTTTAACAGAGGAATTAGTCAACCTCTGGGGGTTGTTCCTCAGATTCCTATTTCATTAGGTGGAAAAATGGTCTTTATTGATGTTTTGGTAGTTATGATTCCTTTGGATTTTAATATGCTCCTCGGACAAGATTATCTCTATGCGATGAAAGCTCTTATCTCCACACTCTTTTGAGTGTTGTATTTCCCTCATGACGGATGCATTATGACTATCAGCCAGCTTTCATTTGTTAACTCTTGTTCAAATACCGATCATCTGACTTATGTCCATGTGGTATCTTACCTATAGCAAGTAAATTATGTGGCATTATATCCCATGCTTCTAACTTCCATTGAACATTGGCTTCTCATTGATTGCTTTCCTTCTTTAACCTTGTATTCGAGAGTTGACATGGTTTATGTTCCTCCAATGAGGACCTCTTAGAATCCATGATCGAGGCTTATCCTTCGAAATGTATTCCTTCTGGAGCATCATCCTCTTGGAAGCCATGAAGGTGTCAATGAGCATAGTTTTCATTCTGTTTTAAGCTCATTAAAAAATGAAAGGGGTCGCTTCAATCATAGTTATTTTCAGTTTCAAGCTTGTATAAAAATGCAACACATCCTCCCAAGCATAGTTTAGCTTTGGTTTCAAGCTTGCATAAACATGAAACCATCCCCACGAGCATAGTTCTACTCCTATGTCAATATCGTTAAAAAATGAAACAGATGACCATGAGCATAGATTGGTCTCTCTCTCCAAGCTCATTAAAAAAATGAACATACACGTACAAGCACAATTTACCTTTGGTTTCGAGATTGTGTAAAAATGAAACCATTCCGAAGCATAGTTTACTTTTAGTTTCAAGCTTCTGTAAAAATGAAACCATTCCCAAGAATAGTTTATCTTCGATTTCAAGCTGACATAAAAATGAAACCAGCTCCATGAGTAGGTTTATTTTCATGTGTCAAGCTCATTAAAACATGAAACATATGATCATGAGGAGAGTTCTATTCCCGTTTCAATCTCATTAAAAAATGAAACAGCACCCCACGAGCATAGTGTTGAAATTGTACCTAGGAAGTGTTCTCCTAGTTATGTTTTTCCTAAGTAATTAATGAGGGAAAATGGGACATGGGGCATGTGCACAAAGTTGGTTCCACTTTTTAGTGCCACTTTAGAAATAAAAAACGCACATCCGAAACAGAAATCCATAACTCATATGCGTTATTGTGGCTAGGTTCGGACAAACCCGAGCCCAAAACTAAGGCTAAGCTTAGTTAGCCTATATCGCATATGCGATATATCAGACTTGCTTTTTGTAAGAGTTACAAATCGCAAGTGCGATATATCACACTTGCGTTATATCGTATGTGAGATGTGGAAAACCAAAACTTTGTTGCAACATCTACAAATTGTTTCATTGCATTTCTTAAGACACCTAACCCAACATAGAAAAGAAAATAGGGTTCCTATTGGGATAAAGCAAGTTCCCTAAACACCAAACCCAAGATAGAAAAGAAACAAATGGTTTAAATACTTTCTCCTAGATCCAGTTTATACACAAGCCAATTCAAGCAAGCATATGCATGATAAGGGGTAGATGTCCCACCTCATCCCTAAAGGTTGTCCTCGATGCTCCTTGTTTATTCAACTCCTAGCTTTAGGATCCAAGTTGATGAGCCTACAAGCAAACGGAAAATACAAGCAGCTTCCAAGAACAAGTGTATCAAACAAAATATATTCACTAAGAATATAGTATCTTCTTTAGATTCCTATTGATGCATCTCTATTAGACATTTTTATTGAAAATGGGCCTAACAACCTTATATTAAAAAATTATTTAACCAACATGTGGATCATCCTAAATTTTATTTACTTTCACGATGATCAAAATACAGTCTAAGAATCATGATCTATAATGGTATATGTAGTCCCAATTCCTCTCATTCCTCTAGAAGGATTGAATCCTTCCATATCTCTTCCATATTTCAAAGTTGTAGTCGAACTAGGGTTCTATTCATATGGTCTTCTTATTTTTTTTTTTTTAACAGGAACAGAGAAAAAAGATGTATTTATAAAGGCTGTGCACAGCCATTCATTACAAGTTTGTCCAAAAATTTGACAGAGAAACAGGAGCTTGAGTCATTATGAGCTCTAAACAAAACCCTGCTTGAGTTCTAAACAAAATCTGGCTAAGACTGTTCAAAGTAGTGCAGGAATAAACCCTTACAAACTGCTGATTTAGAAATATACAGAAAAACATAGTATCTTAAACATCAAAAAGGAGGAACCTGAACTGAAACTGCATATTAACCATAATTTTTGCGGTAGACCGAAGCCACATCCAGCTTTTCCTGATTTATCTCCTGGTTGACCGTCAGACTGCCATGGACGCAGCTTCCCTGCGACTTCCCGGTGAGCACTGCAATATCTTCCTGCAAATTATCCACCTTGCCCATCAATTCGAACAGGTTTCTCTCCAGGTCATCGATTCTGGTATCCTGGCAAGCGAGCTGGTTCACAGTGTAGCTCAAATCCCTGGCCATTTCCGCGTTCTGGTTTACATTTGTGCAGACTTCATTATAAGTATTACGCACTGCCAGTTTAACTTCGACCATGGTGCGGCTCAACGCAGCAATGGCCGCCATTATGTTCTGCATTTTGCCCGCCCTGTGGTGGAGTAACAGACCGGGACGGGAGGAAGGAGAGCCCGAATCGCCCAGGGTAAGCCTATGCATCGCGCAGTGGAGAGAACGAGCCATTGCAATATACGTCGAGGGAGGGGCAGATGGCCCATTAAATTGAATTTCGTGGGAGCTGACAGCACCACGAGGCCCCGTATGCCAAGCGCTGAGGAGAGGAGGCCGTGTGGCAGGGGCACGCGTATCCTTGACCACGGAGGAGGGCGGGGAAGGGGGGAGAGGGACCCTCAATCCACTCAGCCCCTTAAAACCCATTACCATATAGTTTTTGACCATAAACAAAAATTAAGGAATAAATTGAAAATCCAAGGCACCATTTGAGTTCACCATGTGCCCAATGTCAAGCAATGTTCCTTTGTTGGCTGCTTCATCAGCTAACTTGTTATTTGATCGACGGATATGAAAGAAAGAGGACTGAGAGAAGTGAGGATAAGATTTTATTCTTTGCATGTACCTGTAGGCTCTAGATCCATAAGGGGCGGAGCTCCTTCTGATTGTTTGAATGACATGTCTGGAGTCCCCATATATTCTGAGATTACCGATGCTGAGGGAGGATGTCATATTGAAAGAAAGGACGAGAGAAAGCCATTCAGCTTCGTTGTTTGTCTTGATTCCTAATCCCCACGAGTTTGATTCAACTTTATTTCCGCCGGGGTCAAATAAGACCCCACCCGCACTTGCCACCTCGGGGTTCCCTTTGGATGCCCCGTCGAAGAAAATACTGTAAGAATTCTGCTCTTTCCACCATCTTGTGAATGCCTCGGATTCCTTCCAGATTTCCCAGTCAAAGAAGGAATGGTTCTTTTTGGACTGAAGGGAGCCTGCCCTTATGAATGCACTGCACCATTGAAACTCCGATAGAGTGAGGGGTTCCTGAGCAGGGATAGTGACACCTTTTGCAGATAAAGTCTCAGCAATCATAGTAGAGGCTTTGATGGCTGCTCTGTAGCTATTGGGGTTCCTTCCTTCAAAAAGACTTTTGTTTCTATGTATCCAGATTTGACAGCAGACATTCATTGGAACAAGGTTCCAAATTCTACTCATTGTTTTCTTTCTTTTTCCTGGAAAGGAACGTCCCCAGTGATCGCTGAGATCAGTAAAAGTTTTAGGGAGAATAGATATCCTCCATTGGTTCCCCAAAACCTGAGCCCAAACATGCTTAGTGAAGGGACAATCCAGAAAGATGTGGAGGGAAGACTCCTCTGCTTGCTTGCACAGAGTGCATCTGGAAGGCCCTTCTATCCCTCTAGTTTTTAGATTTTCTGCTGTTAAGAGCTTATTATGATTCAAAAGCCAAAAGAAGGCGCTAACTTTAGGTATGCCATCCGGGTTCCAGACTTTCCCCCATTTTTTGAGCACCGGAGTATTAGAGAGAGTGAGTTTGTCATAACCTGCTTTGACTGTGTAATCTCCTGCTTTCCCCCAGCCCCTTCGGTCTTTCTCTCTTATGTTCACCGGAGCCTTTCCATGCAAGGAATTGAGGAATAATTGATAGGCATTCATGAGATTAGCAGGAGGTTTCCAATTTTTCCACCCTTTCCAGTCTCCATTGTCCTTCCAAGCCACTAGATCAAAGAGTTTAGAGATTCCCATACTTTGCAGCCAAGTTCGAATAGGATCTATACTTCTTATTTGCCCCAAGGGCATTTCTCCATTGATTTTGTCCGTCCAAATGTTTATTCTTTTCCCATTACCTGGGATCCAATAGAGATCTTCCGTAATCAAAGACGAGGAAGAGGAGATGAGTTTCCAGATAGCCGTTCCCTTTTTATTATTATTCTTGTCCAAACATCTTAATCTTGAACTTCTGGTATATTTTCTCCTGACTACTTCTTTCCACCATTCTTTCTTCCCGGAGACAACTCTCCAGGCAAGTTTGGCTCCTAAAGCTTTGCTTACCATCGTAGGTTCTCGGATTCCTAACCCTCCTCTATTTTTCTTTTCCTTGACTACCTTCCAACTGACCAGATGAAATTTTTTATTTTGTATCTTTCCCCCTTGCCACAGAAACTTTCTTATCTCTTTGCTAAAGGCGTTCTGAATTGAAATCGGGGCAGCCATTATAGCAGAGGTAAAAATGGGCAGGGAAGACAAAACTGATTTGATCAGAGTGGCTTTTCCTGCTAAATTCAACCATCGGGATCCCCACGAATTTATTCTAGATCTGAATTTCTCAAGCATAGGCAGCCAAGCAGAGGAGGTAGGATATTTAAGACATATGGGAGTGCCAAGATATTTAAAGGAAGACCAATCGAGACAGGGCTTAAAGTTTAGGATGGCTGAGATGAGCCTGATGATGGCAGGTCGGAAGTTCCAAGTGTACAGGTTGCATTTATTATCATTAGTTTTGCCTCCTGAGGCCTTGAGGAAGAGATCTAAGGCAGATTTAAAACGGGCTGCAATTTGGGGAGAGGCACTCCCCAAAAGGATGGTGTCATCAGCAAACTGAGCGTGATTTATAGGCTGAACGTTTCGGGCGAAGGTTATACCAGGGAGTGATTCAGAAGCCAGGAGAGAGTTAAGCTTTCTACTGAGAGAGTCAGCCATAATGACAAAAAGGAAGGGTGAAAGAGGGCAACCCTGTCTCAAACCACGAGAAAGTCGGAAAAAGGAAGAGGGCCTGCCATTTAGAAGAGGAGATATCCAAGGAGCACCAATGCAGGCTTTCACCCATCTAACGAAGCTTTTGTCAAATCCAAATCTCTCCAGAATATTAAAAATGAAAACATGCCTTACTCTATCAAAGGCATTGGCCATATCAAGCTTAATTGCCATACCTGCATCTTTGTTCTTCTGGCTGGAGTGAATAGCTTCCTGCACTAAGAGAATGTTGTCATATATTTGCCTGCCCGGGACAAATCTGCCCTGATTAGGGGATATGATTCTTGGCAGCAATTTCTTGATTCTATTAGCAATGACTTTTGTAATAATTTTATAAGAAGAATTGCATAAAGATATAGGTCTGAACCTCCCAATCTGAGTGGCTTTTTTCTCC
This sequence comes from Larix kaempferi, assembly GCA_027924585.1. Taxonomy (NCBI): domain Eukaryota; kingdom Viridiplantae; phylum Streptophyta; class Pinopsida; order Pinales; family Pinaceae; genus Larix; species Larix kaempferi. The sequence continues at coordinate 47,374 of BSBM01001753.1, forward strand.
TTAGGTATTAAAGCTACGAAAGAGGTATTGGTGCCTCCTCCAATTTTCTCTCTGTTCCTTGTCCAATTTATCATTCTGAGCAGATCTTTTTTCAGAAGATGCCAGTATTTTCTATAGAAGTGGATGGTGAAGCCATCGGGTCCTGGAGATTTTTCCGGGTGAAGGGACCACACTGCTTTTCTAACTTCCTCTTCCGTAACCACATCTGCAAGCATGCTGTTGTCTTCGGCTGTTATGAGCTTTGGGATCTCCTGTCCCATTATCTCGATTTCCTCAACTGGGGGATCTCCTTCCTCACTATAGAGAGCCTCAAAGTGATTTTTGATTTCCCTCTTTATTTCTTCAGCTTCTTCAATTTTGGTTCCATCTTCCTTTGTTAAGCTGAAGATGTTGTTTTTCCTATACCTTTCCTTACATTGTGCATGAAAGAACTTAGTGTTTCGGTCCCCCGACTTTAGCCATAGGCATCTTGAGCGCAGCCTCCACTCCTCCTCGTCTCTTCTGGCCGCTTGTCTTATTTGAGTCTCCAACTCATTTTCTTTTCTTAGAGTGTGCTCAGATATCTGCTCGGTTTCCATTTGGCTTTGCAGAGACTTGAGTTCCTCCTGCAGAGATTTGATCTCTTCTCCCCAGTTCTTATTGTTTTCCTTTGCCCATCTTTTTAAAACAGTCTTAGTATTTTTGAGCTTGTTTTCCCATATGAATCCTGGTGATCCAGGGATAAACTGATTCCAGATTGCTTTGACCTCATCGTAAAAGTCTTTGTTCTCCAGCCAAATCGGATTGTATCTAAAAGGCAGAGGCCCAAGATTTCCTGGGGATGAGAAAAAAAGGGCGATAGGCCGATGGTCAGAAGCAGCTGAAGCTAGAATTTTTGAGTCGGGGAGAAGAGGCCTACTAAGGAAGGTAGAGCTGAGAAGAAACCTATAAAGTCTTGCCGCTATATGCCCGGGTCCAACTCTCTTATTATTCCAAGTATAGTTACCTTGCCTTGGTTTAATATCCACAAGATTCCATGCGGCCTGGAGATCCTCCAGACGTTCTCCAAACTGATCTCTCACCTTCGTGCCTCCTCTTCGCTCATTAACGCTTATAGTGACGTTAAAATCTCCAGCTAAGAGGCAGGGAGATAGGTTCCTTCCAGAGTGAAGGTCAATGAGTTCTTTCCAGAATTTTTCTTTAAGGCTGTGAAGCGTTGGTCCATAGATATTGCCTACCCAGTACTTTTCATTGCTTCATATATCTTCTATTTCTGTAAAGAGCCAATTTCTATTGCTAAATGTAGAGATACAATTGTACTTACCTTTATCCCACCAAGTGAGGAGCCCTCCCGAAGCTCCAGTAGAATTAACTGCCATGCCTTCTCCATTGGGCCAGATTTGACTTAGGGCTTTGAGAGAGTCTGCTTCTTGCATCTTAGTCTCCTGGAGCATGAGGATTGAGGGGGTTTCTAGCTTTCTTATTCTTTTAACTGCTTCTATTTTTTGCTTGCCTCCTAAACCTCGACAATTCCAGGAGACTATCTTCATTATTTCTTAGAGAGGATGGAGCCTGCTTTTTCCTTCTTTTCTTCTGATGTTCCTAATGTTTGCTTTGAGCTGGATATGATTCTTACATGCTGGTCTAAGCTGGTTTGCTTACCCGCCGCTTTCTCACGGTTCGTTTCTTGCTCTCTTACCACTTTATTTAGTTTTCTACCCTTTTTTGTCTGAGGTTCCACTTCTTCTTCTCTGCTTTCTGAGGTTTCTTCTTGAAATAATTTTGCCTTTGCTCTTGTGACGGATCCGCCTCGAGCTTTAAGAAGCTCGCTCTCAGGCTCTTCCTGTTGTGATATTTCTGTGCTCTGAATTTCTCCTTCCTCTAGATTCTTTTCTGCTATTTTTTGAGCTGTTTCTTCCTTTTCTTGTTCTGTCGCCTCCTCTAAGGCTGCATCCAACCTTTGTTCCTGCTCTTCCTCAGTCGCTGCAGAAGATAGCAGCTGAAATTTGTTTGCTTCTCTGGGGCTTTTCGGTCTGGCTGCCATTTCTTTTCTTTTTGGGGTTGCCTGCTGTTGGTGTGTGTTTGGGGCTTTCCCATTCTTTTTTCTTACCTCATTCCACTCTCCCTCTTGATTTTCTTCCGTTTCCTGCGTCTTTCTCTTAGGGCATAGCTTGGCAAAGTGCCCATATTCATGACATACCTTGCATTTAAAAGGTATCTGCTCATAATCAACAGGTTGAAGATGGTTCCATCCATCCATTGACAAGCTTATAGCTTCTGGGAGCCCTTTCTCCAGATCCACCTCTACACATATTCGAGCACAGGAAAACATCGGGGGTTTAGGTTCTGATTTGTCAATATATTTCCCTAGCGAGTTACCGATAGCCTTCAGGTCTTCGTCATTCCAGCAGTGCAACGGAAGGTGGGGAAGCTTGACCCAAACTGGGACGGCTGAGGGTATGTCCTTTTTCGGGTCAAAAGAGAGGTCCCATTTGTTGATATACATTCCTCTTGGCCCCATAAAGTATGGGCCGTTCCTGAAAATCAAGTCCCTATCCTCCTTTTTTTCAAAAAAGAATACGAAGAAACCCTTACCACAGAAGATCTGCTGGACTTCTCCTTGTATGAGTGGGCGCCAGTTTTTATTCAACCATAGCTCGATCGATCTCGGGGAGGGCCATAACCCAGTAAAGTGCCCTACCAGACCTTTTTCAGAGAGCGCTAGGGCTTTGCACTTCGAAGCAGTAGAACCCAACTTGACCTCCGGAATGGCAGTTTTTTTTACGAACCTTGAGTCCGCGGTGTCAGCCGTCTTGGAGGACTACGGTTGCGCAGCCACCAGGGAACGAAAAAGGGCATCGAGGGGCGCCCGGCCCGGGTCAGGGGGAGGGTCCATGGCGACGGAGCCCGAACAGAAGACGCAGACAGTCCAAGGTGAACCAGCTAGGGTTCGCGCTCAAGCCAAAAGCGTCTTCTTATTTCACCATCATTTGTGTTTTTGTTTTTGTTCTCGGTTTGTTTGTATGATTAGAGTTTCATTTATTGTACTAATTTTTTTGTCTCTATGCAAATAATTTTACTTGCCAAGGCATAGTTAGAGAGATTCAATTGATTTATGAGACAGGGGACCATATACAAACTTTGTTTGTTCTATAAATGTGAATACTAGAAATGATTTGAAACATTAATTTTCTTGTCTTATATCCGTTCTTATTTGAGATGTTATGCTTCTGTATAAGGCACCTTGGATCTCTTCTACAACTAATGTCACATGTACAATTTGTGCACTAAATTGATTTCTTGTTTCGATATCTTCTCCTCTAATTTTTTTGCTTCCTTTGATGTATTCTATCATTCCCTTCTCCATATAACTCCCTCCTTGCTTATCCAACCACACCATGTCACCCATCCATGCACCCACTACTTCAACTAAAGTTATTAAAATGGAGGCTAATATCTCTTATTATAGATCATAAGAATAAGCAACCCACTTCCTCTCTTCTACCATTACCTTTTCTCCCTTCAAACCTATTTGCCCCTATCCTACGAAGATATAAAATTAAACATTTGAAAAAAACTATTCTCTATCTTTATCTCATTATTCACATGATCTCTTTATGAAAATATATTTGATGACTACAAATATGGTAATTCAATTACAAATAAACTCCATCGAGATAAAATAACACATTTTGGTAATGATGTTTTGTAATCAATACTTATAATGAACATTACTAATTTATAATACATACCCTAAGGTATTTTGAGTTCTTTTCTTCGATGAAAATTTATTTTGATTAATTGTGTATTCTAAACAAGCATACAATAATTAAAATGAAGGAGAAGAGCATTCATGGAATTACTCTATATCTAGTAAAATTTTATATGAGGATCTTGATTGTTGGGTAAACCATTGGAATATAAAAGGGGCTCCATAAATTTATATAATATAAATACCATTAATAGAAAAGGAGAAATTGTGACACAAAATCCCAATGGGTTAGCTCAAGTGGTTGAGTGTTGTAATCGCAAGCAGAAGAAATCCCTAGGTGGCTATGTAGGGCCTCACTTAATGTCCAAGCTTAAATGGTGCAAACATGATTATCGCTACCCTAAGGCATGACATAGAGTGAAAATGTTGTAATTATCACTCCCTAGTAGGCTTGCAAGGAGTGACAAAGTTGTAATTGTCTGTAATGTCCCAAAAATAAAATAAAAAAATTTCTTTCTCTTACTAGTCTGTTTAGCCTAGTCAATGTTAATACAAAGATTAACTTCAGCACTGTAACGGTACTTGGCTTTAATAAATGAAAAGGTTTTATGGAACCTATCAAATGTGGCTCTTTTGCCAGTCATGTTTTCTACGCAGAAAGAGTTGTAATGCTATGGAAAATAACTTGCAATCTCTCTATCTTTTGTATGCTCAAATTGTATAATTGAAATGTTAGATGTCAAATCTCGGGCTTGATGCAACTGGTGAGGGAAGTTGAAACGCTCTGAAACTCTGGGGTTTGAATAAACGCTTCTGGCGAGATTGCCGAGAGGCAAGGTGTGAATATGGGGAGCCTAAGGACTTACTTAGCAATTTTGCTAACATCTGCCTTAACGTTGACTTCTTTGCAGGTACCCTTTGGTGGTTATAAAATTGACAATTACCCTATGTAAAACCCGTAGAAGTGTCACCACCCTAAAGTTTAACATGAGGGAGTTTGACAAATTTGTTTATGTACTAATAGGATGAGGGTATTGCACCCATGCGACTTATACCATAAAGTTTGTAGGAATGTGGGTCCTATTGTGGTGGTTGTAAGTTTTTAATGCTCCATGTGATGGTCACGTGGCTTGGCCAGCTAGACTAAGGTTTGAGTGAGGGTTTTCTCCTTGGTTTTCCCCAAAAGTGACCTCATTTCACCCTAGGGTTGCGAGGGTATGGCTCTGGCCTGAGCTTCGTGCATGTCCAGGGTAGGGTTTTGAAGGCATGAAGGTGAAAGAGAAATGATTTTATAGGTATGATGCATTCAATATTTAAATACTGATATTTGTTGGTTTTGCTTACAGTATTAAACCATCAGACCCTAACTTTGTCACGACTTGTGCATTTGCAGGTATGGTAGCTCTTCTGCATGTAATAAGGGGCGAAGCACTGCGACTGTATCAATCATTTTGGACTGGTAAGTCCTGGGTGATCTCAACCTTTTTCCCTTACCTGTTTCGGTAGTTTCGGAGAAGAGTTTGATGAATAATAATGAGGAGATTCATGAATCCATTTGGCTCACTTGGAATTTGAATCTCCATAGGGGTCGCCCTTGGCTTGACCCAGAGTCTGATACATGGTTGTAATACATTTTTGATGTACTCGGGTTGTGTAAATGTTAGTTTTCTTTTATCAATAAAATCCTCCCCTGTAAGTAATTGCGGGGCTTTAATTTGAGTTTGGAAGTGAAGGAAAAGACCTTGGCGTCTTTATATGTTTCTATACAGCTTCAAGAGATTTGTGTACAGAATTATGGTTACTGTAATTATTAACTCCTTTCTCATACTAAATGTATAAATGTTATAATCACTCTATCTCTACGTTTTTTTTTCTTTTTCTTTCCTATGGCGTGGATGCAGTTTTTATGAATTTTGGATAAAAGATCTACTCCAGGGGTTTGATATCCCCCAATCTATGGTTACAATTCTCTGAAATGTTGGTTCAAAGTGCTTGGATAAGAAATACGTTATAGTGGCCATTAGGGTTTTCGAGTCTTTTGTAATAATGTTTACAGGGCATACATTGATAATGGAGGAATGCGTAGATGTTGAGTTTGTTTTATGGTTATGTAAAAAATGTCTGTCCAACATTGTTTTTACCTGAAAACCCCGGAGGGATTTGATCCCGTGACCTGCGTTTGTCTTTGAGTTTCTTCTACATAATGTTGTTAATGTTTTGAATAAAATGTTGGTTGAATGGGGAGCTGTGTAACCCTTCTACGTTTTCTTTTGGAAAGTCGTAGTCCTAGCTACTATTTTGTTTGACTCTGGAAAGAACAAGGGTTTGCAAAGGAAGTTTTTGTAGGCTATAGACTTGATTTCTAGAATGATAATCGTTGAGTTTTCCTTCTTTTAAAAGTTTAGGGTGAAGAATGGAAAAGTTTGTTATAAGCTAGTAAAACGTGAAACCTACAAATTACTTGATGCGTTTAAATATTGATAACGCATTGACTGTGTACTATCATGGTAGTGGTTGAATAATTCATTGGTAATGAAAATTCTAGTCCATACTATAACTTGTTTCTTCTGCTTGGTATTGCAATTCGATGTTTGATAGTTCAAAAGAGTAGTGTTTCTAAAAGTGTCGATGTATGTTTGTTTTATTTCTATTTGATAATGGTTTCGAAATTAGAAATACTAATAAAGTAAAGGAACTAGCATGCTTAAATGGAACACTGTACTGTGAATAAGAAATATGATTTTGACAACAGACAACTACCTATAAACAATGAAATATAAATACCCTAACCAAGAAGATAATTTATGTTGTCTAGCAAAGGCTAGCTTGGTTAGCCCTGCTAGACTCTCCACTGAGTTCTGGGAAGAACCTCGACTTTTGTTAGTGAAGATAAGTTAGTAATGAAAACAATGCGGTAATATCTATCTTTTTAATCTTTAAAAGAAATATTAACTGCTCCATACCTAGCTGCTTGAGCACTTGGTCCCTTCCTATAGAAGCTTGACCACTTGGCACTTTAAATCTTCCCTATAGCAACCTGCACACTCAATCAATAGTTAAAGTAGAGCTTGTGGTATCTTCTTGACCTGTTAGCATGTTTGCCTTGGGATGGATGACTTTGGGGCTACTGTGTTCCTCCCAACCTTGACCCCTGAACAGTTCCCAGTTCTATCTGTATTCTCCCCAAGATTTCTTCCAACATGCAATGAGAGGTAGAGGCCCTAGATCCACTGTTGGTTCAGTTCTGAGAATTTCTAAGTATGGTTGGTTCAGTTTCTTGGAGCATAATACTCTTTCTTGAACTACCATAAGAGAATGATAATAGCCAAGAATGATAGATAGATCTCCAAAACTTGGGATCTACCCTCTTAAGTAGGGAAGTCTTGAATTAGGACTGTTGAAGTAATTAGTTTCTTTAAATTCAATAATTAATAATTAAAAGTTATTATTTAATTAAATAATATGTAGTCCCCCTGAACTAAATCTTGTCCAACTGTTTGACTATAAGTCATTTTGATTTATGCTCTTAATAATAACAATAATTATACTAATAATTATTCTTATATTCAATATATTTCACTTAACTATTAATACATCATTTAATATATATTAAATAATGCATAAATCAAATATACTAATTATATTTCATAATTAAATAATAACACCATTATTATTTAAAGATCCTAATAATAATAAAATACTAATAATAATAATAATACCTTGGAGGTCTTTAATCAGGTTAGTCATGAAAGACTACTAGTTATTAACTTTTATTTAGCTATGTGTCATCACATGACACTCTTTTCTCGTTAACTTTTAGGGACATGGTCCACTTCTTTTGGACGTTCTTGGTCAACTTGGTTAGGTACCTCTAGTCTCTCTCTTTGCATGTCGGATTCCCTAGTTTAACATGGTAGCTCCTGTAGTAGGTGATGATGGATAAAAAGATGAATCATTTAGTCAAATTAAATAAGTGTGATAAAAGTGCTCTTCAGAGTCTTTCCAAGTCAACACTCGAAACTCCGTAAGACCGAGTGCTATTCAAAGTTATTTAACTCAACACTCTCACATGGGTGTTACTCTAGTGCAATTCCAGAGTCCTTGCTCAACACTAGTGCTAGAATGTGGTTGTGAGGCACATCTAGAATATTTAAGTTGCCTCGAATCCGGTATTCGTTTATCAAGCTTGGATTTTTCCAGGGCTTATGCCCAACTCTCAATGTACATCAGGGATTACTCCCAGTACATCATATTTCCTCTAGGTACATTGGGGATTTTTCCCAGTACGTAGGTAATCTGTTTGTTTCTGAGTCCATGCTCAACACACCATATAAGTCAATTATGTTATTCACATCACTGCACAATATGTAATAAAAGGTCATCTCAGTATATTAGGTTTTTGTACCCACATCATATGGTAAAAACATAAATCAGAATATTGGGGCTTCCTTGCCCAGTATATAATCAAATAATGAAATTCAGTCAGGGTCCATGCCCAATATGCCAGTCTACAAAAGAATAAATGATATGTGCTGGGTTCGTGGCCCAATATAACATCGTAAAGTAGTCAGTACAAAATTTGGGATATTACATCCCTCCCCGCTCAGAACAACACCGTCCTGATGTTTCTAGGGACTAGGAATGAGGTCACAAAACAAGGCGTGGTATGCCTCTTTCATGGTGGCCTCATTCTCCCAAGTAGCCTCATCTGGTCCAAAGTGCCTCCATTGCACTTTCAGCTGAGTAATGGTCCTCCTCCTAAGCTGGACCTCTCTCTTGTCCAGAATGTGGAGTGGTTCTAGCATGAACTCCCCTTCGGGCTTCACCTGTAATAAGGACCAATCAATAACATGTTTAGTGTCGTATACATATTTCTTTAATAATGAACCATAAAAAACATTATGAACTTTTATATGTGCTGGTAAGGCCAACTCATAAGCTACTAGGCCCTTCTTGGCTAGTATTTCAAAAGGTCCACAAAATCTTGGGGCTAGTTTCCCGCAACGTCCCAAGCTCAACGAACTTCGTTTTGCTTTTATTTTTAGGAACACATGTTCGTCGACCTGATAGTCCTTGTCCTTTCTTTTCTTGTCCACATAACTCTTTTGGCGGTCTTGTGCTTCTTTTAAGTTTAGTTGTACCTGTTGATGTATATGTAACTTCGAAATGTATTTCATATATGTATGTTGTATGTACTCCTATAGAGATGGTATTATTCCTCTATACGGAAGTGTCATCATTTATATTGTAAATGTCGTAACTTATACTTGATGGGTTATAATACCACCTTGTTGGGGTCGGCCCTGTATAAGTCATGTGGGTCGAAGGGTTATTAGACCACCCTATTAGGGGTCGGCCATGTGGGTTGAAGGGTTATTAGACCACCCTATTGGGGGTTGGTCCAGTCAGCATTATGTTATGTGGTTAAGTTCGAGCATACATGATTTATGTAAAAGGCAAGTCAAGTCAAGTATAAATAGAGTGCGGGAGGCACTCTATTTGATCACTCACTTCTCACTCATGCACTCAAGGAGGAGTGGCGCACTTATGGAGGAGGAGGATCTGTTGCTAGGATATCTCTTATGGTTGGGTTGTATCATTGCTCTATGTATCTCTGAGGAAGTTATTGGGGTTTTTCACCTTTATGGTTCTCCCCAAGTAAATCTTTGTGTCTCTTGTGTGCTTGCATTATTGTCTCCATGATTGATATGATGTAGATATGCTATATATGTTGTTCTCTCAGTTAAGATCCTATATCAGATTGAAGTAAATTATGAAAATTTAACATGGTATTAGAGCTAGCCTGAAAAAAGGCATGATATGGCATGTATGACACTTGTTGCACTTATGATGCTAGGGCTTGATATAGCAAAAACCAGTCATTGTAGCACTTTCGCTATAAATCTGTTTTGGAAAATTTTTCGGATCTGAAATATTTATAGGTCGAAGATTAAATCCCCATGTACCTTGTGTCCAAAGGACAACCTCTAATTCGTTGTACTTTGTGATTTATGATCTATACAATATAGGGTTTCTACCTCTTCCAGATCTGAGTCAAAATCAAGTGACCTTGGGAAAAAGGTCATAACTTGGGATAGGAAGTTCCAAATGAAATTTCATAAATAGTGACAGGTAGTACGCAGACTGTACTATCTCAAAAAAAAATTTCAGAGGCCGAAGTTGAACCAATGACACGTGGCACACCGTACAAGTTCGCTCTCCTGTATTATCCCATAAACAGGTCACGTTGCGACACTTGGCATAACTCTCTTTCAGAGAATCCAATTGAGGTCAGACCTCTTAGGATGGAAAACTAACAGGTTGGGATATCTCAAGAAACATTTTCAGACCCTTTGGATCGAAAAGTTCGGAGTTACACTAGAAACAATCAAGTACATATTTATGTCAAAACAGAATTATTTTTTAGTACCTTCATTCATGGCTTCCGGAATTTAGGGCTTTGGAGAAAGTTGGAATTTTTGTAATCAGATACGACGGATGAATGATACTCATCAAAATAAAAATTTAGAGACCAAGATCAGAATTTTTGGTTGGGCAGAAGGCCAGTCTTGATCAGACCCTAGTTCGGGACTTTGATCAGAAAAGTGGAAAATTAGGGCTTCTGTAAAAATGAGAATTTTTGAAATCTGTGACCATGGCTGGAAGCTCCTCAGAAAAATAGAAGCTTAGAGCTTTGGATCAAACCTTTTGATTGGGCAGAAGAGTGGGCTTCATCAAACCCCAGTGAATTTGGAAGTTTCAAAGGCAAAATTGAGGAGTGAAACTTTGCAGTTTTCAAATTCTGAGCATACCAGCTTAATTAGCTCATCATGGCGCATATTTCTATCCTTTCGGAAGTTTGAAATTCAAAGTTTTAATTTTTGGGGTTTCTATGACAAACCCTAATCCAGATCCAGATCCAGTTCTTGCAAATCAAGTGGATTGGGTTAATCCTAGAAGAAGATGGATTGGTCACCTACATAAGTGAAGAAGTTCTTGTTTCAGAGGGAGATGAGGCCAAGGCCTTACATAAGAATATTACAAGCGATCTCGACAGGTATGACTCATCGAGGTATGTTTCGATATTTGTTCATGATTAAGTTTATGGTATGTTTGTCTTCATGTTATTACAGTTAGTACAATCTTGATTTTAGATTTGTCATATCACCTTAACAAAATTATGAATGCATGATAGAATATATTCATTGGTTAGTGTGTTAACACTTATGATTATGCTAATGCATTATGGTGTTGTATGAGGTTTATGTTGTCTACTAACACAAAAAGGTACACCAAGAAAGACAAATCATGTTCTACTTCAAGAACGTATGATCATGGTGACATGAAGACAAGGATTCATCCATTGTCATGGATCACATAGAAGATCTACTCTCGAGGTATGTATAACTTGTTTCTACAATGGTTAACTTATGAGACATGTAGGTTACTAGCACAAGTCACTGAAGAGAACCAAAAGACATTATATGGGTATGTTAGACATAACTAGCTAGCATGCTAATCCAGGTATGTTTTTCCTATATCAAGCTAGACTCCTACCATGGGTTAGGATCTTATACTGTTGTGTTGTTGATAATGATTATTCATGAAGTCATAAGTTTGAATAATCATGGGTATATGCATATTATGTGTCTTACCTTAATTAATGATATGACTAACCCGAAGAGTCATAGGTTTGAGTAATTATAGGTTTAGACATGTTATGTTTATTATGATGTGACTAACCATAAGAATCCTACATAAACCTTGAATGCTAATGCTTATTATTTCTGTTTGAAATGATCATGACTATACATGCTTGAGATTATTGTGTTTTAATAGTATAAAAATGAATGTATGATTTTATATGAGATCACAACGATAACACAATCATGATACTAATAAGCATGCATAGGGACCAAGGATGAATATGAGTTCAAGAACAGGTAATCCAGGAAGCAAAGATCAAGAGGAAGTACACTGCAGTGGTTTATGCAAGGATGCAGATATTCAGAGGGAGTCGACCATCTCTCTACATTCCACAACAGAAAGCTGTAGAAGAAGCTACTTCAAATTAGGACTCCAGCAGCTCTTGCAAGGAAGCGAAGACTCAGAGGGAGTCCACCCAATGAACAAACAAAGATAAGTATTTTAATTATCATTTCTTGCATATTTGTTTGTTTAAATAAAATTGTTCAATGATGTATATGCTCATGTTCCTAGACTTAGGATATGTATTGTGCATATTAGAATAGTTGCATTAATGAACAGTATACTACTAATATACATGGGTAAGTGGCCTATGGCACTGTACAACATTCCATTGCTACTTATCTAGAATGAAACCTCTTTGCTAACATGTTGGGAGTTGTGCACACTCTTAACAATGCTCTGGTAGAGATTGAAGGCATCTAGAAAGTTACGGGATATGGATAAATGTTGTATTGAAGCATTGGCTAAGATAATTGCATGACTGTATGACATATTTCTTTATGTGTAAGAATTTGTTCTGAAAACTATGAGATGTTTTCTAATCATGCAATTTAACTTGTTGTGTAGGAAAGATCGTATGCCATCACCTACAAAAGAAGAACTACAACATTTGTTCAGCAACAAAGTTATCTATTGAAGATATTGAAGTTCCCAAGATATGGGAAGATTGCCATGATCCATCGATCATGAAGAATGATGTTTGGGTGTAATCCCAAGAGCTGAAGGGAAGTTTGTTGTGACTTCCAAATGGAACTATCAGATCAAGCATGCTGCAGATGGCAGCATAGAGAAATATAAAAGTGTTGAGATAGAATATACACCAGATGGATTTCAAGACAGCTTTCTTGAATGGTGTAGTTGAAGAAGAAGTGTATGTGGTGCAGCCACTTGGTTCTGAGACACATGACAGGGAGTCATATATGTGCAGAACTTGGTATGGTAGGATAGACAACTTTCTATCCAGTTTGGGCTTTACCAAGAGTAAAGCGGATTCCAACCTTTACTACAAGGTTGAGGAAGGCAATCCAGTGATACTACTTTTGTATGCGGATAACCTGTTTGTTACAGGTGAAGATAGATTGATTTCTGACACATAGCGGAAGCTTACTACCGAGTTCCAGATGAAGAACTTGGGGATGATGCACTATTTGTTTTTGGCATGGAGGTGTGGCAGAGTGCAGATGGAATCTTCCTTGGACAAGGGAAGTATGCAGTAGAGATCCTGAAGAGGTTCGGGATGATGGATTGCAAGGACATGGCCACACCTATGGCATCAAATCTAAAGCTTCTATGTGATGCTTCATCTGAGCCGGTTGATGTCTCTATGTATCATCAGATGATTGGGTCCTTGATGTACCTGATGAACATGAGACCAGACATTTGCTTTGCTGTGAACACATTGATTCAGTTCCTAACAGATCCGAGGAGTGTTCACCTGGTTGCTGTAAAGCATGTTCTGAGGTACTTGAAGGGCACAGTGGATTATGGGCTCAAGTATGAAGTGAATCAAAAGTTTAACCTGCAGGGTTATCTTGATTCAGATTGGGCAGGCAGTGCTGCAGATAGGAAGAGCACATTTCGGTGCTGCTTCAGTATGGGATCAGGTGTGATCTCTTGGTTTAGCAGGAAGCAGTCCTACATAGCACTGAGTACAGCTGAGGCAGAGTATGTTGCAGCTTGTTCAGCTAGTTGTGAGGCAGTATGGCTATGGAAGCTACTGTCTGAGTTATTTGATCCCCTGTTGGATGCTACTGGTATCTTTTGTGATAACTAGAGTTGTTTGAAGTTGTCCGAGAACCCATTTTTTCATGACAGGTCAAAACACATAGAGATCAAATATCACTATATCAGGGATATGGTGCAGAGAGGAGCTGTGAAGCTCCTATATGTTGCGATGGCCTAGTAGATTGCAGATGTGCTGACGAAGCCACTAGCCAAAGTGAAGTTCGAGTACTTCAGAGAGAGGCTTGGCGTTCTTTAGATCGAGGAAACTTCGAGGAAGAAGTGATGGACACATTTGCTGAAGCCATTCCAAGCATGTTGGAAGGAGGATCCTTCACATGGCTGTGGATGTAAGCGCTGGATGATGAGCATTAGGATGATGTTCTGGTTTCTGTCGGATATGATCAGTTGGATCATTTTTATGTATGTATGTATGCATCATGTTGGATGCTAGATATGATCAGTTGGATCATTTATATGTATGTACGCATCATGTTGGATGCTAGATATGATCGGTTGGATCATGTGTATGTATTTTGTATATGCATCATATTGGATGCTTGGACCATGTATCTGTATATGTATCAGGTGGATACATTGTATGATCAGGTAGATCATGTATATTGATATGTATCAGATATGATCAGGTAGATCATGTATGTTGATGGATACATTGTGTGGATCATGTATCTATGTATCAGGTGGATACACTATGTATGATGATATGTATCAGGTAGATACGTGATGTGCATCAGATGGATGCATTGTATGATCAGGATGATCGTGGATGACGAGCTTCTCTAGATGACATGCAGCACGATGTTGCAGTGATGATGATCAGGATGATCATGTGTACATCAGGATGATGTATGATGAGTATCAGATGATACTCGGTGGCCGTGGAACAGGTTGTGCAGATGAGCATATAATTCGTTGCCATGGGAGATTTGCAGATAGTCTTTCGAGGTTTTGCCTATGGCATGTAATTCGGTGCCCTGGGATATCTGGAAAATGCCCTTTCAAGGTTTTTCTCTGGGAGGACATATAATTTGGCCCTAGGAGATCTGCAGATAGTCTTTCGAGGTTTTGCCTATGGCATGTAATTCGGTGCCCTGGGATATCTGGCAGATGCTCTTTTGAGGTTTTGTCCTATGGCATGTAATTTGCTCCTGGGAGATCTGGACAGGATGAAAAAGGCCTCAGGTGCTTTAGCTAGGTTTTGCCATGACCACATGTAATTTGCTCCTGGGAGATCTGTACAGGATGAAAAAGGCCTCAGATGCTTCAGCCAGGTTTTGTGGTGGACCACATGTAATGTGCTCCTGGGAGATCCGACGGGTAGAGCCGTGTGCTTGTAACAGCCTGGGATGCTTCAACCAGGTTTCATGATGGGTCACATGTAATGTGCTCCTGGGAAATCCTACAGGTAGAGCTGTGTGCTCGTAATAGCCTCGGATGCTGCAGCCAGGTTTTGTGACGCACATAATAAGTCTTGAGGTTTCCACAGTATGGCCAGTGATGATGAAGACCTGCAGGTGGTGGGCCTACATCCAGTATGAAAAAGGACTGTCTCTGTAGAACTTCCTATGACGAGTAGATTCAGAGATTGATTGAGATAGCAATAGCAGTGATGATGATGATGACTCGATGATGATTATCTAGTGACGATGATCCAGAGAAGATGACTTGTGCTAGAAGACCTATGCTGAGAAATACCTTCCTAGTTAAGAGGGAGTGTTGATGTATATGTAACTTCGAAACGGAAGTGTCGTCATTTATATTGTAAATGTCATTACTTATACTTGATGGGTTATTAGACCACCTTGTTGGGGTCGGCCCTGTATAAGTCATGTGGGTCGAAGGGTTATTAGACCACCCTATTGGGGGTCGGCCATGTGGGTCGAAGGGTTATTAGACCACCCTATTGGGGTTCGGACCAGTCAGCATTATGTTATGTGGTTAAGTTCGAGCCTACATGATTTATGTAAAAGGAAAGTCAAGTCAAGTATAAAAAGAGTGCGGGAGGCATTCTATTTGATCACTCACTTCTCACTCATGCACTCAAGGAGGAGTGGCGCACTTATGGAGGAGGAGGATTTGCTGCTAGGATATCTCTTATGGTTGGGTTGTATCATTGCTGTATGTATCTCTAAGGAAGTTATTAGGGTTTTTCACCTTTATGGTTTTCCCCAAGTAAATCTTTGTGTCTCTTGTGTGCTTGCATTATTGTCTCCATGATTGATATGCTGTAAATATGCTATACATGTTGTTCTCTCAGTTAAGATCCTATATCAGATTGAAGTAAATTATGAAAATTTAACAGTACCTTGGAGACTAGCTGCATCAAGTCCTTTAATAGGTCGGGTCCTAACATAAGTCTGTCTACTGGACTATCCCACATCACGGGATTTCGACATTTCCTGGCATAGAGTACTTCGAAAGGACTCATTTTGGCCAAGGTTTGATAATCGTTGTTGTATGTAAACTCTGCTAGGTGCAAATAATCTTCCCACTTGGTGGGGTTATTCATGACATACATCCTCAACATGTCCTCAACGATCTGTTTTACTCGTTCTGTTTCTCCGTCGGTCTAGGGGTGGTATGCGGTACTGAATTGTAACTGGGTTTCCAGACCGGAGAATAATGCTCTCTAGAAGTTCTTAGTGAACTTCGTGTCTCGATCGGAAATGATTGCTTTGGGTATCCTGTGCAATCGAAAGATCTCTTTTAATAATATTTCTGTGATGTGAACTGCTTTGTAGGTTGATTTCACCAGTATAAATTGGGATTCTTTAGACAGCTTGTCTACCACTACGAAGATGGAGTCATTCAGTTTCTTACTCTTGGGTAAGCATACAATGATGTCCATACTTATTACCTCCCATTTCCATTCTAGAATGGGTAAAGGTTGAAGTAATCTGGAGGGGTTTTGGTGTTCTGCTTTGACCAATTGGCATTCCTGACATTTCGTGATGAACATTGAGATGTCAGCTTTCAGTTTAGGCCAAAAGCAATGTTTCTTTACGGCCAAAATCATCTTTTGATATCTGGGGTGTCCTAAATAAGGTTTTTGGTGAAATTCGGTGAGAATGTTTGATCTAATGTCTCCACTCTTTGGGATGTAAAGTCGGTCTTTCAACCACAGTAGTCCCAATTTGTCTATCTTATATTCTTTCTACTATTGGAAAAGTCTGTCTTCCTGCATCTTTGCGAGGATTTCCATATAATAGAGGTCACTCTTACATGTCGTTCGAATTCTATGGTGTAAGTCAGAGTTGGTTTGGCTTACTGTGACCTCATAAAGCATATGTGCTAGATGGCTTAAGGCATCCACAATCTTGTTTTCCTTCCCTTTTATATGCTTTAGTTCGAAATGGTATTCACTAAGGAAGGCTAGCCACCTGGCCTGCCTAGCATTTAGGTCGGGTTGGTCGAAAAGGTATTTCAAGCTCATGTTATCAGTCATCAATAGAAATTTCTTTCCCATGAGATAATGTCGCCACATCTTCAGACCAAGGATGATGGCGGCTAATTTGAGGTCATGAGTAGGGTAGTTCTGCTCATGTTCTTTTAGTTTCCTCAATTCGTAGCATATGGAAAAATTGTCTTGCATAAGGACTCCCCCGAGTCCTTCCTTGCTTGCATCCGTGCAAATGAAAAAGTCCCCATTGGGATCCGCAATATGCAGAATCGGTGCACTAATTAGTAGTTGTTTCATATTTTGAAAGCTCTCTTCGCACTTATCCGTCCAAATAAACTTGTTTGTCTTTTTCTGTAAGGCGGTCATGGGGCATGCAATCCATGAAAAGTTCTCAATGAAATTTCGGTAGTAGCCGGCTAATCCTAAGAACGACCTTATGTCGAATATGCAAGTAGGTGTGGCCATTATTCGATAGCTTTGACCTTTTTGGGGTTGATGGCGATTCCCTTCTCGAAAATGATATGTCCTAAGTATTGAATCTGAGGTCTGTAGAAATCGCACTTACTAAACTTGGCGTAAAGCTTGTGCTCTCTGAGTATCTGTAAAACAATTTGGAGGTGCTCCTCATGTTCTATCTCATTCTTGGAGTAAATCAGAATGTCGTCAATAAAGACTAGAAAGAATCTATCGAGGTATTTACTAAAGATACTGTTCATCATGCACATAAAGTTGGCCGGTGCATTCGTCAACCCAAAGGGCATCACTATGAACTCGTAGTGGACGTAACGGGTTCAAAATGTGGTTTTTTTGATATCCTCATCATGGATTTTGACCTGATGGTATCCGGATCATAAGTCAATCTTTGAGAAAATCTTTGCCCCTCCGACTTGGTCAAACAAGTCATCGATCCTAGGGAGTGGTTAGCGGTTCTTAATGGTCATTTTGTTGAGTTGGCGGTAATCAATGCACATCCACATCGTGCCATCTTTCTTCTTGACAAAGAGTATCGGTGTGCCCCAAGGGGACACACTAGGTTAGATGTACCCTTTATCAATTAGTTCTTGTAACTGCAGTTTGAGCTCCACCAATTTTGGTGTGCTCATGCGGTACGGGGCTTTAGAATCTAGTTCGATAGAAAAGTTTAAGTCTCGTTTAGGTGGTAATCCTGGTATTTCTTTGGGAAATACATCCTTGAATTCTACAAGGACTGGAAAGCCTTCTATATTCTGTTCCCTATCAGTTTCTATGTTTTGAATATTGATGGTAAAGGGTTTGCAACCCTTTATGATACATTTCTTTGCTTGTAAGGCGAATATCTCTTTTACCAACACTTTCTTAGGGATACCCTGAATCGTCTTCTAAATCCCTTAGTCATCCCTGCAAAGCAAGGATTTGTTTAAGCAGTCTAGGAGGACATGGTGTTCTTCCAACCAATCCATGCCAATGAGTACATCGTACGACCCTAGGGGTATAATGTTTAAATATAACCTAGTTTGAAATCCGTTTAAGTTTATCTCACAAGTTTTAACTAACTCAGAGATCTTTCATTTGGTACTGGTGACTAGTTGTACTAGCCACAGTTTCTCATGATATTCTCGGTTCAATTTACAAGTGTCCACTAACTTAGGGGAGATATAACTTTGATAAGCACCGGGATCTATTAATATTGAAACTGTACTGTTAGAGATCTATTGAGGATTTGTAGAATTCAATGTGCCCTTGTCTCCCTTGTCCTTGCTCCAAGGAAATCCCCAATCATTTATTCATTCATATATAAAGGATTAATAGAGTTAAAAAATGCAACTGCGATATATCTTACTTTCGATATATCGCAAGTGAGATTTGTAATGCATATATATATATATAAAACAGAGGCCCACGGCGTCATTTTCCCAATCTCCACAGTGAAGGCCGGCGATATCGGGAAGGCAAAAAAATGCACAGTCGATTTGCGTTTGAGAGAAGGAGGAGGCAAGCCAATTCACAATTCGGATAAAACGGAAGGTAGGTGGAAATATTTACTAGTTTGTTAATTCCTTTTGAAATTTTTGTTATTGTGTTTTTTAATTTACTAGTTTTTGTTTTTTTTTAAACCAATTTAATAAAATTTGTTGCATGTATTAAAAAAAAAAAATGAAATTTATTAATTAAATTTTGAAATTGTTGTTTTATTCTTAACAGAGAACACAAACCCAAACACAAACCCAAACCCAAACCAAAATCCAAACACAAACCCAAACACAAACCCAAACCCAAACCAAAATCCAAACACAAACCCAAACACAAACCCAAACCCAAACCAAACTCTAGACACAAACCCACACACTAAGGAGGAACACAACTGTAATTCAAAGATTCTGGCTCGTTTGGTTTCATTGAGGCGCCTTAGATTAGTATTTAGGGGGGGGGGCACTTAAGACAATCATTAGCCTAGGCATTAGACTCTATAACAAATACAATTGCCAATGCCTAGGAAGCATTGTACAACATTAGCTTGTATAGAGATTCCCAAAGGCAATACTATTCCACTAGATTGAGCTACAAAGATGTCAAAAAACTAAAGATAACTAAAGACCAATTATTTTCATTATTCCAGGACCCTGGCACCAGATTGGTTCCACCCATCAGTTGACCACACATTTCCATAGACTGGTGCATGGAACCAAATATTAAAGCCAATTGGATGGATCGCTAGTACATGGCCTTCGATGAAGACCCTCACGGGAATAGAGACATCCCATTTTATTTCCTTATGAAGTTGTATGCAGAATTTATCCTGGGGAAACATGTGGACTATTTTGACATTCTAGAGTTCCAGGGTGTAGGTCATGGGATGCCATAAGATAGGGAAGGGGCTAGGACCGATCCTAACCATGTGTGACGCCCTCTATGCGCACCAAAATCCCCTCGGGTATATCCTCCAGTGGGTCTCATTCTTGATGATACGCAGGAGGCCTTATTCGATTTGGCTAATACATTTCTTCCACATGGGACTGCCATTGAAGGCAATGTAGGCCAAGGGGTTGGCACTTTCGAGGATGGCCCTGTTACACCAAAATGTCATCACCCTTGTGCAAGTGTCGCAAGTGTCGCAAGTGTTGCAAGTGTCATCATCATGACCCAGTTTCGTCACCATGACCATTGCAAGTATCATCATTATGACCAAGTGTTGTCATCATGACCATTGTGATAATGTCGTCATCTTGAACATTGTGTAAACTCTTTGCTCTAACCGCTAACCTCATTCTAGGCTAAAACACATCCAACTGAGAGATTTCCCTACCTAGTTGACCTCTTTGAGTAGTCTGTTGCACTTCTCCTTAATCTAGGGTGCGACACTGCAGTTTCTGGTCAGCTAGGGTGAGACACTGTCGCACTTTGTCTTCCTACAAAGTGCGACAACACCCCTCTGTCACTCTGTGTCTTCTACCAGGGTGCGACGAGGTTGGTTAAAGGCTATTTTGGGGAGTCTCGAGGTGTTTCTAGAAGTTTGTTGAGGTGGAGGCCTATCCCTAGGCTCTAGGTGAGGTGGCACTTCGATTCCTAACCTTATGGGAAGATCCCTTAACCATCTAACCCTAATCCTAAACCTACCCTATCTCTTTAGCCCTATATAAACACCCACTCTCTCCATGAGAGGGAGGAAGGTCTATGGTATCCTTATGTTGATAGAATCCATATTGGTGATTGGGAAGCTTGTACCATCTTGGATCCTTGTATTCTTTTAATTATGCTTTTAATAATTTGAAACATGTATGTGTTTAATTATTAGAAATTTTCTAATTGTATCTTTATGTTTTGTTACGTAGCATGGTTACTAGGCTATGTTTGACCGTCTATTTAGGCCACTATCATTTATTCCACCCACCAGTGACCCTCTCCCCCCCTTAGGTATGTGTACATGTCTCGCTTTCTTTGACAAAGTCATTGTCCATCCATGTAGTATATATATAGTCTTGTTCTCTTTGAATTTGCTGACATTGACATATATGTTACTTTATGCAGGCATCTAGTGATGCAATGGTGCTTGAAGAGCACCCAATAGATGTTGTTGGTGACCCACCTCTCCCCCCCTGCAGGTACATGTATGTCTCTCTTTCTTTGAAAAGGTCATTATATGTCCATACATAGTATATATAGAGTCTCATTTTCTTTGTATTTGCTGACATTGGTCCATATGTTACTTTATGTAGGCATCTAGTGATGCAGTGGTGCTTGAAGAGCACCAAATTGACATTGTTGGTGACAAACCTCTCCCCCCCCCCAGGTACATGTGTACATGTCTCTCTTTCTTTGAAAAGGTCATTGTACATCCATACATATTATATACACTCTCATTTTCTTTGTATTTGATAACATTGGTCCATATTTTACTTTATGTGTAGGCATCTAGTGATGCAATGGTGCCTAAAGAGCACCCAACCGAGGTTGTTGGTGACCCACCTCTGCTGTCCCCCCAGGTATGTGTATGTCTCGCTTTCTTTGAAAGAGTCATTGTCCGTCCATGTAGTATATACGTATTTTTTTCTTTGTATTTGCTGACATTGACATGTATGTTACTTTATCCAGGCATCTACTGAGCTACTGGTGCCTAAAGAGCACCCAACCGAGGTTGTTGGTGACCCACCTCTGCCCCCCCTAGGTACGTGTATGTCTCGCTTTCTTTGAAAGAGTCATTGTCCATCCATGTAGTATATATGTCTTTTTTTCTTTGTATTTGCTGACATTGAAATGTATGTTACTTTATGCAAGCATTTACTGAGCTAGTGGTGCATGAAGAGCACCCAACCGAGGTTGTTGGTGACCTAGCTCTACCCCCCCCCAGGTACGTGTATGTCTTGCTTTCTTTGAAAGAGTCATTGTCCGTCCATGTAGTATATATGTCTTGTATTCTTTGTATTTGCTGACATTGACATGTATGTTACTCTATGCAGGCATCTACTGAGCTAGTGGTGCCTGAAGAGCACCCAACCAAGGTTGTTGGTGACCTAGCTCTGCCCTCCCCTGCAGGTACATGTATGTCTCACTTTCTTTGAAAGAGTCATTGTCCGTCCATGTAGTATATATATGTCTTGTTTTCTTTGTATTTCCTTACATTGACATGTATGTTACTTTATCCAGGCATCTACTGAGCTAGTGGTGCCTGAAGAGCACCCAATTGGGGCCACTGTTGACCCTGCACGCCCCCCCACCCAAGTACATGGAGTTTCAGTGCCGAGGACTTACACACGCATGGTAAGTAAAAATGTTATGTTTGCTTGGAATTTGAACAAATGTACATAGAGTTGTATTTATTTTTATAGCTTGGTAAACTAACTTACAAATTTTGGTTTGTGTGCAGTCTCCGATATTGAGAATGCATCGTCCTGAGGATCGTTGGGGAATGCCATCAAGCAGCCGCAAAAGAAAGATATACTTCTCATTAGCCACTGACATTGTCCGTGAAAAGGGGGATAAATAGAATTCATGTATAGGGGGGTACATATAGAATCGATGTATAGTGGGAATACATACATGTGTACTTTTTTGTTTGTATGGACACACAGATGTATAGTATGATCCACAATTATGTATTATGGCCATGGCATGCCATTTTTGAAAACATTATACATGTACATATAATATAAAGCAATGTTCAGATTTACCTATATGGTTGACCTGATATGGGATGGAGATGTGTATTATATGCCTTGCAGATATATGCTTGAATATATTTTTAGGTTTATGGCTTTGTGTTTGTTTAATGTTGTTGTTTCCTTAAATGTTTAAAAATTTGAAAAAAACTCATCCCAAGAAAGCCTTGAAAATTGAAAGAGATAAATTATGAAATGGTTAGTTACAAGGAAATAGTGTAACCAATAAATTATTAAAATAAACTCATGAGGGTACATTTTTGTCGCAAATGGACAAGTTTCCATCCAAGTACATGGCTTCTTATGGAATATTATGTGTTGAGTTTTAAGCAAAATTCTTCCTATGAGGGTCGTTTGCTTCCCAACTTAATCAAGACTCTTGTAAATAGTAATAACTAATTCAATTCACCGCTTAGCTTTCATTTAAGGAAGAAGAAACTTGGAGACGGATCAAGCACCTTGGGGGAAGAGTTGGCATTGCAAATAATGAATGTAATGTGTTCGGTATATAAAGGAAGGCTCTAGATGCCTTAGTGTATGGAGAAATCCTCTTTCTAAAACTATGTAATTTCATTTTTGGTAATTCTTCAACATTGTGCTATGATTACCAATGCTTTAATGAATGAGTATAAATGTGCTAAATGAGACAAGGAATTCTTAGTTGTAAAGAATCATGTTTGATAAATGTATTTGTATACTTCAAGTTGACAATGCAGTTTTGAATGTAAATTTGTTCATATCGTCATAAGACCTAAAAAAGGCATGCATA
The DNA here is from genome assembly GCA_027924585.1 of Larix kaempferi. Taxonomy (NCBI): domain Eukaryota; kingdom Viridiplantae; phylum Streptophyta; class Pinopsida; order Pinales; family Pinaceae; genus Larix; species Larix kaempferi. The sequence goes on from BSBM01001753.1 coordinate 70,599, forward strand.
CTCGCATTTATTTATTGATGATTTATTTTTTGTAAATATTTGTTATTCAAATCTAGGTATGTACCTCAATTCCTATGAATCATTGATTTTTAGGCATGTTATTAACTTATTAGCTATGTAAACATGATAAGTGTTTCTTCCATAAGGGATGTAGTGATATAGTTGGAATACGATTTGGAGTACTTCTAGAGCCATGAAACAAATTGTTTGGAATAATGCAATGTTGAAAGTGTACCTGTACTAGAATTCAATAGGGACATGATATTTTCCAAGAGTTGTGGAATGTGATGGGTCATTAGATTGTAGGATTTCATGGCCCATATAATAATATAAGAGATATGTTTTACTCCTTAGAAAACTAGGGTTTTGCTCAATTTCCATCAATGCAATCTTGCATTGTTGGGTCAACTCCGCAAAAAAGTCCACCGAGCCAGTTTTGGTAGCGTTCCCATGTCGACATTGCCCATACACACTTGCAGGAGCCAATGGCATGTAATCTTGCTGCTCCATTTGTTTTTTCGCTCCTGGACCGAAAGTCACTAAGTGTCCCTCAACGACATTTTCATGCAACTTGCAACTCGACATAACTCGGCAAACGAAGGTCGGATCGATGAACCATCAACTCCGTTGGTCTCCTAGCATGCGATTACCTCTAGGTAGCCCTCTCCCCCATGTTTTCATGGCCCAGTGACTTCATTGTGCATTCATTTTGTAAACTAGGGTTTTGCTCAGTTTCCATCAATGCAATCTCGCATTGTTGGGTCAACTCTGCAAAAAACTCCACCGAGCCAGTGTTTGTAGTGGTCCCACATCGACATTTCCCATACACACTTCTAGGAGCCAACAACATGCAATCTTGCTGCTCCATTTGTTTTTTTGCTCCCAGACCGAAAGTCACCAAGTGTCCCTGAACGACATTTTCATGCGACTTGCAACTCGACATAATTCGGCAACCGGAGGTCGGATCGATGAATCGTCGACTCCATTGCTCTCTTGGCATGCAATTACCTCTAGGTATCCCTCTCCTCTGTGTTTTCATGGCCAAATGACTTCATTGTGAATTCATTTCGTAAACTAGGGTTTTGCTCAGTTTCCATCAATGCAATCTCGCATTGTTGGGTCAACTCCGCAAAACACTCCACCGAGCCAGTTTTGGGAGAGGTCCCATGTCGACATTTCCCATACACACTTGCAGGAGCTAACAACATGCAATCTTGCTACTCCATTTTTTTTTTGCTACCAGTCCGAAAGTCACCAAGTGACCTTGAACGACATTTTCATGCGACTTGCAACTCGACATAACTTGGCAATCGGAGGTCGGCTCGATGAACCGTTGACTCCGTTGCTCTCCTGGAATGCGATTACCTCTAGGTAGCCCTCTCCCCCATGTTTTCATGGCCCACTAACTTCATTGTGCAGTCATTTTGTAAACTAGGGTTTTGTTTAGTTTCCATCAATGCAATCTCACATTGTTGGGTCAACTCTACAAAACACTCCATCGAGTCAGTGTTGGTAGTGGTCCCACGTTGGAATTTCCCATACACACTTGCAGGAGCCAATAGCATGCAATCTTGCTGCTCCATTTGTCTTTTCGTTCCCGGACCGAAAGTCACCAAGTGTCCCTGAATGGCATTTTCATGTGACTTGCAACTCGACATAACTCGACAACTAGAGGTCGGATCGATGAACCGTCGACTCTGTTGGTCTCCTGGCATGCAGATACCTCTAGGTAGACCTCTCCCTTGTGTTTTCATGGCCTAGTGACTTCATTGTGCATTCATTTCATAAACTAGGGTTTTCTCAGTTTCCATCAATGCAATCATAGAACAATTGAAAGCAATGTTGCATGTAATGGATGTCATGAGTCCCTTTCAATAACACAGGTTTCTCTTCATTGCTATCTGGCCCAAGTCGATAAGTGATATGGACCATTATGCTCACCTGCTCTGAGTGATAGTATTGACTTTGTATTTCATTTTGTGGTTGTAGGGTGTAATTTTCCGCAAATTCAACCACTGATAGTATTGTTCCGAGAGGGAAGGTGTCCCGGAATATTCTGAATTGCTCATCTTGCCACCGTGTCATATCAACATGCTGAATGTACTGTTGGATCTTTCCATGGAACTCTGGAATAAAATCACATACTTGCACTTGGTGGAAAAAAATAAACAATGTTATAAAACAATAAAAAAATATTTACATGAATATTAATATACATCGATATTTAACAATGTTATAAAACAACATATAGACAATGTACACTCAGTTAAATGAACATTTTTTGTGTAGATTGTCACCTATGAAGTCACCAATTTAATATTCTTGCTTTCTTTCCCATCACATAGATATTATGTCTCATATTGAAAGTTCTGCTTCTCGACAATTGCATTCCTGAATGCTTGATCTTCACTCTCATGGATGCAATCAGACCATAATGATAGCTCACCACAATTGTTGCAAGAACCCTCTACACATTGTTTTAAGTAATGTGTTTTCCCATCTTGCCTTGCACACATTATGCTATGGATGAAATCTCTAGATGACATTGGCGGTACTATACTTGAGCATTCCTGCACATGGTTAGTATGCAAAAAATGACGTATATGTGCAAATGTATGATAGTATAGATCAAAGTCTATGTGGTATCTACAACAACAAGTGTTCCGGATTCTATTGATTCTAACATACCAAGGGTTGCATTTTTCAAAAGATCTTTTCCCTATCCTTAGCTCTACGTGGGAAACTTTAAACATCCCGAACAGTTGAGTTTTTTTCATGTCAAGATAATGTTTAACATGCCCTTCATCATTCATAGAACCCCTACAGTGTTTTAACACATTCTTTGTGTTAGAAGAAGGCCTAGTGTTATCATGCCAAAAAGTGTGCACTAGTCCCTTCACTACTTCGACCAAATTCATTTCTTTGTGGGGCAACCTACCACTAAATTCCTATAATGTTTCCATTTGTCCCTCTACATCAAGGTTGTCTCTTCTTACTGAATATTTTTTAAGTGTCTTTGGATGTAAAGGGACAATTTATGATGTGCATTTAAGTAAATGACATTGTCTTGTGGATCTAAATACAATTTATTCAACCAATACGCATTGAGCCACATTACAGTATTTTGAAAGAGTTTTTTACCAATTGATGTGAATGCAGTAGCAAGAGATTTAAAAATGTGATTACTTGATTCGGTATTCTTCAATGTTCTTATGCCTAACTTTTTTCTAACAATTTCCATACTTCTAGATTTAATCGAAGATAAAAACAATTGACATTTACCGGCTTCAGATTTTGGTTCAAAATATTGTTTCATTATTTGAGAACAATGACGAAGGATTTTGCTTTAAGCCACCTTACCTTCCATGGAAGTCAATTCGCTTTCGTCCACTTGTATGTGTTTAGGAATTCTCTTTCGTTTTGATGCGATATTTCTTGTCGTTTGAAATGTTGGAGAGATGTTTACATCCACTACAGGCTGAAAACTTTGATTAGGAGATTGAACCACTTGGCATGGTTGTTTCGGAGTCATGTCAGGAACATAATGATTGAACTCTTCAGAGGGTTGTCCAGTTAATAATGGACCAAGATTTTCATCTTGGTTATAACCAACTTACATTAAAGTTGCAATATCTTCCTTAGCCTCTTCATCAGGTATCTGTTGAGTGGTTATGGGAAGTATTTGCTCATCCAATGAATGCTGACGATTTCTTGAATGTTCCCCTTCTTTTCTTTTTTAATTTCAGCTTCTTCGGGTGTAAGCATCTTCCTCGCTGACTTCCAAACTCTATTACGTGGATTCCCCATTGAAATCCACCCAAAATTGTACAAAACCTATGGATCTGTGTAATAAATGATTGAATTGCAGGTTGAACAGTACGCTCTGTGCAGGTTTCAGAAGAATTTGGATCTTCCTGTACAGTAAAACTGGCCCACGGCCCGCAACCCAAGATTATTTATTAAACAAATATCTCATATGCGATATAACGCATCTTTGTTTTAACGCATATGTGTTATATCGCATATGCGATATGAACTGTATGCTTTTTACGCTTTTTACTAATGGCCAGTTTGTTATAAACGTGATCACTAAATCGCATATGCGATTTAGTGCATATCAACTATTGAAACCTCATTTAACCATGAACCATAAAAACATCATTTATTCCCTAGAAGATTGGATTTATCCTTGGACCATGGGAGTGTCTTCAGAACTATTTTTGTCTAGAAATATTCGTAATGGTTCCTATATGACCATGGTCAACGCCTCAAGAAAAAACTTCAATGCATAAAATAGTCTAATGGCACATATGTCCCATATTAAGGCTAAATATCCCCTTTAAAGGTCATGTGTAGTGGTTTAATACTTCTTTCTGTTACACTTTTGTCCCATTACCATGGTTAAGACCCTGAGACCCATCCTTAGTGCATAAAACCTCATAATGACACCCAGATCCCACTAAAGGCCAAATATTCCATCTATAGTGCATGTGTGTTGATTTAGACACTCATTGGACCATATTTTCTTCCATGACTATGGTTAATGTCCAGAGACCCATCCCTACCATCCAAAACCCTATAATGTCACCCTTATCCCCTTATAATACAATTTAGACTCCCAAGATTCCATCAAGATGATCTATGGGGTTGATCATGCCCCAGCATTACATTGATTAAGTTAAAAGAGGTGTGGGGGGAGTCAAAGGAGGGAGAGGAAGTTGTAGAGGGAATCATGGGAGGGAGAGATGGGTAGGGGAGAGATATGGGGGGGATGAAGGGAGGACAAATATAAGGGGAAGGGAGGGATTGGTCTCTGGACATTGATATGAGGGGGGACTGAAGGGAGGAGAAATATAAAGGGAAGGGATTGGTGGGAGGGGAATAAATATAAGTGGGAGGGAGGGATGGGGGGGGATGGAAGAGGGTGATATATAAAAGGGAGGGATGATTGGGTGCAAGAAAGATATAGGATAATGGATGGAGGAAAGATATAGAAAAATGGATGGAGGGACAAATGGGGGGGGCCGTTAAAGAGTGAGAGGGAGGATAGGGATGGATGGAGTGGTGGTATAGATAGAGGTATAGAGTGAGTGAATGAGAGAGACAAATGGGGGCTGGTTAAAGAGTGAGAGGGGGAGAGTCAAAGAGAGAGAGAGAGAGAGAGAGAGAGAGAGTGATGATGGATGGAGGGATGGTTAGAGGGTGAGAGAGTGGGATAATAACAATGAGAGAGTAGGGATTTAGGGAAATGAAGGATGGTTAAGGATTGTTACACAGAGGGATAAAAATGAGGGATTGTGTGTGTGTGTGTGTGTGTGTGTGTGAGCGAGAGAGAGGGAGAGATCATGGATATTAAGGAAAGGAGAGAAAGATGGAGAGATGAAGGAGGGGTGGAGACTTGAAGGTAGAGAGAGGAGGTAGGGGGAGAAAGTGATGGATGGAGTGAGTGATAGGATGGAACATAGGGAGGGAGGGAGGATTTTGGCAAGAGGGAAGGGAAACAAAGGAATTGTTTTAGAGGGTGTGTGGATGTGTGTGAGAGAGAAGGGAGTGGAGAAAGAGAGAAGGAATTATGGTGGGAGAGATAAGGGGGTGGAGAGAGGAGGTAGGGGGAGAAAGTGAGGTATGGAGTGAGTGAGAGGATCAATCATCAAGATTTCTAGTTAAATGATTTGTTGCAAAATTGCTAGTTAAATGATTTATTGTTTTAGAATCAATAGTGTAAAGTGATTAAACTATTAAAGATCATATAGAAACAAATCACATTAAAATGTCATGTGTACACCCACATTACATCCCAAATTCAAAATATTTGTTACAATACCAACCTTCCTAACATTTTAACTCATCAAAACTATGGTGGTTTATGAATGTTTCTCTTAAAATTTTCAAGCACAAAAATAAAATTCTAAAGAAAACCAAGTGACTCCTTACCTTTTTAAAGGTTGGATAGACCAAAATTGGTCTCAATGGATGTTAATAACAACCATAATCATCATCAACTCAAGTAGAGCATTATTAAGTTCTATAATAAATTTGTCATTAAATAAAAACCCTACTTGAAATCATTTAACTACACTAATATCAAAGAAAGTTTGATTAACAAAATAAGTGCAAAGATATGTTGGTTCTCATCAATAACATTAATCAATAGATGCATAATGAACTATAGGTCGAAGCCACAAACTTCAAATATCTTAGTGTAGTAAGGTGAAGTGCTATACTAGGAGACTACACAATAGTGAAGATGGAATTCTCGAGATATATTTGAATCGAATTTTCTTCGGTGCCTGTTAACTTTCATACCTAGGATAGGATACAAGGAAAATTATTAAAACAGCAAGGATTAAATCCCTGGCCCTTGAAAATGGATTGAAAACCAATTATACTCAACACGATATCCCAATTACTTCATCAATAACAATCCACAATCCACTATTTGGCTTCTTAGATGTCCCCTTCACTTTGTTGTGAGTTTATACTTTATACCATACTCCCTAATTTATCAAATATAACTTAGTCGCAAATAGAGATGTATTGTTTCCGAACCCATTTGTCATGTTAAACAATGTTATATTAACCATGATGGAATGCTATCTTACCTTTCAAAAGAATAATCTTTATGCCACTCTTTTATCTAATAATCTTTATTCTCTTTTTAGTCCTTTTTACTAAACAAAAACGCATATCCGTTATATCGCATATGCGATATGAATTGCATATGCGATATGAATCGCATATGTGATATGAATCGCATATGCGTTATAACACATATACGATATGAACAAGTCTAAACTGCATATGTGTTATAACGCATATGCGTTAATTTAAAATTTAAAAACTCGGTGGGAACAAGGCTTGGTATGATGTTTGGAAATAGCTTCGTACTACCGAACCTATTGGCTAGAACAAAAAAACTAGCGCCATTGCGCATATTTTAGAACTCTATCAATATGCTCAGTTTCAATGGCGTGTTTTGCTATGAAAAACTAAATATTTTTTTATGAAAATGTAGAATATTGTAGAGTACGATCTGATGATTCTGAATATGTAATTTTTTCATAAAAATGTATGTTTTATTTATTTATTAATAATTTTCTAAATGACACATGTCAATTTTCGAAAATACATACATCGATTCGTTTTTATATTAATTTTGATTTCCTTCACCATTTCCCAAGAAAACTATATGGTGCACTAGAGGAGACTGAGCTACAATCTCATATATGGAAATCAATGATTTCATTAAATTTTGCCCCTAAAGTGTTGCACCCACACATAACGTTTTAATTTCAAGGTTTTCTAACTTCAATAATTAATAATAAAAAAAATAATTCATGAAAAAATTTGAAAAAATATTGTTGCACTAGGCCCATATGTCCTTTATATGTTTGCAAGATTTTATCCAAAATGGACATCATTGACCTCAATAAGTGCTGCACCCGCACAAACATATATGTTATGATGTGCTGAAAATTTGAAAACCCAATTTAACGGAAACTAATTTTATAATCATTTACACAAAGTTTTTATAGATAAATGTTATATATTATGAATGTTGATTCAATTACCTATCTTTTGTCTTTTTACTTCATCTTCAAATCCATTACGAAAGTACCCCTAATTGTCACCTAAAGTCAGAGGTTCCAGGTTTTTTTAGTATTATGTGGCATCTAAAGTGTCCTTAAAGGAGTCCATGATCATGTATCAGCCCCATGACCCTTGCATTAATTGCTTGAGATGAGCAATTAATTCACTTTATTTTTATATAGTGAATTTTGGTTTATTTAAGTTGTAGGTGAATAAATTTAATTTATGGAGAGAATAATGAGCATTTATTCTCATCCATTGATCTAAAACAATGTGGGCCCTTGGATTAGATTACTCTTCAGTTACCCTTGAGAGGCAAACCAAGAGATACGTTTTTTGAATTAAATAAGCATTCCCTCATTCATTTGCACGCATTCCAAGAGAGTTGGAGAAGTGAAGGCATTCCAAGAGAGTTGGATAAGTGAAGATATTCCAAGAGAGTTAGAGAAGTGAATATATTCCAAGAGATTTGGAGTTTGAGAGAGAGAAGGTAGCTATTTGAGATAGAAGCTCGATTCCCAAGACAAGGTACAACACAGTACAACAATTCTAGGCACAATTTTCAAGAAGAAAATAGTGGCACACATTTCTAGGCAAAGGCATGAATTTCGAGGCAAGTGTTCGGATATCCACATCATCTATTTCAGGGTACATATCTATTTCAGGATCATCTATTTTAGGATACATATCTACTTCAGGATCTTGCATGATCTATTTCAGGATATGCAGCTGCATGCACTTGCATGCATCCCAGTCACCAGTTTGATGCCTCCAGCACCTTATCCACCTTCTTCTAGCACCCGGGAGCCACTTACCACGGAGTTTTAGCCCTCCTAAGCTGAAAGGCGCCCTCTTCTCACCTACTGCCAGAGAAGGGCACACTTGCTCACCTACCACTGCAGATTCACTCCAGTTACATTCAGTTAGCTCCGATTCTCCCTGATTTGAGGCTAGTTTCACTCCTGACTGACTGTTTCACCTCTGATTGACCTCCAGTTCGATTAGGTGACTTGTTCTGACTCCAGTTAGCCTCCCATGCGCCCCCACTGAGCCTCCAGATCCTATATCAGTGCTACACACTTCAGTTACATTTATTACACTCAGTTAGACTCAGTTTGACACCTGGATGACTGGTTGTTGTGATTGATGAGCACCACCGATGATTTATGAGGACTCCTAGACAGAGTCAAGCTACTCCATTCTGTGATTCGAATGACCTCCTTAGGCAATTCGAATTGCTCAGTCATTGTGACAGTTTGTATTGTAATTCAATTCACCCTTTCTGGGATAGAGAGCACTGCTGCATGTTTTGCACAGTTTTGCACCATATTTTTTATGTTCATCTGTTGTGATTGATTTACTTGTTCATTAGATCTGTTGTGACTAATTTTACATGGTATCAGAGCCATTGCAGGGACAAGATCTCTTTTCTACAGGTGTTTATACAAGAAGATTTGACTGAATTGCTAAAAATTGCAAAAAGTTTGGCATGCGATATCTCAAGGGCATTCGCTCCTGTGCATGCAAAGCTTGAAAAATATTCCAATACCACTCCAGAAGCTTGAGTTACCACATAATTCCTGGATCTGATACATTGGACCTATTCAACATTGCTTGAAATCCAATCCCAGGTGTGATGCAACTCTGAAAGGGTGGATTGTTCGACCTTATTGTGGTTGTTTTGATGTGATTTGCAGGTTTATTGTCTCCTTCAAGTGCACTCGCTATTTTCTGCATGCAAGGTTTCCTCCTTCAATTGCATTCGCTATAGTCTGCATGCAAGCTTCCTCTTCATCAGTTGACTCAATCCTTGAAATGGAATACTCTTCTTCAAATCCTATCCTCACCCCATTAAATTATTTTGATTGGAAAGATGATATGGAGATCATATTACGTTCAAAAGGTTACTACCGAGTCACTCTTGGTCTTGAATTGTAGCCAAACAATGTAGCAGAAAGAACCAAACACTACAACAAGCTTGATGAAGCTTACGGTCTTCTTTGTCTCTCCATCTCCAAGGATCTTCACTTCCATCTCAGCGGATTGAAGACTCCAAAAGCCATATGGGAGCAACTTGAAACACTATTCGGCAAGTAGGATGAGCTTAGGGCTTTTCAATTAGAGAATGAATTGATTGGCCTTAATCCTGAGAATTTTGAGACCATCAATGAATTCTTCACAAAATTCAAGAACTTGAACTTGCAATTGAAGAACAGTGGTGTTATCAAAGAGGATAAACAGTTGATCCTCTCCATTCTAAGCAAGCTTGGGAAAGATTATTCGGTATTTGTCTCCACTTTCAATTCCGGTCGGCTAACTACCCCGAATTGGAAGATGCCTACCTTGAATGCCTTCATTGAGTCCGTTACGAAAGAGCATGACAAGTTGATTCAAATGGGGTCCATAAGCTCCAAAGATTCAGCCCTATTTGTTCAAGGACCCAAGATCTCGAATGGTAAAGGAAAGCTAAAGAAGGAGAAGCCCAAATTCGAGCCTCACAAGCAAAAAGACAAAAGGCAAGCAAACGGATGCACCATCCAGTTCGAAATCCAAGCAAAAGGGCAAAGAAGGTAACCAAAAATATAAATGTACTTATTGTAACCGTGGCTTTCATCCCGAAATTTCATGTATGAAGAAGACTATAGATCAAATGGCCCTCCTTTTGGAAAAGAACAACATAACCCTTCCTGACGGTGCAAGGAAGAAGGATCAGAATGACGATCATGAAAGAGGACAAGCACTCATGGCAACGGTTTCGAAGCCCACTCTCTTGATAGATTCGGGTGCATCAAATCATATGGCTGCAAATATTGATTCTTTTTCCTCATTCGATCCAAACAGCTCCATCCCCATCCATTTGGGAGATGACTCAAAAATTTCTTCAAAGGGCAAAGGTACGATTCATGTAGAACATGGATGCTTTCAGAATGTTCTTTATGTGCCTTCCTTAGCTTCGAATCTCCTTTCTGTGTATCAAATGACACATACTGGTGATCCAAAGAAAGTCACATTCAGCCCTAATACAGTTGAAATTTCTGATATCAAAAGTGGAAGACTAGTTGCGGTTGGAAAGGCAAACCACACTGCAAAATGTTATGAGTTTTCGCACTTTATTCCGCTTGCAAAGCCCACTGCTCTTCGCACACATGGTAATGAGGTTAGTAGGCTTTGGCATGAAAGATTTGGACATCTAAATTATAAGTATTTGCTGCTGCTATCAAATAAATCCATGGTAGATGGGCTTCCACAACTCCGTTCCTCGAAGGGAATATGCACCGGTTGCATTATTGGGAAGCACCCCGAGCACAGATTCGACCGCGGCAAGGCTAGCAGAGCCTCTACTATTTTGGGATTGATCCATTCTGATATCAGTGGTCCGCTGCCCCATATGTCATTAAATGGTTCAAGGTATGTTTTGACATTTATTGACGATTTTTCCCGCTTTACATGGGTATTCTTTCTCAAAAACAAGTCAGAAGTGCTTGGAAAATTCAAGGATTTTAAGGCTTCTGTTGAGACCACCACTGAGAGCAAGATCAAAGCTCTTAGATCTGATAATGGTGGGGAATATATCAAGTCCGAGTTGCTGCAACTTTGTGCCCAAAGCGGAATCAAGATCCAACATACAGTTCCCTACACACCCCAGCAGAACGGTGTAGCGGAAAGGAAAAACCGGTCACTGAAAGAGATGGCTACATGCATGATTGAATCGAAAGGTTTGGCTGCAAATCTTTGGGCTGAAGCAATCAATGTTGCTGCATATATACAGAACCGTGTTCCACATTCATCCGTGAAAGGTATGACTCCTTTCGAAGCATTCTTTGGTCACAAACCGGATGTGTCAAATTTGAGAGTTTTTGGCTCTACTGCATGGGCTAGAATTCCTTCTGAGAAGAGACGAGCTTTGGATCCACAAAGTATCGAGTGCATATTGATAGGATATGGGGAAGAATCAAAAGCATATAAACTCATGGATATCAGATCTAAAAAGATATTCATAGAGCGCAGTGTGCAGTTTGAAGAACCGCTTCAAGAATTGCAACTAGTTGAGGAGAAAACTGCCGATTCACCGCCTTCACCAGAAGAAGATTCGAGCAGCGATAATGAAGGTATGAGTTCTGATATTTATGATATTGTAGCAGCATATGATGATCATGACATATCAGGTTCGGAATCCGACCATTCAGATCCCCCTCAGTTACCAAAGTGGGCCCAAAACACTCTACAATCTGCTGGTTCTAGTCTTGGAAATCCTGCTGATCCGAGACGAACAAGAGGAGACTTTCAAAGGGTAGGTATGGCTATTTCTATTGCTGATCCATTTATTCCTGAGATTTTTTATTTGATGGCTGGTTCAGATCCCCAATCATACTATTCAGCCCATCGAGATCCGAGATGGAAAAGTGCCATGGATGAAGAGTACAGTTCTCTTCAAAAGAACAATACATGGGAGCTAGTTTCTCTTCCACCTGGAAGAAAATTAGTGAAGTGTAAATGGGTCTACCGTACTAAAGTTGCTGCTGATGGCACTATAAGCAAATATAAAGCAAGGTTGGTGGCAAAAGGTTTTTCCCAAGTCCAAGGAGTGGACTACACAGAGACCTTTGCACCGGTTGCAAAGATGGATTCCATCCGCCTTGTTTTAGCTATTGCCGCATCCAAGCACTGGGAAGTGCATCACATGGATGTGAAGAGTGCATTTTTACATGGAGACCTTGCTGAAGAGGTCTATATGCAGCAGCCAGAGGGTTATACATCAGATCCATCATTGGTTTGTAGATTGAAGAAATCTTTGTACGGGTTAAAACAGGCCCCAAGAGCTTGGTACGCAAAGATGGACTCCTTCCTTCTTTCTCAGAATTTCCAAAGATGCAAATCTGATCCGAATGTCTATCTTCAGCGAGTTAAAGGTAATTTGTTGGTTATTGTACTTTATTTTGATGATCTGCTTATTACTGGTAGCACACTTACTTCAATAAACAAGCTAAAATCTGCCTTAAATCTAGCTTTTGACATGAGCGATTTGGGCGTGCTGAGTCACTTTTTGGGCTTGGAGATAGCTCAAAATTTCGATGGGATCACTATATCTCAGCAAAAATATGCTTCCGACCTGTTATTGAAGTTTAATATGGCTGAATGTAAGGCAGCCCCGTTCCCATTCCTCTCAGGAATCAGTCTTGAGGAGGGAGATTCCACACCGCTTGCAGATTGCAGTATGTATCGACAGTTGATTGGTTCACTACTTTATTTGACACATTCACGGCCTGATATCTCATATGTCGTGAGTGCCGTGTCAAGATATATGCAGCAGCCACATGAGCTTCATTGGCGAGCAGCCAAGCGGATCTTGCAGTATGTGCCAGGTACGAGACAGTTTGGCATACATTATGCTGCAGATTCTGAGCTAGATTTCATTGGTTTTACTGATTCAGATTGGGCAGGTGATAGCATTGATCGGAAGTCCACTTCCGGTTATGTTTTCATGATTGGTCATGGTGCTATTTGCTGGTCCAGCAAAAAGCAAGCAGCCATTGCACTTTCTTCAGCAGAGGCAGAGTATCGAGGGGCAGTCAATGCCTGCATTCAGGCAGTTTGGTTGCAGGGTATTCTTTCCGAGTTTGGTTTTGGTGGCACTACTTCGACTGTCCTATTTGGTGACAATCAAAGTGCTATCAAGATCTCCACAGATCCAGTTTAGCGGCAGAGGACCAAACACATTGAGATTCATATGCATTACATTCGACAGTTGGTGCATGACCGCACCATCATTCTGCAATATTGCCCTACTGATGAGCAAATTGCAGACATCTTCACCAAGAGCTTCACTGAGAAGAAGTTCTCTTACCTCCGTTCACTGTTGGGGGTGAGTTCCATCATGGTGGAGACAGATTGATTCATTATTATGCTTTAGCTTGAGGGGGGGCTTTCTTCCCACTGGGTTTTCCCTCTTTCCTCACTTAGTTTCTTTTCAGCATTTTTTGGATTATTGTATTGGGGTGACCTTTGGTCTTAGTTACCAGGGCCCCACATTATTTTAGTTGGCACATCATAGTCTAGCTTGAGGGGGGGTGTTCGGATATCCACATCATCTATTTCAGGGTACATATCTATTTCAGGATCATCTATTTCAGGATACATATCTACTTCAGGATCTTGCATGATCTATTTCAGGATATGCAGCTGCATGCACTTGCATGCATCCCAGTCACTAGTTTGATGCCTCCAGCACCTTATCCACCTTCTTCTAGCACCCGGGAGCCACTTACCACAGAGTTTTAGCCCTCCTAAGCTGAAAGGCGCCCTCTTCTCACCTACTGCCAGAGAAGGGCGCACTTGTTCACCTACCACTGCAGATTCACTCCAGTTACATTCAGTTAGCTCCGATTCTCCCTGATTTGAGGCTAGTTTCACTCCTGACTGACTGTTTCACCTCCGATTGACCTCCAGTTCGATTACGTGACTTGTTCTGACTCCAGTTAGCCTCCCATGCGCCCCCACTGAGCCTCCAGATCCTATATCAGTGCTACACACTTCAGTTACATTTATTACACTTAGTTAGACTCAGTTTGACACCTGGATGACTGGTTGTTGTGATTGATGAGCACCATCGATGATTTATGAGGACTCCTAGACAGAGTCAAGCTACTCCATTCTGTGATTCGAATGACCTCCTTAGGCAATTCGAATTGCTCAGTCATTGTGACAGTTTGTATTGTAATTCAATTCACCCTTTCTGGGATAGAGAGCACTGCTGCATGTTTTGCACAGTTTTGCACCATATTTTCTATGTTCATCTGTTGTGATTGATTTACTTGTTCATTAGATCTGCTGTGACTAATTTTACAGCAAGTACAAAAAATTAATTATGTACAGTCCAGACAATTACATTCGGTCCATACAATTCTGTACAATCTATACAATGGCATGAAAATCGAGGTCTGAGATAGGCACAATTTTTGGGGTAGAAAATTAATTTCTAGGCACAAATTTCGAGGTTCGTACAGTCAGTCTGTAAACTGCTAGTTTGGCACAAATTCCAAGACATAATTTTTTTGGTTTTGCTGTTGATATAAGTTGTAATTCTGTTGTTGCAAATTTTTTATTTTGTTGAAGAAATAAAATTAAATATCTCTCTCTCTCTCATAGGTTTTTCCTAGGCCATTTTGGCTAAAATATCTGAGTCTGAAATTTTTTGTGCATGGATGTTATGTTATTTCCGTTCTCAGTATTTTGTTAGACCTTTTCTTGTTCTTCCAGTTTAGATGTGTTTATGAGTGAAATTTCATTTTCAACTGTCTATGGATGAATGAGATGGTTTGTTAAACATTGTTAATCCGAGTTAAATTGAAATCCTGTTAGAGAAGTGAAATTTATACATGGTATCAAAGCCCTATTAAGGGTAGATTGATAGTTAGAATTTTCATACTTGTGGGAGATTTAGTCCTTGTTCACCTAGCAGATTTATTGGACTGTTATTCTTAGTGAATGATGGCTTGCATCTGGTATGAAGATCGGTTGGAAGGGATTTCCAACTACTTGCAGTGAAAATCCCAGATGAAAGCAGTTCTCAAGGAGAACAAGTTATGGACCTTCGTCAGTACCACTATGGTTCCTCCCTCAGCTGATCCTATAGCCCTTGAAATACATGAGGTGAAGGAGTCTAGAATGCAAATATTTCTTCTAGATGGTGTTTGTGATCACCTCATTCCTCATTTGGTAGAGAAACATATTGCCAAGGAGATGTGGGATACTTTGAAAAATTGGTATGAGAACAAGATTGAAAATCGTAAAATGGATTTAAAGGATAAGCTTCATGGCACAAAGATGGTGAGAGGTGAGACTGTATCCTCTTAACTCACTAGACTCAACCAAGTAAAAGATGAACTGGGTGCAGTTGTTGAGGTGATTCCCGATCCCGAGCTAGTGCAGATAGCCCTGAAAGGCTTCACTAAGGAGTGGGATTTGTTTGTCAAGTGTGTAGTTGGAAGAGAGAACTTTCCCTCTTGGGAAAGAATGTGGGGTGATTTGACTCAGGAGGAGTTCCAAGAAGGGTCTCAAGGGAAGACTGAGCAGGATAATGATGATCATAATGTTTCCTTATCATCTAAAGGAAAGAAGTGTAAGAAGGGCTTGCGAGGGGCTAAGCAGAAGAGGGAC
The DNA here is from genome assembly GCA_027924585.1 of Larix kaempferi. Taxonomy (NCBI): domain Eukaryota; kingdom Viridiplantae; phylum Streptophyta; class Pinopsida; order Pinales; family Pinaceae; genus Larix; species Larix kaempferi. The sequence goes on from BSBM01001753.1 coordinate 86,346, forward strand.
CTGAGCAGAGTCAGGTGCTATGCCTGCAATGATTTTGGCCATTATGTAGGCCAATGTCCTAAGAAGAATAAGGTAAAGTAGGAGAAAGAGGAATAGATTATAGCTATAGCAGAGATTGAGTTTTTTGCCACACATTTCGACAAAGAGTTCTCTCTTGTCACTACTATTTTCAGTTGTGACAGTAGAAGACCAGTTGATATTGGGATGTGGATTGTAGATAGTTCCTATTGCAGTCACATGACTGGGAGGTGATATGACTTCCTCACTTTTGATACTATTTCAGAGCATATTGTGCAGGATAGAGATGCGATGGTGCATGCAGTCAGAGGTTTGGGATGAGTATGGTTCCAGCTTGATTTTTGAGAGATTCTGGATATTACAGGAGTACAGTATATTCTAGGGCTACAGGACAAAATATTTTCAATTCCATCCTTGGAGGGAGCAGGATATGCAGTTTTGTTCAAGAGTGAACACATCTTCATTTATGTATTGGGAGTGGATCTGGTTGACCCTGTGCTTATAGGTCATCAGAGAGATGGAGAGTATGTAGTGCGTGGTCATCCTATAGTTGGAGGATCTGGGTGGATAATAGATCCTGAGTCTGAGACAGATAGTGAGCGAGATGCTTCAAGGATTGATGTGGCTCTGAGTAGTCAATCCGCAGTTCAGCGGAGAGAGCGATATGATACAAATATTATTGTGGTACTGTGTAGTTCATATTCTATTCAAAGGAGTCAGCGAGATGCTACTTTGTCTAGTGCTAACAAGAGGGTTATTGGGTATGAATTGTCACTGATGGATGAGAGAGATGAGATGTCCCAACATGAGGCATCATTGCAAGATGTAGGACAACTTCCAGAGATAGGGGATGCTTCTACTGCTAACAGTGTGAGACTGGATAGAGGTTATGGCAGAGGATATGCCAGAAGGTATTCCTGCTTGAAGCGGAAGCACTGAGCTTTGTAGCAAAGGATGATGTCCTTCATGTGATGATGTATTACATGAAGGGACACTTGATTTGACCTTTCTAGAGAAGAGTTTAGAAAATGTGGGCATCTTGGATATTGTGACAGAAGCACATGAGCAAAATTTGACATTGTGCGAGAACCACATGAGAATTTTACCAGCTTTGGTGGGGAAGCAACTTATCTTCTTCAGATATGAGTTGCTTGTCAGTGACAACATCTTCCTTGGCAAGGGGGAGTGTTGAAATTGTACCTAGGAAGTGTTCTCCTAGTTAATTGTTTCCTAAGTAATTAATGAGGGAAAAGGGGACATGACACTTGTATTAATTGCTTGAGATGAGCAATTAATTCAATTTATTTTTATAAAGTGACTTTTGGTTTATTTAAGTGGTAGGTGAATAAATTTAATTTATGGAGAGAATAATGAACATGTATTCTCATCCATTGATCTAAACCAATGTGGGCCCTTGGGTTAGATGACTCTTGAGTTACCCTTGAGAGGAAAACCAAGAGACAAGTTTTTTGAATTAAATAAGCATTCCCTAATTCATTTGCACACATTCCAAGAGAGTTGGAGAACTGAAGACATTCCAAGAGAGTTGGAGAACTGAAGATATTCCAAGAGAGTTGGAGAAGTGAAAATATTCCAAGAGAGTTGGAGTTTGAGAGAGAGAAGGTAGTTGTCTGAGATAGCATCTCAATTCCCAAGATAAGGTACAACACAGTACAACATTTATGGGAACAATTTTCGAGAAGAAAATAGTGGAACACATTTCCAGGAAGAGGCACAAATTTCAAGGCAAGTACACAAAATTAATTCCATACAGTTCGTACAATTTCGTATAGCGGCACAAAAATCGAGGTATGAGATAGGCACGATCTTCGAGGAAAAAAATTAATTTTTGGGCACAAATTTTGAGGTTCGTATAGGCAGTCCATATAGTCCATACACTATTGGTTTGGCACAAATTCCAAGACATAATTTTTGGTTTTTTTCTATTGAGATAACTTGTAATTCTGTTGTTGCAAATTTTTTATTTTCCTGAAGAAATAAAATTAAAGACCACTCTCTCACAGGTTTTCCCTTCGGGGTTTTGCCAGGGCCATTTTGGCTAAAATATTTGAGACTGAAATTTTATTTGCATGGATGCTATGTTCTTTCTATTCTCAGTATTTTGGTAGAAATTTTCTTGTGCTTCCAGTTTAGATGTGTTTATGAGTGAAATTTCATTTTCAGTTGTCTATGGTTGAATGAGATGGTTTATTAAGCATTGTTAATCTGATTTAACTTGAAAGTTTGTTAGAGAAGTGAAATTTCTACACATTGTTCTATTCCTGTGTCAAGCTCATGAAAAATGAAATAGATCCCCTCCCTTTGAATTGAGTCTTTCACTAGATTTAATATCTAAACCTTATTTTCATTCACCTATTCTATTTAATCCTCTTTTTTCTTCCTTCGTTGGTGAAGGTATTCCTACTAGTAACCACTGGTGATTGGATGATGAAAAGAGTAGGAGAATGAAACGAAGCTTAGGGGGAATGTCTCTAGCCTTTGGATATCATACTGAAGGTAAGTTGTCAAATTCTTATGCTGGGGGGAAACTTCCAACCTCCGGATATCATATTGGGAAGAAGGCTTCCAATGTTTTTTTTTGTTACAAGATCATTAAAAAATGAACCAGACATGATGAGCATTCTTTTCGACTATATTTGAGATCGTTAAAAATAGTAAGATAGTATTGAGCTTACTTTTCACTTTTTTTCATGCTCTGGTTCAAACATGAAAAATATTACGAGTGATTTTGATACCATCATCGTGCTCATTAAAAATTTGAGTAAAAATATGTGTCTAACGAGTATAGGATGATCACTTTATCCAGACTTGCTAGACTACTTACAGAAAAGGAACTATGTTGAGTTTACTTTTTCCTTTGTCATACTCAGTCATCAACCATGACAAAGTTGTATATGGAGTCCTTTTTAATTTCTTTTCAGACTCCCTAAATAGGAAAATATTACTGAGCGAACTTGTTTCTTTCACTCTCGTAAAAGGATTTGAAAGGACATATATCTGGTGATAGTTTATACCTTTTTTCAGGCCATTTAGAATATTTACGAAAAAAAAATACTCTAGTCATTCATGATTAGAAGAGTTCTCTCTCACATTGTTTTATCCTTTTTCCGGTGAGGAGACTAAATTTTATGAAAAAGAACCGTTAGGAGTCTTCTTTTAACCGTTTCAGACTCTGAAAATGTAAAACACCACCGATTTTACCTTCTTTAAACTTGTAAAATCATACATTGAATGATCCTTTTTGGGAGCGAACCCCTCCTTTCTGAGGTTCATAAAACATGAGAGATTGGACTCGTCATATGATGAGCTACATCGAGCATTTGTTACCCTCTTCTAGATCGTTAAAATAAAAGAGGAACTCATCCACCATGATTCGGAAATTAAGGGAATGAGAAGATGTATTTGAGTATGTATTAATGACAACATAAAGCAACATTTGAACATGGCACTTGTCTTCATTCTAGTCAAACAGTTGGGTCATGGGGGGTTCACTCAATGAACTTGTTACATAGCACGATTGTTCGCATGATATTAAACAATATCCCTAATTTCACTAAATATTGAAAAATTCCTCCTAAAATTTTATTGTTGAACCCCCCTCCCAATATGCCTTTCCAATTAATAAAACCCCTAGTTTCACCAGATATTGTATGTATCCATTTTTATCAACCCATTTTTAATACCCCCTTTATATCATATTATCAATTTGTAACAAATAGGATCACTAACACATGTTAGTATAAGCAAACATGATGCTAAATAAAATAATAGAATAATGCTAATAATGATCCCACCAGGATTGCAGGAGTGATTGATCAATTTGTAGCATTGGATAGTGGAAGACCCAACGAAATAGTACTGGGAAGGAAAAATGCATAAAAGGAAACCCGGTCAAGAGATAAACATAACAAAGAATTTAAAATGCTAATAGTCCAATAGTTAGTGCAATGCTTAGAAAATATGAGAATTACAGATGTTTCACACCATAGCCTGCCAATCTACCAATTTTATATACTGTAAATATAAGTATAGTCATAGAGAGCTCATGTTTTCTATAAGCTTAATAAATTAAACTCTATAAAAATGAAAAATTGAAACCCTTTCGTGGATGGACTCCCATACCTTCCTATCAAAACAAACATAATTGATGTTTGAACCGAAATAAACATAGAAAAAATTCTCTTACCTTCCAATAACACCATATGATCATGTGCATATCTTGGATTTGGGTCATTCACAAGATGCAATGAATTTCCTCCACTTTAACAACATTTAGTTACATTTTCTTGGGTTATATCTTCTTCTTTTTTTATCTTTACAGGAGAGGGGAAAATATCCATTGTTAGGTTTCACGCATGCAATAGTTATAAAGATACATAGATAGTGAAAATTATACGATACCATTTCAGGGTAACGATAACACATAGGGTATGAAAATAAGGATTTAGATTTTCACTTATGTTCATTTCAATTCCAACACAATACTAAGATGATTCATTGCATATAAGAATTTAAATTACAATTATGAATGTGCCAAATATAACTCAATCTAGCAACCATTCGTAACTGGCAATGTGAAAATGTCAAAGAAGAATACAAAAGTTGAAAGAAATAATTAGTCAAGAAATATTGATCTAACCTTCCTTGCTTCTAGTGAGCCAAGAAATATTTATCTCACTTTTTTTGGTTGTCATGGAGAAAGGTTTGATTGAATCTCCATACCCACCTAAACCCCAACCTAAAAAATTAAGAGTTTGATCTTTTGCTTGAACTACAAAAAATACAATACAATTGTTCAACTTCGAAACACCCAATTAGGTACATCTCTTAACTTAAAGATGAAAAACAATATAACATGAATTCAAACCAAACCTAAATAAGCTATTAAATGAGGATTTCTCAAGGCCAATAATCCAAAGAGACTTCCATTTATATATCATTGGAGGGTCCTTAAGTTTTAGGTGGGTATGGATTGAGCCCATGATTTAGAGGTATGAATCCATCCCACGATTTGGAGGTTATTCCTAAACCCACCCAAATAAAATAACCCCCAAACTTTATATCATTGTGTCGAATTAAAAACACCCCTTGACCCCTTAATACGAGAAAATATATTTTTGAGGTTTTTAAGAGTATTCAAACCCCCAATATGAATGGACGTGATATGATATTGCCTCACTAGTGAATCCTCCGTGAGTTGGGTAGTCAGCTTGTCTTTGAGTCATACCAATTCCATGAGTCATTATAATCATTTGGGTCCTCTGAAGAATGCTTCAGTCAATTGTTTCATTATGTCTTGGTCTCTTCTATGTTATTTCAATGCTGCCAAGTCACTTTTCATGCCATTGTGATACGAACCATTACACCAAAACCTCGAGATGTTAGTGAAGGCCACCCACCAGGATCTTAACATCCCACCACGCTCTGGAGTCTAGACTCTGGCCTGGATGTGCGCCCATACAATGGTGTCCCATTTGCGCAATACGAGCCCCAGGCGAACAATGCAATGCCGACGTTGCCACCTGCTCTGTGACTTGAACCTAGGTGGATGCTCTGATACCAGATGATATGAACCATTACACCAAAACCTTGAGATGTTAGTGAAGGCCACCCACCAGGATCTTAACACATTGAATGTTCAAAGGAAGTCTTTGGCCGGAATCAACCTTCGCAGGCATTAAAAATTATGTTGTGTCAGTCATCCCTATTTACCATTAAACCTTTGTGTCAATTAACACTCATTTCATATACCATCTTATATCACTTCCTGTGTCAGTTTCGTTTCGAGGATGTGGGATGTGTCATGGCCCTCCTCCAACGATTTTATTTATGTCGACATCAGCTCATCATCCAAGAATTAGAATTAGAAACTATTTGGTACCTTGGAGCCTGCATGCCTCAATGGTAGGTTTCCTCGCTTTCGAAAGTAGGTTTACCTCATTGACCTCTAATCGAATGATTCCATGAATGTTATACTCCAACTCATTTATTCGCATTCTTTGGGATGTACTAGAGATGCCTTGGGTATCACTGTCATCATTGTTGATTTCCATCGCACTTGTTAACGGTTCACATCATTGACCGGTAATCAAGTGGTTTGTACCATGTTTTACTTCAACACATTGTAATCACATGGTAATATTCATATCAATTTGGGAATGGGTAGAAGACCCTGGGTTGTTCCGGTGTCTTACTATTACACCCATGTTGTGATGGAGATTTTTTAGTCGGTCCCCACACAAATGTTATGATGGAGACCTCATTGATGTACTATCACACAGATCCAATCTTGTATTGGTCATGGCTATGTTATTATCTCATCATGGATCTACGCTTGTATTTTAGTATCCATGATTGTGTTCATTCATTCAAATATGGATCCACGTTGTCGTTTGGTTGCCATATCATCGTTCATTATCAACATGGATCTGCAATGTATTGGTCGGCAGCTTTTTTGTGAGTTATTGCGATGAGAAAATTATTTTACTAGAAAAGATCCTTGGTTATTTTTGACAAATTTCCAACCAACAGTTCATTTTCTTTATCCTTTATACTTTATCCATCAAATTATTTCACCTATCATGTTAATCTAGCTTCATACTTTGGGGGGCATTCTGTTACATGGAGATTTTTTACTCATCATGATTATGAACCATGTACACTCTATCACAACTTAGTAGGATCTTACCTCCTCCATCTCCCTAATTCTCTCCTCTCCTCCTCATCTCTTTTGGCATATAAATGAAGCTCCTCTTCATGGGATAGGGGGGTTGAAATGAGGGTAACCAAATGTCGTAGAAATTGAGCCAAGAATCCATTCTTCCATGATTGGAAAATTGAGGCAAGGTTCAATTGGAAGGATCTTATACACCAAGGATTCATTGGTTGTAATTCTTTCCTCTATATTAATTAATACATCAATGTCTTCCTTTCCCATAAATGATGTGTAATTTCATTTGTTATAGTTCTCCTTGGTCAATTGCTTAGATGCATCATGTTATCTTTTAGTCCCTTTTCTTTGTCCTATTGAATCTTTTGCAGGTAATCTCTTAATCAACAAGCAAGAGTGTGAAAGATTCAATCCACGAGGACAAACTTCATAAATAAGGTATGGAATTGACTCTTTGCATTCAAGTAATTTTATAGATTTAGAGAAATGTTTTTATTCTTGTTTTGCTTTGTTCTAGATCCGAACCATTCAAACTAGGGAGATCGGTTGGTGTTCGCACTAATGGATTTATCCATAAACACATCCTCATTGGAATATATTATGTAAAGTATACTCAATTTAAGTAGGATTATGGTAAGAGTAGGGTTACATTGTCATGTTGTGAGGAATGTTAGAATATACCCCCAAAAAAATGAAATTGTGTGTTTCTTTCAAATGATTGTATTTTGTAATGAAATATATTGTATAGATGAGAATTATATTTACACTCTTTGTTTAAAATGCATTATAAAGATTACTCAATCCCCTACATTATAGGAATAAGTTATGTTTTCCATGTGTATATATATTTTGTTTAATTCCCGAATTTACAGTTTTGAGGTTGTTACATATTTAGAAGAGGCAAGTTGTGCTCGCATGACTTTGGTTGGTATAATCATCATCCTTATTTTCTACTAAGATGATATTGTTCTTATGGAAATGAATCCCTATGTTTTTGGCAAGCAATTAAAAATTCTGAAGCATTTTTTTCTCTAGCATGGGTATGATTGTTAACAATGGGGCTAGTGCGAGGTAATACTACCCAATTATGACACGTTACTTGCAATGGAAACCTGTAAAAACATAAATATCATCACTAAAAATAAATATTAGAGGTACCTGCATAACAATTTAGAACATAATGTAAAAAGATAAAATGTAGACAATCCAGTTACCTTCTGTAATATATAACTTTTATTTCTGGAAAATTAGTATAACTCCAAGAAAATGATGTTATTGTAAGATCGATATGTTATTTTTTTCCTAAAAAATAATGCATATGCATTTGTTAAGCCATGCATTTGGTATGTAAGCATTGAATTTTTTCCAAAAAAAAAAACTACAGTTGTAGATAACAAGTGGCTCTTGTGTGACACTATTTTTCCATAATTTTTAATGTTGATTTCATATTTTTTTTAAATTAAGAAATTTAGTGAATTTCTAGAGTGAGAAGCCGAAGCGTTATGCCCCGCTATGAGGGTCTTAACACAATCAATTATGTTTTTGTGGGTGTGTATTTCTTCGTATGTACTTGTTCAAGTTCTTTTTAATTTTCAAAATAGGTGAACCAATCAAAAGCTATAAAGATAATAAGAGACCTATGTTCTTTTAATAAATTTTACAAATGAATAAAAAATAAAAAATAGTGATGTCTTCTTAAAATATATATATTTCAAATCTACATAGAGATCTCTATGGTATGTGCAATTTTATTAGAAACAAACATGTAGAGCATATGAAAATTCGATGTTGAAAGATAGGGAAATGAAAAAATGGATGTGTTTTGTTAGTTGTAGGCCCATCCTATAGTTTTGAAAATTTGAACCTAAAACCAAAGCGGACAACTGATCTTCCATGTAGGTGGAAAAAATCGTTTGCACCATTTAAAAAAAAAAAAAAATGTGCACGTGTTTATGATAATGCATTTGCACTTGTTTGTAAAAATAATGGACATGTGTTATTAATGTACACAAATTAATTCTACTTCCCTCTTAACACCATCTCTCTCTCTAACCCCACCTCTCTCACCCATTGTCCCTAAACCCCTCCTCTCTGACTCCCCCTCTCTCCCTCCCTCTCTTTATCTAACGCCTATCCTCATCCCCCCAACCACTAACTCCCCATATATCTATTTGTTACACCTAAAATATTACCATTCATAAGACCTAGCGTAAACATCCCTAAAGTCTCTATGACTGAGTTGTTGACTTGGATGAGATCCTAACCTTCTGATATATAATTTTGTGAAGTCGTCGCAGGTTTCCCTCATGCAGCATGAGACATCACAAATTGTCTTACTGCAATCTGCGACGAGGTCAGTTACTTGGATAAAGGAGCATCTTCAAACCCTTTCTCAAAGCTTGGTGAGGTGTATACCTATCCCTAACCTATAAGGGAGCTGGGATTCAGTTCCTAACCTCTTGGAAGGATCCCCTATCTCTCTCCTACCATATCTCAACCTACCCTATCCACTTAGTCCTATATAAGTGAAGCTCACTCCAATTCCAAAGGGAGAAACTCTATATTGTCTACATGCTGGTGAAAACACTTTAGAGAGATCTCTACTCATCCATTGAGAGACTCACACTTCCTTGGAGGTCATGGCATTGGCTTGGATGGAGAAAGATTTATTCGTTAAGCCTCGGTTGTAGTCATTCTCTTCTATGTACTTTCCCTATTTTCACAGTAATATAAATGCTTTCCACCAATATTGTTGTTTTGATGATATTGTGTAGTTTACCTGCTTAACTGTTTACTTAGATCTGTTACTGTTTAGATGCTTTTTACTCATTTGTCTTGTTCTATGTGTCTTGGCAAGTTTTGCAACTGAGATATCACCACTGCGAGGCATGGAAAAATATCCAAAAGAAAGGGATACAAACTTAAGTTAAGACATTATAATAACTTGATTGCTAACTAGATCTAGGAAAGTGCTTTATAGTCTATTCTATTTGTTCTAGTATCACATTGATCTAGGGAGATCCAGCTCGCGTTCGCTTGAGTGGATTGTTTGTCAAACAAATATGGCGACCATATTAGGGAAGAACATCGTTTTGTAGTTGTCAATTTGAATTTCATTTTCAATTGATTTCTTGTTACAAGCCATTTCGTTTGTCATTTGCCTCTTAAACTGGTTTCTCCATCACATCTTCACTTTGAAGAGTTTGATTACCTTCCTTCGAGTCAGCATTTTCATTTTCTAAACCATTTCATTGCTCACTGTTTGGAGATTTATTCATTTTTGAATTTGGATCTCGCCTATCGCACCTGGGCAGTGGAGCTAGAGCGACACTGTGTCATTTCTTGGTCCCTGTTCTCTGTCTTTTGGCTTGTCGTATCATCCTCTTCATTGGTATACTACGACATCGTCGCACCTCCCAAATTGGTAAACTGCGACGGTCTCTCTGTGTACAAACATAGACTGTGTCGATCTATCAAAATTGGCACACAAGCATCCCTTCTCCATTTCTGATTTGAGTTGTGATTTGGTGTACAAACCCGCTCTGTGCTACAAGATCCAATCAGAGACCTCTCTTTAATTTGTGTGTTAGTAGTGTTTGGTTATTTTTGGATTGGTTTTGGGTCCCATCTTGGACAAGTCTAAGATTTGGTAGTGGTGGACACTTTGGTCTCCCCCTCCTGCATCCACTCACCCTTCCATTCCCTCCTCTCCTTACGTGATCTGGCCATTGCATTTTATCAGTTTCCATACCTCGTTTGCATACATCTTTTGGTTTTGCTTGCATCCGGTTGATTTTGGGTATTTTGGGTTTTGGATCCATGTTTGGCCCCTTGAGTCAAAACTAGTGTTTTGCTTACATTTTTAAGTGAAATGGGTTCTATTTTTGAAAAAACATTCCCCCTCATTGGAGGGGGGGGGGCATGAATCATGTATCCTACAGTCATTTTGACCCATATTAATGTTTTGAGATCATTTTTTGGTTTGGTGTGATTGCTTGTTTTAAAGACTTGAAAAGTGTGGGATATCCATGTCTTTTTGAGCCTCCCTTTCTTGGGTTGTGCAACTTATTTCCTTTACATCCTATCTAATGATTATTTGAAAAGATTGAATCGTTGTCTCCACTTTAGCTCAAAGAGAAGCTTGACTTTGTCACTCTTTTTCTATATTCATGAAATTGGAAAAAAAAGTATTCTTCTTGCTTTAATTTGATCATTTGAAATTCCTAGTCTCACATTCATAATAAGAAGAAAGGATTGTTACAAACTTGTGTGCGTTTGAGTTAGATAAGACTGTTAGGTGCTTTTCTTTGTCTTGCATTTGATTGGAAACGTTTGTGGAGCTTTTCTTTCCATAGATTAGAGGTGTCTTTTCAAGTGTAAAAAGATAGGAAATGGATTAGAATTATTGGATTTGGTTTTCTTTGAATGATCTTTGAGTGTCATAAAGTTTGTGGGTGCTCTCATTTTTTCTTTGGGAATTTCTGGGTGATAGAGTGCTATTAGACATTCTCTCATTTTCTGCTTGTTGGTCTGAAAAGTACTAAGTAATTAGATTTCATCTTGATACACGCATATGAAAATCAAAGTGCTTCATTGGTTTGTTTTTTAGGACAATATTTTGTTGCATATAAAGGTTTTGTCGCATCTTTGATTTCCTTTCCTTTTTGGCTTATCATATCGGAAAGTTAGAGTTTGTGCATTCTAGATAGGAATTCTTAATTTCGTTACTGCTTAAGGTCATTTTGATTATAAAAGAGAAAAATATATCTCCTTACCTTAAGTAGGTTTCATCGAAAGACAAAGGAAAATGTGCATTATCATGTAGTTGAGGATTGCATTATGTTTACATTTATGTACTCACCTCATGAATCCACCTAACCGCACAAGATAAAATTAACACTAGCTTAGGTTAAAATCATTTAGTAACTGTGTGTAAGTTAGAGACATGTTCCGGCGTCTTTAAGCATGACAGCTGTCGTTATTTGCTAGCACTATATTTTGAGGGTATTGCAGTCTTCCACGTACTTATCGGTATATAGAATCTGTTTCACGTACCCACCAAGTACTACGTGTACTTGGCGTATATCAAAAGGTGTTTCACATACTCGGTAGTAAATCAGAAGGTCTCCTGCCTAGATAGCATCACTACAGATTTGAGCTCCCACGTACCTTGCGTATATAAGGAGACACCATTACGATTCCTAAGACCAACCGAGTTAAACATTTGGTCGTCTTGGCATCGCAATACACCAAGAATAGTACTCTGGGAGATTATTACAAATGTGTCATCCAGGTAGTCGGGTATTCAGGAAAGGGTATGGTCCCAATCCTCCTTGCCGCATTTTACTGTTGGACCCTGCGGTATATAGCGAGTTGCGAAGCCTTGATAATACTGCGAGGATCCTGACTTTTCATCCACTTCTATTCACATAGTTTGCTCATTGCTTTTATACTTGAGTAGCGTTTGATTTGTGTGGTACTTTAGACTCTTAGAAAGTTTAGATATGGAAGATTCTTCCAAGACTACCAACCAAGAGACCCCTTTCCAAGGTATGCCTTCTATTATTCCCCCTTGTGGAACTGTTGGTCCTCCCTTTATGGCTACGTTGAGTCTTCCTGGATTGACGATAGGATTACCAGTATGGTTATTCTCCAATCCAATTACATCAAGTGCACCAATTGTGTCTAACCTAGGTCCTTCACCACTTGAGCATCAATCTCATGGTGACCCTTCTCCTTCTTCATCGAATGTTGAAGTGGCTTCCATCTCTTCCTCTTCTCCTAGTGAAAACTCTGATGTTAGTAAGAAGGAGAGTGAGAAGAAGAAGAAAAGGGAGATTAAGAAGAAGAAAGATAAGAAAGAGACCAAGCATCAACCATCTTCCTCTGATGGCACTCATTCTATGAGAATTCCTTGTAAGCCCAAGTTCCCTTGCAAGCTTTGCAAGGGTGATCACCTTCTCAAGGATTGTCCCGGTCTTTCCCATGTGTCAGAAGTGTGGTCTAAAGACCCCAAGCTGTTTGTATCATCAACCTCTGACCATCATGTTGATGACACTCCCTCAACCAGTGACCCATTGCTGAAGGGTCAGAAGGGTAAAGTCCTATATCCCTGTTTGATAAGCAAGGGTATGCACTATACTTTCCTTTGTCCAAGCATGGATGAAGCTTCATGGTGGTTGGAATATATTACTAGTCCTCAATAAGTGATTCCAACAAACGATAGTGAGTTGTCCCTTGACCCCCCGCTGGTTGGCCAAGTAATCAATTTAGTTTCATTTGTAATTGATCCCACTCTTCCTCCTGAGAGTGAAGTGATTGAGTCGCTGTCATCTCCACTCGATGTTAAATTTTCAGAATTTACTTCAATCTGATATAGGATCTTAACTGAGAGAACAACATGTACAGCAAATCTACAGCATATCAATCATGGACACAATAATGCAAGCACAAAAGAGACATAGAGTTTACTTGGGGAAAACCATAAAGAAGAAAAACCCCAATAACTTCCTCGGAGATAGATAGAGAAATGATACAACTAGAATACAAGAGATAGTCTTCTCCTAGCAGCAGAGCCTCCTCCTCCACAAGTGTGCCACTCTCCCAAGTGTGAGTGAGAGAATAGAATGATCAAATAGAGATCTCTCGATCTCTATTTATACTAGACTTGGCTTGCCTAATAACCTTTACTAGGTCGACCTTAACTTAACCACATAACACAATGCTGACTGGGCCGACACCCAATAGGGTGGTCTAATAACCCTTTGACCCACATGGCCAACCCCCACTAGGGTGGTCTAACAACCCTTCGACCCATATGACTTATACAAGGCCGACCCCAACAAGGTGGTCTAATAACCCATCAAGTATAAGTTACGACACTTACAATATAAATGACAACACTTCCGTATAGAGGAATAATAACATCTCTATAGGAATATAAAATACATATATGAAATACATGGGTGAAATACATTCCGAAGTTACATATACATCAACACTCCCTCTTAACTAGGAAAGTATTTCTCGACACAAGTCTGCTAGCACAAGTCTTCTTCTTTGGATCATCATCAGCGAATCATCATCCTCGAATCATCATCATCGCCATTGCTGCTGCTATCTCAATCAATCTTTGAATCTACTCATCATAGGAAGCTCTATAGAGCTAGTCCTTTTTCATACTGGATGTAGGCCCACCACCTGCAGGTCTTCGTCATCACTGGCCATACTGTGGAATCCTCAGGACTTATTACGTGCATCACAAAACCTTGCAAGAGCATCCCAGGACTTATTACGGGCACACAGCCCAACCTATCGGATCTCCTAGGGAGCTATTACATGTGACCCTACCATAAAACCTCGAAAAAAAATCCCAGGACTGATTACGAGCACACAGCTCAACCTATCGGATCTCCCAGGGCACTATTATATGTGGTCACCACAAAACCTTGCAAGAGCAGCCCAAGACTTATTACGGGAACAAATCCCAACCTATCGGATCTCCCAGGGTGATATTACATGTGGTCAGGGCAAAACCTTGCAAGAGCATCCCAGGACTTATTACAAGCACATAGCTCAACCTATTAGATCTCCCAGGGTGCTATTATATGCCATAGGACAAAACCTCGAAAGAGCATCTGCCAGATATCCCAGGGAAAAATTATATGCCATAGGAAAAACCTTGCAAGACTATCTGTAGATCTCCCAGGGCCAAATTATATGTCCTCCCAAAGCAAAACCTCGAAAGAGCATTTGCCAGATATCCCAGGGCCAAATTACATGCCATAGGCAAAACCTTGCAAGACGATCTGCAAATCTCCCAGGGCCAAATTATATGCTCATCTGCACAACCTGATCCACGGCCATAGAGTATCAACCTGATACTTACCATACATCATCTTGATGTACACATGATCATCCTGATCATCATCACTGCAACATCCTGATGCATATCATCAGGAGCAACATCCTGAAGCTCATCATCCATGATCATACAATGCATCTACCTGATGCATACCAAGTATCTACCTGATACATATCATCATACATGATCCACCTGATCATACATGATACATATCAACATACATGATCTACCTAATCATATAATGTATCCACCTGATACATATACAGATACATGGTCCAAGCATCCAACATGATGCATATACAAAATACATACAAATGATCCAACTAATCATATCCAGCATCCAACATGATGCATGATCCAACTGATCATAACAAGCATCCAATATGATGCAATGATCCAATTGATCATAAAAAGCATCCAACATGATGCATATACATATACAGAGTAGTAACTAGAGCATAGTCCTGATGCTCATCATCCATGATCCTCCTGATCATCATAGTATCGTCCTCTTAAGATCATCTCATCGTCCACGAAGCAGAGCCCAGATGCACAGCATCCAACACTTACACCACCGACATGGGAGAACACATCTACCACCATTCGGGGAAGGCTCCAGCCCTTACTTTTTCACCATGGGAGAACACATCTACCACCATGTGAAAAATGGTCAGCAATTACATCATGACCAAGGGAGAAGACATCAACCATGTCAGAAAAGCTCATGTGCATCTGCATCTTTCGGACTCATCACTTCCCTTTGTAAGGAACTTCGATTTGAAGTGCACCAAGCCTCTCTCTGAAGTAATCAATCTTCACTCTGGCCAATGGCTTGGTCAATACATCTGCAACCTGCTCATCCGTCGCAACATACTCTGCTTCGGCTGTACTCAATTCTACACAGGACTGCTTCCTACTAAACCAAGAGATCACACCTGATCCCATATTGAAGCAACACCCAGATGTGCTCTTCCTATCTGCTACCTAATCAACATAACCCTACAGGTTAAACTTTTGATATGCATCATACTTGACCGCATAATCAACCATACCCTTCAGGTACCTCAGAATATGCTTTACAGCAACCAGGTGAACACCTCTGGGATCCGTCAGGAACTGGCTCAATGTGTTCACTGCAAAGCAAATATCTAGTCTACTGTTTGTCAGGTACATCAAGGACCTAATCATCTGATGATACATCGTGACATCAACCAAATTAGATGGACCATCACACAAAAGCTTCAGGTTCGATGCCATAGGTGTGGCCATAGCCTTGCAGTCCATCATCCTGAACCTCTTCAGGATCTCTTCTACATACTTTCCTTGTCCAAGGAAGATTCCATCTACACTCTGCCACACCTCCATGCCAAAAACAAATAGTGCATCATCCCCAAGTTCTTCATCTCGAACTCGGCAGCAAGCTTCTGCTGCATTTCGGAAATCAATCTATCTTCACCTGTAATAAACAGGTCATCCATATACAAAAGTAGTATCACTGGATTGCCTTCCTCAACCTTGTAGTAAAGGTTGGAATCTGCTTTACTCTTGGTAAAGCCCAAACTGGATAGAAATTTGTCTCCTACCATACGAAGTTCTTCACATATATGACTCCCTATCATGTGTCTCAGAACCAAGTGGATGCTCCACATACACTTCTTCTTCAACTACACCGTTCAAGAAAGCTGTCTTGAAATCCATCTGGTGTATCTTCCATTTCATCACTGCTTCCAGAGCAAGTACGGATCTAATGGAAGTGTATTTGGCTACAGGAGCAAAAGTCTCTATGCTACCACCTGTAGCATGCTTGATCTTGTAGATCCTCTTGGAAGTCACTACAGACTCCCCTTCAGGTCTTGGGACTGCATCCCAAACATCTTCATGATCGATTGGTACTCCTCGATCATGGCATTCTTCCCAGATCTTGGGAACTTCAATATCTTCAATATTTTCAATAGATAACTTTGTTGCTTGAACAAATGTTGTAGTCCTTCTTTTGTAGGTGATGGTATACGATCTTTCCTACACAACAAGTTAAATTGCATGATTAGAAAACATCTCATAGTTTTCAGAAAAAATTCTTACACATAAAGAAATATGTCAGACAGTCATGCAATTATTTTAGCCAATGCTTCAATACAACATTTATCCATATCCCGTAACTTTCCAGATGCCTTCCAATCTCTACCAGAACATTGTTAAGATTGTGCACAACTCCCAACATGTCAGCAAAGAGGTTTCATTCTAGATAAGTAGCAATGGAATGTTGTACAGTGCCATAGGCTACTTACCCATCAAATGCATATTAGTAGTATACTGTTCATTAATGCAATCATTCTAATATGCACAATACATATCCTAAGTCTAGGAACATAAGCCTATACATCATTGAAATTTTTTATTTAAACAAACAAATATGTAAGAAATGGTAATTAAAATACTTATCTTTGTTTTTTTGTTGGGTGGACTCCCTCTGAGTCCTTGCTTCCTTGCAGGAGCTGCTGAAGTAGCTTCTTCTACACTTTTTTGTTGTGGAATGCAGAAGGATGGTCAACTCCCTCTGGATATCTGCATCCTTGCAGAAACTACTGGAGTGAGCTCACTCTTGATCTTTTCTTCCTGGATTACCTATCCTTGAACCTATATTCATCCTAGGTCCCTATGCATGCTTATTAGTATCATGATTGTGTTATCCTTTTAATCTCATACATTCATTAGTATATTCTTAATACTATAAGAACACAATAATCTTAAGCATGTATATTCATGATTATTCACAGATAATAAACATTAGTATTCAAGGTTTCAGGGAAGTCTTCTTTTACTCATGCATATTCTTGTTTGATCATAGGACTCTTCTGATTAGTTAAATCATCAATGCATAAACCTATGATTACTCAAACCTATACCTTCATGATTCTTCTAGTTAGTCATATCATCAATTATGGTAAGAAACATAATATGCATACAGCTATGACTATTCAAACCTATGACTTCATGAATAATCATTATCAACAACACAACAGTATAAGATCCTAACGCAAGGTAGGATTCTAGCTTGATATAGGAAAAACATACATGGATTAGCATGCTAGCTAGTTATGTCTAACATACCCGCATAATGTCTTCTGGTTCTCTTCAGTGATTTGTGCTAGTAACCTGCATGTCTCATAGGTTAACCATTGTAGGACCAAGTTATACATACCTCGAAAGTAGATCTTCTATGTGATCCATGACAATGGATGGATCTTTGTCTCCATGTCACCATGATCATATGTTCTTGAAGTAGAACATGATTTGTCTTTCTTGATGTACCTTTTATGTTAGCGAACAACATAAACCTCATACAACATCACAATGCATTAGTACATTCATAAGTGTCAACACCTTAATCAATGAATATCTTCTATTAAGGTGATACAACAAGTCTAGTAATTAATCAAGATTGTACTGTAATGATATGAAGACAAACATATGATAAACTTAACCATGAAACATACCTGTAAGCCATACCTGTCAAGATTGCTTGTAATCTTCTTATGGAAGGCCTTAGCCTCATCTCCCTCTGAGACATGAACTTCTTCACTTATGCAGGTGACCAATCCATCTTCTTCTAGGATTAACCCAATCCACTTGATTTGCAAGAACTGGACCTGGAGCTGGATTAGGGTTTGTCAAAGAAACCCCAAAAAATTCAAACTTTGAATTTCAAACTTTCTAAATGATAGAAATATGCGCCTTGATGAGCTGATCAAGTTGGTATATTCAGAATTTGAAAACTACAAAGTTTCACCCCTCGAAATTACCTTTTAGATTTTTGGATTCACTAGGAGGACCCTAAATTAGGGTTTGACTTTCCCACAGCTTCACCTAGCCAAAATATTTGATTCAAAGCTCTAAGATTCAATTTTTCTGAGGAGCTTCCAGCCGTGGTCACAGATTTTCAAAATTCCAATTTTTGCAAAAGCCTTAATTTTCCATCTTTCCGATCAAAGTCCCGAACTGGGGTTTGATCAAGCCCGACCTTCTTTCCAACCAAAAAATATGATCTTGGTCTCTAAATTTTGATTTTGATGAGCCATGGTCTCCGATTACAAAAATTCCAACTTTCTCCAAAGCCCTAAATTCCGGAAGCCACGAATGAAGGTGCTCAAAAATAATTCTGTTTTGATAGAAATATGTACCTGATTGTTTCTGGTGTAACTCCGAACTTTTCGATCCATAGGGTCTGAAAAATTTTCCTGCGATAGACCGATTTGTTTTCTTTCCATCTCAATAGGCCTGACCTCAATTGGATTCTCTGAGAGAGAGTTATGTTAAGTGTCACAACGTGACCTGTTTATGGGATAATACAGGATAGCGAACTTGTACGGCATGCCACATGTCACTGGTTCAACTTCGAACTCTGAAAAATGTTCCTGATATAGTAAAGTCTGGGTACTCCCTGTCACATTTTGTGAAATTTCATTTGGAGCTTCCTGGCCCAAGTTATGACCTTTTTCCCAAGGTCACCTGATTTTGACTCAGATCTGGAAGAGGAAGAAACCCTATATTGTACAGATCATAAATCACAAAGTGCAACAAATTAGAGGTTTTCCTTTGGACACAAGGTACATGGGGATTGGATCCTCGACCTGTAAAAGTTTCAGATCTGAAAACTTCAACAAAATGTATTTATAGCGAAAGTGCTACGATGACTAGTTATTTCTATATCAAGCCCTAGCATCGTAAGTGCAACAAGTGTCGTACATGCCATATCATGCCTTCTTTCAGGCTAGCTCTGATACCATGTTAAATTTTTAGAATTTACTTCAATCTGATCTAGGATATTAACTGAGAGAACAACATGTACAACAAATCTACAGCATATCAATCATGGACACAATAATGCAAGCACACAAGAGACATAGAGTTTACTTGGGGAAAACCATAAAGGTGAAAAACCCCAATAAATTCCTCAGAGATAGATAGAGCAATGATACAACCAGAATACAAGAGATAGTCTTCTCCTAGTAGCAGAGCCTCCTCCTCCACAAGTGTGCCACTCTCCCAAGTGTGAGTGAGAGAATAGAATGATCAAATAGAGTTCTCCCGATCTCTATTTATACTAGACTTGACTTGCCTAATAACCTTTACTAGGTCGGCCTTAACTTAACCACATAACACAGTGCTGACTGGGCCGACACCCAATAGGGTGGTCTAATAACCCTTTGACCCACATGGCCAACCCCCACTAGGGTGTTCTAACAACCCTTCGACCCACATGACTTATACAGGGCCGACCCCAACAAGGTGGTCTAATAACCCATCAAGTGTAAGTTACGACACTTACAATATAAATGACAACACTTCCGTATAGAGGAATAATAACATCTCTATAGGAATATAAAATACATATATGAAATACATGGGTGAAATACATTCCGAAGTTACATATACATCAACACTCGATCCCGCTCTTCTATCAGAGAGCGTTCTGACTGCAACTGTCACCTTGACACAGTTGTCATCTCATCCTACTCTCCCCAATGAGAGTGGATTTATAACCACTAATGTTTTTCTAGTCAGTTCCAATCATCGTAGGAAAGAGTCCATTTCCATGGGACCCCCTCCAAGTAATGAGGTCATTTCATTTGACTGGAATGAGTTAACAGAATCTCGTCTTGCTTTGAATATTCCTTTTCAAATATGTGTAGGAGTTTCCGATAAAGAAATATATCATATGATAGTTGATGAGGGAGCTTCTGTTACTATTTTATCTTCAACTACTTGGCAAGCTATAGGTTACTCTCATCTTGTGCTAGTAACTGACCAGATATTGGCTTTTAATCGAAGGCCTACTCGACCTTTAGGGATCCTTCCTCAGTTACCTATCACTTTGGGAGGGAAAACTGTCTGTATTGATGTTATGGTATTCCAAGGTCCCTTAGATTTTAATCTTCTCCTTGGACGATATTATGTTTACGCAATGAAGGCTATATTGTCCTCACTTTTTCAAGTGATGTATTTTTCCCATCATGGGAATGTTGTGACCATTGATAAGCTTTCCTTCATGACACCCACTCATCATATGACTCCTAGTCATTATACTTCCGTGAATGTCCCACATGCTTTGGTGGTGTCTTCCCCTTCGAGATGGGGGGAAGGACTCTAGTCTTTGTTTTCCATGCTGAAGTCATCCCAATAGCAATCATGTTGTGGGGATTTTCCTCCTATGTTCAGATGCGATGTTGGGAGTTTTGTAGCATAGTTCTTTTTTCTGGTGTCAAGCTCGTTAAAAAATGAAATAGGTTTCTCAAGCAAAGTTTACTTTTGGTTTTAAGCTTGCATAAAAATGAAACCCTTTTCCAAGCGTATTTTACCTTTCATTTTTACCTTGTGTAAAAATGAAATAGACCTTCCTCCCATTGATTCGAGTATCCCACTAAGTCTAGGACTTGAACCTTCATTTTGTCTTCCTGTGTCACTTCACCCTCATTCTTCTTACCCCCCCGGCGAACATATTCATATTAGTAGCCATGTTTTAAGTTGGGTAAGTAAGAAGAGTAGTCAGACGAAACGAAGTGTGGGGGGCATGTTAAGTCGTGCCGCTAGAAATCATGCTGGGGGTATTTACCAACCTCTGGGTGTCATGTTGGGAAGGAACCCATCAATGGGCCTTAACTTTGAGCATAGTTCCCTTTCGATGTCAAGCTCGTTAAAAAATGAAATAGGTTCCCGCGAGCATATTTCCCTTTCTATGTCGAGCTCGTTAAAAAATGAAATAGGTTCCCACGAGCAGAGTTCTATCCCTGTGTTAAGCTTGTTAAAAAATGAAATATATAATTTTCCATTGATTCGAGTCTTCCCATTGACTTAGTACCTAAGCCTTCTTTTCATCTTCCTAGGGCTAGATTAGGAGAATGAAATGAATCTTGGGGGCATCTTTTCAACAACTAGACGTTATGTTGAAGTCAACTCGATCGCCTCTCCACACCACGTTGGATTTAAGTCACTTACTTCTAGCAATCATGCTAGGGGCATGGACCAACCTCTGGATACCATGTTGAGGAAGAGTCCACCAATGGGAACATTTTTTAGCATACTTTACTTTTGGTTTTCGAGCTCGCTAAAAAATGAAATAGTACCTCTAGCAATCATACTAGAAGTAAGCTGTCAGTATCTTGTGCTGGGGGAAACTTTCCAACCTCTAGCCATTATGTTGGGAAGAAACTTGCTAATGGGAATTATCCTAAGCATAGTTCATTTTCTGTTACAAGCTCATTAAAAATGAAGCAGACATCATGAGCATTCTTCCAACTTATCTTCGAGCTCGTTAAAAATAGTAAGATAGTATTTGAGCTTACTTTTCACTTTTTTGTGCTCTGGTTAAAACATGAAAAGTCGTTTGAGCTTACTTTTTTTCGTGCTCTGGTTAAAACATCAAAAGTGGTTTGAGCTTAGTTTTTACTTTTTCGTGCTCTGGTTCAAATATGAAAAAGATTCTGAGTGCTTTTGATACCATTATTGTGCTCATTAAAAATTTGAGTAAAAAGTTGTGTCTACCGAGTATAGTTTTGTCACTTTATCTGGCCTTGCTAGACTATGTATGGAAAAGGAACTGTGTTGAGTTTACTCTTTCCTTTGTCGTACTCGGTTACGAACCATGACAAAGGTGTTCATGGAGTCCTTTTTAAGCTCTTTTTACACTCCTAAAATAGAAAATGATGGCCAAGCGAAATTGATTCATTCACACTTGTAAAAGGATTTGAATGATCATCTTCTTGGTGACAGCTTACCCCTTTCTCGGACTAGGGGGAACTATTTACGAAAAATGAATACTCCAGCTAAACATGACTGGAAGAGTCCTCTCTCGCGTTGTTTTACCCTTTTTTGGGCGAAGAGGCTAACCTTGCAAAAAAGGACCTTTGGAGTCTTCTTTAGTTCTTTTCAAACTCTCTAAACATGAAATGACGCCGATTTTACCTTCTATGAACTTGTTAAAATTTTACATTGAAGGGCCCACCATGGGATGAACCCCTCCTTTCCTAGGTTCGTAAAACATTTGGGATTGGACTCATCTATGAGATGAGCTATACCGAGCATCTTGTTACCCTCATCAAGCTCATTAAAAAATAAGTGAGGCACTCATCAGTCATGATGGGGAAGAAAGAAAGATTTTCTATTACACCCTTATCGGTGGCAGTACATAGTCACTCTTGAACATGGCATTAGTTTTCATTTGCATCCAGTACTTGGGTAATCTGTTTTTCTTCGAGTGTTGTCAATTCCATGAGTCTTGTCACTCCTTTGGGTCCTCCAAAGAATGCTTCCATCATTAGTTGCATCAAGGTTTGGTGTCATTCTCGTCATGTCAATACTGCTAAGTCATACCATGTCCATGTTCAAGAGATGTTCATTGCTCATCATCTGCAGTCAGTATACCTTCGATCATGTCGGTCTACCTTGAGTGAGTCTTAGACATCATTCTATCGTCTAATTTACTCCAAACATCTATAGTCGTGCTTTGTGTCAATGATGGGGGATGCATCATGGCCCTCCTTCGACGGTTTCATCCTTATCGACTTCAACACATCATCAGGGGATTGAATATAGAAACCAATCAAGTACCTTGGGCCTGCATGCCTCAATGGAAGGTTACCTCGCTTTCAACATGATTTTACATCATCGACTCTTGATTGAAAGATTTCATCATGCTTTCAACTTCAACTCATCTATTCACGCTTGATGATATGTACTATGATACCTTGGGAATCATTGACATTAATGGTGATTTCCCTCGCACTTGTTAACGGTATACATCAATGACCGATAATCAAGTGGTTTCTACCATGTTCGATGTCAAGACATTGGTAATCACATGGATAGATTCATATCATTGCGGGTTCAGCTTGAAGACCTTGGGGAGTCATGTTTTACCCAAGTTGCGATGGAGATTTTTTTGAGTCATGTTACACGGATCCACATTTGTATTGGTTGTGGCTGTGTTATCATCTCATTATGGATCTACGCTTGTGTCTAGTAGCCATGATTGTGCTCAGTTGGTCATTACTACCATGGATCTGCATTGTACTGGTCGGCAACCATGTTGTGAGTCATTTAATACTGTGTACTTAGAGTCAGTTGTACTGCAGCAGCGTTCTTCATTCGACAAGTCCATTTCCATTCCTTCTATCAAAGCATTTCACCTGTCCAGTTTCAATAGCTTCATGCTTTGGGGGGCATTCTGTTACACCTAAAATATTACCATTCATAAGATCCAACATAAACATCCCTGAAGTCTCTATGACTGAGTTTTTGATTTGGATGAGATATTGACCTTCTCATATATAGTTTTGTGAGGTCTTCGCAGGTTGCCCTCATTCAACATGCGATGTCACAAATTGTCTTACTGCAGCCTGGGACGAGGTCAGTTACTTGAATAAAGGAGCATCTTCAAACCATTTCCCAAAGCTTGGTGAGGTGTATACCTATCCCTAACCTATAGGTGAGCTAGCATTCAATTCCTAACCTTTTGGAAGGATCCCCTATCTCTCTCCTACCATATCACAACCTACCTTATCAACTTAGTCCTATATAAGTGAAGCTCACTCCCATTCCAAAGGGAGGAATTCTATAGTGTCTAAATGCTGGTGAAATCACTTTAGAGAGATCTCTACTCATCCATTGAGAGACTCACACTTCCTTGGAGGTCATGGAATTGGCTTGGATGGAGCAAGATTGCTTCGTTAAGTCTCGGTCATAGTCATTCTCTTCTATGTACTTTCCATATTTTTACAGTAATATAAACACTTTCCACCAATATTGTTGTTTTGATGATATTGTGTAGTGTACCTGCTTAACTGTTTACTTAGATCTGTTATTGTTTAGATACTTTTTACTCATTTGTCTTGTTTTGTGTGTCTTGGCAGGTTTTGTAGTTGAGATCTGAGGACCACAAGGCGTGGAACAATATCCAAGGGAAAGGGCTACAAACTTAAGGTAAGACATCCAATAACTTGATCCCTAACTAGATCTAGGAAAGTGGTTTATAGTTTGTTCTATTTGTTGTAGTATCACATTGAGCTAGGGAGATTCGGCTCGCATCTGCTTGAGTGGATTATCCGTCAAACACTATCTATCTCTCTCCCCTCCTCCCCTTAAACCTAACCCCATACCCTCTCTCTCTGTCCTACTCACCCAACCCCTAACCAACCACCTTTCTCTCTCCCCTCTTACATCTATCGCTTTTTCCCTCTCTATCTCCTCCTATACCCCCCCTTCTCTCTAATTTCCTTCATCCTACCCAAACCAATAACCCCCCAATATATATCTCTCTCTCACTCTCACAACCCCTCTCCTTCCCAAACCTTAAAACCACCCCTCTCTATTTCTAGATCTCTCTCCCTCTTTTGCGACCCCCCTCCTCTCCCGTG
This sequence comes from Larix kaempferi, assembly GCA_027924585.1. Lineage (NCBI taxonomy): Eukaryota > Viridiplantae > Streptophyta > Pinopsida > Pinales > Pinaceae > Larix > Larix kaempferi. Next base: position 111,331 of record BSBM01001753.1, read on the forward strand.
AACCTAATCCCCTCGAGCTCACTCTGTCTCTCTCCATTTATCCTCCTCTCCCTACCAAAATTCCTCACACCCCCCCCCCCCTCTCTCTCTATGTCTCTCTTAATCCCCCTCCCTCTACCACTAACCTCCCCCCTTCTCTCTCTCTACCCCCAAACCCCCTACCCCTACCCCGCTTTACTTTCCATTTTTCTCTTTTAACCCCTTTGATCTCTCTCTAAACCCACCTCTGTCTTCCATTGTCCCTAAACATTTTCTTCCCTAACCCCCAGCTCTCTATCCCTCTCTCTATCTAACCACTAGTACCCCCATCTATCTCTCTCTGTCCCCTCCTCCCCTTACCCCTAAACCCATCACCTCTCTCTCTCTCTCTCTCTCTCTCTCTCTCTCTCTCTCTCTCTCTCCCCACTCTAACCTTAACCCCCCACCTATCTTCCTCTCTCCTCTCCTATCCCCACCCACCCTCTCTCTCTCTCCCCCATTAAACCCCCTAATCTCTCTCTCTCTCTCTCTCTCTCTCTCTCTCTCTCTCTCTCTCAACCCCCTTCCCCAATCCCCTAACACCCCCCCAATTTGTCTCTTTCTTATGTAACCCCCCTCCTCCCCCCTACACCTAATCACCTCCCACCCCACTCTCTCTCTCTCTCTCTCTCTCTGATTCATACACCCAAACCCCCAATTCTCCCCGGCTACACCTCCCCCTCCCCCCCCTCTTCTCTCTCCTACTCTCCCTACCTCTAACCCCCCCTCTCTATATATCCTAATACCCCACCCGATATGACTAATATACTCCCCATCTCTCTGTATCTCTCTCTCTCTCTCTCTCCCTCTCTCTCTACCACCTATCCCTACCCCTCCCTCTCTCTCTCTTTCTCTTTTCTACACCCGCTACTCCCCCAGCTACCTCTCCCTCTCTCTCTCTGTATCTCCTAATAAACCCCCATCTCTCTCTCTCTCTCTCTATCCCCCCTACTCCTCTTGCTACTATTGACCTTCCCTCCTCTCTCTCCCTCCCATCCTCCCGCTAACCCTTACTAAACCTCTCTCTCGCTCTCTCTCTTCCCTACTCCTGCACCTACCCCTAACCCCCATCCCTTTCTATCCAATTCCCCCCTAATATCCCCATATCTCTCAAATAATAGCCTTCCCCCTACCACTAACCACCCTCCCATACCTTTCTCTCACTCTTTTCCTCTCCCCCTACTCTTCCCCCTACCCCTAACAACCCCCCCTTCTCTCTATCTATCTCTCTCTCTCTCTAAACCCCTAGCCGCATGATATCTCTCTCTCTCTTCATAACCCCCTCTCTCTCCCATACCACCCCTACCCCTAACCCCCTTCTCTATCTCTCATAATCCCCCTACCACTATCTAGACCCCCATATCTCTCTCTTTATCTCTCTCTCTCTCTCTCTCTCTCTCTAGACCTCCCTCCTCCCAACCCATATTATATCCCTCTTGCTCTCTCTCTCCCCTACTCCTCCACCTATCCCCAACCCTCTCTCTCAAATCCAATCCCCTAACAACCCCCCTCTCTCTCCTATTCCCCAGCCCCTTACCAATAACCACTCTCTCTCTCTCTCTCTCTCTCTCCCCCTAGCTTACCCCCCCTCTCTCCCCTACTCGCCCCACCCCAAATCCCCCCTCTCTACCTCTCCTAATCCCCTCCCCCTACCACTAACCACTGACTACATCCCCAATCTCTCTCTCTCTCTCTCTACCCTTAACCCCTACCACTAACCACCCTCTCTCTCTCTCTAAACCCCTAAGCCCTCATCTCTCTCTCTCTATGAGTAACCCCGCATCTCTCTCTCTCTCTATGAGTAACCGCTTATCTCTCTCTCTCTCTCTATGAGTAACCCTTCATCTCTCTCTCTCTCTCTCTCCCCCCTACTCCTCCACCTACCCCCAAGCCTCTCTCTCAAAGCCAACCCCCTAACACCCACCCCCCTCTCTCCTAATCCTCATCCCCTTACCATTAACCACCCTCTCTCCCTCTCTCTCTCTCTCTATTTCTACCTTTAGCTACCCCTGCTCTCTCTCTCTCTCTCTACCCCTAGCTACCCCCCTCTTGCTCTCCCCTACTCACCCTACCCCAAATCCCCGCTCTCTACCTCTCCTAAGCTCCTCCTCCCTACCACTAACCACATCCCCAATCTCTCTCTCTCTCTCTCTCTCTCTGCCCCCTAATCATACTATTAACCACGCCCCCCCCGCTTTGTCCCTCTCTCTCTCTCTCTCTCTCTCTAAACCACTAACACCCGAATCTCTATCTTTCTCTCTCTCTCTCTCTCTATGTCAACCCTTAACCCCCTACCACTAACCATCCTCTCTATCTCTCTAAACCCCTAACCCCTTGTTAACACCCAAAATGACCTCCAAAGTTGTGGACAAGTAGGATCGGGGTAACCATTGACCACTTTGGATCTATGCTACTGACCTAGCACGATCCGAGAGGGATCTCTCAAAACATTCATAAAATACTGAAAATACTCAAAAGATTTTGTAATGATGAATGTACACAGCATTCCATAGAGGACCAAAATAATATCAATGAGGGAAACGGATCCCTCTTACCTAGGATATTCAATTGATTCATGGGCAGAAGGTGAGACTTCTGATAGAACAGTTTGGTTTAAAGTTTGGTGAGATAATCATAGGAGAGACGTGGGCAATGGAGTCATGATATAACGCATAAATCAACTAACAACACCGTAGTGTGAGATACCGAGACAGAGGCAAGGTAGCCATCCGCTTATCATTGAAATGCTAAGTTCAGGTGGTAAAAGAAGAAGGTGAGAACAGACCATCGATATGAGCAATCAGCATGGATGAATTCAATATCAACTTTAGTTGAACTGTTAAGTGAACATCTGAAACAATAACTAGAGCCTGTGGCCAGGAATTCTATGCTACTATACTATGATTTCAGACATGAAAGGGAACACATAATGGAAATGAATAACAGGAAGTACAATCACATTTGAGAAAGAAGATAGACAGACTGTAAGCAAAATAACACATGAATCTCTCGTAGGACCTCCATTACAAATGCTGCAAATTCTATTAAGAAGGATATTTCAGAACTACAAAACCAAGCTCTCTGAGGCCTTAACGAAAATGATTTTCCAACCTATTGATATTCTTTTACATTGCTATTTATAGGCCCTCGGCCTTGGACTGAGCATCAAAATGGTTACAAATCAAGCTATGACTATGCTGCCAACTATGCCATTCAGTTAGCTGCTCTCAACAGCGTATTACAAAATGATAGCGACGACCATAGACAAACCACGACCGACAATACAGATGTCTCTTTGCAAGGTTCAAACAACAAGTAGGCCCAAAATTTGCTTCAAAATAGAAGAAAAAGATGTCCATACATTTAACCAAGAGATAGACTCATCGAAAAAACAAAAGAACATATGAACACACAGTCACCTCATTCAGGAGCCTTCAGCTCAACCTAAAGATTGAAGAAGTTTTCTATCTTCACTGGATCGTCTATCGGTGCCCCTTCAGTTGCGGGAGGAGGCGTCACTATCTTGGTGGGGTGGATGTGATCCTTAACCATCTCCATATCTAGGCATGTGTCCCCATTGCTTTCAGAGGTTCGCTTCTTCTTTAACCGACGTCGCTCCTCTTTGCCTACTTGCAAATCTTCCTTTTTTCTGGTTCACTGGCTGAGCTTTCCTCCACCTAGTCGAGAACTACTGGAGGTAGAGGAATCTGCTCTTCTTCCATCTCGAACCATAATTTTTTAGGCACAATAACCACCTTGGCTTTCAATCCCTCCTCCATCACTCTACTCTCAACAGTAAGATGCTCGAATGGTCGAGCCTGCCACCTTTCTGGTATGGACGTGGAATGCGACCATGGGTGGTCATGCATTATAACTACCGTGACAATGACGACAGCCTTGAGCAATCATCCCTCCCTGATGACCTGACAGTATCTCTTACGTGAATGGGGATGATGACTCAAATCAACACTGGTGACAAAACGTGTCGAACCATGTCTTCTCTATGGGTGGATACACATATGATGGCAATGAGGCTACCTCCATCCACCTATAAATCATTACTTCTTACTTGAGATTCTTTTTCTTTGCTTGCACTCGTGGTCTCCTTAGGGCCATAGATTTCGATCCGGATTTCATCTGAGCCATCGAACGATGCTTCTTCTACCGACCTTGCGTATTTGGAACCCACCGCTTCATCGCACAAGTAACATCTACGAAACTGCTCTCTACCGTAGATCTACTCCTCACGAGATATGGACCATCGAAAGATACGAGGCTTTAACCTGACTTCACAAATATGAAATGCGGTATTTAATGCACATGTGGGAAATGTGAACTCCTTTCTGGCTATTGATCCCGGTGATTAACCATTGATTTGCTTGGACGTGCATGCCAGCTAACTCCTTTGCTAGTGCTTAGAGGTCGGTCAACTCCCATTGCGATGGTCATTTATGACCCTTGATCTTTTACCATTTTGGATCGCAGCCGTCTGTATGTATTTACCCATGCAGCAGAGGCAACTTGTTTCATCTTTACTTACATGATTATAGCAAGAAGCCTTAAACACTTTCAAACCCTCCAGTCTTTGGACCAGATCCATCATTCACGATTTAATCCTTTGGATTTTTTTTGCCCTATGGATTTTCGGAATAGCTCTTCCCTTAAGCGTTTCTATGGGCATAAACTCCCTCGAATTCTTAGCACGAATTTAGTGCTAACACCCCTCATCTCTCTCTCTCTCACTCTCTCTATCTCCCCTCCCCTTAACAGTTGCTAACCCCCTCTCTCACTTTCTCTCTCACCCATACTCCTCCACCTACTACTAACCCATGGATCTCTCTCTCTCGCTACTCATAATCCACCTCTCTATGTCTCTCATAATCCAGACCCCTACAACTAACGACCTCTCTATCTCTCTCTACCACTAACCGCCCTTTTCTCTTGCTCTCCCCTCCTCCCCTAACCCTTACTAACACCCTCTCCCACTCTCTCTCTCTCTCATACTCCTCCACTTGCCTCTAACCCACAAGGCATATCTCTCTTCCCCACACCCCTAACACCCTCTCTCTCTCCTAATCCCCCTCCTCCATACCAATAACAATTACCCCCTTAATGTTCAGTAAGGAACACATACACATTATTTTCTACATAAGGCAGAAAATGCCTTGCAAAATAACAAAATGTAGCTGCCTACATGTAAAGAGGTGTAAATGCTAATAACTAAGAGAGAGTGCTTCAACTTTATCTTCCATTTCCCTTTCTATAACTTTTACATGTTAAAAATAAAAAATAAAATAATTTTATACATTTTGTCAAAAATTGTTTTGACAATAATCATATAGTGATATAATATTAAAAACTTATCAACAATAACAAAATATTAAAAGATCATAAACATCATTACAATGATTTTCCTTTTACATCTATAAATAAAAAATCATTTTATAATTTTATAAAAAATTTATTTATGTTACATTACATAGATGCAATAATACTAAAATCTATTTAAAAAAGATAACATAATACTAAAATCTGCTAACAATAATAAAGTATTCAAAAGAACAATGAAAAACCCCATACTAAGAAAGAGGGACGGAATTAAAAAAGCTGAAACAATATAAAAATATTTTCTTATAAACATTGTAATATCCCAAAAATTAGTAAAATTTCAAAATTTTTCTAATACTGTAATATCTAGACAAAAGGTGATGATAAGCAACTTACTTCAGTATTGAAATATATATGCAGCAATAATTGTTTGTGGTAACTTGGATATCTAAATTCTTTTTCCTGAATAATATAATATTACTTCGTTATAAGTCTCTTTGGCTTGGCGGAAGCGATAAGCAGTAGGTAAGGTAACTCTATGGTCAATATACCAATACTAAAGTGTTAAAAAGGAACTTACTATTTTAAAGACCCTTGTATGTATTTATAAAAGTCTCTTGTTACCTCAGGTGATGTGGAAATCTTGTGGAAGAAAGTTAAAGCCCATAGTGGGGCACTAATGGTTTGATAACAAGGGAAGGAGTACCCCCGGCAGAGTTGCCAAGAGGTAAGGGTAACCTGGGAAGGCTTTGGTCTTACTTAGCATTTTTCTAATGTATCTATTCCTTGACTATGTGCAGGTATTGCTATGGACAAACAGTTCTTGGGTTAGCCCACTACCATGTACTAGCGAATTAAGTGTTTGAAGTGTATGGCCATAAAAGAATGTGAAGGACCTAGTGTATATGGCTATGGTTTAACAATTATGATATAATGTTATACTATTCTTTGTGTAAAAACTATGGAAAGCTCACTTGCAACTATCATAGTCATTGAAATAATCGTACAACCATATACAAGGGTGTTTGGACTTAAATCGATCTGCATCAAATGTGAATTAATGGATAATAGTTGTCCCCCATGATACATGCATGGTGAGACCAGCTGGCATGAGGGTTTGATGTATTGGGGTTTGGCACTAGTGAAGCTCATTCTTCGTCTTCGTTTGGCGTGGTTCCACCTGTGTTGCATTTTTTTCCTTTGGGTGAGGGTTTTTGTGCCCGACCTAAGCTACTCTCATGGTCAGTGCACTTGGTAGTTGTTGAAGTGATGGGGCAAGGAAATGAACTACCATAGCTCAGGTGATGTCTCTCTTCCCATCATTTTTTCCGCTATATTTACTTCATTATATGTTTTCTGGTTATCTATACTTCTCAGGGTTTAACCAGAGCATGATTTTAATTGACGGGTGAAGATTGGCGGGCACTTTTGTGTGACCTGTGGTGGATAGTCATGTTATTCGATTTCATGGGTAAGTCCAGGCTCTTGCCGTCGTTGCTCTTTCCTCTTGCTGTTGTGACAGGGGTACTGTATTTATGTTTTTGGAAGGCTTCGTTGAGCCCCTTGGCTCACTAGATATTTGAAGTCTGAAGGTCGCCTTTTGGCTAGACTTGTAATTTAAATGTATCTCACTATTTTGAATGGAGCACGATATCATGGTTTGGGTTATTGGACTTTATGGAAGCTCTCGAATTTGTTTAAGTGAATGATAGAATTCGTTTGTATGGGTCTGGGGTTTTGAACAATCCCATAATAATATACATTTCTAAATGGTTTCGAAATCATTATTAACATGATATAAGAAATGTGTGAAATTCTATGTTTATACGCCATGGCTGTGGTACCCTGTGGTTCTTTCGATTTTAACTTTGATGTGCTAGTTTGTAACCCAGAAAATGAATGTGATATATCTGAAATGATTTGGGATTGGGTTTTCACTACGGTGTTCCTAGGATTGCAAAAGGGTAGAACCCAGAAAGGTTTTGGATGGGTGAAATGATAGAGGGATTCGATCCAAGTTCCTATGTTTAAAAAATAATGTTTGAATGAATGCTAATGTATTATGGTTTTAACTAGAACAACAGGGCTATGGTGCCAGCGATTGTAAAACTCTTTTGTTGTAAAGAGGGGTTTTGTAACAATCTCCTGTGTTTAGTTGGGGAATGGTAATCCTAGCTGCTTAATGCTTTGCTCTTGAAAAAAAAACAATGGGTTGATAGGTTAATACTATGTTGTAGTGTTTAGTTATGATAGCAGGTTCAAATGGCAAGTCAGGGGTGGGGTTCAATCCCTTGACCATTAAGTTGATATGTTTTTTTTTTTAACATAGGGAGAAAACTACGTGTACTGTGGGTTGTGGATCCTTGAAACAATAGTCGTTGGGGTTCCAAAATCTTGTGAAGTTGGTTATAATTTTAATTGACTGTGTCTATGTTTTATCAAATGTATCTTTCTAAAATTCCTGATGTGTTGTCTTTGTAATTAGTTGGCTACTGGTAAGAATCGTTTAGATGTTTACATGTGGAAATATATCTAGTTGTTAGAACTACATTTGTGCTAAGTGTTTTAGAGAGGTGAAGGAGTCCAGACCTATGGAGAAATGAACAAAGTCCAAATTCCTTGAGCCATATGACCATTAAAGATGCAAACAAGCTTTTCAAGCCTTCATTCCTAAGTCTAATATGAAATAATGTTGAATAATGCTAAGGTCTACATGTCAAATCCACACACCTACCACATCATCCTAAGCATTATTCCCATGGACATGAAATGAGAAACAAATTCAAATCTCAAATGTGATATTTTATGAAGAGCGGGCTTGTTTTTTACTGAAAAATGACTGTTTTGGTCATCATTTTGCAGAAGCTGTATCCACCAAACGGGAATGAATTTCAAGAAACCGAGAGAGGTTTTTCTCCATGACAAGCCTATATAAAATAAAATCTCTCAGAATTTACACAGGTGTCATGGTTTCAGAGAGCTGAATGGTTTTCCAGGGGGCAATTTTTCAGTTTTCGCGTTTTCTACGTGAGTCATCATTTTCTGGAGCAGATCCTGCACAGCTGGTGGCGAATATGAGGAAACTGAAAGAGGTTTTTCTTCGGCATGGACCAATATACAAAACCCCTTTCATTTTTTACACAGCTATCACCATTTGGGATATACAACCATCGCATCGAGAGGCATTTTTCAGCAGTCCGCGGCCAAAACTGTTCAAGATTTTGTTGAAACCGACTCTTAAGTTGTTGAATCTCTCTATATAGGTGTCAAATGTTGTTATAACAGCTTCTTACTAAGATATATCAACCCTAGGGCCCAATAGATCTATAAATTGAATGTAATAGAAGAAGAATGGGTTGGAAAATCAAGTGGCTAAGGCCATGGGAGAGCTCTGCTCTGTTCTGAAACATTTTCTTGAATAAATTGTAGCGATTGAAGCTGGTTTTAATGGCTGAGATTCTTGTGTCATTCTCCTCACAGTCTGTTCATCTCCTTCCCCGTGTGAATTTGTGTTTCTTTCATTGTTTGTCCATTTTGTGAATGCTTAATTCATGTTTGGTTCAGTGTAGTATTTGAATGGAATTCATAGAAATAATGCTCTGTTCAAGTCTTACCAAGCACTCCACAATTGATTCTTGCTAAATTTGTCATAGGATTCATCCTTGTTAGATGCCCAATGCTGATGGAATATTTCTAATTTCTTTCTTATCATCAAATTAACAGCTCTTTGACTGTGAATGGCTGGCTTCCTTGCCTCAGTTTTGACATCCATAGCAGCAGCATTGTATTTTTTTTTAGTTTCATGTTTTGACTCCATTTCCCAATAGTCTTATGATTTTCTCTCCAAACAATGTTCAAATCATCTTTGTTTCCAGCAGAAATCTGATCTTCTGCATCTGTTTTGATTGAATATCTTGAATATGAAAGCTGGTGTGTTTCCTTATTACTGACAATCTTGATGGTTTCCAGTTTTCCATGAGTTTATAAAGAGAGCCCTCTCTTCTTGTGTTAGGTCAGAAACATAAGCCAAAAATTGGTTAGTGGTTACCCGAGATTACCCTCTTTCAACCTTGGGGGTCAGTTTTGGTGTTAACAAATTGGTGCCGCTTCCGGGGAATGAGATTGTTTCACAATCCCTAGGAGAACGACAAAGTTCAGATCTGAATGCTGATGGTGAACAACAGTCAGACATCAAGAAGGTTGTATCATTCACCTGGCGACTCCACTCAGCAAAATTCTAGTATGAAGTTGACTCCACTGGGAAGATTGGTGACCTTATATCAGAATTGAGATGTTGAAAGTCTCATGGCAACTCCACATCAAATAAATCTAGTGTTTCATTGTTTCACAGGATGGTCTCTTCAATCTTAAATCAGAATTTGCAGCTCCAGTCTTTCAAGATGGCTGCATTATCAAGAAGGTATGCTCCTATGAACATAGCTCACATCCCTGGTTTTCCAAATCTTATTCCTAAAGTAGATTGGCAAACTGGTTTACCTAAATTTAAAGATCAGAAAGGAGATGATGCTACTATTCATTTGCTTAAATTTCATATGCATATACATAAGCTTGGAATTGGATTTCCTGAGGACTGTTTGATGAAAATGTTTATGGCAACATTAGAAGAGAATGCAAGGTCATGGTATGAGGGATTACCATCAGCAAGTTTGTTTTCCCTTTAAGATTTTCACATAGCATTTCATGGGAATTTTAGAAATCAGCACCCCTCCTTGCTACTAGTTCAAGATTGTTGCATGCATGTTAAAGGTTTCATTCAAGATTTGGAAGACATGTATGGTAGTGATTAGTTTATGGATGAAGAGCTTTTAGAAATGTTGCATGAAAATCCCTTCCATAAAAAAGAAATGCAAAATAAGTGCCATGACACTCAAGATAATCTGAAGCAAATACTAGTTTCTCCTTTGGTTGTGGATGAAGAAGGACAACACACTGTTGAAAGTCATGTTCCCTTGCCTAAATTGGATGAAAGTTTATAGCCTTCTTACCATTCTTTATATAACCAAGATAATGAGGAAAGTAGCCAATCAATTGTCTCTGCTCCTTGTCCCTTTTCTAATTTAGACATTCAACAAAGAAACGTTATCTTGAATTCTTTTGAAAGTCAAGTTGAAGTTTCTGTTGAATTAAGGGAAGGGGAAGAAGCTAGCTATCATAACACTTTGAAAAAATTTCAGAATGTAGTTTCTCTCTTGGTTGAAAGGGAAGATGGTGGTGTCCTTGATATGGAACCTGTGCAGTAGTTTTGTTAGACCTCGTTTGATGAGTAAAATGATCAATCTTCTCAGTCAAGTCTTTCTTCATGCCTTTCATTTTCAGAATTTTTGTGTCAAGAAGAATTTGTTTCACTTGATTTTGTTGAAGAAAACAATGATGTTTTTGTTGGATTGCATGTAAAAGATCAAATTCTAAATTCTGAGAATTGTGATGAAGTTGCTGATATTTCACTTGAAATTTGTCTGGAGAACTCCATTCTAGCCCCCTTGAAGAATGGGTGGATAATGTGCAAGAAATTTTACAGTTGGGGCAGCCCTGTCATGACAAACCAATAACATAATTTTTTGAAAGATGTCATGCTTTATATGACCCTGTAGGTGAATATGTGGAAAGGTTTTTCATTTTAAATTTGCAGCCATATTTTCACCTTGAAGATGAAAGGCCACATTGTTTTTCGTGGCTGCCATATTTTCTGTCATTGACTGATTCCAAGCAGAGTGGAGTAAAATTGTTCAACCATTTGATGGATTGGCTCTACTGGCACTTTTGTATCACCTGATTGAGCAGAGAAGTTTGACATCTTAGGGTAGATAGGAAGTTTGAATAAGCTCACAATGAGCATCTCTTTCAGCAGTCTTCTGAATGTACAGTTCAGTTTCAGTTTTCAGCCTCCTTCAATTTTCAGTTTGCAGCATATACAGTCATTTTTCAGCCTAATGTTTTCAGTCAGTTTCGATTTTCAGTTTGAAGAGATAGTGTATTTTTCAGCTTAGATTTCAATATGTTTTCCAATTGATGGTTACATTCCACAAAAGAAGAAGGTTTGCCAAATTTGGCAAAAAGGGAAAAATGGGTTCTTAAACCTATGTTGGCTTTGTGTCTTTTGAGCTAAGGTTTCAATTTTTATGAAAAACGGAGAACAAAGATATTTTCCTTTGAAGAGTGATATGGCCAAGGCTTAGATTTTAACATGAAACAAGGGTTTTAAAATTCTATGATTTTGGCCAAAGTTATAAGTAAAGATTCAGAGGATTAAAAGAACTTTGAGCTAAAGAAAAGCGGTGTAAACATTTTTGTGCAAAAATTTGTTTCGGGTTCATAGGATCGTCGTACGGCAATGAACGATACCCACCATCGAACTCCATGCATCCGACCCAAGAGAGCTCCCTTCTATTCGTTACTTGATATATGTTAAGTGATGCGGGATATATAAAGTGCAAAGTGAATTGTTTCCTTGTGCATGTGGGATAATTCCCATAAGTCAAAATTAAAAACACCAAGCTTTTCCTTTGAGCATCGAAAGCCCGAGAGATTAGGAAAGAATGTTGTCTAATAATGGCAGAGTACTTTACATTTGCTTGATCAGAATTTTTTAAGTCTGATGGTTCGCCTGCCTTTGCTATCAAATTGAGGAGCCTCCCACATGGCATGTATGGAGAGGCTAAGCTAGGAATTACAATATTAAAAGGGATATAGAGAGCTAACATTGGTGGAAGTTCGACTATTAGATATCCTCAGGATAGTTTTGATAGCATTTTGCAGCCCATATATACTTTTCAACAGGTCCAGCACAGACTTTGGAGGGTCTGCTGTTATGAGTTCTAACGAGTCCACTTTAAAAAAGCAACTCCAAAATCCTCCCTCCACCTCTTGTCATGCAAACGGCGTGGTTTTTAAGCAGCTCATCATTAACTTTTCTATATTTTGCAGGGATTCAAAAGAGGTTTGAATCCAGACCTGTTTAGGTTACGATTAATGATAAGAGGCGGTCTAAAACTATCTTCAACATGGACGCATCAGAGAGTAAGAAGCACCAGAAGAAGCAGAATATGTGGAGATAGCATTATTTCTTGAATATCGTTGCAATAAATGGTGAGAAGCGATCTAAATCTATCACTCTGGTGCCCACTTAATTAGCTACAAAATATGGGTCACGCCTGGAAAATGTTGTTGCAACTGGAGCTGATTTTGATAATCAAAAGAATGTGGATTATGTTAGGAAACCCATCACAGACTGATATATCAGCTCTACATGACCAATATCATATTCGGGACCAATTCTGTTCCCAGGAAGTATCTCCCTCTATTTTGATAGCACCGCAGCTAGCATTTGATCATGAATAATTCCTCAGAAGGTGTGAAAACAAAAAAATTGCTATCAATCTAGTGGGTTTTGGGAGCCAACAGATGGTGTTTATTTCACGCCCGAAAAATGAAAAAGAGAGTGTTTTCATACAGGTCCTGGGCTTCACCTACATGACACTTGCAATCAGAATTGAAGAAAGCCTCGCAGAATTCGGGCCTGAGAATTCTTAAAGGTAGCTGCGTAGGTGCACGACTTGCACAATCGTGAAAGAAAAATAAGTGCGATGATAATGTCAGTAGGTTTAAATAGTAGCAATGCATGTGCTAGTCTCCAGAAGATCAGCCATCAGATGCTCAACAAGAAAATGATCCATGACTCACATTAACCGCGCTAATATAACATGCACGAAGAAAGTCTTTTTTCAAATCGCCGCGTTTTTGGTACGAGCCTCACCTTTCAACGGTGGCGATCTAGAAATGTGGGTGATCCATGGTCCAGCATAATAGCGCCGATATTACGTGTGCACTAGATCAATGGGTGAAAAATTTGCGCGGTTTGCCGAAGCCTCACTTCTGATTGGACATAAGAAAGGCCCAGTGTGCAGGTGAAAAACTCCTCCCCTTCCATTATTTCCTTATGGCAATAGGCCATGCATTTTTCAGTATGTTGACAGAAATATATGTATATGTAACCTGAGCCTTCAAGATCAGTCCAAGCACAAGCCACTGAACGGGCCATTCTGAGTTTTCTTCGCCCACATGAAATCTTCAGTGAATCGGGCACCTATGCTTCTCGCGGATCAAAATTTCTAGAGATAAGTGATGCAAAGAAGTATTTAAAAGTTTCTGATTCCGTGCTGCAGCAATAGAAAAAAGCATTTGAGAATCAGCTTGAATTTCTCTTTATTCCATAGAGAAGCTGAAGACATTCGCATTTTGCCCAACTTTAACCAATGCCCAATCTCCAAATGCATTAAAAGGGTTTTCGCTCAGCAGCAAGAAGAAAGAGTATTCAATAGCCAAGACAAATGCTAATTGGTATTAGCACAGGTGCCAGCTATAAAGAGAAATTGAATTCTATATTAGATAAAGAGATTATAAATATGGTGCAGATATAAGTGGTGACATATTTGCTCTACTGGTCATTTGTCATGGTGGTCATCACAGAAGTAAGAGAGGAGAGCCATTTGCTGCAAAATTAACGGTGATGTTAATAACAAGAAGATGTTAATTGAATTTTAGCTAAAAATACAAGTGGCATTTGAAGAGATAACATCTGGCATAAGTATAAGTCTATCCTAAGCACTGGGGTTTTTCAGCATACCTTTGGCAGGTCTAGGACAACCTGATATCAAGAAGGGCTAGTAGGTTACAGAGTTCAGTTGCAGGTCAGGTTGCAGTTTTCAGTTGAAGTTGGGAGCCGCCCAATGGATCAGGCACTTGGTCTATGGGGTTCTTTGCTACCTCACAAGGAGGCTAGCATCCCTGGCTGGAGCTAGTTGTTAGCACCAGACTTGTGCTAATTGTTTTAGAGAGGTGAAGGAGTCCAGACCTATGGAGAAATGAACAAAGTCCAAATTCCTTGAGCCATATGACCATTAAAGATGCAAACAAGCTTTTCAAGCCTTCATCCCTAAGTCTAAGATGAAATAATGCTGAATAATGCTAACGTCTACATGTCAAATCCACACACCCACCACATCAGCCTAAGAATTTAGTCCCGTGGACATGAAATGAGAAACAAATTCAAATCTCAAATGTGATATTTTATGAAGAGCGGGCTTGTTTTTTACTGAAAATTACTGTTTTGCTCATTGTTTTACAGAAGTTGTATCTGCCAAATAGGAATGAATTTCAAGAAACCGAGAGATTTTTTTCTCCATAACAAGCTTATCTACAATAACCTCTCTCATAATTTACATAGGTGTCATGGTTTGGGAGAACCGAACGGTTTGGCAGAGGGAAATTTTCAAGTTTTCACGTTTTCTGCGTGAGTCATAATTTTCCGGAGCAGATCCTGCACAGTTGGAGATGAATCAAAAGAAACTAAAAGAGGTTTTTCTTCAGAATGGAACAATATACAAAAACCTATTTCATTTTTTACACAGCTATCACCCTTTGGGATATACAGCCGTCACATCGAGAGGAATTTTTCACCAGTCCGTGGCCAAAACTGTTCAAGATTTTGTTAAAACCGACTCTTAGGTTGTTGAATCTCTCTATATAGGTGTCAAATGTTGTTGTAACAGCTTCTTACTGAGATAGCTCGACCCTAGGGCCCAACAGATCTATAAATTGAATGTAGTAGAAGAAGAATGGGTTGGAAAATCAAGTGGCCGAGGCCATGGGAGAGCTCTGCTCTATTCTGAAACATTTTCTTGAATAAATTGCAGTGATTGAAGCTGGTTTTAATGGCTGAGATTCTTGTTTCATTCTCCTCACAGTCTGTTCATCACTTTTCCCATGTGAATTTGTGTTTCTTTCGTTGTTTATCCATTTTGTGAATGCTTAATTCGTGTTTGGTTCAGTGTAGTATTGGAATGGAATTCATAGAAATAATGCGTTGTTCAAGTCTTACCAAGCACTCCACAATTGATTTTTGCTAAAGTTGGCATGGGATTCATCCTTGTTAGATGCCCAATGTTGATGGACTGTTTCTAATTTCTTCCTTATCATCAAATTAACAGCTCTTTGACTGTAAATGGCTGGTTGCCTTGCCTCAGTTTTGACATCCAAAGCGGCAGCACTGTATTTGTTTTTAGTTTCATGTTTTGAATCCATTTCCCAATAGTCTTATGATTTTCTCTCCAAACAATGTTCAAATCAGCTTTGTTTCCAGCAGAAATCTAATCTTCTGCATCTGTTTTGATTGAATATCTTGAATCTGAAAGCTGGTGTGTTTCCTCATTACTGACAATCTTGATTGTTTCCAGTTTTCCATGAGTTTGTAGAGAGAGCCCTCTCTGCTTGTGTTAGGTCAGAAACATAAGCCAAAGATTGGTTAGTGGTTACCCGAGATTACCCTCTTTCAACCTTGGGGGTCATTTTTTGTGTTAACACTAGTTTTACAGAATGGAAAGCAAACCACTAATAATGATTCTTTAAACATGAAAGGTATGATAATAAATGTTTTCAAGAAGACCTAAATAATCTCTGTACTACTAGTTATAAATGATTCAGGAAGAAAAACATAAGTGTTTAAAACTATATAATAACCCTAAGCTTGCTCCAGCATTTAGTGTCTAGCATAGGCTAGCTTGGCTTGACCTTCTAGACCCTCCACTAGGTTCTGGACAGAACCACCATGTTGATAGTATTTGTGATGAGGACAATGCTGAAGTAATAATGTCTGATTTAAAAGACTAGGTTTATTACAATTGGAAAAGATGGAAATATTTACTGCTACATACCTGGCTGCTTTAGCACACGATCCTTTCCTGCAGTGGTCTGGCTACTTGGCACTTGATCCCTTCCTGTAAGAAACCTGCACACTCAAATAGTAATTAATGTAGAACCTATAACACTTAGCTAACATGTTAGGATGATATTCTTTAGCCAGATGACTTTGGGGCTACCATGTTCCTCCCAACCATGACCCTACAACCATTCCTGGTTTTGTATGGGTCCCCCCGAGCTAGATTCCAACATGCAAAAGAGAAAGAGGTCCTAGGGTTACTGCTGGTTCAAATATGGGATGTTTAAGCAGATTGCTTCAGTTTCTTGGAGTAGAAAAATAATCTCTATTTAAGATTACCATAAGAGAATGATAATGAAAAAGATAGATGATCCCCAACACTTGGGATCTGCCCTCTTTAAGTAGGGGAGTCTTGAATTAGGAGTGTTGGAACAATAAGTTTCTTTAACTTAAATAATTAATATTTATTTAAAAGAAATTAATTACTTACTAACTAGTCCTGTCAAACTAGGACTCTTCCTTTTGTTTTAGCTAGGAATGGTTTTAATTAAAACTTTTCATAATAATTTAAAATAACAATAATTGTCATAATAATAATTATACTCTACTTAATTATTAATACATTATTTATAATAACAATAACTAATAACGATAATAATAATAATAATAACCACCTTAATAGTATTTCTACCTAAGTATTAATGTACTGTTAATACTATTTGCCAAGGTGGCTGCCCACTAAATATTAATACTTCATTAATATTTTAATTTAATGTGGCAGCCCATTATGCATAACTTATGGGCTTGTCAAAAGTCTTATATAAATAAATAGTCACCTCATTATTTATTTAAATTCTTAATTATAATAATATTTAATCTTGTTTTTTCACAAGATACCTTGTTTGACAAATTAGGAATAAGGTCCACTTCTTTGGACAGTCTTTCGGTGGCTTGGATAGGCATCTCTAGTCTCTCTCTTGCATGTCGGATTCCCTCGTTTAACATGGTATCTCCCACAGTAGTTGATGATAGATAAAAGGTGAATCATTTAACCAGATTAAATAGATGTGATAAAAGTGCTCTTTAGAGTCTTTCTAACTCAACACTTTGAAACTCCGTAACCTCGAGTGCTCTTCAGAGCCATTTAACTCAGCAATATCACATGGGCATTACTCTAGTGCAATTCCAAATTCCCTACTCAACACTAGTGCTAGAATTCGGTTGTGAGGCACATCTAGAATATTTAAGTTGCCTCGGATCTGGTATTCATTTATCAATCTTGGAGTGCTCCAGGGCTTACACCCAACACCCAATGTAGATCAGGGCTTACTCCCAGTACATCATATTCCTTCTAGGTACATCGGGGATTTTGCCCAGTACGTAGGTAATTTGTGTGTTTCTGAGTCCACGCTCAACACACCATATAAATCAATTATGTCATTCACATCACTGCACAGTATGTAAGAAAAGGTCATGTGAGTATATTAGGGTTTTGTACCCACATCAAAACATAATAAGAACATTGGGGCTTCCTTGCCTAGTATATATAATCAAGTAATGAAATTCAGTCAGGGTCCATGCCCAATATGTCAGTCTACAAAAGAATAAATCATATGTACTAGGGCTTATGCCCAATAATCAGAATAAATCATAGGTGCTGGGGTTGTGGCCCAATATAACATCATAAAATAGTCAGTCCAAAATTTAGGATATCACATCCCTCCCCGCTTAGAACAACACCGTCCTGGTGTTTCTAGGGACTAGGAATGAAGGCATGAAACAAGGCGGGGTATGCCTCTTTCATGGTGGTCTCATTTTCCCAAGTAGCCTCATCTGGTCCAAAGTGCCTCAATTGCACTTTCAGCTGAGTAATGGTCCTCCTCCTAAGATGGACCTCTCTCTTGTCCAGAATGTGGAGTGGCTCTGGCGTGAACTCCCCTTCGGGCTCCACTTGTAATAAGGACAAATCAATAACATTTTTAGTGTCGTATAAATATTTCTTTAATAATGAAGCATGAAAAAATTATGAACTTTTATATGAGCTGGTAAGGCTAACTCATAAGCTACTGGGCCCTTCTTGTCGAGTATTTCAAAAGGTCCACAAAACCTTGGGGCTAGTTTACCGCAACGTCCTAAGCTCAACGAGCTTCGTTTTGCTTTTATTTTTAGAAACACATGTTCACTTACTTGGTAGTCTTTGTCCTTTCTTTTCTTGTCCACATAACTCTTTTGGCGGTCGTGTGCTTCTTTCAAGTTTAGTTGCACCTTGGAGACTAGTTGTTCCAAGTCTCTTAGTAAGTCAGGCCCTAACATAAGTCTGTTTATCGGACTGTCCCAAGTCACAGGGGTCTGACAATTTCAACCATAGAGCACCTCGAAAGGGCTCATTTTGGCCGAGCTTTGATAACTGTTGTTGTACGTGAACTCTACTAGGTGCAAATAATCTTCCCACTTGGTGGGGTTATTCATGACATACATCCTCAACATGTCCTCGAGGATCCGGTCTACTCGTTCTGTTTGTCCGTCTGTCTAGGGATGGTACGTGGTACTGAATTGTAACTGGGTTTCCAGACCAGAGAACAATTCTCTCCAAAAGTTTCTAGTGAACTTCATGTCTCGATCGGAAATGATTGCTTTGGGTCTCCCGTCCAATCGAAATATTTCCTTCAGGAATATTTCCGCGATGTGAACTGCTTTGTAAGTGGATTTTACTGGTATAAAGTGGGTTGCTTTCGACATCTTATCTACCACTACAAAGATGGAGTCATTCAGTTTCTTACTCCTGGGTAAACTTGTAATGAAGTCCATACTTATTACCTCCCATTTCCATTCCGAAATGGGTAAAGGTTGAAGTAATCCGTAGGGGTGTTGATGTTCTGCTTTGACCAATCAGCATTCCTGGCATTTCACGATGAACATTGTGTTGTCAACTTTTAGCTTAGGCCAGGATTAATGTTTCTTTACGGCCGATATCATCTTTTGATCTCCGAGGTGTCCTGAATAAGGTTTCTGGTGAAACTCGGGGAGAATGTTTAGTCTAATGTCTCCACTTTCAGGGACGTAAAGTCAGTCTTTTGACAACAGTAGTCCCATTTCATCTATCTTATATTCTTTCTGCTGTTGGAAAATTTTGTCTTGCTAGATCTTTGCAAGGATTTTCATATAGTAACGGTCACTCTTACATGTTGTTCGAATTTTGTGGTGTAGGTCGGAGTCAGTTTGGCTTACTATGACCTCATAAAGCATATCTGCTCGACAGCTTAAGGCATCCACAATCTTGTTTTCCTTGCCCTTTATATGCTTTAGTTCGAAATGGTATTCACTAAGGAAGGCTAGCCACCTAGCCTGCCTGGCATTTAGGTCGAGTTGGTCAAAAAGGTATTTCAAGCTCATGTTATCAGTCATCAATAGAAATTTCTTTCCCATGAGATAATGTCACCACACCTTCAGAGCAAGGATGATGGTGGCTAGTTCGAGGTCATGAGTAGGGTAGTTCTATTCATGTTATTTTAGTTTCCTCGATTCATATCATATGGAAAAATTATCTTGCATAAGGACTCTCCCAAGTCCTTCCTTGCTTGCATTCATGCAAATGACGAAGTCCCCATTGGGATCCGCAATACGCAAAATCGGTGCACTAAGCAGTAGTTGTTTCAGTTTTTGAAAGCTCTCTTCGCACTTATCCGTCCAGATGAACTTGTTTGCCTTTTTCTGTAAGGCGGTCATGGGGCATGTAATTCGTGAAAAGTTTTCAATGAACTTTCGGTAGTAACCGGCTAATCCTAAGAATGACCTTATGTCGAATACGCAAGTGGGTGTGGGCCATTCTTCGATAGCTTTGACCTTTTCGGGGTTAATGGCGATTCCCTTCTCAGAAGTGATATGTCCTAGGTATTGAATCTGAGGTCTGTAGAAATCACACTTACTAAACTTGGTGTAAAGCTCGTGTTCTCTTAGTATCTGTAAAACAATTCAGAGGTGCTCCTCATGTTCTATCTCGTTCTTGGAGTAGATCAGAATGTCGTCCATAAAGACTAGAATGAATTTATCAAGGTATTTACTAAAGATACTATTCATCATGCCCATAAAGTTGGTCGGTGCGTTCGTCAACCCAAATAGCATCACTACAAACTCGTAGTGGTCGTAACGGGTTCGAAATGCAGTCTTGTTGATATCTTCATCATGGATCCTTACCTGATGGTATCCGGATCATAAGTCGATCTTCGCTCCTCCGACTTGGTCAAACAAGTCGTCAATTCTAGGGAGTGGGTAGTGGTTCTGAATGGTCATCTTGTTGAGTTGGCGGTAATTGATGCACATCCGCATCGTGCCGTCTTTCTTCTTGACGAAGAGTATTGGTGTGCCCTAAGGGGACACACTAGGTCGGATATACCCTTTGTCAATTAGTTCTTGTAACTGCAGTTTGAGCTCCACCAATTCATGCGTGCTCATGCGGTATGGGGATTTAGAAGCTGGTACTAACCCAGGTGTCAGTTCGATAGAAAATTCTAAGTCTCATTTAGGTGGTAATCTTGGTATTTCCTCAGGAAATACATCTTTGAATTCTACAAGGACTGGGAAGTCTTCGATCTTCTGTTCCCTATCAGTTTCTATGCTTCGGATGTTGACGGCAAAGAGTTTGCATCCCTTTCTGATACATTTCTTCGCTTGAAGGATGAGATTTGTCTTATCGGCACTTTCTTAGGGAGACCCTAAATTGCCTTCTGGATCCCTTGGTCATCCCTGCAGAGTAATGATTTATTTAAGCAGTCTAGGAGGACATGGTGTCTTTCCAACCAATCCATGCTGATGAGTACGTCGTACGACCCTAGGGGTAGAATTTTTAAATCTAACCTAGTTTGAAAACTGTTTAAGTTTATCTCGCAAGTTTTAACTAACTCGGAGATCTTTTGTTTGGTATCGGTGGCTAGTTGTACCAGTCACGGTTTCTCGTGAGAGTCTCGGTTCAACTTGCAAGTGTCCACTAGCTTAGGGGAGATATAACGTCGGTAGGCACCAGGATCTATTAAAACTGAAACTATAGTGTTAGAGATCTTACCCTCTAATTACACCATGGTGGCTTGGTGATCTGCCTGTCGACTATCAAGAGCGGCATATATTCTTGGTGTCTTTTCCATGTCTCCTACGGTAGTCTTTGTTTGGATGTTGTGTAAAACTCCATCTGTTTTGCTGGGGTAGTCTCTATAGTAGTGGGGCCCTTGGCATTTCCAACAAGAAACGGTGGGTGGGATAGCTTTGGTCCCTTTGTTGAATGCTGGTATGTTGACAGGTGGTGGGGGTGCACTTGGCTATGCTTGAGTTCGGTTGAAGCCTTTGTTAGGTGGAATACTGTTGTTGTGTTTTCAGAAGGGTGGGGGTTTAAAACTCGATCTGCGGTTGTATGAGAAGGTTCTTAACCTATCTCTATTCCGGTTGATGTTGTCATTCCTTGGCTATCCATGTTCATAACACAACCTTGCTTTATGTAAGGTTATGTCAAGGGTTTTGGGCATGTTGAACTCTATCTTTTCTCTAAAGTTTGGTGGCAGCCCTCCCAAGAACTGTTGAATCTTTACCTTCTCGTCTTTAATATAAGGCACATAGTGTAGCAAGTCTAAGAATCGGTTTATGAATGCTTCCATAGTCACGGAGCCCATTTTTAACTCATCGAATTCTTTTATTTTCTTGTCAAAGAAACTTTCAGACATATACTTGTCCTGGAATATTCTGCTAAAGGTATCCCAGGTTATGTCTCTTAATTCTTGTCCCTTAGTGTGTTTCAAGTCCCGTCACCATCTAGAAGCTTTACCATTTACATTGTATATGGCGCGTCGGGCTTGCATTTCACTGGAGTAGTTATGAACTTTGAAGTATTTGTTCATTCCTAGCATCCATTCTTCAGCCTTCTCCCCAGAGTTGATTTCTCCATCATAAGTTGGGGCTCTTATCTTTCTAAACTCCCCTTGCAGAATCTCGCCACTCTTCCTCCTTTTCTTGCAAGGAGATGGTGAAACTTATCGTTGGAAGAGCTCTTAGAATCTCTTTCCATCGTTTTAGGTATGTGTTCTCCCTACTCTTCTCCCTTAGGGCTGGCAGTCCTTTTTGTGTGACTGTTTCCCTTTTTGGAGGTGTTGACTGAGAGTGAGGGTTTTCCGAGAGGGTTAGCCTTTGTTAAGGTCTGAAGGAGTGCCTCATTTATGGCCTGTTGTTCTCTTCTTTCTTGCATATTTTCATCTCGGAAGCTTCAGAATTCTGCGTGTAGGTTTTGCATAGATTGTCTCCAATCTGAGTTTAGTTCGACCACCACCTCTTGCTCTTGGGGTGGTAAGTCTAGATTCCCATGAATGCTGCTGCCCTATTCTGCATTCATTCTTCCATACAATGTTTGTACCTGCAATGTTATATAAGCATAGAGAACAAAAAATTATGTTAGTTCATTGGTAAAACAAAATAGAATGTAAATGTACATTTTTGCCTGTTGTGTATCTACAGCAGATGTTTGAAATGAGCCCAATAGGTCACTTAGTTTTCGTAACTTGGATCTGATACCACTTGTAATATCCCAAAAATTAGTAAAATTTCAAAAAAATTCTAATATTTTAATATCTAGACAAAAAGTGATGATAAGCAATTTACTTCAGTACTGAAATATATATGCGGCGGTAATTGTTTGTGGTAACTTGGGTATGTAAATTCTTTTTCCTAAATAATATAATCTTACTTGGTTATAAGTCTCTTTGGCTTGGCGGAAGCGATAAGCAGTAGGTAAGGTAACTCTATGGTCAATATACCAATACTAAAGTGTTAAAAAGGAACTTACTGTTTTAAATACCCTTGTACATATTTCTAAAAGTCTCTTGTTACCTCAGGTGATGTGGAAATCTTATGGAAGAAAGTTAAAGCCCACGGTGGGGCACTGATGGTTTGATAACAAGGGAAGGAGTACCCCCGGCAGAGCTGCTGAGAGGTAAGGGTAACCTGGGAAGGCTTTGGTCTTACTTAGCATTTTGCTAATGTATCTATTCCTTGACTGTGCACAGGTATTGCTATGGCCAAACTATTCTTGGGTTAGCCCACGACCATGTACTAGCGAATTAAGTGTTTGAAGTGTAGGGCCATAAAATAATGTGAAGGACCTATTGTATATGGCTATGGTTTATTAAATTATGATATAATGTTATACTATTCTTTGTGTAAAAACTATGGAAAGTTGGCTTGCAACTATCATAGTTGTTGAAATAATCCTACAACCATATACATGGGTGTTTGGACTTAAATTGATCTGCATCAAATGTAAATTGATGGATAATAGTTGTCCCCCATGATACATGCATGGTGAGACTAGTTGGCATGACGGTTTGATGTATTGGGGTTTGGCACTAGTGAAGGTCATTCTTTGTCTTTGTTTGGCTTGGTTCCACCTGTGTTGTGTTTTTTTACTTTGGGTGAGGGTTTTCATGCCTGACCTGAGCTACGCTCATGGTCAGTGCACCTGGTAGCTACTGAAGTGATGGGGCAAGGCAATGAACTACCATAGCTCAAGTGATGTCTCTCTTCCCATAATTTATTTCGCTCTCTTTACTTCATTAGATGTTTGCTAGTTATCTATACTTCTCAGAGTTTAACCAGAGCATGATTTTAATTGACAGGTGAAGATTGGCGGGCACTTCTGTGTGCCCTGCGGTGGATAGTCAAGTTATTCGATTTCATGGGTATGTCCAGGTTCTTGCCATCATTGCTCTTTCCTCTTGCTGTTGTGACAGGGGTACTGTATTTATGTTTTTGGAAGGCTTCGTTGAGCCCCTTGGCTCACTAGATATTTGAATTCTGAAGGTTGCCTTCTGGCTAGACTTGTAATTTAAATGTATCTCACTGTTTTGAATGGAGCACGATATCATGGTTTGGGTTATTGGACTTTATGGAAGCTCTTGATTTTGTTTAAGTGAATGATAGACTTCGTTTGTATGGGTTTAGGGTTTTGAACAGTCCCACCATAATCTACGTTTCTAAATGGTTTCGAATTCATTATTAACATGATATAGGAAATGTGTGAAATTCTATGTTTATATGCCATGGCTATGGTACCTTGTGGTTTTCTCGATTTTAACTTTGATGTGCTACTTCGTAACCCAGAAATGAATGTGATATATCTAAAATGATTTGGGATTGGGTTTTCACTATGGTGTTCCTTGGATTGCAAAAGGGTAGAACCCACAAAGGTTTTGGATGGGTGAAGTGATAGAGGGATTGGATCCGAGTTCCTGCGTTTAAAAAAAAATGTTTGAATGAATGCTAATGTATTCTGGTTTTAACTAGAACAATAGGTCTATGGTGCCATCGATTGTAAAACTCTTTTGTTGTAAAGAGGGTTCGTGTAACAATCTCCTGTGTTTAGTTGTGGAATGGTAATCCTAGCTGCTTAATGCTTTGCTCTTGAAAAAAAAAATGGGTTGCTAGGTTAATACTATGTTGTAGCGTTTAGTTATGATAGCAGGTTCAAATGGCAAGTCAGGGGTGGTGTTTGGTCCCTTGACCAGTAGGTTGATACGTTTTTTTTTTAAAGAAAAGAGTAGGGACAAAACTACCATTACTGTGGGTTGTGGATCCTTGAAACAATAGTCATTGGGGTTCCAAAAGCAAATGAAGTTGGTTATAATTTTAATTGGCTGTGTCTATGTTTTATCAAACGTATCTTCCTAAAATGCCTCATGTGTTGTCTTTGTAATTAGTTTGCTGCTGGTAAGAATCATTTAGATGTTTACATGTGGAAATATATCTAGTTTTACAGAATGGAAAGCGAACGACTAATAATGATTCTTTAAACATGAAAGGTATGAGGATAAATGTTTTCAAGAAGGCCTAAATAATCTATGTACTACGAAGTTATAAATTATTCATGTAGAAAAACATAAGTGTTTAAAACTATATAATAACCCTAAGCTTGCTTCAGCGTTTAGTGTCTAGCACAGGCTAGCTTGGCTAGATCTGCTAGACCCTCCTCTAGGTTCTCGGAAGAACCACCATGTTGATAGTATTTGTGATGAGGACAATGCTGAGGTAATAATGTCTGATTTAAAAGACTAGGTTTATTACAACTCGAAAAGATGGAAATATTTACTGCTACATACTTGGCTACTTTAGCACACAATCCTTTCCTGCAATGGTCTGGCTACTTGGCACTTGATCCCTTCCTGTAAGAAACCTGCACACTCAAATAATAATCAATGTAGAACCTATAACACTTAGATAACCTCTTAGGCTGATATTCTTTAGCTAGAGGACTATGGGGCTACCATGTTCCTCCCAACCATTACCCTACAACCGTTCCTAGTTCTGTATGGGTCCCCCCAAGCTGGATTCCAACATGCAAAAGAGATAGAGGTCCTAGGGTTACTGTTGTTTCAAATCTGGGATGTTTAGGTAGATTTCTTCAGTTTCTTGGAGTAGAAAAATAATCTCTCTCTCAAATTACCATAAGAGAATGATAATGAAAAAGATAGATGATCCCCAACACTTGGGATCTGCCCTCTTTAAGTAGGGGATTCTTGAATTAGGACTGTTGGAACAATCAGTTACTTTAACTTAAATAATTAATATTTATTTAAAAGAAATTAATTCCTTACTAACTAGTCCTCTCAAACTAGGTCTCTTCCTTTTGTTTTAGTTAGGAATGGTTTTAATTAAAACTTTTCATAATAATTTAAAATAACAATAATTATCATAATAATAATTATACTCTACTTAATTATTAATACATTATTTATAATAACAATAAATAATAACGATAATAATAATAATAATTACCTTAATAGTATTTCTACCTAAGTATTAATGTACTATTAATACTATTTGCCAAGGTGGCTGCCCACTAAATATTAATACTTCATTAATATTTTAATTTAATGTGGGAGCCCATTATGCATAACTTATGTGCTTGTCAAAAGTCTTATATAAATAAATAGTCACCTCATTATTTATTTAAATTCTTAATAATAATAATATTTAATCTTGTTTCTTCACAAGATACTTTGTTTAACAAATTAGGGATAAGGTCCACTTCTTTGGACAGACTTTCAGTGGCTTGGATAGGAATCTCTAGTCTCTTTCTTGCATGTCAGATTCCCTCGCTTAACATGTTAGCTCCCACAGTAGGTGATGATAGATAAAAGGTGAATCATTTAACCATATTAAATAGATGTGATAAAAGTGCTCTTCAGAGTCTTTCGGACTCAACACTTTGAAACTCCGTAACCTCGAGTGCTTCTGAGAGCCATTTAACTCAACACTCTCACATGGGAGTTACTCTAGTGCAATTCCAAAGGCTGTGCTCAACACTAGTGCTAGAATGTGGTTGTGAGGCACATCTAGAATATTCAAGTTGCCTCGGATCCGGTATTCATTTATCAAGCTTGGAGTGCTCCAGGGCTTATGCCTAGCACTCAATGTACATCACGGCTTACTCCGAGTACATCATATTCCTTCTAGGTACATCGGGGCTTTTGCCCACTACGTAGGTAATTTGATTGTTTTTGAGTCCACGCTCAACACACCATATAAGTCAATTATGTCATTCACATCACTGCACACTATGTAAGAAAAGGTCATCTGAGTATATTAGGGTTTTGTACCCACAACAAAACATAATAAGAACATTGGGGCTTCCTTGCCCGGTATATATAATCAAGTAATGAAATTCAGTTAGGATCCATGCCCAATATGTCAGTCTACAAAAGAATAAATCATATGTACAATAATGAGAATAAATCATAGGTGCTGAGACCGTGGCCCAATATAACATCATAAAACAGTCTCTCCAAAATTAGGGATATTACAAACATTGATTTAAGAAATGAGTAACAATACCTTTAGCTAATTATACTACTTAGTTAATTATACTACTTCCAAGAAATCTAAATCTCAAGACAACTTAAACTAAGTTAGTAAACCCTAACCCTAAAGAGCAAAACGATCATTCTAAAACCATCATTCTCGAGCAGAGAGTGAAAAAATGAGTTGAGTAGAAAATTGAAAGAGCATAGACCTTCCGCTGGGTTTCTACCTCTCGCAGGATACTCCTAAGAAGACAGAGAGATGTAGTTGCATCCACGTCATAATATACTCTAACTTTGGCCAAGAACTAATTAACTCGATAAAAAAATTAATGAACAGAAACAACATGGAACATGAATGACCTTTTAACTGCACTATAAATGGATTGAAAAGCATGGAATTCTTTGGTATATTAAGAGTTATTTTAAGAGTTATTGGTCTTATTTAACTAAAATTAATTTTAAAAATTCATCAACACAAAAATTAAACTATACCTAAAATACATTTTTCTGTCTTTTAATTTTGAATTTATGTAAGCCATCACTGAAACAAACAGAGAGAAATAATACAAACCTAGAGAATATTGAATCGAATCCTTCATCTTCCCCGATAGAGCTGAAAACCTCCCAAAAAATTAAAAAAACTAACGGAATCCCTTCCTTTTTGTTAGCTCCATATAAGGTTGCCCTTTCAAAAATGGTAGACCTGAAAGGAAAAACAATGAAAAACCAAATCAGATGGAGTAAAAATTCAATTGAAATGTGCTATGCATTTAAAAAAAAAAATTAAATCTTTTCATGCGGAAGTTCCACAATTCTCACAAGTAACGAAAAATATTGCTCCATAATTTGTTAGATCTCTCCCTGAGGTCAGGGAAACAATTCACTGAAACCAACGTGCACTCGGCATAGTTCAATTCCATGGCGCTCAAGACTTTATAATACTCCTGTAATGCCCACTTTGGTGAAGAGCTTTATCAGGTAGCTTGATGGAAGTCATGCCGCGGCCGATCTTTGTCGAGAGAGAATGGCCAACGAATCCAGTTGAGCTCCTCCAAAATAGTTACAGATTGTCAGTGTATTGATCCTAGTCCTCTTATACCCCCCCTTCTCTCTAATTTTCCTCATCCTACCCAAATCGATAAACCCCCAATATATATCTCTCTCTCACTCTCACAACCCCCCTCCTTCCCAAACCTTAAAACCACTCATCTCTATTTCTAGATCTCTCTCCCTATTTTGTGACCCCCCTCCTCTCCCCTAAACCTAATCCCCTCAAGCTCACTCTCTCTCTCTCCATTTATCCTCCTCTCCCTACCCCAATTCCTCGTGCCCCCCCCCCCTCTCTCTCTCTCCTACTCCCCCTACCCCTAATCCCCCCTCTCTCTCTATGATCTCCTAATCCCCCTCCCTCTACCACTAACCTCTCCCCTTCTCTCTCTCTACCCCCAAACACCCTACCCCTACCCACCTTTACTTTCCATTTTTCTCTTTTAACCCCTTTGATCTCTCTCTAAACCCACCTCTATCTTCCATTGTCCCTAAACCCTTTCTTCCCTAACCCCCCGCTCTCTATCCCTCTCTCTATCTAACCCCTCTCCTCCTCCCCCCAACCACTAGTACCCCCATCTATCTCTCTCTCCCCTCCTCCCCTTACCCCTAAACCCATCACCTCTCTCTCTCTCTCTCTCTCTCTCTCTCTCTCTCTCTCTCTTCCTACTCTAACCTTAACCCCCCACCTATCTCCCTGTCTCTTCTCCTATCCCCACCCACCCTCTCTCTCTCTCCCCCACTAAACCCCCTAATATCTCTCTCTCTCTCTCTCTCTCTCTCTCAACCACCTTCCCCAATCACCTAACACCCCCCAAATTTGTCTCCTTCTTATGTAACCCCCCTCCTCCCCCCTACACCTAATCACCTCCCACCCCTCTCTCTCTCTCTCTCTCTGATTCATACACCCAAACCCCCAATTCTCCCCTACTACACCTCCCCCTTGCCCCCCCCTCTCTCTCCTACTCTTCCTACCTCTAACCCCCCCTCTCTATATATCCTAATCCCCCAACCCATACCACTAATATACTCCCCGTCTCTCTCTCTCTCTCTCTCTCTCTCTCTCTCCCTCTCTCTCTACCACCTATCCCTACCCCTCCCTCTCTCTCTCTTTCTCTTTTCTACTCCACCTACTCCCCCACCTACCCATCCCTCTCTCTCTCTCTCTCTGTCTCTCCTGATAAACCCCCATCTCTCTCCCTCTCTCTCTATCCCCCCTACTCCTCTTTCTACTATTGACCTCTCCTCCTGTCTCTCCCTCCCATCCTCCCACTAACCCTTACTAAACCTCTCTCTCTCTCTCTTTCTCTTCCCTACTCCTACACCTACCCCTAACCCCCATCCCTCTCTCTCCAACGCCCCCCTAATATCCCCATTTCTCTCAACTAATCCCCTTCTGCCTACAACTAACCACCCTCCCATACATTTCTCTCACTCTTTCCCTCTCCCCCTACACTTCCCCCTACCCTTAACCACCTCGCCTTCTCTCTATCTCTCTCTCTCTCTCAACCCCTAACCACATGATCTCTCTCTCTCTCTCTCTCTCTCTCTCTCTCTCTCTCTCTCTCTCCATAACCCCCTCTCTCTCCCATACTGCCCCTACCCCTAACCCCCGTCTCTATCTCTCATAATCCACCTACCACTATCTAGACCCCCATATCTCTCTCTCTCTAGACCCCCCTCCTCCCAAACCATATTATATCCCTTTCTCTCTCTCTCTCTCCCCTACTCCTCCACCTAGTCGTAACCCTCTCTCTCAAAGCCAACCCCCTAACAGCCCCCCTCTCTCTCCTAATCCCCATCCCATTACCAATAACCACCCTCTCTCTCTCTCTCTCTCTCTCTCTCTCTCTCTCTCTCTCTCTCTACCCCTAGCTACCCCCCCTCTCTCCCCTACATGCCCTACCCCAAATCCCCCCTCTCTCCCCTACATGCCCTACCCCAAATCCCCCCTCTCTCCCCTACATGCCCTACCCCAAATCCCCCCTCTCTACCTCTCCTAATCCCTTGGCCCCTACCCACTAACCACATCCCCAATCTCTCTCTCTCTCTCTCTCCCCCCCTAATCCTAATCATACTACTAACCCCCCCCCCCCCCCCCCCCCGCCCCCCCACTTTGTCCCTCTCTCTCTCTCTCTACCCTTAACCCCTACCACTAACCACCCTCTCTCTCTCTCTCTCTCTCTCTCTCTCTCACTCCTACTCCTCCACCTACCCCCAACCCTCTCTCTCATAATCCCCATCCCATTACCAATAACCACACACTCTCTCTCTCTACCCCTAGCTTACCCCCCTCTCTCCCCTACTTGCCCCACCCCAAATCCCCCTCTCTACCTCTCCTAATCCCCTCCCCTCTACCAATAACCACTAACCACATTCCCAATCTCTCTCTCTCTCTCTCTCTCTCTCTCTCTCTCTCCTCTCTAACTCCTCTCTCTCTCTCTCTCTACCCCCCACTCCTCACCTCTCCTACCCAAACCACTGAAATCTCTCTCTCTCTCTCTCTCTCTCTCTCTCTCTCTCTCTCTCTCTCTCTCTCTCTCTCTCCTAATCCTACTACTAACCACCACCCCCACTTTGTCCCTCTCTCTATCTCTCTCTCTATACCACTAACACCGTAATATCTCTCTCTCTCTCTCTCTCTCTACCCTTAATCTCTACCACTAACCCCCTCTCTCTCTCTCTAAACCCCTAAGCCCTCATCTCTCTCTCTCTCTATGCGTAACCCCGCATCTCTCTCTCTCTCTCTACCCCTAGCTACCCCCCCTCTCGCTCTCCCCTACTCGCCCTACCCCCAAACCCCCCCTCTCTACCTCTCCTAAACTCCTCCTCCCTACCACTAACCACATCCCCAATCTCTCTCTCTCTCTCTCTCTCTCTCTCTCTCTCTCTCTCTCTCTCTCTCTCTTTTTCTCTCCCCTAATGATACTACTAACCACCCCCCCCCCCCCCCGCTTTGTCCCTCTCTCTATCTCTCTCTCTAAACCACTAACACCTGGATCTCTCTCTCTCTCTCTCTCTCTCTGTCAACCCTTAATCCCCTACCACTAACCACCCTCTCTGTCTCTCTAAACCCCTAACCCCTTGTTAACACCCAAAATGACCTCCAAAGCTGTGAAGAGGCAGGATCGGGGTAACCACTAACCACTTTGGATTTGTGCGACTGACCCATCACGATTTGAGAGGGCTCTCTCAAAACGTTCATAAAATACTGAAAATACTGAAAAGATTTTGCAGTGATGAATGTACACAACATTCTATAGAGGACCAAAATAATATCAATGAGGGAAACAAAACCCTCTTACCCAGGATATTCAATTGATTCATGGGAAGAAGGTTAGACTTCTGACATAAGATTTTGGTTTAAATTTTGGTGATATAATCATAGGAGAGACATGGGAAATTGTGTCATGATATAATGCATAAATCGACTAACAACGTTGTAGTGTGATATGCTGAGATAGAGGCAAGGTAGCCACCCATTTATCGTCAAAATACTAAGTTCAGGTGGTAAAAGAAGAAGGCGAGAACAGACCATCAATATGAGCAAACATCATGGATGAATTCAATATCGACTTTAGTTGAACTATTAAGTGAATGTATGAAACATTAGCTAGAGCCCGTGGCCAGGAATTCTATGCTACCATACTCTGATTTCAGACATGAAAAGAAACACATAATGGAAATGAATAACAGGAAGTACAATCACATTTGAGAAAGAAGATAGATAGACTGTAAACAAAATGACACATGAATCTCTGGTAGGACCTCCATTACAAATGCTGCAAATTCTATTAAGAAGGATATTTCAGAACTACAAAACCAGGCTCTCCGAGGCCTTGACCAAAATGATTTTCCAACCTATTGATATTCTTTTACATTGCTATTAATAGTCCCTCGGCCCTGGACTGAGCATCAAAATAGTTACCAAATCAAGCTATGACTATGCTACCAACTATGCCATTGAGTTAGCTGCTCTCGACAACGTATTACAAAATGATAGCGACAGCCATAGACAAACCGTGACCGATGATACAGATGTCTCTTTGCAAGGTTCAAACAACATTTCAAACAACAAGTAGGCCCAAACTTCGCTTCAAAATAGAAGAAAAAAGATGTCCATACATTTAGCCAAGAGATAGACTCATCGAAAAAATGAAAGAACATGTGAATGAAAAGTCACCCTCATTCAGGAGCCTTCAGCTCTCCCTGAAAACTGAAGAATTTTTCTATCTTCAATGGATCATCTGTTGGTGCTCCTTCAGCTGCGGGAGAAGGTGTCACTGTCTCGGTGGGGAGGATGTGATCCTTAACCATCTCCATGTCTGGGCATGTGTCCCCCTCACTTTTAGAGGTTCGCTTCTTCTTTAACCGATGACGCTCCTCTTTGCCTACTTGCAAATCTTCTTGTTTTTCTGGTTCACTGGCTGAGCTTTCCTCCACCTAGTTGAGAACTACTGGAGCTGGAGGAATCTGCTCTTCTTCCATCTCGGACCATACTTGTTCAGGCACGATAACCACCTCGGCTTTCCATCCCTACTCCATCACTCTGCTCTCAATAGTAAGATGCCCGAATGGTTGAGCCTGCCACCCTTGCTGGTATGGACGTGGGCTATGCACCATGGGTGGTCATGCTTTATAACTACCATGACAATGACAGAAGCCTTGAGAAATCATGCCGCCATGATGACCTGACAGGATCTCTTACGCAAATGGGGATGATGATTGAAATCAACACTAGTGACAAAACGTGTCGAACCATGTCTTCTCTGTGGGTGGATACACATATGACCAGTGATGAGGCTGCCTCCATCCAGCTAGCACTCATTACTTCATACTGAATATTCTTTTTCTCTGCTTGCACTCGTGGTCTCCTAGGGCCGTAGATTTTGATCCGGATTTCATCTGAGCCGTCGAATGATGCTTCTTCTATCGACCTCATGTATTTGGAACCCCACCGCTTCATCGCACAAGAAACATCTGCGAAGCTACTCTCCACTGTAGATTTGCTCCTCACGAGATCTAGACCATCGGAAGATACGAGGCTTTAACCTAACTTCGCAAATATGAAATGCGGTCTTTAATGCGCATGTGGGAAATGCGAACTCCTTTCTGACTGTTGATCCTGGTGATTAACCGTTGATTTTCTTGGACGTACATGCCGGCTAATCCTTTGCTAGCGCTTAGAGGTCGGTCAACACCCATCGCGATGGTCATTTACGACCCTTGATCTTTTACCATTTTGGATCGCATCCATCCATATGTATTTACCCATGCAGCAGGGACAACTTGTTTCAGTTTTACTTACCTGATTACAGCAAGAAGCCTTAAACACTATCGGACCCTCCAGTCTTTGGACCAGATCCATCATTCACGATTTAATCTTTTGGATTCTTTTTGGTCTACGGATTTTTGGAATAGCTCTTCCCTTAAGCGTTTCTATGGGCATAAACTCCCTCGAACGCTTAGCACGAATTTAGTGCTAACACCCCCTCATCTCTCTCTCTCTCACCCCTACTCCTCCACCTACTACTAACCCATGGATCTCTCTCTCTCTCTCTCTCTCTCTCTCTCTACACTCATAATCCACCTCTCTATGTCTCTCATAATCCAGACCCCTACAACTAACCACCTCTCTCTCTCTCTCTACCACTAACCCCACCTTTTCTCTTGCTATCCCCTCCTCCCCTAACCCTTACTAACACCCTCTCCCACTCTCTCTCTCTCCCATACTCCTCCACTTGCCTCTAACCCACAAGGCATATCTCTCTTCCCCACCACCCCTAACACCCTCTCTCTCTCCTAATACCCCTCCTCCCTACCAATAACAATTACCCCCTTAATGTTCAGTGAGGACACATACACATTATTTTCTACATATGGCAGAAAATGCCTTGCAAAATAACAAAATGTAGCTGCCTACATGTAAAGAGTTGTAAATGCTAATAACTAAGAGAGAGTGCTTCAACTTTATCTTCCATTTCCCTTTCTATAACTTTTACATGTTAAAAATAAAAATAAAATAATTTTATACATTTTGTCAAAAATTGTTTTGGACTATAATCATATAATGATATAATATTAAAAACTTATCAACAATAAAAAAAAATTAAAAGATCATAAACATCATTACAATGATTTTCCTTTTACATCTAGAAATAAAAAATCATTTTATAATTTTATAAAAAAATTATTTATGTTACATTACATACATGCAATAATACTAAAATCTGTTTAAAAAAGATAACATAATACTAAAATCTGGTAACAATAATAAAAAATCTGCTAGCAATAATAAAATATTGAGAAGAACACTGAAAAACCCCATATTAAGAAAGAGGGACGGAATTAAAAAAGCTGAAACAATATAAAAATATTTTCTTATAAACATTGATTTAAGAAATGATTAGCAATACCTTTAGCTAATTATACTACTTCCAAGAAATCTAAATCTCAAAACCACTTAAACTAAGTGAATAAACCCTAACCCTAAAGAGCAAAACGATCATTCTAAAACCATCATTCTCGAGCAGAGTAGAAAATTGAAAGAGCATAGACCTTCCGCTGGGTTTCTACCTCTCGCAGGATACTCCTAAGAAGACAGAGAGATGTAGTTGCATCCACGTCATAATATACTCTAACCTTGGCCAAGAACTAATTAATTGGATAAAAAATTTAATGAACAGAAACAGCATGGAACATGAATGACCTTTCAACTGCACTATAAATGGATTGAAAAGCATGGAATTCTTTGGTATATTAAGAGTTATTTTAAGAGTTATTGGTCTTATTTAACTAAAATTAATTTTAAAAATTCATCAACACAAAAATTAAACTATAACTAAAATACATTTTTCTGTCTTTTAATTTTGAATTTATGTAAGCAATCACAGAAACAAACAGAGAGAAATAATACAAACCTGGAGAATATTGAATCGAATCCTTCATTTGCCCCGATAGATCTGAAAACCTCACAAAAAATTAAAAAAACTAACGGAATCCCTTCCTTTTTGCTATCTCCATATAAGGTTATGCCCTTTCTAAAATGGTAGACCTGAAAGGAGAAAAACAATGAAAAACCAAATCAGGTGGAGTAAAAATTCATTTGAAATGTGCTATGCACTTTACAAACAAAAATCAAATCTCTATATTACGAGCTTTGTCAATATGCGGATAGTAATCATCGTTCCACCAATCTCACAAGTAACGGAAAATATTGCTTCTTAATTTGTCAGATCTCTCCTGAGGTCAGGGAAACAGTTCGCGGAAACAAAACGTGCCTCAACGTGCACTCAACGTACCTCATATTCCTGTAATGTCCACTTTGGTGAAGAGCTTTATCAGGTAGCTTGATGGAAGTCATGCCGCGGCCGATCTTTGTCGAGAGAGAATGACCAACGAATCCAGTTGAGCTCCTCCAAAATAGTTACAGATTGTCAGTGTAGTGATCCTAGTCCTTCACACAGCGCACAACTATGAGAGGAGCAGTCTCGTGAATTCAGGATAGCAGAAAAAACAAAAGAAATATGAAATGTTAACAACCATTTGGGTTTTTTCTGCAACCTTTCATCTAGGGTTTTGACATTCCATTTTGTATCTCAAGCTTTTTAGGGTCAGTTTTTTGTGCTTTTTTTAACTCTAACTTTTCTAACGTTTATGATTATGAGTGTAGTTTTGGTTGGGCCTACACAAAACCGCTAAGGAAACGGTCAGTTTTTTGTGCCTTTTTGAACACCAACTTTTCTAACCTTTATGACATTAAAAAAAATTAAAAAAAACTAACGGAATCCCTTCCTTTTTGTTAGCTCCATATAAGGTTATGCCCTTTCTAAAATGGTAGACCTGAAAGGAAAAACAATGAAAAACAAATCAGATGGAGTAAAAATTCAATTGAAATGTGCTATGCATTTAAAAAAAAAAAAAAAAATCTTTTCATGCGGAAGTTCCACAATTCTCACAAGTAACGGAAAATATTGCTTCATAATTTGTCAGATGTCTCCCTGATGTCAGGGAAACAAATCGCCGAAACCAACGTGCACTCGGCATAGTTCGATTCCATGGCGCTCAAGACTTTATCAGGTAGCTTGATCAGGTAGCCTGATGGAAGTCATGCCGCGGCCGATCTTTGTCGAAAGAGAATGACCAACGAATCCAGTTGAGCTCCTCCAAAATAGTTACATATTGTCGGTGTATTGATCCTAGTCCTTCACACAGCGCACATCTACTATGAGAGGAGCAGTCTCGTGAATTCATGATAGCAGAAAAAACAAAAGAAATATGAAATGTTAACAACCATTTGGGTTTCTTCTGCAACCTTTCATCTAGGGTTTGACATTCCATTTTGTATCTCAAGCTTTTAACGGTCAGTTTTTCGTGCTTTTTTGAACACTAACTTTTCTAACGATTATGTTCATAAGTGTAGTTTTGGTTGGTCTACACAAAACCGCTAAGGAAACGGTCAGTTTTTTGTGCTTTTTTGAACACCAACTTTTCTAACGTTTATGTTTATGAGTGTAGTTTTGGTTGGGGCTACACAAAACGGCTAAGGAAAATAGGTTTATAATTAAATTCACAATTCGATGATACAATTGACTTTTGAGTCTAACGGAGATGGTTTGTATTTATTATTTCTATATGAAGTTATAATTTTTATAATAGATTTTAATTTTTAGTTATTTCTAAATTTAACAAATAAATGTATTAAGTATATACTATATTTTTTTTATTCATTTTTAAATTGGAAAATGAATGTGGATGCATACACTATATTGTTTGAAAATATATGTTTTATATTTATTTATGATGAAAACTATGCTAAATTTTAAGTTAAATCTTTATAGTGGCTTTAATTGTATGGAGAGTAGTGAGGTGCTTACAACTTAATATGGAAGGGATGTTATAAAAAATAAATAAAAATGCAAATTATGTGGACTTAAACAATAAAAATGCAAATGATGTGGGCTTAAACAACAAAAATGAAATTATATATCAAAAATCTATATGTAATTTTTTTCTTAATGTCTAAAAAATTCAAGATAAAAAATTAGACATTAAGAAAAAAATTACACCTTAAGAAAAATTGGATCCCTTTCGATACTTCATAAATCCTGTTTAAGATGGATTTATGGTGGTCTTTAGTCATCTCTAAATTAGACAAATAAAATGAATATTTAACCATTTCTAAATTAGACAAGTGAATGTATCATGTATACACTATTTGTTTAAAAAATGAAATATAAAATGAATCCAATACTTTGCCATTCACATTAAAATTCCATTTAACATGATATAATCTCAAAAGCATATATATAGTTCATTTCATCTAAAAGATATAGAAAGAGTTATTTCCGATAACAATTGGATTTGTGAAAAAAATTAACTCTTTCAAAACATAACCATTTTTTTTTAATTTATTCAAAATTATAATAATAATTTTTCTTTTAATCTTACCAAAAAAAATGAAAATAACTATATTTCACTAAAACTACTAATGGGCATGTGCAAGCTAATGAGGCTCACTTTTGGCACGTTAGATGCAATAAAAAATGAAAAATCAGGCATCCCTCAACTTACTTGGTTTTTTTGACATTCTTACACAAGATATCCTGCATCGAGTAAAATTGATGAAACGTAGGAAATTGTGTCACGTTTCCGAATATATAAGTTTTAAGTATTGAAAATTTACATAAGTATGTCAAATTTCATGTTTTATAATTGTCACTTTTTATTTTTTGGCGAATGATAAGGTATATGTTTTTGTGGGTGCAGCCTTTCAATGCCTAAATGACGGTTTCGGGATACAAAAATTGGTAGACATGTATAGAACCCGTAGCACTACTGCAGCGCTATTTTTCGAAAATTAAATGTTTAATTTTTAATTTTTTGTTAATTATGTAAGTGATCAAACCTCGAAAGTGATACGTCAAATGTGGGTGCAGCATTTCAAGGTCTTGATGCAGTTATTTCGACTTGGATTTTTTATAGCATGTAGAGGTCGGTGTCTTCTAGTGCAACATACAATTTGTTTTTAAAATGGTTGTGAAATTAAGAAGTTACGGAATAAACACTAACAACATGTTTTTTTACCAAGAGAGTGATGAAACAAGAAAATTAGGAAATAAATAGAAAATCTCAATATTTTTCTTTTAAAATTACATATTTGGAATCTACATAAAAAATTCTATCTATGCCTAAAATTTCGTCAATAATGGTCATGTATATCATGCTGTAGAGAGCGGTGAAAAACATGGATATTTAGGTGCACAATTGCACCTAAAGGGTCCCTCAACTTCGTGCACAAACCCTAATAGAACAATATAATGATTAAATCTTATTATACTTATTACTAAAATCACACAATGAATACAATTCCTTATATTACTGTACCTATAACTATATAATGAATAAAAGTCATTATAATTTAAATAACTAAAACCATTATAGAACATGAAAATAAAGATTACAATTACGAATCATAACTAAAAATAATAAACATGAAAATAAAATTTTAATATTGTGACATGCAATAAGTTAAAATGTTCAATAGTATATGTGGATATTAGTGGCCACTAACCTCCTCGACTAATTTAAAATTGTTCTACATGTTAATAGTGCTAATAGATTGTGAATTTTGAGCACATTTTTTTAGGCATTTTCCATAGGTGTTTGACAATTACAAAGCCTATAATATTTGATTGAGTGGTCTACAAACACATAAAGCATAAAATAATCTTTGTAATGGTTTAAGAAACACTTCAAATAGAGTTTGTATGTGAAATTTATGGCCCTCGCATGTTGATGTATCAAAATAGGTTCATCCTTGAGACCTTGTTCTTTTTGTCACCTCATCTCATAGGGTTAGGGTTTAAAATTATTACCTTTTTTTCCTCTTGAGGTTTTACACTTTATGTTAAGAGATATTTTTTTCTGTCTTATAACAATCTCTTGTAATTGATCATAGAAAAAACATGCCTCTTAATAAATAAGTTGCCACCATTCTAGCCCTTGCATATAGTAATGCTTTTTCTATTTCATTCATTAATAGAATTTGGGTTTCATTGTATTGTTGTCCTCTTTGTAATAACTCTATATGATTCAATATATATTTATATCTTCATTTCGTTCTCCACATAATTTCAATTATCCATAAACATTGGTTACTTTTCTTAAAGTCTCATTTTTTTTTCTTTAAATAAATTAAGAAGCAAAAACTACCCCGTTTGCAAGAAAATTTGTAATCAACATGTACATCGCTGCAAAAATTATAATCAAATTATGAAAATTGTTTTGATTTTGTGTTCCTAAAAAACATGTAGGTAAACCCTTTTGGGGGTTAAAAAATCAACATGATACACCACCAAAATATGTATAAAGTGCTTTGCTAGCGAAAGTAATGATTTTGTGTGGAAATCCATTTGGTGGGAACCTGATTTTCTTCTTGTGTCTTTGATCCCTACTATATAGGATTTGAACTAGTGGCTTGATTCCATTCAAATCTTGTTTCATGAGTCAAATTTTAATTCACAAAGAAGTCTTGTAGGCACCATGTGCACCTATGTAGAAATAGTTAGTAAAAATGTAGATTTGGCCCAAAACTCATTTGTAATGCTTCTAATGACAATAAGGCATATACTATAATTATATGAATTTGAACATCAAACTTCTATGCATGGCTTCATCCATCTCCTTGATTCCATCATTTATTGCACCATTCTTGTTATCCATGATGTCTAGAGTTTGGCACAAAAACTCTAAATTATGTGATACAAAGTATGCATTTTGCCTTATTATGCTATAAATAATTGCTAAATGTATCTTAACTTCACTATGATATGATTTTAAAACTTATTCTCAATTTATTTGTAGCATTACCCTATGAAAATGTCACTAGTCCTTTTATCACTTGTCAATGACCTATATAGCTCTATGTAAAATCTCACATTTGTCAATATATGATTATGTGATCAATTAGTCTTTTGATGTCACCTACGAAAATGAATCTAAAAACCAACACATGAGGCATAAGGACATGCTAAATTTTGAAATGGCATAAGCATTCAACCAACCAAAGTGCATTCATGAGCCCAAATATCTCCGTGCATGAGAAAGTTTATGTAAGAAAACTGCAATTAACATGAAATCATGTTAGACCTAAACTTTATAAAATAACCGCTTATGAACAAGTAGGAATTTTGTGCAATGAATCAATCCTGGAGCATGACCCAAAAACATCAGTTTGCATGCAATTATGAGGTGAGAGTGATTATCCATTATGCTCAAGATCATCATCAATGAACTCAAGGATATCATCAAATTAAAAGATATCAGAAATCTTGGTGAGAATGAAACTTAATACCAAATTTTAAATAAAAATATGGGTTACCAAGTATGCTAACTTGGGGCTTGGTTCAGGCCTCAACAATATCATGACTGCGATCATGAAAATATGGTACACGGTGGGCTATGTCATTTTTTTCTCATAGTACAATAGGGCCCACTCCAATATTTGAGAAGATGTTGAAAATGTTTCATTTTAACCTTAACCTTTTCAAAATGCACAACGATATACACAAATAGTTTGACACATATTTAGACTTTCACCACACCATGAAAATACTTGCAAAGAAATAACTAAATTGAAAGAAACGTCACTGTTTTTTTCCTTAACCAAAATAGTATTTTAATTACTAACAAGCATCCATCATGAACAAAATTCAATGGTTTAGGGAAGTTAGTCACCTAACAAGTCAACCTTCTAGGTGAGGGAAGCAAGGAGATAAGGCTATCATAGTGATTATGAGCTCTACACACCCATGTAAGACAACCTATTAGCCATAGGTATCCCTCCCATAATTATACATAAGATGAAAGTTATTTTCTTAGGTTTTAGTGCATCAATTTCTAGATGCCACAAAGCTAGAATAACCAAGTTTCTCAAGTTTATATTTCAAAATTTATAGTTTATTTAAGGGCCCTAAAGGAACACATGATTTGGAAATGGTAAATGTTCATGGTGTATCTAGTTCTTAGAAATTTCATATTTTCAACCCCTAAGAATTTAAAACCCATATGGATTGATAGTATGACAAAGTGGCTATGTAATCAACATGAATTAAGAAACCCTCACTAGAATCAAAGTAAATTAGTTTTTCTCGTAGATAAGGGTGTGATGATGCTACTAGTATATCCTCTTAGGTCCTTTCATAAATTTTTTCAAAGTGAAACGAAGTGTTAATGAATCATCTCAATTGTTTCGATTAGATTTATAAATCCCATGCTATGCATTCAATTCAATCCATACTATTTTCTTGCTAATTTCAAGGTGTGAATAAATGAAACTTCTTTGGCTTCTTGGCATTCTACCACATTCAAAACCCCACATATGAGCTAAGGGACATTTAGAATTTCATGAAATAACTAATGAGCTAGACATCTACTCTATCCCTTGCATTATTGGAGTTGCAAATGATGGTCATCCCTAGGAGTTAATTGTCAAGATTAAGAAAAATCCATAGTATTCTTTGTGAGGAATCAACTACAAGTCAACCATTGTATCGACTAAAGTGAGGGAAAACTAACACTACAACCCCTTCTTTTCCTTCAAGATGATTGGAATATATATATTTTGAGCTCCTGATGTTGTAAAGCACAACTTGATAAAAGGAGATTATGTGAAAACCATAAAAGAGTGTTGATGTAACTGTAACTTCAGAATGTATTTCACCTATGTATATTGTACTCCTATAGAGATGTTATTATTCCTCTATATGGAAGTGTCATCATTTGTATTGACAAGTGTCACAAGTGTTGCAACTTGCATGTGATGGGTTATTGGACCACCAAGTGTGGGGTCGGCCCTAATGAGTATTACCATGGGTTATCAGACTGAGTTAGACAAGTGGGCCCTGCTAGTTTATTAAGCAGGTCAAGTCATGTATAAATAGAGTGTGGGAGGCACTCTATTTGATCACTTCATTATTCACTTCTACAATCTCCAAAAAGTGGTGCACAAGTGAGGAAGGAGGAGTAGCTACTAGGAGGACTATCTCTTGTACTTGGGTTGTATCATTGCTCTTTCTATCTCTGAGGAAGTTGTGGGGTTATTCACCTTTATGGTTTTCCCCAGTTAAACTCTGTGTGTCTA
The DNA here is from genome assembly GCA_027924585.1 of Larix kaempferi. Lineage (NCBI taxonomy): Eukaryota > Viridiplantae > Streptophyta > Pinopsida > Pinales > Pinaceae > Larix > Larix kaempferi. Next base: position 153,434 of record BSBM01001753.1, read on the forward strand.
TTGTCTCATGTGATTTCTTGTTGTGATTGATATGCTTGGTATGCTGTACATGTTATTCTCTTAGTAAAGATCCTAGAGTATATTGAATTAATGCTCAAAAATTAACATGGTATCAGAGCTAACCCAAGAAGAAGACATTTTGCAGTTGCGGAAGCTAGTGATTCTTGTTTTTGGGTTTCTCCCAATAGATTTTGGAGAGGAATTAGGGTAGATTGACTCTCCTCAGCAATGTGTATCTTTCTGTCCAATCAGAATTCAATTCTGGGCACTTTCATTTTTTGCCCTAAAAATTAGGGTTTCCACAAAAATAGGAATTTATGAATTCTAAGACCATAGCTGGAAGTGCCTTGGAAAAATGGAAGTTTAGAGCTTTGGATCAAACTTTTTGGTTGGGTGAAGCTTCGAGAAAATCAAACCCTAATTCAGGGTCCTCCCTAGTGAATCCGAGAGACAAAAAGGCATTTCTGAAGGGTGAAACTTTTCAAATTTCAAATTATGAATATACCAAGATGATCAGCTAATCAAGGTGCATCTTTCTATCCTTTCAGAAGTTTGAAATTCACATTTTGAATTTTTAGGGTTTGTTTAACAAACCCTAATCCAGCACTAGATCTAGATTTCTACAAATCAAATGGTACGACCTAAATCTTTTCTATTTCCATCTGAAGTAATCTTTAAGTTGTCTCACCACACCAAGCTTGACGATAATATTGAAGGGGATGATAAATTCCGAGCATCGAAGTATAGGATTGGGTTAGTCTTGGAAGAAAATGAATTGGACACTTACATAAGTGAAGAGGTTCCTATCCCAGAGGGAGAAGAGGCTAAGGCCTTGCATAAGAAGAACTTGGTCAAGGAAAAGAGGATCATTGTTGATTCTATCAAAGACCATCTCATACCACATGCGTCATCTCTAAAGACACCCAAGGAGATGTTTGACTCCCTCACCAAGCTATTTGAAGGGAAGAACATAAATCGGAAGATGACTCTGCGGAACCAATTAAAAGGGGTAAAGATTCAGAATGGAGAGACCATTCAATCTTATTTCTCTAAGGTCTCTCAGATCAAGGAACAACTTGAAGCTGTGGATGAAGTAGTTGATAATGGTGAAGTTGTCATGACCACATTGAATAGTCTACCTAGGTCATGGGACTCCTTCATCCAAGGAATCTGTGCAAGAAGGAAGTTGATCTCATTCATTAGACTATGGGAGGAATGTTCACAAGAAGAAGCAAGGCTTGTGGCCCAAGAAGAGAAGATGGGGAATGAAGATCAAGCTCTCACAGCACACACCAAGGGAAGCAAGTTTAAGAGGGAGAAATCTCATAACAAGAAACATCCTCACCCTCATCATAAGAAGACAGATCTCTCTCATGTTCAATGTTTCGATTGTAATGAAATAGGACACTTTGCTTCAAATTGTCCCAAGAAGAAGAAAGACAACAACAAAAAATTCAACAAGAAGAGGAGGTACAACAAGAAGAGATTTCATGCTAATGCTGCTAAGGATGATGAACCTCCCAAGAATAAGGTTAGGGCAGAAAGTGATGCTTTATCAAGTGAAGATGAATATGTTCTAATCTCTGCTCTCATAGGTACTATCTCTCATGGATGGAATGATTGGCTTATTGATAGTGGGGCTTCCAAACACATGATTGGGTTTAAAGAATCTTTTGTAAATCTATATGAACATGAGTCACCCCATAAAGTGAAACTTGGTGATGACTATCAATATCCCATCAAGGGAAGTGTTGAAGCCTCCTACAACCTAGACTCTGGGAAGTCTTTGAAGATGAAAGATGTTTTATATGTACCTGGGCTCAAAAAGAACCTACTCTCCATTTCTGCATTGGATGCAAAAGGCATGAGGGTTGCATTTGTAGATGGCCAAGTCCTAATGTGGCCAAAGGGTAAAACTATAGATGATGTAGTAGTGATTGGAGAGTAAGAGGGAGGATTGTACAAATTGAAGGGACAACCTGAACATGCCATGGTACATAAATCCATGGAGCCAGGTGAACTTTGGGATAGAAGGCTTGCACATGTGCACTATAGGGCACTACCAATTGCAAGTAAAGCTGTAGACGGTCTTCCTGAAATCAAGACAAAGCATGAAGGTTTTTGCAAAGGATGTGCAGAAGGAAAGAACATTAAGAAGGCATTTCCAAGCAGTGAAAGCAAAGAAAAAGGAATCTTGGAGATTATCCAGTCCAATGTATGCGGTCCAATGTCATCCAGTTCTCTAACTGGGTATGTATACTATGTCTCTTTCATTGATGATTTCTCTAGGAAGACTTGGGTTGATTTCTTGAAGAATAAGGATGAAGTGTTTGATAAGTTCAAGGAATTCAAAACCTTCATGGAAAATCAAACTGATAAGAAGATCAAGACATTCAGATCCAACAATGGTGGAGAATTCACTTCAAGTGATTTCAAGAAGCTATGCAGTGATTCAGGGATTAAGAGGGAGTTGACTGCTCCATACAATCCACAACATAATGGAGTTGTAGAAAGGAAGAATAGAAGAATCATGGAAGCAGCACGGGCAATGCTACATGACCAGGATCTGCCTTTGCATCTATGGGCAGAAGCAGCTAGGACAGTTGTATATGTGCAGAACAGAACACCTCACGAGATATTGGACAACAAGACACCAGAAGAGGTATTCTCTTGTAAGAAACCTGAAGTCATCCATGTCATAATATTTGGTTGTCCAGTATATACTCATGTCCCAAAGGAAAAGAGCACAAAGCTAGATCCTTCAAGAAAGAAAGGCATCTTTGTGGGGTATAGTGAAAGCTTGAAGGTTTACAGAATATACTTTCCAGGGTTCAAGAAGATTGATGTCAGCAGGGATGTGACATTTGATAAAAACTCAACCTTCATCAAGTCAAGGAAAACACCTGTTGAAGATGATGAAGAACCAAAGGAAACCAGATTTCAAGACACCACCATGACTGAAACAATTCCATATACAGATCGTGAAATGGAAGATCTGCAAGAACTTGTAGATCCACCCCATGAAAAGAACTCTCACAAGAGGAAACCTGCATGGGCTAGAGAGCTCATTCAAGATGCAGAAAGATATGGCATTCCAGAAGAAGAACATAGAGAAAGGAAGAGGACTAGATCACATACTAGTTATGTTGCCCTACTCTGTGTTATTATGAACAAAGAACCTTCCAATTATGAAGAAGCAGCGAAAAAGAAAGAATGGAAGGATTCCATGGTTGAGGAATACCAATCGATCATGAAAAATGATGTTTGGGATGTGGTCCCAAGACCTGAAGGGAAGTCTATTGTGACTTCCAAATGGATCTACAAGATCAAGCATGTTGTAGATGGTAGCATAGAAAAATACAAAGAAAGATTTGTAGCTCGTGTCTTCTCCCAGAAAGAGGGGATAGACTATGAAGAGACTTTTGCTCCTGTATCCAAGTACACTTCCATCAGATCAGTACTTTCCCTGGATGTAGTGATGAAATGGAAGATACACTAGATGGATGTCAAGACAACTTTCCTGAATGGTGTAGTGGAGGAGGAAGTGTATGTGGAGCAGCCACTTGGTTTTGAGAAACATGAGAGGGAGTCATATGTGTGCAGGTTGAAGAAATCCTTGTATAGCTTGAAGCAAGCTCATAGGACTTGGTATGGTAGGATAGACATCTTTCTATCAAGTTTGGACTTTACCAAGAGTAAAGCGGATTCCAACCTTTACTACAAGGTTGAGGAAGGCAATCCTGTGATACTACCAGTAGTACAAAATGAGAGATAAGTGACCAAAAAAATGACCAAAATCCACATATAAATGACCACTTTTGAGTTGGTGACCACTGGTAGCAAATTAGCGGTCATATATCAAGCGACCAAAAATGTGCTCATATTTAGCTTGGTCATTTATAGCTTATCTTGTGGTCATATATTTGGTCATTAATTTGGTAATATATTTGATTGTTAATTGTCACAATTAAGGACCAAATTTATGACCACATTTTTTGTCACGTGATAAATGACCGCTAATTTGCTACCAGCGATCGCCAACTCAAAAGTGGTCATTTAAATGAATATTTTGGTCATTTTTTTGGTCACTTATCTCTTATGTTGTACTGGTGGTCGTTTATATGCAAATTTTGGTCATTTTTTTAGTCATTTATCTCTTTTTAGTGGTTTCAGAATATAAATAGGGCACGGAGGAATCGAACCACCAACCTCCTACCTATAAGGTAGGTGCTCTACCATTGAGCTAGCACCCTTAAATATAATTCATCTCTATGTGACATCTTTCTTGGAAAGAAGAAGATTACCAATATCAGCCAAAACATGTCGTTCTGAACATGTACTTGTGTTTTGTATAGGCATTGTTGATGATTTTGGTTTACCTGAATGAACGATCCTGCATTAATTTCATTGAACCAATGCTATTGCCAAGAAAAAAATGCAGTCCAAGCTTCAATGTTGAAAATGCTAACCAATAATATGAGGGGAGCTGCTTTCGTAAGAATCAAACATTGATGGGTGGTTCAACATGATTCTGTTCCAGCCACCTATAGATTTCAGTCCAGTATTGTCTTGTGCTATCTTCCTTCAGTCCCTGAGGTCCACCTTATTTAGTATCATTTCAAACATTTATACAAAATTTGTCAGCTCTTAAGTAATCCCATAAGAAATTGAGCACAGATTCAAGATTTATGCATAGAGAAGTTTGCACAAGTCCTTTTAATTATCATGTTTACTTCTTCGATGAGTGAGAAATAAATGTTTAGGTTGACCCTAAGTACCACCAGTGGAACTACTGAATTTAAAACCAAATACAACCTATCCCTCTATTTTTAGTTTTACAACTATTAAACAGTGAAGTAAATTTAAAATTGATCCCTCTTAAGTCTCAACTGCATCAATCAAGAACTAGAAATTGCAAAATAACTGCCTCTGTTATTACTCTAAGCATACATTGTATCTATATATCGTTCATAAAAATCAAAATTTAGGCACAAGTCAAAGAAATCAACTTATGAAGACTGCAAAAAAGCATGCTTAGAACCTGTGAAGGTAAAAGTTTGATAACAAAAACCTTTTCCATACCAATCAAGATAAGTGTATGCTTACTGCACCACATAATATTGAGTGAAGAAAGTTCAAACCTTTGGTGTGCCAACAACAATGCTGATGTCAAGATAATATCTTTATATAATATCATCACCATCTATGACAGCATTAACTGTAGGTTAGTTCTGAAGTGCAGTCACTGTAGCCTGGATACAAATGAAAGAAAAAATAGTATAAGTTGGTTTTGAAGTGTGCTGACTACACCCATGCTATGAAATGAATGAGAAATCAGAACATCTAGAAGTTGTTATGCTTGGACATGAATGGATTCAAATGACATAAGCTAACTGATTACCTTTACAAATCCTGACATGAAACCCAGCTTGACACCATGTTTTTCAAGGAAAGCATCTTTATACTCTGAACGAAGTTGCATCAAATTTGTCTTGAAAAATAACATTTGATGCATCGAGAAAGATGCTTAAGTTTTTGTAAATACTAAATTGAAGATATAGCAGTAAAAAATTCTTAGAAAAATGAATGATAGCAAAAGTTAATTCTACATCTATAAGAGGTATAGAGCATTAAAATGCATTCAAACTTTTTCTAGGAAATTTTATGAATGTGCTTTACTTTTCTCTTATTCCATGATTCAAATAATATTGACATTTTTGGAAAATGCCTAAAATAACACTTAATTTCCATACACCCTTTTGGAGCAAACAAATTCTGATGATTAATTGGCTGGTGTAACAATGTAAACAAAAAAATATTCTAAGAGAAGGATCAATTATGATCCTTCCACCCTTTCTTCGTAAATACAGGTAACTACAAATGACCCACCTTGTATGTTATTTGATATTAACAAAAGTAATAAATCTTTCCAGCAACACACACGCCCTGCGCTTATCATTCACATTTCTTCTATCATATCATTTCTTGAACCAAAAAATAAATTTTATTTCATGAATTTGCAACAATAACAAATCCATTTTACCATTACCCTGTAGACCTTCACCAATAAACATTATAGATCCATTTTAACCATGGTTCTTACTTCTTACCCAATAATTGCTCCCAAATGAATGACCATCACAGAAAACTTAGGAGTTCATAAAATAATTAAAACCTACAGTTGATGTCAACAAGGTCTTGGTTCTATGGTTAAGCAGGGATGGTGACATTTCCCCCAAAAAAGTTGAAAGTCTTTATAGACATAGTTTTCCCTCATGGACAATCATTCCCATGCAAATGAGCCATTTCAAGTGGTTGGGGCAAGGTTCAAGTCTTGGGAAACTTTGGAAGAATAGATACCCCACATCCATGACTTCTTAACCGAATAAATCTTCGTGGAGTATTGCAACCAAATTGACCAAGGCATACCCGCATTTCAGAGAAAACAAGGAGGATTCTACGATCTATTAAAGGAAGAAAACACCATGACATGTGGAATAAATATTTTGATGAATTTTGAAGGAAGAGGAGCTTTAAAATTCAGTTTCTGTTATGTTTTCCAAGGGGGCAATGTAGACATGACAAACCCAAATGCAAGAATGGGAATGATTAAGATAATAGATACAAGAAATGTCCATAGAAGTCACTGTTATGTTAAAAAAGGATATGCCTTTAAAGAAATTATATTATCATTGAAGCTCTATAGCAAGACATCCTAAATCTAAGTACTACTCTTCCATATAATATCTGGAGATAAGGAGTAGAACAATCAAATTTTACAACGACGCATTAATATTTTGCCAAGCAAAGCAATTGTTTGCTTCTAAATTAGATTTTAAACACTGCTGAGACAAATATAGCAGTTTATCTAATGTTTTGAGCTCCAGTGAAACCAAATCAGTTCAAAGCATATATCACATGTTGATTCTGCAAAGGAGATACTCGACAACAAACAATAGCTTTGCACATCATGCTTAGTTTTAGCAGTTTCCCTCATAACTGAGGACCTAATCCATACATTAAACACTTTCCATCAATCACAAGTGCCAAATCCAATTGTGTTCTACTGTTATCATAGTACTCGGCTTCCTCAAGACATCTCTCCAACTTTCGTTTGATCGTGTCTTCTATAACCTGAGTAGTTTCTAAAGGATCTCCCTAAATAATTCACAACAAAGGAAAACAAGGCAATACCATAAGAAAGCTAGCACATTTACAAAGAAATGGTAGTTGCATAAATGTACCAAATTATTTTGCCTTGAGATCTCACCCGATCCTCAACTTCTCTGATTTCTTTTGTTTCTGAACTAATAATAAACTGCTTCATTTCATTGCTGATTAAGCTACAAGCTGCATATTGTAAACATGTATCGATTTGGATCAGTGTAAAAATCTAATGAGCTTTATAAATTATACATATGGGAAATATAAGCCATATATATGTCAACAAATCCAAATGGTCCCGATGGCAAGTAAAGCCACAAATCCATTGCATCAATAGGAATACTCCATCCATACAACTTCCTAAAGTTTCACAAAATGTTATATATATAAATAAAAATAAGGAATAAACAATATAATAATATGAATATGAATATATCATAAAATAAAAATAAGCAATAAATATAATAAATGATATTATAAGACACACCTTCTAATTTAGAAGGTGCACAGGCCCCTGCAAGTTGTATTTATATGAGGGCCCATTCAAATGTATGACACACATCATTCATTATTTATATTTCTTTGGTCTATCCAATTGAAAACTTTAAGTCAATTTAAGCTTCTTCTACACAAAACCTTAGAATTCAATGAGTATCAGTGAAACCTTCATCAAAATGGAAAAAGGAAAACTTACTAAACACACAAAATTGTATTCATATTTATATATGCAAGAATAACTACCATTAGCAAGAAACTGGCATCTTTTCAAATCTGAAGCACTCTTTTGGTTGTTAGTACATTTAATCTCTTCATTGGAGAAGAAGTCCTGGGGAAGCCCATGCTTTGCCCTCAGCTTCAAAATCAACTCATGGTAAAATCCCTTTGCTTCAGACAAGAAACTCAGAAAACTTGCCAAAACCTTGTGAACAGGTTCACTTCTTGTAATATTTTTAGCTCCAGGCATGGGAATAGTTGGTGCTGAAGAGGTAGTTGTGGTTGCAGCCATACTCTTGCGAATTCTGGTTCGAAACTCTTCAATTTGCTTGTGATGGAGCCTCCAAAGAGCTTGTTCAACATCATGACTTTTTGCAAAATCATGGTCTTCTAAAATGATAGCTTCATAGCTATCACGTATCTTGTAGCGAAGGTCCTGAAGATTGACACCCAAGAGACCTCTGGATTCAATCAGAGCACGCAGTTTTTTTTCTAGCTCTATAGACTACAAGACCAAAAAATTGAAGTCATTCACTATCCTTGGATTGGTAAAATCAGGATTCACACTTGTTATAGTCAATAGACTATTAGTTATTGTTTGCCACCTATGAAACTACAACTGATGTCTATTTTCCCATGATCATATAAGGGAATCAACCATGACTGAAACAACAATGATTTCTAGCACTCTGCTGAGTGAATAAACAACACTGTAACCAGAAAATAAAACCATGCAAATAGGAAAGAAAAGACATGCCAACAAAACATAAGAACAGGAACACTAATGTTAAACTTGACCTAGTTAAAATGTTGTTGTATAATGACTTGAGAGCCAGGAACTGCCTTAGTTTCATTCAACCTGGTATCCATCCATCCACCTTAATATAAAAAATTTAAAATATATAGCTGTGAAACACATCAACACATAGCTTGTCAATAGTTTATTCTATCCTTTTCATTTGTGTCATAGATGAAATAATCTCCAATTGATCAAACTAATCCTGATGCAATCATCAAAACATTTATTTCAAAATAATCCAAATTATTTTGTTCAACACTACAGGGGGACCAAGATTGGTCGATTTTTCCCAATTATTTCTGAGCAATCCCGATTATTGCCAATTTAATCTTTTCGTGGCCCTTGCACATTAATTGCCAATTATGATTATTTCATATGTGATTTGGATCATTGCTTGTATTGTAATATTTGTATAACTCCTCTACTAACAATCTCCCTCGTATTTATAGTCACAAAATTGGCATTGCATTTTGGCTAAATTCACACCCAAAACAATGAATGATATCACTGGCACAAGTGCAAGTACAATTATGTGCAATACCAATCTTCACATCACCAGATCTAATTCGATAAAGTACCAAATATGCATATGAACAGCATTAATATGTAATATTAGAAGATTCTAAAGAGATACAATACTCAACCTACCCTAATGTAGGCATCTGAATCCAAAGAACAATGTTTAATAAAAGCATCAACCGCTACTGCATTTTGACATGGCATCACCTCTAGTACATCACCAGCTTCATAGTGCATGCCCTAATAAGACAACAGAAATATCATATTCTTCTACCCCTCAAATATATGCTATTAAGCTATTTATAGAACTAGAGAAAGGAGTATCTCTTACCGAACAACCTAAGTCGAACTTTGGTACGCATCAGGACAGAGAATTTCCTGGATAGGACTGGTGTAAACATTGTAGGGATCGTAAGGCCTTTCCCTGAAGTAGTGGCTAGAAAGGGAGAAGTAGTGGCATACAGGAAGTCAGTGTACCACCGATCCATAAGTCCAACATTTAAATAAATATGTTCTCTGGATCTATGATGTCAAAGGGATTTCGATGTATAGATTAAATAACATACAATAAATTGATATGCCACCGACACATAAACCAAACATTAAAATAAATACAATTTATGGATCTATGATCTCAAAGAGTTTTATTTACAGTTTAATTAACATACAAAAATTGGTATGCCACCGATCCATAAACCTAACCTTGAAATGAAAACAATCTCTGGATCTACGATCTCCGAGAGTTCGATGTACAGTTTAAATAACATATAGGGAGTCAACATGCTACTAATCTCTCAGTCTAGGCCTTAAAATTTTTATGGAATTAACAAAATGCAAATGAAACCTTTGGCATGGCTGTAGGTCATTCAGTGAGCCTATCGTATTTATATTTCATGGATAAGCTCATATGTCTATGTGAGTAACGTACATGTGGTAATAATAATCTTTCATCTGAATGGCCGTGTTGCACACGTTTATGAATAAAATAAGCAAGGCTCTTAGGGAAAGCAATACGGGAACGCGAGTAGGACTGGAAGGTTCTTCAAACCCTGGGTAATACATCTCCCCTAGTCGTTGACAAACCCCTCACATAGACATCTCCTTCATCTAGCCGCTCCTTATAGCTAGGTCTATATCCGTTAATCCAAACATATCCCCATGGGAATATCTCTCTATCTATCTATTTTGTACCATGTCCCCATAAGGGAATAACAGATCTTAGATGTCGTCTTCCGGGCAAGCTGCTCCACCAAATTTGTCTCTCTGATTATACCACATACTGATATATCATTGAAATTCGCATACATGGGAAAAGATGAAGCACTAGACAGGTCAGACCCTCTTCTTGGATAACATAGCAATGGGCTCGGAGATATAGTTTTTGCGTGGGCTAATCTAGGTTTAGGCAGGACGCAGATCAAGATCTTGAGCCAAGGCCTTAGACACGATTTCAAGAGGAAAGTTGAGGAAGGTGGTAACTCCCCTCATATTCAAAACAACTTTATCATACACCATGGATGCCTCTTCTGCAGTATTGAATGTCCCCAACCATAACCTAGCTCATTGTCCGGTTGAATCCCTTATTTCAGCTACAAATTTACCCCAAAGTCACCTCTGACCTCCTCTGTAACGCTTTCTAGGAGCTTTTTCAATACAACCATGGTGTTTTTGTTCTGACCTAATTAATCCTGAAGATGTCTCCATGGGTTGTGAGTTTGAATGGATGCTTGTATTTCCATTCATATTAGATCTTAAAACAATCTCCTCATCGTCCCTGCGGCTTGAAGCAGCAAGTGAAACCATACAGGAGAAGTTGTTGGTGATAGAGGCATCTCCAAGTAATGCATGAAAACCCTACAGAATTTCCTTCATCATTTCCTAATATAAACATGGCCCATACGCTCTCCAAAATCCTATCTCCAAATTCCCAACCCTATTGGCCGTCAATCAATAGAAAAAATATACTTTCCAGTCCAGAACTATGGCTTGTCCAGATTATTAATTAGGGCACTTACATTACTTTTTTATGCCACCATCCTTCCTTAGTAGCTCAAGGTTTCAATGAGAAAATGGCATTTGAACACGTTTCCACACTAGATAGGGGATTGCAACATATTGTTTAAACTGATGCAAAGTTACACAGCTTTGACTAAGATCCAACATAAAATCCTCTTCAACCAAAAAATGAAAACCCTAAGAAAATTCTGCAAATGCTGAAATAACAATTTCTTTGTGGTATGGTCTAATAATTAAAAAAATCAAACCCATCTTTCCATAACCCTGTAAAATACAAAACCCTCTTCAACTAAAAAATGAAACCCTAAAAAAACTTTACAAATTCTGAAAGAAAAAATGGTGAAATTGGGTTAAGGATTGAAAACCTTGATGAGTAGATCACGATCCATTCAACGCTTCTCTTTGGTATGCTTAACTTCTAATTAATTTCAACCTCTGCAACTTCAAATAGTTTAGGAGAACCCCAACCAAAATTTTCAATGATATACCCTAATGTCCATCCATTCTCGTTTCATAGTGTTTGTTTTGGTTTTTATTTTTTAATCCATCCATTCGCGCATCCATTCCCGTTTCATTGTGTTTGCTTTGCTTTTTATTTTTTTTATTTGTTAATATTACATATATTATAATATTTAGTTATAATATGTTATTATTATTTGTACATTGTTTTATTATTATATTATATATTGTTATATTATAATATTTAGTTATAATATATTATTACTATTTATACAGTGTTGTATTATTATATTATATTATATATTATTATATTATATTACATATTGTTTAATTTGAATGTTTTGTATGTTAAATGTTTTAATAATATAGTTTTTATATTTTTATATATAGGAATTGCATGTAGTAATATATTGTATATTGAGTTATATATTGTAATATAAAACTATATCTATATTTTCAAGTATTTTTTTTATTTTTTTTGGGTAAGTTCATAAAGATACTAGGTATAAATATGAAAAGAAATCACATTCCATGGTTTTCATTGAAAAATTACTGCTATGCATGCTTACCATCAACACAAGTTAAGCAAACAAAATGCAGATCCACACTAACACTAAGATCAAGAGTCGAGAAAGTAGTATCAAATTTCAAGTCTTTGATCTTGCAAAAAACTGAACCATAAAGGTAAGGAAGCTATGTGCTTCCATGAGAGTATTAAACTTCTGCTAAAGCCTTTGTGATTTGCTAGCACCGAATTAGAGAGAACATGCTTGTTCTAGAAATGGTATTGTTCTTAGTAGACTAGAGCCGTCATTTCCCTCTATCTGTCATCATTTATCACACTGCTTCCTGCATTGTTAGCTCCACTGATATTTTGCAACTACATACAAATCACTAGATCCGCTAGAATCACTAGGTCCATAGAAGAACCCACCAGTCAAGCACTCAAGCACAGTCCTTATAACGAGCTTTTAATATACTAGGCCATAGGGCAGATTATACATTCATGTCAACTCTTGAAAGAGTGCAAAAGCAGAAGAAAAACCTGCTAACGCTGAGGAGGGGGGAATGTCTATTGAGTGAAGTAAAAGGCCTTCTCTATAATTTGATTGATCCATCTTGCTAAGGCTGACCCTTCACCACACTTCCTGCTATGTGGTCGATGTGCAACACAACTATGGACCGTCTAACACAATAGGTATCGGGATGGCCTCGAAGAAATGATCCCATATAAGACATGTATTGAAAAATAATCTAAGTTATAAACTATTAATGTTACAATTTACTAAATTTTAACACTGCAGATGGATTCGGAGACCCCCTGGGTATCCGAATCCATCTGCAGTGTTAAAATTTATTAAATTGTACAAATTCATTATCAAAATTATAATTTTCCACTGCTGGAATGACACAACTAAAAATGACTACATAAATGACCAATTGTTATGTGGTCATTTTTTGTTTAGTTCTTATCTCATGACCAAATTGGTCATTTATCTCGGTCATTTTTAGTTTATTTCTTATCTTGTGACCAAATTGGTCATTTAGCTTGGTCATTTTTAGCCAATTCACTTAAAATTTTTCAATTTTGGTCATTTATCCCTTGAAAAAGCTTTGGTGACCAAATTTTTTGGTCACCTGGTCACTTATCTCTCATTTTGTACTAGTGTACTATTGTATGTGGATGACCTGTTTGTAACAAGTGAGGATGGGTTGATTGCCGACACCAAGAGGAAGCTTGCTACCGAGTTCGAGATGAAGGACTTGGGGATGATGTACTATTTCCTAGGCATGGAGGTGTGGCAGAGTGCAGATGGAATCTTCATTGGACAAGGGAAGTTTGTAGTAGAGATCCTGAAGGGGTTCGGAATGATGGACTACAAGGCCATGGCCACACCTATGGCATCGAACCTGAAGATTCTATATGATGCTTCATCTGATCCGGTTGATGTCACTGTGTATCATCAAATTATTGGGTCCTTGATGTACCTAACGAACACTATACCAGATATTTGATTTGTGGTGAACACATTGAGCTAGTTCCTGACAGATCCCAGAGGTGTTCACCTGGTTGTTGTAAAGCATATTATGAGGTACCTGAAGGGTACAATTGATTATGGGCTCAAGAATGATGCGAATCAAAAGTTTAACTTGCAGGGTTATGTTGATTTTGACTAGGCTGGCAGTGTTATAGATAGGAAGAGCACATCTGGGTGATGCTTCACTATGGGATCAGGTGTGATCTCTTGGTTTAGCAAGAAGTAGTCCTACGTAGCACTGAGTACAACCGAGGCAGATTATGTTGTAGCTTGTTCGGCTAGTTGTGAGGCAGTATGGCTCCGAAAGCTACTATCCGAGTTATTTGATCTCCCACTGGAGGCTACTAGTATCTTTTGTGATAACTAGAGTTTGAAGTTGTCTGAGAACCCGATGTTTCTTTACAGGTCGAAGCACATTGAGATCAAATATCACTATATTAGGGATATGGTGCAGAGAGGAGCAGTGAAGCTCCTGTATGTTGTGACGGATGAGCAGGTCGCAGATGTGTTGACGAAACCACTAGCCAAAGTGAAGTTTGAGTACTTGAGAGAGAGGCTTGGTGTTCTTCATATTGACGACACTTCAAAAAAGAAGTGATGGACACATTTGTAGGATCCATTCCAAGCATGGTGAGAGGAGGATCCTTCCCATGGCTATGGATGTAAGCGTTGGATGATGAGCATCAGGATGATGCTCCAGTTAGTGCTTTGTATATGAATCATGTTGGACGATTTGATCAATTTGATCATGTATTTGTATATGCATCATGTTGGATGGTTTGATCAGTTTGATCATGTATTTGTATATGCATCATGTTGGATGCTTGATATGATCAGTTGGATCATGTATTCGTATATGTATCAGGTAGATGCACTGTATGATCAGGTGGATCATGTAATTATGTATGATCAGGTAGATCATGTACTTATGTATGCATCGGGTGGATGCATTGTATGTATCAGGTTGATGCATTGTATATATCAGATGGATGCATTGTATGATCAGGTGGATCATGTATGATGATATGAATCAGGTAGATACTTTGTATGCATCAGATGGATATATTGTTTGATCAGGATGATGTTATGATGATGATCAGGATGATCATAGACGACGAGCTTCAGGATGTTGCTCCAGATGATATGCATTAGGATGATGCTATGATGATGATTAGGTTGATCATGTGATGATGTAGATCAGGATGATGTATGGTGAGTATCAGGTTGATACTCTGTGGTCGTGGACAGGTTGTGCAGGTAGCATAGAAAAGACCCTTTAAAATCTGCACAGGTAAAGCGGTGTGCTCGTAAAAGCATGGGATGCTCTATTGAGATCCAGGCAGGTAGAGCGGTGTGCTCGTAACATCCTGAGATGATCTGAGTAGGTTTTGCTACAGTTTCGCATAGAAAATATCCTTTCAAATCTAGATAGGTAGAGTGGTGTGCTTGTAACAACCTGGGATGCTCTATCAAGATCCAGATAGGTAGAGCGCTGTGTTCGTAACATCGTGGGATGCTCTAAGTAGGTTTTGTGAAAGTTCACATAGAAAAGATCCTTTAAAATCCGGACAGGTAGAGCAGTGTGCTTGTAACAGCCTGGGATGCTCTATCGAGATCCAGATAGGTAGAGCAATGTGCTCGTAACATCCTAGGATTCTCTCAGTAGGTTTTGTGAAGGTCAACATGTAAAATATCCTATAGTCTGCACTAGGTTTTGTTGACGCACGTAATCAGTCGTAGGTTCCACTGTATGGCCACTGATGATGAAGACCTATAGGTGGTGGGCCTACATCCAGCATGAAAAAGGGCTGGCTCTGTACAACTTCCTATGACGAGTAGATCAGAGATTGACTAAGATAGCAGTAGCCGTGACAATGACGATGATTCAGAGAAGAAGACTTGTGCTAGCAGATCTGTGTCGAGAAATACCTTCCTAGTTAAGAGGGAGTGTTGATGTAATTGTAACTTCGGAATGTATTTCACCTATGTATATTGTAATCCTATAGAGATGTTATTATTCCTCTATACGGAAGTGTCGACATTTGTATTGACAAGTGTCGCAACTTGCATGTGATGGGTTATTAGACCACCAAGTGTGGGGTCGGACCTGATGAGTATTACCATGGGTTTATTAGACTTAGTTAGACAAGTCAGCTCTGCTAGTTTATTAGGCAGGTCAAGTCATGTATAAATAGAGTGCGGGAGGCACTCTATTTGATCACTTCATTATTCACTTCTACACTCTCCAAAAAGTGGCGCATAAGTGAGGAAGGAGTAGTAGCTACTAGGAGGACTATCTCTTGTACTTGGGTTGTATCATTGCTATTTCTATCTCTAAGGAAGTTGTGGGGTTTTTCATGTTGATGTATATGTAACTTCGGAATGTATTTCACATATATGTATATTGTATTCCTATAGATATGTTATTATTCCTCTATACGGAAGTGGTTGTATTCCTATAGAGATGTTATTATTCCTCTATAGAGAAGTGTTGTCATTTATATTGTAAGTGTCGTAACTTATACTTGATGGGTTATTAGACCACCTTGTTGGGGTCAGCCCTGTATAAGTTATGTGGGTCAAAGGGTTGTTAGACCACCCTATTGGGGGTCGGCCATGTGGGTCAAAGGGTTATTAGACCACCCTAGTGGGGGTCGACCCAGTCAACATTATGTTAAGTGGTTAAGTTGAGGCCGACCTAGTTGAGTAAAGTTCAAGTCAAGTTAGTGTATAAATAGAGAGTGTGTCTCTCTCATTTTACACATTCTATTCTCTCACTCACACTCTGGAGAGTGGTGCACTTATGGAGGAGGAGGATCTACTGCTAGGAGAAGACTATCTCTTGTATTCTGGTTGTATCATTGCTCTATCTATCTCTAAGGAAGTTATTGGAGTTTTTCACCTTTATGGTTTTCCCCAAGTAAACTCTATGTCTCTTGTGTGCTTGCATTATTGTGTCCATGATTGATATGCTATAGATTTGCTGTACATGTTGTTCTCTCAATTAAGATCCTAGATCAGATTGAAGTAAATTCTGAAAATTTAACATGGTATCAGAGCTAGCCTGAAAGAAGGCATGATATGGCATGTATGACACTTGTTGCACTTACGATGCTAGGGCTTGATATTGCAAAAACCAGTCATCGTAGCACTTTCTCTATAAATCCGTTTTGGCAGAGTTTTTGGATCTGAATCTTTTACAAGCCGAATATCAACTCCCCATGTACCTTGTGTCCAAAGGACAACCTCTAATTCGTTGTACTTTGTGATTTAAGATCTATACAATATAGGGTTTTTGCCTCTTCCAGATCTGATTCAAAATCAGGTGACCTTGGGAAAAAGGTCATAACATGGGCTAGGAAGCTCCAAATAAAATTTTGTAAAAATTGATAGGTATTACACAGAGTTTACTATCTCAGGAAAAAATTTTAGAGGACGAAGGTGAACCAATGACACCTGGCATGCTGTACAAGTTTGCTCTCTTGTATTATCCCATAAACAAGTCACGTTGCAACACTTGGAATAACTCTCTCTCAGAGAATCCAATTGCGGTTAGACCTATTGGGATGGAAAGATAACAGGTCGGGATATCTCAACAAAATTTTTCAAAGGCCGAAGTTGAACTAGTGACATGTGGCATGTCGTACAAGTTCGCTCTTCTGTATTATCCCATAAACAGGTCACGTTGCGACACTTGGCATAACTCTCTCTCAGAGAATCCAATTGAGTTCAAACCTATTGGGATGGAAAGATAACAGATCAGGCTATGTCAAGAAAAGTTTTCAGACCTCGTGGATCGAAAAGTTCAGAGTTACACCAGAAACAATCAGTTACATATTTCTGTCAAAAAAGAATTATTTTTTAGTACCTTCATTCATGGCTTCCGGAATTTAGGGCTTGGGAGAAAGTTGGAATTTTTGTAATCGGAGACCATGGCTGGATGCTACTCATCAAAATCAAAATTTAGAGACCAAGATCAGATTTTTTGGTTGGGTAGAAGGCCAAGCTTGATCAAACCCCAGTTCGGGACTTTGATCGGAAAGATGGAAAATTAGGGCTTCTACAAAAAATTGGAATTTTGGAAATCTGTGACCACGGCTGGAAGCTCCTCAGAAAAATCGAAGCTTAGAGTTTTGAATCAAATATTTTGGTTGGGTGAAGCTCCGGGAAACTCAAACCCTAATTCAAGGTCCTCCCGAGTGAATCCGGAAATCTAAAAGGCAATTTCGAGGGGTGAAACTTTGCAGTTTTCAAATTCTGAATATACCAACTTGATCAGCTCATCAAGGCGCATATTTCTATCCTTTTGAAAGTTTTAAATTCAAAGTTTGAATTTTTGGGGTTCTTTGACAAACCCTAATCCAAGTCTAGGTTCAGTTCTAACAAATCAAGTGGATTGGGTTAATCCTAGAAGAAGATGGATTGGTCACCTACATAAGTGAAGAAGTTCCTGTCTCAGAGGGAGATGAGGCTAAGGCCTTCCATAAGAAGATTACAAGCAATCTTGACAGGTATGGCTTACAGGTATGTTTCATGGTTAGGTTTATCATATGTTTGTCTTCATATCATTACAGTACAATCTTGATTAATTACTGGACTTGTCGTATCACCTTAATAGAAGATATTCATTGATTAAGGTTTTGACAGTTATGATTGTACTAATGCATTGTGGGTTGTATGAGGTTTATGTTGTTCGCTAACATAAAAGGTACACCAAGAAAGACAAATCATGTTCTACTTCAAGAACATATGATCATGGTGACATGAAGATAAAGAATCATCAATTTTCATGGATCACATAGAAGATCTACTTTCGAGGTATGTATAACTTGGTCCTACAATGGTTAACCTATGAGACATGCAGGTTACTAGCACATGTCACTGAAGAGAACCAGAAGAAATTATGCGGGCATGTTAGACATAACTAGCTAGCATGCTAATCCAGGTATGTTTTTACTATATCATGCTAGAATCCTACCTTATGTTAGGATCTTATATTGTTGTGTTGTTGATAGTGATTATTCATGAAGTCATAGGTTTGAATAATCATGGTTGGATGCACATTATGTTTCTTACCATAATTGATGATATGACTAACCAGAAGAATCATGAAGGTATAGGTTTGAATAATCACCGGTTTTATGCATATTATATCTCTTATCTTGATTGATGATTCAACTAACCAGAAGAGTCCTATGATCAAATAAGAATGTGTATGAGTAAAAGAAGACTTCCCTGAAACCTTGAATACTAATGTTTATTATCTGTGAATGATCATGAATATACATGTTTAAGATTATTGTGTTTTGATAGTATTAAGATTATACTAATAAATGTGTGATTATGTATGAGACCTCAAGGATAACACAATGATGATACTAATAAGTATGCATAGTGATTAAGGATGGATGTAAGTTCAAGTACAGGTAATCCAGGAAGCAAAGATCAAGAGGGAGCACACTCCAGTTGTTCCTACAAGAAAGCAAAGGAGCACACTTCAGTAGTTTCTGCAAGGATGCAGATATTCAGAGGGAGTTGACCACTTCTCACAATCCACATAAGAATGGAGTTGCAGAAAAGAAGCAAAGACTGAGAGGGAGTCAACCCAACAAACAAACAAAGATAAGTATTTGAATTGTCATTACTTGCATATTTTATTGTTTAAACAATACTGTTCAATAATGTATATACTGATGTTCCTAGAATTAGGTTGTGTATTATGCATATTAGAATAATTGCATTGATGAACAGTATACTACTAATATGCATGGGTAAGTGGCCTATGGCACTGTACAACATTCCATTGCTACTTATCTAGAATGAAACCTCTTTGCTGACATGTTGGGAGTTGTGCACACTCTTAACAATGTTCTGGTAGAGATTGGAAGGCATCTAGAAAGTTACGGGATATGGATAAATGTTGTATTGAAGCATTGGCTAAGATAATTGCATGACTGTATGACATATTTCTTTATGTGTAAGAATTTGTTCTGAAAAATATGAGATGTTTTCTAATCATGCAATTTAACTTGTTGTGTAGGAAAGATTGTATGCCATCACCTACAAAAGAAGAACTACAACATTTGTTCAGCAACAAAATTATCTATTGAAGATATTGAAGTTCTCAGGATATGGGAAGAATGCCATGATCCGTCGATCATGAAGAATGATGTTTGGGATGTAGTCCCAAGACCTGAAGGGAAGTTTGTTATGACTTCCATATGGATCTATCAAGATCAAGCATGCTATAGATGGCAGCATAGAGAAATATAAAAGTGATGAAATAGAAGATACACAAGATGGATTGCAAGACAACTTTCTTGAATGGTGTAGTTGAAGAAGAAGTGTATGTGGAGCAGCCACTTGGTTCTGAGACACATGACAGGGAGTCATATATGTGCAGAAATTGGGTATGATGCACCACTTTCTAGGTATGGAGGTGTGGTAGAGTGCAGATGGAATCTTCCTTGGACAAGGGCAGTATGCAGTAAAGATCTTGAAGAGGTTTGGAATGATGGACTACGAGGCTATGGCATCGAACCTGAAGCTTCTGTGTGATGCTTCATCTGAACCGGTTGATGTCACTATGTATCATTAGATGATTGGGTCCTTGATGTACCTGATGAACATGAGACTAGATATTTGCTTTGCGGTGAACACATTGAGCCAGTTCCTGACAAATCCGAGGAGTGTTCACCTGGTTGCTGTAAAGCATATTCTGAGGTACCTGAAGGGTACAGTTGATTATGGGCTCAAATATGATGCGAATCAAAATTTTAACCTGCAGGGTTATGTTGATTCGGATTGGGCTGGCAGTGCTGCAGATAGGAAGAGCACATTTAGATGCTGCTTTAGTATGGGATCGGGTATGATCTCCTGGTTTAGCAGGAGGCAGTCCTACATAGCACTGAGTACAGCTGAGGTATAGTATGTTGCGATGGATGAGAAGGTTGCAGATGTATTTACCAAGCCGTTGGCCAGAGTGCAGTTTGAGTACTTCAAAGATAGGCTTGGTGCACTTCAGATCGAGGTTCATTCCAAAGGGAAGTGATGTTTTCAGAAGATGCAGATGTACATGAGATTTTCTGACGTGGTTGATGTGTTCTCCCATGGTCGTGATGTAATTGTTGAGCCATTCTCACATGGTGGTAGATGTGTTCTCCCATGGTGTAGATGTAAGGGCTGGAGCCATTCTCACATGGTGGTAGATGTGTTCTCCCATGGTGAAAAAGTAAGGGCTGGAGCCTTTCCCGAATGGTGGTAGATGTGTTCTCCCATGTTGGTGGTGTAAGTACTGGATGATTTGCATCTGGGCTGTGCTTCGTGGACGATGAGATGATCTGAGGAAGACGATGCTATGATGATCAGGAGTATCATGGATGATGAGCATCAGGACGATGCTCCAGTTACTGCTCTATATGTATATGTACGCATCATGTTGGATGCTGGATATGATCAGTTGGATCATTTATATGTATATGTATATGTATGCATCATGTTTGATGTTGGATATGATCAGTTGGATCATTTGTATGTATTTTGTATATGCATCATGTTGGATGCTTGGACCATGTATCTGTATATGTATCAGGTGGATACCCTATATGATCAGGTGTATCATGTATTTGTATTTGTATCAGGTGGATACACTGTATGATCAGGTGGATCATGTATTTGTATTTGTATCAGGTGGATACACTGTATGATCAGGTGGATCATGTATGATGATATGTATTAGGTAGATACTTGATATGCATCAGGTGGATGCATTGTATGATCAGGATGATCATTATGATGAGCTTTAGGATGTTGCTCCAGATGATATGTATCAGGATGGTATAGTGATGATGATCAGTGTGATCATGAGCATCAAGATGATGCTTTGTGCGATGATGATCCGTTGGATCATGAGTATCAGGTTGATACTTGGAGGTCAGAGATGATATGTGGCAGGTTGTGCAAATAACATGTAATCAGTCCTGGGAGATCTTGCCGGTCGTGCTGCGGCACATAAATGTTCCTGGGATACTCTTTCCGGTATTGCTATGTAGTATGTAATTAGTCCTCAGATATCTGATAGGTTGAGCTGTGTGCTCGTAATCAGTCCTGGGATGAGGTATTACTACAGAGACATGTAATCAGTCCTGGAGATCCAAGAGGTTGAGCTGTGTGCTTGTAATTAGTCCTGGGATGTTCTCTAAAGGTTTTGTCTATCCACATGTAATCAGTCCTAGAGATCTGAGAGGTTGAGCTGTATGCTCGTAATAAGTCCTGGGATGCTCTTTAGAGATCTTGCCGGTCGTGTTGCGGCACATAAATGTTCCTGGGATGATCTTTAAAGGTATTGTGGAGGAGATGCATGTAATCAGTCTTGGGAGATCTTGCCGGTCGTGCTTAGGCACATAAATGTTCCTGGGATACTCTTTCCGGTATTGCATCCGCACATAAAATTAGTCCTGAGAGGCCACCTCTATCAAACCGTTCGCACAGATGATGAAGACCTGCAGGTGGTGGGCCTACATCTAGTATGAAAAAGGACTAGCTCTGTAGAACTTCCTATGACGAGTAGATTTAGAGATTGATTGAGATAGCAGCAGCAACGACGATGAAGATGACTTATGCTAGAAGACCTGTGTCGAGAAATACCTTCCTAGTTAAGAGGGAGTGTTGATGTATATGTAAATTCGGAATGTATTTCACATATATGTATATTGTATTCCTATAGAGATGTTATTATTCTTCTATATGGAAGTGGTTGTATTCTTATAGAGATGTTATTACTCTATACGAAAGTGTCATCATTTATATTGTAAGTGTCATAACTTATACTTGATGGGTTATTAGACCACCTTGTTGGGGTCGGCCCTGTATAAGTCATGTGGGTCAAAGGGTTATTAGACAAACCTATTGGGGGTCGGCCATGTGGTTCAAAGGGTTATTAGACCACCCTAGTGGGGGTCGGCCCAGTCAGCAGTATGTTAAGTGGTTAAGTTGAGGCTGACCTAGTTGAGTAAAGGTCAAGTCAAGTTAGTGTATAAATAGAGAGTGTGTCTCTCTCATTTTACACATTCTATTCTCTCACTCACACTTTGGAGAGTGGCGCACTTGTGGAGGAGGAGGCTCTACTGCTAGGAGAAGACTATCTCTTGTATTCTGGTTGTATCATTGCTCTATCTATCTCTGAGGAAGTTATTGGGGTTTTTCACCTTTATGGTTTTCCCCAAGTAAACTCTGTGTCTCTTGTGTGCTTGCATTATTGTGTCCATGATTGATATGTTGTAGATTTTCTATACATGTTGTTCTCTAAGTTAAGATCCTAGATTAGATTGAAGTAAATTCTGAAAATTTAACATTTCACCTTTATGGTTTTCCCCAGTGAAACTCTTTGTGTCTATTGTCTCATGTGATTGCTTGTTGTGATTGATATGCTTGATATGTTGTACATGTTATTCTCTTAGTAAAGATCCTAGAGTATATTGAATTAATGCTCAAAAATTAACAAAGGGAATGAAGAAAGAAAACCCAAAACCTATTTATTATCATTATGCTAGAAAAAATACTCTTATAGAGGTCTACAATGATAAAGTCAAATATCACTATCAAACTTTTTGGAGCACAACTTTGTGTCTTTTTCAAATATATTTACTAATTAATATACCTAGGAATTTGTACCCTTTTAGAAGTTATAGAGGTGCACTATTATGGGGCAGTGTGATCCTCACAATGGTTGTCCTCATAATACATCAAATCATCGATGTTTAGTTTCAAAAGTGTCCCCGTTGTCTCAACAAGATGAGGAAAAGAAGTCTGAAAAAAAAAGGGGGAAACCAACTTTTCCTTATTAGGAATCTAATCTTTGTTCACAACAAGATATCAATATGTAGAAGGTGCCTTAATGAGCAAGTGCAAATATCCAAAAATTTGTCTTCAATAATAGGCTATCAGAAATATGGAATAATATCTATAAGATGAGTCAACTAAATTTATTCTTCATTCAAGGGAGGTTCGCAAAGTTTTAAGTTACTCACATTGATCGCATTATAAATACCAAGATGGAAAGGAAAATAGCCTATAAGCATTATCATTGACTTATTGGATAATAGTATATGGACCACACTTGAGAGATTTCATCTTATGATGGCATTGGTTTTTAAATTGTTGTTTTCCCGACTACAACTAAACATGGTCCACACATGGTCCACAACTTGGAAGTGCATGGGAACTCAATGGTAACCCTAAAAATCCTTATAACATGCCTAGGATGCTTAGGTTGTCTTGGTTACTTTATCATCAATATAGGCCAAATTATCCAAAAGAGAGGATGTTTTATGTTGCTTATATTAGCTGGTGGGAAGAGGATGGATGTTGGCGAGTGATATGTAGTTCATATGGGGTGATAGCTTAGTACCTATAAAATTTCTTAAGGGTGAAAATTTAGTAAAATCGTTGGCAAAGTGATTGTAGCTATGTTTCAAGACTTATAAGTAGGTGTCCCACTGTTTATTGTTAGTATAGTGCATATGGAGGCATGAACAAGGATATGATTCAGTGGCTTCAATGGCTTAGTTTGGCCATCGGATGTGATGCACCTGCAACAATTAATTAATAAAAATATGCGAAATAGCAGAAATGACAGAACTCAAAATCACTTTTATATTGATCACAGGCCACTTCGAGGCGGCAACCTCCTATGAGCAAGCTCAATACAAATAACTTCACGGTGCCTTCATAGGTCTCAGCACACACTTATATACTAAGTCTAGGCGCCAATACTATGGGTCAAAACCATGGGCCACTACAAACTATGGATCAACAATACTACGGGCGACTTACAAAGCATATGCGCCAACAACAATAACATAAACTATTGATCAACAAATACTATGGGACGTCTTACAAAGCATATGCGTCCAACAACAATATACTAACAAAGTAAAGACATGGGTTCCTAACATCCCCTCCCCCTTAAAAAAATATTTGTACTCAAAGCTTTAGATGTGGAAATTGTTGTTGAATATGAAGGAGTGGTTCCCATGTAGCATCCTCTGGTTGCATCTCGTGCCACTGAATTAAGACCTCTGTGATAGAGCGAGAGTGAAGCTGACGAGTGCGCTGATTGAGGATGGCCTCCGGATCCAAAAGGATGGATCCTTCATTATCCAGTTCAGGTAAAATCGTTTGTCCACTGATGTTGGTGCCAAGAACTTTCTTCAGACAAGAGACATGAAAGACTGGATGAATGCGGGAAGAAGGAGGAAGTTCCAATTTATAAGCAATGGACCCAATCTTTTGAAGAATCCAATATGGCCCATAGAACTTTGGAGCGAGCTTATGATGCCCTTTGAGTTTCAGGGAAGACTGCTTGTACGGCTGGAGACGAAGAAAAACCATATCGCCGACTTGAAAAGTGCACTCAGAACGGTGCTGATCAGCTTGTTGCTTCATGCGATTTCTTGCCATGTGAAGATTGTCCCGCAAAATGCGAAGAATCTGATCACGGTTTCGAAGAACCGTGTCAACTTCCTGAACTGGTGAACTGGTGGGGGTGTATGGAAGAAGAACTGGAGGTGCCTGACCATAGATTTCTTCATATGGGGTCATTTTAGAGGCAGTGTGGTAAGAGGTATTGTACCACCATTCAGCGAGAGGGAGCCACTTTGCCCACTGATGTTGTTGTTCAGAGGTGAAGCAACGAAGATAAGTTTCCAAGCATTTATTGATAATTTCAGTCTGACCATCTGTTTGTGGGTGATACCCGAAATCATCTTCAGTTTGGTGCCAGTGTGACGAAATAGTTCAGTCCAAAAATGACTGGTGAAAGTCGCATCATGATCCGAGACAATGGAAGAAGGGATGCCATGAAGATGAAAGATCTAGTCCCAGAAAATTTGAGCGATCAACCACAACGAGAATCACTGTCTTCCCTCCAGATTTAGGGAGCGCTTCAATGAAATCCATAGAAATATCTATCCAAATCCGTGTAGGTATGGGCAAGGGTTCGAGCAATCCTGGAAGGAGTGTTGTTTCACCCTTATTGCGCTGGCAGGTATCACATTCAGCCACCATCTATTGAATTGTCCTTTTCATGCCCTGCCAAAAGAAGTTACGTCGTGCCCCTTCATACGTTTTGAGGAACCCGGAGTGCCCTGCCGATGGAGAAGCATGGAGTTCATAGAAGACAGCCTGTTGAAGATCTATGCTCTGGGGAAGCACCAGATGACCCTTGTATCTCTGAGAAGCACCATCCCAAGAGTAATGTGGTACAGCACAAGGGTTGTTGGTCAAGCGTTGGATAATTTGAGATAAGGAAGAGTCATTGACATAACCCTGTTGAACAGATTGCAACCAATTTGGAACAGGCATAGAAATAGCTGAAAGAGAACCTTGGGCATCAAATGTGCGAGAAAGAGCATCTGCCACAATATTGTCTTTACCCTTATTGTAAGTGATCTCATAGTCATAACCCATGAGTTTTCTAACCCATTTCTATTGTGCGGGGAGGAGACATGCTGTTCCAAGAAATATTTCAGATTCTGGTGATCAGTCTTGATGCAGAAATGATTCCCTAATAGGCATGGGTGCCACTTCTGTACTGCATGCAAAATAGCCATCATTTCCTTCTCATAGGTAGAGGCAGCTAAATTCTTACCTGAAAGGGATTTGCTGATGAACGCAATGGGGTGTTCATCTTGAAGGAGAACAGCACCAAGTCCATTGCCACAAGCATCACTCTATATAGTGAAGGGCTTGGAAAAATTGGGCATAGCTAGAACAGGTGTAGTACACATAGCTTGTTTTAGTTTGTCAAATGCACACTGAGCAGCATGTGTCCATGTAAAAGCATCCTTTTTCAATAGAGGAGTTAATGGAGCTGCAATCTTCCCATAATCCTTGACAAACTTGCGGTAGTATCCAGTCAACCCCAAAAAACCATGAAGGCTCTTGAGTGTCTGAGGATGCGGCAAATTGTTCATGGCATCGATTTTGGCAGGATCCACGTGAACCCCTTGTACTGAGACAATGTGCTCGAGATACTCAAATTCCTTTTGTCCAAAAAAACATTTAGACTGCTTGGCATGGAGATGATGGTCAGAGAAAAGTTGCATGACAAGATCCAGATGCTGGAGATGTTCATCCCATGTTTTACTGTAGATGAAGATATCATCAAAGAATACCAGAATGAATTTCCGCAAGTAGAGTCGAAATATTTTATTCATTAATTCCTGGAATGTGGAAGGAGCATTAGTGAGGCCAAAGGGCATGAACAAAAACTCATAATGGCCATCATGTGTGCGGAAAGCTGTTTTAGGGATATCATCCTCATGAACCCGAATTTGATGATACCCAGAACGAAAATCCAACTTGGAGAAAAAGTGAGCCTTGTGAAGCTCATCAAGAAGCTCATCAACAACAGGAATTGGAAACTTATCCTTGATGGTGAGGTGATTAAGTGCTCGGAAGTCAATGTAGAGGCACCATGACCCATCTTTTTTGCGGACAAGAATAACTGGAGAAGAAAAGCAACTAGTGCTTGGGAAAATAATACCTTGCTTTAATAAGTCCCGAACAAGCATTTCAATCTCCATTTTTTGGTGAAATGGGTAGCAATAGGGCTTGATGTTGGGAAGAACGCTGCTAGGAAGGAGCTGAATACGATGGTCTTCTGGCCTAGAAGGTGGCAATCCCACTAGTTCAGCAAAGACACCTGTATATCGATCCAGAATTTGTTGTAGATCCAAAGCAGTAGTGGAGACCACTGAAGGTTGCATCTGAATGGAATGGAGCTGAGCAATGACACCATGTGAATTCTTCTTGAGGAGTTTTTCCATGTGATGTGAATTGATGATGCTGAGAGAGCTTGGTTGTAATCCTATCAAGGTGTGTTTTTGGCCATTGAGGAAAAACTGCATCCAAACTTCAGCAAAATCCCATAAGATAGGGCAAAGTGTGCGTAGCCATTGAGCGCCCAAAACCACAACACATTTGCCTAAGGTCAAGGCAAACATGTCAGAGCGCAAGGTATAATCTCCCATAGAGATACGCACATTTCGACACTTCCCTTTGCAAGGTAAGGTGCCCCCATTGGAAACCATGACTTCAAAGTTGGAGCAAGGATGGATAAAACAATCAGCTTGTTTGGCGATCTGAGGGTCAATGAAATTATGAGTGCTACCAGAATCAATGAGTATTGTAAGAGGAAGATTCTTGATGTAACCCCTGACCCGCATTGTTTGGGGGGTGGTGATTCCAGCTAAATCATGGAGAGATATCTCTGGCTGGTCATCCTGAGAGGGAGGGTCAATAGGAAGTTCCTGAATGTCGACCGGAGCATCCAGTGTTTCTGGATCTTTGTCACCAATTTCAGAGGCAGGCAAAGAATCCGCATCTAAGAGATAGAGCTTTTGCTGAACACATCTATGTCCCCGAGTGAATTTCTCATCACAATTATAGCAAAGCCCCTTTTCTCTGCGTGCTTGCATCTCTGTTTCAGACAAACGCTTGATAGGAGTTGGTCGACGAGCTTGCGGTATAGGTGGTCATTGAGAACCCATATTTCGGAAGGGAACAAAAGTGGGCTTGGAGCGTTGTTGGGTTGCAATCTTGTCTTCTTCCAACTTAGCCAACCCTAGGGCTTCCATCATTGTGTTGGGACAAAACATTTTGACCTCAGAGCGGATGGCATCCTTTAGACCATTGATAAAACAACTCCGGTAAAAGTCATCAGACAATCCTTCGGTGTGGTTGGCTAGATTCTCAAATTTGGTTTGATACTCTTTCACAGTTCCAATTTGGTGAAGTTTAGTGAGGACTCCTGTGAATTCATCAAAAGCACTAGGACCAAATCAGTGCAAAAGGAGCTGGCAAAAGTTTGGCCATTTGGGCTCTAGATGAGCCTTGATGTACCAACGGTACCATTGAAGAGCGTCCTGTTCCAAATGAAAGGATGCCAACGGAACTTTGTTGACATCAAAAGTATTATGCAGATTGAAATACTGTTCTGCACGATAGATCCATCTAGTTGGATCGATACCATTGAAGCAAGAAAAATCAAGCTTCGAACCACGAAAATTGCTAGAAGAAGAGAACCCATTGTCTGATTGTAACACCCCCTTCCATGATTCCCTTGCACGGAAGGAAACGTTAACAACACACGGGCTTATTGTAAACTTAGCCCCAATAATTTTTGCACATAAATTCCTAACATTTTAAAACTTCTATATGCAGATTCGTTTCCATATAAAACACAGCGGAATGAACATGCTAACAAGCACTCAAACAGACAGTAATTGCAATCATATCAATCACAGCAGAGAATGATTCAACATACAGAGACCCAATCTCATTCGTATGCCATGCATGGATTCCATATTAATTCATTTCATGTAACAGTCACTAATTTCATTAAGCATGGACAATTTATCATACTGCATAAAACATGATGCATTTCCTTTCATTAACAGGAATAATTAATCCTTCAGATTAAATGCATTGCAAACACAGACTGTATATAGATTAATTCACAGAATACTTATCTTGAATTGTAACGGTCCAAACGACTGGCTATGGAAGGGCAACGTTCCTCCCAACCGTAGACCTCTGTCCAGCTTGTGTTCTTTCAGCTGAGAGGTCACCCCCGAGCTGGGCTGTGTATCCACTAAGGAGGGCTAGCTGGGTGCTCTCACAGCCATGGTTTCAGTCAAGCATCCAAGAGGATAGAGGAGGGTAATGCTAAGCCAGTGAGCTCAACCACAGAGCTACAGGCATCTCAAGTGAGCTCAACAGTTAGGCACCCACATTACCTACCACATCCAACACAAGGAAGATCCCCTTCTCTGTTACACAGTCCCTCAGGAAACTCTTCCCTCCAGTGCTCTTCAGGATGGGCATAGAAAGGTCCAGCTGCTGATCTTTGAGATCCTAGCCTTCACTGGGTTTATCAAGCACACCCAACCTCTGCATAGTCAATCCCAACTTGAGTTCTCACCATTCTGCTCACTAAACACTCAAATCCGTCACTCGTTTTCTGAGCTGCAAAAATTGGGTTTTCCCATTGATTTCGGGGTAGCTAATGCTCCCAAATTCACCCCAAGGTTCATGCTAATGGATCCCCCATTGGATTTCCCTGTCCCATGCCAAATCTGGACGTTTTTGGTCCTTCAAAATCGGGGTTCTCTCAAGGTCGCGTTTTTCTGGTTTCCTCACTATTGGCTCTCGTTTTTGGATGGGAATGATGCTAGGTAGGTTCACAATGGAATGGGGTGAGAATGAAGCAACCTCCCATGAGGTTGAGTGACTTCTTTCCCAATTAATCAGAGCCCATGCCCACCCATACGAATTTCAGGGCTGCCCATGCTCCATTGAAGCCATGGGCTGAAATCTCAACCACCTTCTTACAGCAGGCATTAATGTCACCTAGGGAAGTCAATGGGTTCTCATAATGACAAATGGCAGCCTAGGGTTTAATCCCATAGCCCCCTCACCACTCCCTAGTGGATACACGTGGCCCCTTCTCATTCATTGCCTCCATAGCCAGTTTTTGGGTATTTTATTTCAATGTTAAATATTTACATCAATTTACAATATCCCATGGCTTAATAGCACGTGGGTAACAAAATATCAAGCGTGTCTAATTTAAATAAAATCCGAGCATAAACTAGCGGGGCCTTGGCCTTGAGCTCCACGCTAGGGAAACATACATCGTGTGTTTACAATATTTACATTAGAGCCAATATTTCGTAAGGGTCGAAATTGGGGTATTACACTGATAAAGACACGGACTGTCGTTTGTTGTTCATAGCTGAATGTTCAAGATGGAGGCCGATAAATTTTTCATCTAGATCCTAGAGTTTGGTTTGGATGGCTGCAAGTGCGTCCTCCATGGTTTTTGCTCCTACACGGGTGACAACCATGGTTTTTTTTTTTTTTTTGGTTGACTGGGTAGGAAAACAAAAATAGAAACTACTTCAGTAAAGGAAAATCTAGACTTGGGAAAAAATCTGAAGGGTAATTGGGGTTTGACTAGGTTTTGGACACTGTTGAATAAACAGGGAAGCAAAAATGAGGATTTCAGAAGCGGGGTGAAAGAATGGGAAAATTTGGCAGAGGGGAACAAAGAAGCAGAATTCAGAAAGGAGCTCTATGGTAAAATTGGAAGGTGATTGGGTGAAATCTGAGGAAGTTATGGCAAACCCTAAAAATAGACAAATGTGGGAACGGCTTGCAAAATGGATCAACAACAATCGACAACAGTTCGGCTGAAAATAGATATGGACCCGAGGTATGTGCGGCTTCCTAACAGTTCAAGGGTTTCACTCGGCCACCAATGCTATCTAACGGCTTGCGTATTGGGGCAGTACCCCTCACTCCACGGCTCAGATAAAACTGATAACCACTTTGCCACAAACGACAGCTCTTGGTTTACCTCATAGGTGGGAACTAGTCAATCAGGTAGGGGTCGTTGCCCTTTTCGCTGACAAGTCCTCTCAATGGGCCAGCTACTTCGGGGTTCCTGTGGTACTCCTCACAATGAGTTTTAGGGCTTATTCCCAAGTACTTCCCATAGTTAAGTGGATAGGGATTATTCCCAAATCCGAACCTACAACAGATGCGAAAAAAAAATTTGGCAGAAATTTCACCCAGCGAGCCTAAGAAAGTGTTCTGATACCAGATGTGATGCACCTGCAACAATTAATTAATAAAAATATGCGAAATAGCAGAAATGACAAAACTCATAATCACTTTTATAGTGATCACATGCCACTTCGAGGGGGCAACCTCCTATGAGAAAGCTCAATACAAATAACTTCACGGTGCCTTCATAGGTCTCAACACACATTTATATACTAAGTCTAGGCACCAATACTATGGGTCAAAACCATGGGCCACTACAAACTATGGATCAATAATACTATGGGCGACTTACAAAGCATATGTGCCAACAACAATAACATAAACTATTGATCAACAAATACTACGGGACGACTTACAAAGCATATGCGTCCAACAACAATATACTAACAAAGTAAAGACATGGGTTCCTAACATAGGTTAGTAACCTATAAAATTTCTTAAAGGTGAAAATTTAGTAAAATGGTTGGCAAAGTGATTGTAGCTATGTTTCAAGACTTATAAGTAGGTGTCCCACTGTTTATTGTTAGTATAGTGCATATGGAGGCATGAACAAGGCTATGATTCAGTGGCCTCAATGGCTTAGTTCGGCCATCGGTTTGAGGGTGAAAAATAGTACATAAATTAAGATGGAAACATACTGATTTCCCCATTATTTTCTAGAATGTGCTAAAAAAACATGAATCACAATTAGAAATAATACTAAGACCAATCAAGCCTAAAATATAAACTTGTTGTTTGGATAGTTGAAGTAGTCTTTGTGGAGGGAATAGAAAGGGCCATCTTAGAAAGACGATCTAGACCACAAGAAAGATGAAACCATGTTTGCAAAAGTTCATTAACAAAACAAAATATCCATAGACAATGAAATCATGAAATATGAGATCATGTTTCTTAAATAATGTATTATAATTTTAAAAATTTGAAATTTTTTTATTGAATATGAATATATATATATATAATAGTTAAGACATTTAACATAGAAATAATAAAATTTTAGTGTGAATAGCAAAGCTATATAAGTGGCACATTCCTATACAATTTAGAGATGGCTAAAGTTTAAAGGCTTCTCGAAAAAGTAGGGATTCAAAATTTAACTATAAAACATTATTTACAAAGCACTTCTGAATTCAATTTTAAACATTTGTTTTATTAACGATTTAGGAAAGACATTTCTAACCGTTACATGACGAAAATAAAAAATTTACTAATTAAAAAAGCTAAAGGAATTTGAAAAAATCAAAGTTCGTTAAGGCAAAATATGACCGTTAAAAAAGCTAAAAAGCAAAAAAAACAAACAAAAAAAGACCGTTAAATAGCTGAGATACAAAATGAAGTATTAGAAACCCTATATACAGGTGGTAGAAGAATCCTAAATGGCCCGTTCCATTATGTGCTATTTGATTTTTTGCTGCGCACTCTCCGTTTCAAGAGAAAAACATCGGCGACCTGTTAAATATCTTCATCAAACTGGGCGTTACTGAGTATGAGGGAGGATTTGGTAAAAATTATATACAAAGTGTTGGGAGCCATGGAATCGAATTGTGTAGAGCGGGCTTTTTAGGGTTTAGACTGAGTGCGTTTGAAGGTTTCAGGGAGTTGTTTATGTGTGGCATCTGTGAAAGGTAGGGACAACGACTTGGCAGATTATCAAGCATTTTTTGGTATTTATATTAAATAAATATTGACCAAGCCTATGATCAAGAGATTTGATTTGATTTTTGTTATTTCAATTCAATATTTACTTTCATCTGGTTTTGCAGTCACTACCATTATAGACCATAATCTGGTTTTGCATAGCACTGTATGAAGATAACACGCAAAGGAAGGGATTCGGTTCTTTTAACTAATCGGATGTGGCGGCCACCACATCTCTTTGTCTTCTTCGCAGTATGAAACTAGAGGTACGATTTCTTAACATTACTGCGAAAAGCTTACGTTCTTTTCAAGGATTTTAAGTCTCTGCTCAAGATTGATTGGGTTCGATTTTTTACACTTATTTTTATCATTTTTTAAGATAGAAATTGGTTGAGCGAATTAGGTGTAAATAATATTGCATTAATAATATAATATAAAAATATGGTATTAATTTAATAACTACATACAACTTCACTAAATAGAAATATTTTATATGATTTCTAAATCATTTCAATATTTTATAGTTCTAACAAACAATTTTCAAAAGGATATAGATAAAGCCTATTAATATATTTTAGAAAGGAAATTCAGATTTTAAATAGGTGATAAATATGCAAATGAAAAACCAGTCATTATTTGAGAATGATACAAATAATTTCATTTAAATTTGAGGGATGGTGTATTTTAGATACCAAGTTAATTGACTATGCTAACGTTTCTGTCAACGAGTTTAATTTAAAGTTTCACTCAACCTGTAGATTATATTTTTACAACCAACTGCGTGTTCAAAACCTTAGCTCACAAATTTGCTCCGTAAAACGGGTTCATTGATTAATTTTCCAAATCTTATGAACTAGTTGTTATCCATCATCGGTCTGAAGGTCTCAGGATCGAAGGTAGTTGTAATAAACGAACCCTTTGCATAACTGAAATTTCTGTTTGATTAATTTAAATTTAAACAGATGTGTATTTCAGATACCAAATTAATTGAAGTTGTAAGGCAGCTAGCTCTATTGTCATTTTGGTTATCAATTTAATTTAAAATTTCTCCAAAAAAAACGTGTAGGTTAGAATTTTAGCTCAATTGCTTGTTCAAACCCCATCTCACTAATTTTCTCCTTAAAAGGGTTTCATTTCATTAATTTTCCAAAGCTTATGAATCTAGTTGTTATCCATCACTGTCAAGGTCTTGGGCAAGGTTCACTTTCCCACTAATTTTAAACAGAAAAAATGATCGTTGATTACATAGCTATTAAGCCAAACATGCCTATGTGGACCAAACGTGACAAGTACTTTTCTGGCCAGGTGTACCATGGACGATTCGGTATTTCGTCAAAACGATCTCGTGTACCCAAAATAGCCTTAAAAAAATATTTAAAATATTTTTGTCAATGTGGAATGATGGCCAAGAGTAACCTCAGAATTTAGATTTAGATTTACCAAGGCATAAAAAATAAAATGCACTAATTTCAGTTAGGTCTTGGTTGAACGGAAAACTATCTAAACTATGTATTTAAAACTCTTTTAAATTTGTATATTATTTTATGGTTATAATATACAAAGTATGAAATACACTAGGTATTTAAAGATCCATTAAACTTTTATATTATTAGTTTGTTGTGATATAAAAATATAAAATACACAATATTTTAATATAAGGGATTTGGTGAACATAGTAGTATTAATTTTGATATAAAACATAAATATAAAACATGTCTCCAAGAGAGAGGGTTAGGGAGAAAGACACATAGAGATAGGCATTGGTAAGTGGTAGGGGGAGGGTGATTATTAGAGACAAAGAGATAGGGGGGTTAGAGAGAGGGTGTTAGAGAAATAGTAGGGGGCTTTGTGGTAGAGAGAGAGACAGAGTCCAAAGGGTTGATTAAGGATAGGGGGTTAGAGAAAGAGTCCAAAGGGTTGATTAAGGATAGGGGGAGGAATGGGGTTGGGGGAGAGAAAGAGATAGAGATCGAGTGTTAGAGGTATGTGGAGGAGGATGGCAGTTAGAGAGGGGGGTGATAGAGAGAAAGAGAGATGGGGGGTGATTAGGGGTAGGGGGAGGAGGGGGGTTGGGGTAGAGAGAGA
The DNA here is from genome assembly GCA_027924585.1 of Larix kaempferi. Lineage (NCBI taxonomy): Eukaryota > Viridiplantae > Streptophyta > Pinopsida > Pinales > Pinaceae > Larix > Larix kaempferi. The sequence goes on from BSBM01001753.1 coordinate 188,495, forward strand.
TATACATATTGGGGGGTTACAAGTTTTGGGAGGGGGGAAGTTAGAGATAATAGGGGGTATAGGGGGGAGGAGATATAGAGAGAGAACGTGTCAGGGAGGTGATTAGCGGTAGTGGGAGGAGGGTTGTTGGAGGAGAGAAAGAGATACAGATCATGGGGGGGAGTTATGGGTTTGGGGAGGAGGGAAGTTAGAGAGAAGGGGGTTGGGGAGAGAGAGAGAGAGAGAGAGAGATAGGGGTGGGGAGTAGGAGAGAGGGAGAGGTGGGGATTAGGGATAGGGGGAGTAAGAGGGGGGTTAGGAGGAGACAAAGAGAGGGGTGGCGATAGGGGGTTGAGGGGGAGAGAGAGGGGTGGGGCTTAGGGGTAGGTGGAGGAGTAGTGGAGAGAGAGAGTAAGAGGGGGGGTTAGTAAGGGTTAGGAGGAGGAAGGGAGAGATAGAGATAGAGCGGGGAGTGATTAGTGGTAGGAGTAGTGGAGAGAGAGAGAGAGAGAGAAATGGTTTAGGGCTAGAGAGAGAGGGGGTAGATTAGGGTTTGAGGGGGATAGAGAGAGAAGGGGATGTTAGAGGGTTCTGGGGAGACAGAGAGCAGTGGGAGTTATGGTAGAGAGAGAGAGAGATAAAGAGAGAGAAAGGTTAGTAAGGGTTAGGAGGATGGGGGAGAGAGAGAGAGAAGGCACGGTGGAGCAAAGAGAGAGAGAAGGCACGGTGGAGCAAAGAGAGAGATAGATTTGAGGGGGTGGAGGAGGGGGGTTGGGAGAGGGAAAGATATAAATATCGAGAGGGTTAGGGATTTGGGGAGATGTGGGGTGGTTAGAGAGAAGGGGGGGTATAGTTGAGGAGTGGGGGGGTTGGAGAGAGAGAGAGAGAGAGAGAGAGAAATGGGGGGTAGATAGTGGCAGGGGGGATGGGGAGTAAGAGAGAGAGAGAGAGAGAGTTGGGGCTTAGGGGTAGGGGATATAAGAGGGGCATTATGAGGAGAGAGAGAGAGAGAGAGAGAGATAGAGCAATGGAAATAGGCAGTTTAGGGGGAGAAGATGGGCGGGGGGGGTTAGGGGGTGATGCACAGAAAGCTGGTGATTAGGGATAAGGGGAGAGAAAGAGATAGAGATCACGAGGTTTAGGAGTTTGAGGAGAAGTAGGGAGGTTAGAGAGAAAATGGGGGCATAATTGAGGATAGGAGGGTTTATGGGTAGAGAGAGAGAGAGAGAGAGAGAGAGAGAGAGAGAGAGAGAGAGAGAGAGAGATGGTAGGTGGTTAGTGATAAGGGGGATGGGGAGTAGGAGAGGAATAGGTCGGGGTCACAGGTAGGGGGAGTAAGAGGGGGTTAGAGAGAGGGGGACAATGAGAAAGAGAGAGAGAGAGAGAGGTTATGGATAGGGGGAGTAGGAGAGAAGGAGTGGGATGGGTGCGGGTCACAGGTAGGGGGAGTAAGAGGGGGTTAGAGAGAGAGGGACAGTGAGAAAGAGAGAGAGAGGGAGAGAGGTTATTGATAGGGGGAGTAGGAGAGAAGGAGTGGGTGAGGGTGTAGGTATTGGGGAATGAGGAGTGGGGGGTTAGAGAGAGAGAGAGAGAGAGAGAGAGAGAGAGAGAGAGAGAGTTTTGGGCTAGGGGGAGTAGGAGAGAGGGTGTGGGGAGAGAGTAGGGATAGGGGAATGAGGAGTGGGGGGTTGGGGGTAGAGAGAGTGAGAGAGAGATAGAGAGAGAGAGAGAGAGGATGATTAGGGGGAGGGGGTTGAGAGAGAGAGAGAGAGAGAGAGAGAGAGAGAGAGAGAGATGATGATTAGGGGAGGGGGTTGAGAGAGAGAGAGAGGATGATTAGGGAGAGGGGTTTGAGAGAGAGAGACAGAGATGGGAGGCTAATTAGTGGTAGGGGGAGGAGGATTAAGAGAGACAAAGAGAGAGAAGGGGCGTTTATGGGTAGGGGGAGTAGGAGAGAAAGAGGGGGGGGGTAAGCGGTGGAGGTGTTGGTGGGGGGGGGGAGAGAGAGAGAGAGAGAGAGAGAGAGAGAGAGAGAGAGAAGTTGGGGTTATTAGGGATAGGGGGGAGGAGGGGGTTGCATGAGAGAGAGAGATGGATCGAAGGGGTTTGGGGTTTGGGGAGGAGGGATTTTAGAGTGAAAGGGGATGATGCATAAGAGGAGAGAGAGGGGGATGTGTGTTGGAGAGAGAGAGAGAGAGAGAGAGAGGGAGAGAGAGAGAGAGATTGGTGGGTGGTTAATGTTAGGGGTAATGGGAGAGAGACAGAGATAATGAGGGGGGGTTTGGGTTTTGCAGAGGAGGAGGAGGTTAGAGAGAAGGGGGGATTATAGGGGGAGAAAGAGAGAGTGAGGTGGGGGGATTAGTTGTAGGGGTAGTGGGGTTAGGAGAGACAAAGGGATATGTGGGTTAAGGGTAGGAGGAGTAGCACTGAGAGAGAGGGGGAAGGAGAGAGAGGGAGAGGGAGAGACAGGAGGTGGTTAGGGGTATAGAGAGATGGAGAGAGGAGGGGGTTCTTTAGGGGTATAGAGAGAGGGATAAAGAGGGGGGTTTTGGGGTTTATGGAGGAGGAATGCTAGAGAGAGGGGGGTATAGGGCAAGAGATGTAGAGAGACAGAGATGAGAGAGAGAGAGAGAGAGAGAGAGGCATTGGGGGTGATTAGGGGTAGGGGTAGGAGAGGGTAAGGGGGGTGTTATGGGTAGAGAGAGAGGGGGGTTTGGTGAGGAGGAATGTTAGAGAGAAGGGGAACTATATGGTGAGAGATAGAGAGAGAGGAAGAGAGAGAGAGAGAGGGTGATTATGGATAGGGGTGAGGGGGGTGTTAGGGGTAGAGAGAGAGAGAGAGAGGGTGATTATGGATAGGGGTAAGGGGGGTGTTAGGAGTAGAGAGAGAGAGGGAGGAAGAGAGGTGGTGGTTGGGGTGTGGGGAGGAGGAGGGAGGTTATAAAGAAGGGGGGAGTACAAGGGGAGAGAGAGTGGGGGAAGGGGAGTAGCATTACACATGCTCTCCCATTTCCCTTTCCTTTATTTTTTTTTGGTAGCATTACATTTAGGTTTGGTATTAGTTCTTTGATGAAATTAGAGAGAGGGAGAGATCGCTGTAAGGAGCATACTTCTATTTTGTTTCTAGTACATTTAATAGTTTTTTTCTTGTTAGAAAACAAGATCGCAAAACAATAACATAAAATAAGATGCATAAATAAAAGACATAAAAACAATACAAGAGAGACACCAATATACATGGTTCGCCCAATATGGGCCATGTCCACGGATAAATCGTGAGTCCTTTTATTATATCATCCAACAAATGAAGTGATACAACCCGCATCACATCCGATACAATTTCCTCTTCACTCTTTCACGGTCTCTCTCACACAATCACAAATATATTTACAATACTACAATACACAACCATATTACACTGCCTTCCTTTTAAAGAGGGATTACCATGGGAAAATAACATGGGCTACCCAATACGATGGACCCGTAAATATTTTTAGCTTGATTTTCTACCTAGATCTTTCAGTACCCTTTTGCTTGGTTTGTGATTGGGTTGGTATAGTGTTTTCTGGTTTCTACAGCTGAAGAGAAGAAAATATTTTGTTTCCATATTAGTTTAAGGAAGTAACTTTATTTTTCATTTTCTTTCTTAGATTTGAAATATTTATGAAATTTCCAAAAAGAAATTTTCTTTTAGGTAGTCTTATTTTGGTTTAGATCCGAGTTTTATAAAAGAAAAGAAAACTACTTTTAGCTTTTGCATAGTTAGGGGTTAGGAATGTTCTTTCTTGTTTTGAAATAGTGATTAGTTCCCTTCTTCTTTTCATTAAAGATATTCCCTCTCATTATTTGCTAAGAAAAATATTTTCTTTTTGGGTCTTCTTGAGATTTGGAGCCATGTTTGGCCCCTTTAGTTAAAACTAGGATACACGATTCATGGGGGGGGGGCCATGAATCGTGTATCCTACAGTCTCTTTGACCCATATTGAGGTTTCAAAATAATTTTGTTTTGGTGTGGATTGGCCTGTTTCTACCATTTTTGAAAAATTTAAAATGGCATTTGCATAGGGTTGTTCACTTAGGTGATACCAAATGTAGAGACCCCCTCTTGGCGGTCTTGTTACTGTAGGTCGAATTCATTCATGGAGGAGTAGTCATTGTCATCAATTCGATCCTGCTTGCCCTTGTTGTTCGCTTCATGCGTTGTGTCCCTCCAGAAGAAGCTCGTTTAACCATAGGTGAAGAAACCATTAGCTTCGCCACCCAACCATAGGCTCATGCTTTCAGTCGCATGGCATCCCCCGAGCTTTGGATCATAGAGCTCACACACAATAATCAAGAAACTCAGCTTGGGATTGCCCCCCCCAAAAAAATTTCTAGCCAAACCCTCAATAGCAGCAAGTCTTGAGGTAATTCAAAATTACGATAGTCATCCAGGGTCTGGGTCCTTTACCCATTCCCAATGCCTTCCTTTTAAAGGAAAATTCCATGCAACACATGTCGCTTCATGCATAAATATATATTTTATGAAATTTCTCAAAAAATGAAATATTTTCATTTCATTTAGATTAGTGGTGCATATTGTTTACTCTATAAGTCTACACTTTATGCATCCACTTAATGACATAAGATAAAATCGAGCGCTAGTTAAGTTGAAATATTTAGCAACTTCAATAATAGGTTAGAGATGTGTTCTGGTGTCTTAAAGCATAGGAGATGTCAGTCTTTGCCTACACTACATTCCGGGTTTTGTGTGGTTCTTCCACGTACTTGTTGGTATATCGAACGACCTTTCACGTACTTTTATGGTATATCGAAAGGTTCTTTCATGTACTTGATGATATATAGGAAGGCCCCTTTCATACGATTGTTCATTAGACAACACTACTACGGATGAGCTCCCACATACCTTTCATATATCGGGAGACCCATTTTAGCATCATGGAACTATATGAGTAAACCTATTGAATGTCTTATTGTTCCAATCGACCAAGAAAAACACTCAGGGAGATTACTACGCACATATTGCTAGGTAGTCGGGTTATACAGTCAAGGGTATGGTCCCAATCCTCCCTGGTTAGTGATCTGAAATATTGGATGAAGTATAAATGTTGGACCCTACAATATATCATGAGTTGTGACAATTTGATAATCCTGTGAGAATCTGGCTTATTTATCCATCCCTTCCACAGACTGCTTGTTTCTTTTAGATTTGAGTAGTGTTTGATTTGTGTGGTAATTTAGAGGTTCTAAGAGAGTTTAGTTATGGAAAGCTCTTCCAGGACTACCAACCAAGAGGCCCCTTTTTAGGGTATGTCTTTTGTTTCTCCCACATGTGGAAGTGTTGGTCCTCCCTTCATGGCCACGTTGATCCTTCCTGGATTGACTATAGGATTACCAGTATGGTTTTTCTCTAATCCAGTTATACCAAGTGCATCGATTGTTTTGGATCATGGTCCTCCCCCATAAGAACATCAACCTCATGTCGATCCTTTTTCTTCTTTGTCAAATGTTGAGACTGCTTCCCTTTCTTCCTCTTCGCCTGCTGAAAATTGTGAAGTTAGTAAGAAGGTGGATAAGAAGAAGAAGAAAAGGAAGGAAAAGAAGAAGAACTCTAAGTAGAAGATAAAATCTCCAACCTATGACCATCATGTTGGGAACCCACCAGCCACTGATCATCATGCTGGGAGTATTGATGTACCTATTTCGAATCTTCATAAACCAAAGTTCCCTTGCAAGATTTATGAGGGGGGACATTTTCTTAAGGATTTACCTAGTATTCAAAAGGTCTTAGAAGTATGTTTGTGAGATTAAAAATGACCCGTATCATAAGCCTCTGGACATTATACTGATGATACCTCGTCAACCAACAACTTTTTGGTTAAGAGTCAAAAAAGTAAATTCAATAATCCTTGCTTTTTATGTAGGGACATGCATCGTACTTACCTTTGTCCTCACATGGAAGAAGGTTTCTGACTATTGTAAAGTGTTTATTCATCTCAATCATAGCCTCCAAAAAGTTGTATTAAATTTCCTCTTGACTTTCCATCAATTGATCAAGCGGTCGATCTATTTTCATCCTCGGTCGATCCCACTTTTCCCTTGAAGAGTGAAACCCAAGTGGTTGATATAGTTTCATCGTCGGTCGATCCCACTACTCCCTTGAAGAGTGAAACCCAAGTGGTTGATCTAGTTTCATCCTTGGTCCATCTGACCCCTCCCTTGAAGAGTAAAACCTAAGTGGTTGATCTAGTTTCATCCTCGGTCGATCTCACTCTCCTGTTAGAGAGTGAATCTAATACCACTCAGGCTCTTCTTGTTAATACAGATTCTACCATGCAGGGGGGAATTATTCCTTCTATTACAGGACCTCCCCTAAGTAATTAGGATTACGATATTCCACCTTTGGTTCCAAATCATTCATTTTTTATCAATTGGAACTGACTATTTGCACCTCGGTTTCCATCCTATATCCCTTTTGAAATAATTGTGTAGGTTTGTAATATAGATGTACCTCATACTATAGTTGATGAAGGTGTCATAGTTAGAATTTTTTCCTCAAATGCTTGGTAGGATATGGGTTCCCCACAACTTGTTCCCATTAATCACAATCTATTAGATTTTAATAGAGGAATCAGTCAACCTTTGGGGGTTGTTCCTCAGATTCTTATTTCATTAGGTGGAAAAACGATCTTTATTGATGTTTTGGTAGTTCTGAGTCCTTTGGATTTTAATATGCTCCTCGAACGAGATTATGACTATGTGATGAAATATCTTATGTCCACACTCTTTTGAGTGTTGTCTTTCCCTCATGACAGACGCATTGTGACTATTGACCAACTTTCATTTGTTAACTCTCGTCCAAATACTAATCATACAACTTATGTCCATGTGGTATCTTACCTGTCACTGTTAAATTATGTGGCATTATATCCCATGCTTCCAAATTCCACTGAACACAGGCTTATCATTGATTGCTCGCCTTCTTTAACCTTGGATTCGAGACTTGACATGGTTTATGTTCCTTCCAATGAGTAACTCTTAGAAGCCATGATCGAGGCTTATCCTTCAAAATGTATTCCTTCTGGAGCATCATCCTCTTGGAAGCCATGAAGGTGTCAATAGCATATTTTTCATTCCATTTTAATCTCATTAAAAAATGAAAGGGGTCCCTTCAAGCATAGTTATTTTCTATTTCAAGCTTGTGTAAAAATGAAACACGTCCTCCCAAACATAGTTTACCTTTGGTTTCAAGCTTGCATAAACATGAAACCATCCCCACAAGCATAGTTCTACTCCTATGTCAAGCTCGTTAAAAAATAAAACAGACGACCATGAGCATAGATTGGTCTCTCTCTCCAAGCTCATTAAAAAAAGCAACATACATGTACAAGCACAACTTACCTTTGGTTTCGAGCTTGTGTAAAATGAAACCATTCCCAAGCATGGTTTACTTTTAGTTTCAAGCTTGTGTAAAAATGAAACCATTCCCAAGCATAGTTTACTTTTAGTTTCAAGATTGTGTAAAAATGAAACCATTCCCAAGAATAGTTTACCTTTGATTTCAAGCTCGCATAAAAATGAAACTAGCTCCATGAGAGGATTTCTTTTCATGTGTCAAGCTCATTAAAACATGAAACATATGATCATGAGCACAGTTCTATTCCCGTGTCAAGCTCATTAAAATATGAAACAACGCCCCACGAGCATAGTGTTGAAATTGTACCTAGGAAGTGTTCTCCTAGTGTTTTTTTGCCTAAGTAATTAATGAGGGAAAAGGGGACATGACCCTTGTATTAAGTGCTTGATATGAGCAATTAATTCACTTTATTTTCATATAGTGAATTTTGGTTTATTTAAGTGGTAGGTGAATAAATATAATTTATGGAGAGAATAATGAGCATTTATTCTCATCCATTGATCTAAAACAATGTGGGCCCTTGGATCAGACGACTCTTCAGTTACCCTTGAGAGGCAAACAAAGATACAAGTTTCTTGAATTAAATAAGCATTCCATAATTCATTAGCACACATTCCAAGAGTGTTGGAGAAGTGAAGACATTCCAAGAGAGTTGGAGAAGTGAAGATATTCCAACAGAGTTCGAGACGTGAATATATTCCAAGAGATTGGGATTTTGAGAGAGAGAAGGTAGCTGTCTCAGATAGTATCTCGATTCCAAAGACAAGGTACAACATAGTACAACAATTCTGGGCACAATTTTCAAGAAGAAAACAATGGCACACATTTCTAGGCAGAGGCATGAATTTCGAGGCAAGTACAAAAAATTAGTTATGTACAATTCGTACAATTCCATATAGTCTGTAAAATTCCATATAGTCTATATAGTGGCACGAAAATCAAGGTCTGAGATAGGCATAATTTTGAGGTAGAAAATTAATTTCTAGGCACGAATTTCGAGGTTCATACAGTTAGTCCATACAGTCCGTACACTACTAGTTTGGCACAATTTCCAAGACATAATTTTTTTGTTTTTCTCTTGAGATAAGTTGTAATTCTGCTGTTGCAAATTGTTTTTCTCATAGGTTTTCCCTTCAGGGTTTTTCCTGGGCCATGTTGGCTAAAATATCTGAATTTGAAATTTTTGTGCATGGCTATTATGTTCTTTCTGTTCTCAGTGTTCTGGTAGAACTTTTCTTGTTCTTCCAGTTCAGATGTGTTTATGAGTGAAATTTCATTTTCAGTTGTCTATGGTTGAATGAGATTGTTTGTTAAACATTGTTAATCCGAGTTAACTTGAAATCCTGTGAGAGTAGTGAAATTTCTACATGGTATCAGAGCCCTATTAATGATAGATTGGCAGTCAGAATTTTCAGACTTGTGGGAGATTTAGTCCTTGTTCACCTAGCATATTTATTGGGCTGTTATTCTTAGTGAATGATGGCTTGCATCCGGTATGAATATCAGTTGGAAGGGATTTCCAACTACTTGCAGTGGAAAGCCCAGATGAAAGCGGTTCTGAAGGAGAACAATTTATGGACCTTCGTTAGTACCACTGTGGTTCCTCCCTCAACTAATCCTATATCCATTGACATACATGAGGTGAAGGAGCCTAGAACGCAAATATTGTTTCTAAATGGTGTTCAAGATCACCTCATTCTTCATTTGGCAGAGAAACATACTTCCAAGGAGATGTGGGATACTTTGAAAAACTTGTATCAGAACAAGAATGAAAATCATAAAATGGCTTTAAAGGATAAGCTTCATGGCACAAATGTGGAGAGAGGTGAGACTGTAGCCTGTTACCTCACTTGTCTTAGACAAGTAAGAGATGAACTCAATGCAGTTGGTGAGGTGATTCTCGATCCTGAGCTAGTGCGAATAGCCCTGAAAGGCTTCACTAAGGAGTGAGATGTGTTCGTGAAGTGTTTAGTTGGAAAAGAGAACTTTCCCTCTTGGGAAAGACTATGGGATGATTTTACTTAGGAGGATATCCGAGAAGGGTCTCAAGGGAATATTGAGCAAGATAATGATGAGAAAAACATTGCCTTATCATCAAAGGAAAGAAGTCCAAGAAGGGCCCAGGAGGGGCTAAGCAACAGAGGGGTGAGAAGAAGAGGGACCTGAGCAAAGTCAGGTGTTATGCATGCAATGATTTTGGCTATTATGCAATCCAATGTCCTAAGAAGAAGAAGGGAAAGAAGGATAAAGAAGAGCATGTTGTAGCTACATTAGAGATTGAATGTTTGGCTACACAGTTCGAATGAGTTCTCTCTTGTCACTACTATTTCGATTTGAGACAGTAGCGGACCAGTTGATACTAGGAAGTGGATACTGGATAGTTTGTACTGCAGTTACATGACTAGGAGGCAATATGACTTCCTCACTTTTGAGACTATTTCATAGCAGCTCGTACAGGATAGAGATGGGACAGTGCATGCAGTCAGAGGTTTGGGATGAGTATGGTTCCAGCTTGAGTTTCTAGAGATTCTGGAGATTACAGGAGTATGCTATATTCTAGGGATGCAGGACAAAATATTTTCAATTCCATCCTTGGAGGGAGTAGGATATGCATTTTTGTTCAAGAGTGAACACATCTTCATTTATGTATTGGGAGTGGATCCGGTTGACCCTGTGCTTATAGGTCATCGGAGAGATGGAGAGTATGTAGTGCGTGGTCATCCTACAGTTGGAGGATCTGGGTGGATAACAGATGATGAGTCAGAGATAGCCAGTGAGCGAGATTCTTAGAGGATTGATGTGGCATTGAGTACAGTCCATCCATAGTTCAGAGGAGAGAGCAAGATTCTCTAGAGATTATTGTGGTAGTGTGTAGTTCATATTCTATTCAGAGGATTCGGCAAGAGGTTACTTCATCTAGTGCTGACAAGAGGGTTAGCTGGTATGAATTGTCACTGATGGATGAGCGAGATGAGATGTCCCAACATGAGGCATCATTGCAGGATGCATGACAAATTCCATAGACAAGGGGAGCTTCTATTGCTGGCAGTGTGAGACTAGAGAGAGGTTCTAGAAGAGGATATGCTAGAAGATCTTCCCGCCTGAAGTGGAAGCACTGAGATTTGTAGCTCAGGATGATGTCCTTCATGTGATGATGTATTACTTGAAGGGACACTTGATTTGAGCTTTCTAGAGAAGAGTTTAGAAACGGTGGGCATCTTCGATATTGTGCAAGAAGCACATGAGCAAAATTTGACATTGTGCGAGAAGAACATGAGCAGTTTACCAGCTTTGGTGGGGAAGCATGTTATCTTCTTCATAGATGAGTTGGTTGTCAGTGAGAACATCTTCCTTGGTAATGGGGAGTGTTGAAATTGTACCTAGCAAGTGTTCTCCTAGTAATTTTTTTCTTAAGTAATTAATGAGGGAAAAGGGGACATGACGCTTGTATTAATTGCTTGATATGAGCAATTAATTCACTTTATTATTATAAATTGACTTTTGTTTTATTTAAGTGGTAGGTGAATAAATTTAATTTGTGGAGAGAATAATGAGCATTTATTCTCATCCATTAATCTAAACCAATGTGGGCCCTTGGATTAGATGACTCTTCATTTACCCTAGAGAGGAAAACCAAGAGATAAGTTTTTTGAATTAAATAAGCGTTCCCTCATTCATTTGCACACATTCCAAGAGAGTTGGAGAAGTGAAGATATTCCAAGAGAGTTGGAGTTTGAGAGAGAGAAGGTAGTTGTCTGAGATAGCAGCTCGATTCCCAAGATAAGGTATAACACAATACAACAATTCCAGGAACAATTTTTGAGAAGAAAACAATGGAATGCATTTCCAGAAATAGGCATGAATTTTGAGGCAAGTACAGAAAATTAATTCCATACAATTTCGTAAAGTGGCACGAAAATCGAGGTCTGAGATAAGCATGATTTTCGAGCCAGAAAAAAATTTATGGGCACAAATTTTGAGGTTCGTACAGTTCGTATATAATTTATTTGTTTTGCTATTGAGATAAGTAGTAATTATGTTGTTGCAATTTTTTTATTTTGCTGAAGAAATAAAATTAAAGACCATGTTATCACCCAAAATGACTCCCTAGGTTGTGGGAGAGGGAAACCTGGGGTAACCACTAACCAATCTTTAGACTTAAGCTACTGAACCAGCTTAGTCTGAGAGGGCTCTCTCTACAGCTCTATGAAAGACTGGAATAATCAAAGATGTCAGCAATGAAAACATGCACCAGCATTCACCATTCAAGATATTCAATTACAGCAATACAAAAGGTTAGATTTATGTTGGAAACAAAATGGTTTGAAGGTAGCTTGGCTGAAACATATGGAACTTTACTTGGGTGATGGAGTCACCCTAAACAAATCTTGAAAATTATTCATAGAAGATCCATGAATGCATTCACACGGGGGTGAGGTATCAAAGAACTAGTAGTCAAAGAGATTTTAATTGGCGAGATAGAAGATAAATGAACAATCCATTAATATAAGGCATATTAATATGAATCCTATATTAGTTTTAGCAGAGAATAAAAGGTGCAATACTTGGAAAAAGATAAGTAGAGCATAATTTCTATGAATCCTACTTAGCTATCACACTGCACCAAGTATGAAAGAATGTTACAAACTGGAATCAACAATGAGAGATACACAATTCACATGGGAAGAGAAAGATAGACTACCAAACTAATTACACAAGAATCCCTGAACAAAGCATCAGCTTGGCTCTACGAACTTTATTCAAAATAGCTCAAGAGCTTCTTACAGATCTATATGCTAAGTTTCAAAAAGTTCTCAACAATATTTTTCAACCCTTTATCATTCTATTACATCGCATATATATAGATGCTGGGAGCCCCTTGCTCGACTCGCCTAATACCCAAAACAATAATATCTGAAGGACACCTCATTGACCCAAAAATTCAGGAATATTACATATGTGTCATGTTCGAAACAGACTGATTAAGACAAGAAATGGGATATCATTGACAGAGGGCCATCTTAACCCTGAGTTCACAAATGACCTTGCGATTCAAAGAAATATTCCACTCTCAATGAGCTATCAGTCTGCGATGCGTCATCCGAAAGGATAGGTGTCACTTCTTCAGTAGAGATTACAAAATCATGAACCATTTCTGTGTCCAGTTGGCCGCCTCGCTTGATTTCGAGGATCTCCTTCTTCCTCCATCGTCGGATTCCTTTGCACACTTGTCATCTATCAGGCTCCTTGTCTTCACTGGCAGAGCTGGATTCTACGAGGTCAAATACCATAAGAGATGGAGGAGCAAGCTTTTCCTCCACCTTAGCCCATGTTTGTTCTGGCATGAACACCACTTCGGACTCCTTCCCTTTCTCCATGAGCCAATCCCAATAGAAAATATGCTCAGACCGCCAAGTGCACCATCTTTCCCATATACCAACTTTGGCAAGGGACGTGAAAACCATATCCACAACTGCTCTGATGATGACAGTGGCTACATGTGGCTATAATTGCCATGATAACTCGATCAGATTCCTCAATCAAGTAACCATGATTCCCAGGGTCTGAGATGACCTTCATCATGCTCAGCAAAGCTTTCCCAGATAGACAGTGTATCCAATGATGATGCAGAGGTACCCTCGATCATACCACTAATCATCTAGGATAACAGTCAGAGGCCCCTTTACCGGTCTATCCTTCTGACATCCCTCATGTGACAATACTTAACCTCACGTTTCTTGCACACTTCGAAATACGTGAGTCACCTCATCTTCAGAACCACTTGGGTCACATGTCATCCTGCACAAATGACCTTCCTCCATCATTGTCGATCGAGATTATAACCTACCCCCTTCACTGGTGATGGTAAGTTTTTCCTGTCCTACCATGTTGTTTTGTTCCGTGTCATACTACTATGCCTTATCTTCCCTTTGCATGCTGAAAGTCATGGATCGCATCACTTCCACCACCTCTCGAGCCATCCGCTAATCCGCACAAGTGACTTTTCTTTTTATCCTCATTGTCGGCTTCTCTAGCCTTTACACATCTACCAACCTCCCGATCATAAGCATCCAGCACCTTTAGGACACTTATAACTCCTTGAGAACTTCTGACTTCATCCTAGTGTGGATGGGGTCGATGTCTTCTTCGCTTACCAATTTCAGTCTCCCCCCTTTATTTGGAGCCTAGGCCTAAAGTAACTAGTACCAGGGGAAACTATCACCTGTGATTGGATACCTTTGGTCAGAAACTCTCCCATATCGGGGCTTGGTATTGACCCACCTTGGCCTTCATATAGACCAACAATTACTTTGGATGCTCAACAGGCCATGGGAACTATCCCCCATGTCCAGGTCAGGTCCGAGGTGGGTGGTTAAAAAGGTCCAACGACGTATGGACAGACTTTGGAAAAACAAGGTAACCACTGTCATTGTTGGGGAGACCTCTAGGCTCAAGAGGCCAAGGTCCCGAAGGATAGCTTCCTCATAGACCAGTCAGGCCTAGGCCGAACATGATACAGGATCTCCGTGTTGATGTATATGTAACTTCGGAATGTATTTCACATATATGTATATTGTATTCCTATAGAGATGGTATTATTCCTCTATAAGGAAGTGTCGTCATTTATATTGTAAGTGTCGTAACTTATACTTGATGGGTTATTAGACCACCTTGTTTGGGGTCGGCCCTGTATAAGTCATGTGGGTCAAAGGGTTATTAGACCACCCTATTGGGGGTCGGCCATGTGGGTCAAAGGGTTATTAGACCACCCTATTGGGAGTCGGCCCACTCAGTATTATGTTATGTGGTTAAGTTCGAGCCGACATGAGTTAGGTAAAAAGGCAAGTCAAGTCAAGTATAAATAGAGTGCGGGAGGCACTCTATTTACTCACTCACTTCACACACATGCTCTCAAGGAGGAGAGGCGCACTTATGGAGGAGGAGGATTGCTGCTAGGTTATGGCTATCTCTATTGGTTGGTTGTATCATTTCTCTATCTATCTCTGAGGAAGTTATTGGGGTTTTTCACCTTTATGGTTTTCCCCAAGTAAATCTTTGTGTCTCTTGTGTGTGCTTGCATTATTGTCTCCATGATTGATATGCTGTAGATATGCTGTACATGTTGTTCTCTCAGTTAAGATCCTAGATCAGATTGAAGTAAATTCTGAAAATTTAACATGGGATCAGAGCTAGCCTGAAAGAAGGCATGATATGGCATGTATGACACTTGTTGCACTTACGATGCTAGGGCTTGATATAGCAAAAACCAGTCATCGTAGAACTTTCGCTATAAATCCGTTTTGGTGAAGTTTTCGGATCTGAAATTGTTACAGGCCGAAGCTAAGATATCCAGGTATCTTGTGTCCAAAGGACAACCTCTAATTCGTTGTACTTTGTGATTTATGATCTGTACAATATAGGGTTTCTGCCTCTTCCAGATCTGAGTCAAAATCAGGTGACCTTGGGAAAAAGGTCATATCTTGGGCTAGGAAGCTCCAAATGAAATTTCGTAAAAAGTGACAGGTATTACACAGTCTGCCATATCTCAGAAAACTTTTTCAGAGGCCGAAGTCGAACCAGTGACACGTGGCACGCCGTACAAGTTCGCTCTCCTGTATTATCCCATAAACAGGTCACGTTGCGACATTTGGCATAACTCTCTCTCAGAGAGTCCAATTGAGGTCAGACCTGTTAGGATGGAAAGGTAACAGGCCGAGCTATCTCAGAAAACGTTTTCAGAGGCTGAAGTTAAAACAGTGACACGTGGCACGCCGTACAAGTTCGCTCTCCTGTTTTATCCCAAAACAGGTCACGTTGCGACATTTGGCATATCTCTCTCTCAGAGAATCCAATTGAGGTCAGACCTGTCAGGATGGAAAGATAACAGGTCAGGCTATCTCAAGAAACTTTTTCAGACCCTGTGGATCAAAAATTTCGGAGTTACACTAGAAACAATCAGTTACATATTTCTGTCAAAACAGAATTATTTTTTGGTACCTTCATTCATGGCTTCCGGAATTTAGGGCTTTGGAGAAAGTTGGAATTTTTGTAATCGGAGACCACGGCTGGATGCTACTCATCAAAATAGAAATTTAGAGACCAATATCAGAATTTTTGGTTGGGCAGAAGGCCGGGCTTGATTAGACCCTAGTTCGGGACTTTGATCAGAAAAGTGGAAAATTAGGGCTTCTGTAAAAATGGGAATTTTTGAAATCTGTGACCACGGCTGGAAGCTCCTCAGAAAAATAGAAGCTTGGAGCTTTGGATCAAACATTTTGATGGGGCAAAAGAGTGGGCTTCATCAAACCCCAGTTCAGGGTCACGTCCAGTGAATCTAGAAGTTTCAAAGGCAAAATTGAGGAGTGAAACTTTGCAGTTTTCAAATTCTAAATATACCAACTTGATCAGCTCATCAAGGCACATATTTCTATCCTATCAGAAGTTTGAAATTCAAAGTTTGAATTTTTGGGGTTTCTCTGACAAACCCATATCCAGCTTAAGGTCCAGTTCTTGCAAATCAAGTGGATTGGGTTAATCACTTGCATAAGTGAAGAAGTTCCTGTTTCAGAGGGAGATGAGGCTAAGGCCTTACATAAGAAGATTACAAGTGATCTCGACAGGTATGACTCATCGAGGTATGTTTTGAGATTTGTTCATAATTAAGTTTATGGTATGCTTGTCTTCATATTATCACGGTTAGTACAATCTTGATTTTAGACTTGTCATATCACCTTAATAAAATTATGAATGCATGATAGAAGTCATTCATTTATTAGGAGTATGAAACTTATGTTTGTACTAACACATTGTGATGTTGTATGAGTTTTATGTTGTCTACTAACATGAAAGGTACACCAAGAAGACAAATCATGTTCTAGTTCAAGAACATATGATCATGAGGACAAAGATTCATCCATTGCCATGGATCTCATAGAAGATCCATTCTCAAGGTATGTATAACTTAGTTTTATAATGGTTAACTTATGAGACATGCAGGTTACTAGCACAAGTCACTAAAGAGAACCATAAGACATTATGCGGGTATGTTAGACATAAATAGCTAGCATGCTAATCCAGGTATGTTTTTCCTATATCAAGCTAAAATCCTACCTTGTGTTAGGATCTTATACTGTTGTTGATAATAATTATTCATGAAGTCATAGGTTTGAATAATCATGGTTGGATGTATATTATTATAATTGATGATATGACTAACCAGAAGAATCATGAAAGTATAGGCTTGAATAATCACAGGTTTTATGCATTTTATATCTCTTATCTTGATTGATGATTCAACTAACCTGAAGAGTGATAGGCTTGAGTAATTACAGGTTTAGACATGTTATGTTTCTTATGATTTGACTAACCATAAGAATCCTTGAATGCTCATGCTTATTATTTCTGTTTGAAATGATCATGACTATACATGCTTGAGATTATTGTGTTTTAATAGTATACTAATGAATGTATGATTTTATATGAGATCACAAGGATAACACATTCATGATACTAATAAGCATGCATAGGGACCAAGGATGAATATGAGTTCAAGAACAGGTAATTCAGGAAGCAAAGATCAAGAGGGAGCACACTCCAGTTGCTCCTACCAGAAAGCAAAGGAGCACACTCTAGTTGTTCCTGCAAGAAAGCAAAGGAGCACACTTCAGTAGTTTCTGCAAGGATGCAGATATTCAGAGGGAGTTGATCATCTCTCTACATTTCACAATAGAAAGGTGTAGAAGAAGCTACCTCAGATTAGGACTCCAGCAGCTCCTGCAAGGAAGCAAAGACTCAGAGGGAGTCCACCCAACGAACAAACAAAGATAAGTATTTGAATTGTCATTTCTTAAATAATACTGTTCAATAATGTATATACTGATGTTCCTAGAATTAGGTTGTGTATTATGCATATTAGAATAATTGCATTGATGAACAGTATACTACTAATATGCATGGGTAAGTAGCCTATGGCACTGTACAACATTCCATTGCTACTTATCTAGAATGAAACCTCTTTGCTGACATGTTGGGAGTTGTGCACACTCTTAACAATGTTCTGGTAGAGATTGGAAGGCATCTAGAAAGTTACAGGATATGGATAAATGTTGTATTGAAGCATTGGCTAAGATAATTGCATGACTGTATGGCATATTTCTTTATGTGTAAGAATTTGTTCTGAAAACTATAAGATGTTTTCTAATCATGCAATTTAACTTGTTGTGTAGGAAAGATCATATGCCATCTCCTACAAAAGGACTACAATATTTGTTCCAGCAAGAAAGATATCTATTGAAGATATTGAAGTTCCCAGGATCTGGGATGAAGAAATGGAATGCCATGATCCGTAGATCATGAAGAAGATGTTTGGGATGCAGTCCCAAGACCTGACAGGGAGTCATATGTATGCAGATTGAAGAAAGCCTTGTATGGATTGAAGCAAGCTCCCAGAACTTGGTATGGTGAAGATAGATTGATTGCTGACACGCAGCGGAAGCTTACTACCGAGTTCGAGATGAAGAACTTGGGTATGATGCACTATTTGTTTTTGGCATGGAGGTGTGGCAAAGTGCAGATAGAATCTTCCTTGGACAAGGGAAGTATGCAGTAGAGATCCCAAAGAGGTTCGGGATGATGGATTGCAAGGCCATGGCCACACCTATGGCATCGAATCTGAAGCTTCCATGTGATGCTTCATCTGAGTTAGTTGATGTCTCTATGTATCGTCAGATGATTGGGTCCTTGATGTACCTGACGAACACGAGACCAGACATTTGCTTTGTTGTGAACACATTGAGCCAGTTCCTGACGGATCCGAGAAGTGTTCACCTGGTTATTGTAAAGCATGTTCTGAGGTACCTCAAGGGTACAGTGGATTATGGGCTCAGGAATGAGGTGAATCAAAAGTTTAACCTGCAGGGTTATGTTGATTCAGACTGGGCTGGCAGTGCTGCAGACAGGAAGAGCACATCTGAGTGTTGCTTCAGTATGGGATCAGGTGTGATCTCTTGGTTTAGCAGGAAGCAGTCCTGCGTAGCACTGAGTACAGCTGAGGCAGAGTATGTTGCAGCCTGTTCAGCTAGTTGTGAGGCAGTATGGCTACGGAAGCTACTGTCTGAGTTATTTGATCTCCCGTTGGAGGCTACTGGTATCTTCTATGATAACCAGAGTTGTGTGAAGTTGTCCGAGAACCCAGTGTTTCATGACAGGTCGAAACACATAGAGATCAAATATCACTATATCAGGGATATGGTGCAGAGAGGAGCTGTGAAGCTCCTGTATGTTGAAACAGACGAGCAGATTGCAGATGTGCTGACGAAGCCACTAGCCAGGGTGAAGTTCGAGTACTTCAGATAGAGGCTTGGCGTTCTTCAGATCGAGGACACTTCGAGGAAGAAGTGATGGACACATTTGCTGAAGCCATTCCAAGCATGTTGGAAGGAGGATCCTTCACATGGCTGTGGATGTAAGCGCTGGATGATGAGCATCAGGATGATGTTCTGGTTTCTGCTTGGATATGATCAGTTGGATCATTTTTATGTATGTATGTACGCATCATGTGGATGCTGGATATGATCAGTTGGATCATTTTATGTATGTATGTATGCATCATGTTGGATGCTTGGACCATGTATCTGTATATGTCTCAGGTGGATACATTGTATGATCAGGTGGATCATGTATGGTGATATGTATCATGTATTTGTATTTGTATCAGGTGGATACATTGATGATCAGGAGGATCATGTATGATGATATGTATCAGGTAGATACTTGGTATGCATCAGGTAGATGCATTGATGATCAGGAGGATCATGTATGATGATATGTATCATGTATTTGTATCAGGTGGATACATTGATGATCAGGAGGATCATGTATGATACTTGGTATGCATCAGGTAGATGCATTGATGATCAGGTGGATCATGCAGCAGGATGTTGCAGTGATGATCAGGATGATCATAGATGACGAGCTTCAGGATGTTGCTCCAGATGACATGCAGCAGGACGTTGCAGTGATGATGATCAGGATGATCATGGATACATCAGGATGATGTATGGTGAGTATCAGGTTGATACTCTATGGCCGTGGATCAGGTTGTGCAGATGAGCATGTAATTCGTTGCCCTGGGAGATTTGCAGATGGTCTTTCGAGGTTTTGCCTATGGCATGTAATTCGGTGCCCTGGGACATCTGGCAAATGCTCTTTCGAGGTTTTGCTCTGGGAGGACATGTAATTCGTTGCCCTGGGAGATATGCAGATAGTCTTTCGAGGTTTTGCCTATGGCATATAATAGCGCCCTGGGATATCTGGCAGATGCTCTTGCGAGGTTTTGTCCTATGGCATTTAATTCGTTTCCCTGGGAGATCCGATAGGTTGGGCTGTGTGCCCGTAATCAGTCCTGGGATGCTCTTGCGAGGTTTTGCCATGACCACATGTAATTCGTTGCCCTGGGAGATTTCAGGTCGGAGTTGTGTACCCGTAACATCCTGAGATTCTCTTGCGAGGTTTTGTGGTGGACCACATGTAATTTGTGCCCTGGGAGATTTCAGGTCGGAGTTGTGTACCCGTAACATCCTGAGATGCTCTTGCGAGGTTTTGTGGTGGGGTCA
Organism: Larix kaempferi; assembly: GCA_027924585.1. Classification (NCBI taxonomy): domain Eukaryota; kingdom Viridiplantae; phylum Streptophyta; class Pinopsida; order Pinales; family Pinaceae; genus Larix; species Larix kaempferi. Next base: position 208,505 of record BSBM01001753.1, read on the forward strand.
CATGTAATAGCGCCCTGGGAGATCCTACAGGTCGGAGTTGTGTACCCGTAACATCCTGGGATGCTCTTTCGAGGTTTTGTGACGCACGTAATAAGTCCTGAGGATTCCACAGTATGGCCAGTGATGATGAAGACCTGCAGGTGGTGGGCCTACATCCAGTATGAAAAAGGACTGGCTCTGTAGAACTTCCTATGATGAGTAGATTCAGAGATTGATTGAGATAGCAGCAGCAGTGACGATGATGATGACTTGATGACGATTATCCAGTGACGATGATCCAGAGAAGATGACTTGTGCTAGAAGAACTGTGCTGAGAAATACCTTCCTAGTTAAGAGGGAGTGTTGATGTATATGTAACTTCGGAATGTATTTCACATATATGTATATTGTATTCCTATAGAGATGGTATTATTCCTCTATAAGGAAGTGTCGTCATTTATATTGTAAGTGTCGTAACTTATACTTGATGGGTTATTAGACCACCTTGTTTGGGGTCGGCCCTGTATAAGTCATGTGGGTCAAAGGGTTATTAGACCACCCTATTGGGGGTCGGCCATGTGGGTCAAAGGGTTATTATACCACCCTATTGGGGGTCGGCCCACTCAGCATTATGTTATGTGGTTAAGTTCGAGCCGACATGAGTTAGGTAAAAAGGCAAGTCAAGTCAAGTATAAATAGAGTGCGGGAGGCACTCTATTTACTCACTCACTTCACACACATGCTCTCAAGGAGGAGAGGCGCACTTATGGAGGAGGAGGATTGCTGCTAGGTTATGGCTATCTCTATTGGTTGGTTGTATCATTTCTCTATCTATCTCTGAGGAAGTTATTGGGGTTTTTCACCTTTATGGTTTTCCCCAAGTAAATCTTTGTGTCTCTTGTGTGTGCTTGCATTATTGTCTCCATGATTGATATGCTGTAGATATGCTGTACATGTTTTTCTCTCAGTTAAGATCCTAGATCAGATTGAAGTAAATTCTGAAAATTTAACACTCCGGGGCCCTCCATGCTTGGACGTGACTGCAAGACCTTCACGCTTCGGCTGAAATGCTTGGCAACCAGCCACCAACCGGGGCTAGAATCTCATTCCCTAGAAAAATGCCTTCTGCTCAGACAGGTCACGGAAAAATAAAAATGTAAACTTTACGAGCACTCTCACATATATAACCGTGCCTCCATAACCTCCGGCTTTCTTAGCCGACTTTCCCTTAATCGCAACCTTTGATCTCCGATGTGCTTGTTTTCCTTCGTCGGATTTGGCCCCTCTTTACCCAGTGATTTGACAACCCACTTATTTTCACCATCGGATCATCTTACCAACTCTCATCTGGGTCGTTCATCTTATTTTCATGCATCTACAGGGTAGCATCGCATGCACCCTAAAGAGCTTCTCCTATATTTCCCTTTCTTCATGCGATAAGCTATGGAGCTGACACCTATCCGGTGATACCCAGTCCATCACATCTACCATGCTGTTATTCATTGTGCATCTTCTGGACGTGATGATCATCCAGGACCGTCGATCTATCTAGGGACAATCTCATCCGTTTACTTAGTCACATTGCATTCATCACTGTGGGACCCTTAGCCTTGACCATAGGATACCACTCTGTCTTTTCTGAATCATCCACGTGGCCGAACTCCTGCCTTTCATCTTGGCACCATCGCAATGTTTATTAAAATGCTACCTCTCACTTCTTATAGTCTTTGCAATGTTCCCTCCGGCTGCCATCTGTCTAACAGGAAAGGCCCATCGCATCCGCTCATCCCTTCTCTTCCTTGCAGTTTGGCCATGCGATCGTCAACGGAAGCCATTGATTGTTGACTTGCGTTCAATCGACGGTGCCTGTCTAGATGGTACTTAGCCTCCCCATATATTTATAAGCGGACTATAGGACTTAGGGTCTTTTATCCTTATCATTTGATTTCTTTTGTATATTAATGCCCACACTTAAAAATAATTCCATTTTTCATTGTGCTAGTTTCTCCTAGACCTCTTCCTTTCTCATTCTAGCTCTTGGCCATTAGGTATATGGAGTGCTCTAGGCTTCCATCAGGTAGTTGTTCCACCTTCCACCTTTCACATTCAGTAATTTTCTGCAAAAATTTAAATAGGTGCTAACAACTTGCTCCAACCAGGGATGCTATCCTCCCAGCGAGGTAGCAAAGAACATCTGTAGACCAAGTGCCTGATCCATTGGGCTAATTTTCCTAACCTTGACCATTGTAAGCAGCACCCTATAGCCGGCCCTTCATCCAAAAGCTGCAACTGAAAAACCAGAGCTGAAAAACATACTCAAACTTTCTGAAAAATGTTGAACACACAAACTGCTAACTGAAATAAATGCACATGCTTGACCTGCAAGCTTATTTATATACAAATGTTCCTACCCTACTTGTTGGGAATAAAGGGCAACTCAGGTGATCTAATACTTCCAATGAAGCCAATCAAGCAGATGGCTTCCTGATTGAATTTTCCATTCAAGTCCTCCAGTCGTCGAAGAAAACCTAGTAAATGATAGCTCCAACTAAAAATATTCTTTAATCCCTGTCTCCTTGAGCAATATAAACCCTATCATCTCTGACGATTCCAAGAAACTAGAAAAGGGTCCTTAAGAAAATGAAGAACTCCTATTTCTTTAGGATAAGTCGTGAGAGATTCCATAATAGGTTCTTCCCGACCATCCTCATGTTCTTCTGCATCATATGACAACCGATACAACTAAAAAAAACTCTCATCCCGCTTAGGAGAAGGGATACGAAAGTCTTCGCCAATTTCATTCGAAACCTCAACGCTTAGAGGTTGATTTTCTCTGTCGAATGCAATAGAAACAACCTTAACCCTTTCGCTAAAATCAAGTGAAATGGACTCCTTTTGATAAACTTCTGCTTCTTGGGGCTGATTACATGCTCATCCCTTCTCTTTATTATCAATCTAAAAGAAATTTATAGAGCTTTCCTTCTTGAGTCTTTGTTTTTTATTACAAGCCCCAATCTTTTGCTTGATCAGATCAAATGAAGAGTAATAGAAGGGTAAATGATCACTTTCAACATATTTGTTTTCAGGGCTTTGATCGTGGATAGTGATCAAATTTTCTTCACTAGTTACCCCAGGACTTGCAAAGTTTTCGGCTCGTACAACATTCAAGTAGCCTCCTTCATACTCATCATACTTAGGTGGGTCGAAACTTTCTTCAAAACCGTCCCTAACAGGAATTTCAGCATGTTGATTGTGATTCATATAAAACAAACCAGAATTACCTTCTTCTGGCACATTGCCAATCTGGTCATCTCCTTGTTCATTATGGGAAATATTGGAACTCAAGGTTAGTTCCTTCCGTTCACGCCTCACTTTAAATCTTGACTCCTCTTCAATTCCTTCATCATCAATTTGGCCTGATAACTTTCCCGACATCCTCAGATTGTCTTCAACCTCCAAAGTGTCAATGAACATATGCTGCAAATTAGGGGACCTTCTTTCCAATAGGAGCAAAGATATATCAGGCGGAAACACAGATGCATAGTGTAGCTTAGTAGCATTCTCTAGGGGATGAATTTCCCTTGGCATATCATAATAGAATCTTGAAAACCTTCTGTTAAAGATGAACATGGCCTCTCCTTCTTGCATTCTCATGGAGTGAAACTCTGAAAGAATTAGGTCCCATGATCGTCTCTTACCCCAAAACTCCAAGAAAATGTCAGAAAACCCTTGCCAGGTATCCATAGATCTAGGTTGCAAATGGCTAAACCATTGCTTCACATATCCTTGGAAAGATTCGGTGAAAGCCCTCATACAAACATAATCATGCTCCACTTCAAAAAAGATCCAAAAAATGTTCAAAGCCGTGGAGATGTTTCTCAGCAGTGAGGCTCTCAGATTCTCCATCAAATCTAGGAAGGTACTTATGGTATTGGGAGGATAGTCATGAAGAATAGGGAGCAATTTCAAAGGGCCATATCTCAGCTGAGATCTCGCAGGAAAAGGAGTATGTACAAGGAGAGCCTCCTCATCCTCACTCTCCTGGGATTCGCAAAGTTGGGTATGGATCTTACAAAGGTTCAGAAGAAGAGATGGGGTCAGCTCTCTGGGTTAAAGGAAGATATACATTTGTAAGGTCCAGACAGGGATATACAAAGGTGGGTCTCTCTTGCTCTAAATCTCTTCAGTGAAGCAAAATTTTCTTGATATATATACATAAAGGTAAAAGGAGACCGATACAAAAGAACAAGACTTCTTTGAAGAGATTGATGTTTTGATACCTGAATCTTGATTCTTCCATGTGTAAGGCAGATGCATTCATTCTCCAGTGGAGTCACCATGAGAATCTTTCAATATCTCAATTCTGATACAAGATCACAGATCTCACCAGCGGGGTCACCTTTGTATTGAAATTTTTCTTGAGTGGAGTCGCTAGGTGAATGGTACAACCTTCTCAATGTCTGATTATTGTTCACCATCAGTATTTCAGATCTGAGCACTTTGCAATTCTCCTAGGGATGATGGGACAAATTCGCTTTCCCCGGCAATGGTGGCAATTTGTTATCACACAAAATGACCCCCTAGGTTGTCGGAGAGGGAAAAATGGGGTAAACACTAACCAATATTTAGACTTAAGCTACTGACCCAGCTTAGTCTAAGAGGGATCTCTCTATAGCTCTATGAAAGACTGGAATAATCAAAGTTTTCAACAATGAAAACATGCACCAGCATTCATCATTCAAGATATTCAATTACAACAATACAGAAGGTCAGATTTCTGTTGGAAACAAAATGGTTTAAAGGTAGCTTGGTTGAAACATATGGAACTTTACATGGGAGATAGAGTCACCCTAAACAAATCTTGAAAATTATTCACAGAAGATCCGCGAATGCATTCACATAGGGGCAAGGTAGCAAACAGCTAGTAGTCAAAGAGATTTTAATTGGCAAGATAGAAGATAAACGAACAATCCATTGATATAAGGCATATTATTGTGAATCCTATATCAATTTTTGCAGAGAATAAAAGGTGAAATACTTGAAAAAAGATAAGTAGAGCATAATTTATATGAATCCTACTTAGCTATCACACTGCACCAAGTATGAAAGAATGTTACAAATTCGAATCAACATTGAGAGATATACAATTCACATGGGAAGAGAAAGACAGACTACCAAACCAATTACACAAGAATCCTTGAACAAATCATCAGCTCGGCTCTGCGAACTTTATTCAAAATAGCTCAAGAGCTTCTTACAGATCTATACACAAAGTTTCAAAAAGTTCTCAACAATATTTTTCAACCCTTTATCATTCTATTACATCACATATATATAGATGTTGGGAGCCCCTTGCTCGACTTTCCTAATACCCAAAACAATAATATTTGAATGACACCTCATTGCCTTAAAAATTCAGGAATGTTACATATGTGTCATGTTCCAAACAGACTGATTAAGACAAGAAACGGGATATCATAGACAGAGGGCCATCTCAACCCTGGGTTCGTAAATGACCTTGCGAGTGAAAGAATCTTCCACTTTCAATGAGTTATCAGTCTACGATGTGTCATATGGAAGGATAGGTGTCACTTCTTTAGTAGAGATTACAAAATCATGAACCATTTATGTGTCAAGTTGGCTGCCTCGCTTGATTTTGAGGGTCTCCTTCTTCCTCCATCGTTGGATTCCTTTGGACACTTTTCATCTATCAGGCTCCTTGTCTTCATTGGAAGAGATGGATTCTATGAGGTCAAATACCATAAGAGATGGAGGAGGAAGCTTTTCCTCCACCTCAGCCCATGTTTGTTCTGGCATGAACACCACTTCAAACTCCTGGCATTTCTCCATGAGCCAATCCCAACAGAAAAGATGCTCGAACAGCTAGGTGCACCATCTTTCCCATATACCAACTTTGGACAAGGGACATGAAAACCATATCCACAACTGCTGTAATGATGCCAGCAGCTACATGTGGGTATAATTGCCATGATAACTTGATCGGATTCCTTAATCAAGTAACCATGATGCCCAAGGTCTGAGATGACCTTCAACATGCTCAACAAAGCTTTCCCAGATAGACGACATAGCCAATGATGCTGTAGAGGTACCCTCCATCATACCGGTAATCATTTGGGATAACAGTCAGAGGCCCCTTTACTGGTCTATCCTTAAGACATCCCTCACATGACAATACTTAACCTCACGTTTCTCGCACACTTCGAAAGACGTGAGTCACCTCATCTTCAGAACCACTTCACTCACATGTCATCTTGCACAAGTGACCTTCCTCCATCATTGCCGACTGAGATTGTAACCTACCCCCTTCACCGGTGCCAGCAATTTTTTCCTATCCTGCCATGCTGTTCCATCCCGCATCATACTACTATGCCTTATCTTCCCTTTACATCCTGAAAGTCATGGATCACATCACTTCCACCACCTCTCGAGACATTTGCTAATCCACACAAGTGACTTTTCTTTTTACCCTCATTGTCGGCTTCTCCGGCCTTTACACGTCTACCAACCTCTCGATCGTAAGCATCCAGCACCTTTAGGATGCTTATAACGCCTTGAGAACTTCTACCTTCATCCTAGTATGGCCGAGCTGTTGAAATACTAAGAGGGGGGTGAATCAGTATTTTCCAATCATTAAAATTTTTAAATGAAAGCAAGTTACTAATCACCAATCATAGCAGTATATCATCAACAATGAAAACAAGATGCATAGTACACAATATTTTTACGTGGAAACCCAAGTCCTGGGGGTAAAACCACGGAAGCCTTTTATAATAAAATTTGACCCAGCAACAACTGGGGTTACAAATTTAATACAACTTCTCCAGCTAAAACTGGAAGGGGCTACAACCCCTAGGCTTCGTCAGCCACAACTGACAAGCTGCTGCAACAGCTCAGCTCACAAGATTGTGAGCCCTAGCACCACCCTACCACCCTGTAGAAAATGATTGCTGAACCTGTGGACCTGTCAAACAATAATCCTTGTACTCTCTGCTGTTGATCTTTATGTTAACTGTTCACTGCCACTTCAGCTTTGTCCCTGACACAATCTGTACCACATTGCACATCCCGTAAATCTATCACATACCAATTTCTGCTTGTGCGTACTGTTTACTGTCAAATCATTCCTGTATATCTACAAGTCCTTTTCACTGTCATAACCTGCTCATTTATTACCCAGTACTCTTAACCATCACTGAACAAGTATTTCTGCTCTACTTCCACTTCTAGCATGTATCAAAATATCACTGAGCATTCATTTTAGTTCACATACTTGTTACTGTAAAATCATTCCTAGTCAGAAGCACAACTGTACTGTGTCATTACTTTCTACTGTAATCACTGTCATCAACCCAATCCACTGCTGGCACTATCTTCAATTATCTTCACATGTCACTAATCCCATTATGATGATCAAGTCACTGTCATTGTCATCAATCCTATGATTTTACTGCCATCTCTATCAAATTAATCTAAAGACTATTCACCCACTGCTCATTCCAATCCAAGAAGTATGTTCACATGCTGCTCTTATCAGATTATCTAAGGTCTGTTCACTTGCTAGGCTCTTTCAAGCTTATTTCAAATCACTATAGGTTCTCATCTTAGATAACTACAGGAGTTTGTTTATTTCCTGGTCATAGTTTACCAATACTCAAAGCAGACCATAATATACTTGACAGGGGTCATATCCTATCGAATCCTCACATTCATTCGAAATTTCAAAGCTACTAATTTTCAAGGCAGATTATAAACCACTGATCAATTCAAAATTATAAAATGCATACCTTTATTCTCTGCTGCACATAATTCAATTGATCCTGTACACGCCAATGGGCTGATCTGAGTGCAACAAACCCTAATCAGAGCTTACGGCTCTCACAAGCATGCACTTAGTAGTGTCACGGTTCAGCTCTTTTATTGCAAGCGGCCTTCAGAACAGTCAAATAACAACCAACTGGTAACACTAGGGTATGCGGCCTTCACAATTTCTCACTCAACTTGTAAAAATTCGAGCTCTAAAACAGCTGAGTCTTTACCAAACATTAGGGCTTTATCTCCAGCATTTTTAAAAAAAAATTCAGAGCTCTCATTCCAGCATTGCCTTCACTCAAAGAAATAATTAGGGCTTCATAACATGACCTTGATCAGAATGACTACTCAGAAGAATTTCAATCACCTAATGCTGCTTCACCACTGAAGTAAACCAAAGAAATTAGTCCCCTCGAGTTGTAAACCAAAAATTTGAGCTTTTCTTCACCAAAAATCGAGCTGTTAAATCACCAAAAATCTGAGCTTTTCTTCACCAAAATCGAGCTGTTAAATCACCAAAAATTTGAGCTTTTATTCACCAAAAAAAATCGAGCTGTTAGATAGCTATGCCTTCACCATGAATTAACTTTCAGACTATTGTTGAATTCCTTAATGTCTGCTACACGAAATTAGAGAAAGGAATCCCCACGAGTTTCAGTTTTATTAAGGATCTTTTCCACCTTCAGCACTTGTGTAAACCAAAAGAATCAGAGATCTCCTTTAAAATCACAATCTGAGCTTTCACCAAAATTCATGCTATGAACCTGTGCCAAAATCAAATCTGAGTTCTGTCTTCACAAAAATTCGAGCTCTCCTTCTATAATTCCGAGCTGTGCCTACTCCTTCAAAGCATCCGAGTTGTGCCTTAAAAATGAGCTCCCAAAAACCAGCGAACACCCTCATCAAAAGTGAGATCGTGGAGGTGTATTTATACTAGTTTTTTTAACCAAAAATTATGGAGCCCACCTTTAATTATGTAATTTTTTAATTTGAAATTTTAATTTAATTTTAATTTAAATTATGGGGCCGACCTTGCACAAAAAATTATATTGTTTATTATTTTTTTTTTAATAATCAAATTAATTTTTAATTTGAATTTTTGTTTAATTTATGGGACTGACCTCCAATTAAATTTGTTTAAATACCATTAATTTTATTCCAGTATTTTCATCAATAAAAAATGTATAATTAAATTTGGTCTTCATCAAGCTCGTGGTTATGTTGAGAGGGATGCCCATATGGGGTTTAATGTTATTTTGAAATTTATTATTAAGGTTTTAAAGTTAACATATGTATGGGTGTGTTCTATTAGCCATCAAGACCCCATGACCATCAAGGTGTGGGTTCAAGAATTTTCTTGACCATTTTGACCACCTTCAGGGTATCACTTTTGCCATTCCTTCAAGGACCAATAAATTCATTACGTGTGGGGTTGCCTAGACTTCTCCTAGGGTGCCATGAGCTTATTAAAACATAAATGACCACTGAAAGGGTCATTTGGCCTATTGCAACACATCAAGGACACATTCTAGGGTATTAGGGTATAGAAACACCTTAGGGGTCACGCAAACAAGTTAATGGGTAGCCATGGCTTTTGGCATTGTCCCAAGGCCTCCAAGGGCTTCAAGCTTGGGCTTGGACAAGGTCAAAAGGTCTCCTCTGACACAAACAATCACTAAACAAATACTAACCCTCAAGGGCTCCACAAGGGGCACCAAGACTCAACTGTTGGAATCAATGACTAGGCACTATTGGCATCAATGACAACTTAATCAACACGGGCTCGATGTCTTCTTCGCCTACTTGTTTTAGTCTCCCCCCTTTATCTGGAGCCTAGGCCTAAAGTCACTAGTACCAGGGGAAACTGTCACTTGTGGGTGGATACCTTTTGTAAGAAACTCTCCCATATCAGGGCTTGGTATTGACCCACCTTCGCCTTCGGGCAGACCAACAATTACTTTGGACGCTCAACAGGCTATGGGAGCTATCCCCCATGTCCAGGTCAAGTTCAAGGTGGGCGGTTAAAAAGGTCCAACAACCTCTAGACAGACTTTGGCAAAACAAGGCAACCACTATCATTGTTGGGGAGACGTCCAGGCTTAAGAGGCCGAGGCCCTGAAGGATAGCTTCCTCACAGACCAGTCGGGCCTGGGACAAACATGATACAGGATCTTCGGGGCCCTCCATGCTTGGACACGATTGCAAGAACTTCACGCTTCAGATGAACTGCTTGGTGACAAGCCACCATGTGGGGCTAGAATCTCATTCCCTAGAAAAAACCCCTTCTGCTCAGACAGGTCACAAAAAAATAAAAATGTAAGCTTTGACGGGTGCTCTCACATATATAACCGCACCTCCATAACCTCTGGTTTTCTTAGCCGACTGTCCCTTAATCTCAACCTTTGATCTCCGACGTGCTTTCTTTCCTTCGTCGTATCTGACCCCTCTTTACCCAGTGATTTGACAACCCACTTATTTCCATCGTCGGATCATCTTACCAAATCTCAACTAGGCCGTTCATCTTATTTGCATGCATCTACAGGGTAGCATCGCATGCATCCTAAAGAGCTTCTCCTATATTGCCCTTTCTTCATGCGACAAACTATGGAGCTGACACCTGTACGGCGGGACCTGGCCCATCACATCTACCATGGCACTATTCATCGTGCATTTTTTGGATGCAATGATCATCCAGGACCGTCGATCTATCTAGGGAAAATCTCCTCCATTTACTTAGCCACATTGCATTCATCACTATGGGACCCTTGGCCTTGACCAGAGGCTACCACTCTGTCTTTTCCAGATCATCCACGTGGCCGAACACCTGCCTTTCATCTTGGCACCGTCGCAATGTTTATTAAAACGCTACTGCTCACTTCTTATAGTCTTTGTGATGTTCCCTCTGACTGCCATCTGTCTAACGGGAAAGGCCCATAGTATCCGCTCATCCCTTCTCTTGCAGTTTGGCCATGCAATCATCAATGGAAGCCATTGATCGTGGGCTTGTGTTCGATCGACGGTTCCTATCTGCATGGTACTTAGCCTCCCCATATATTTATAAGCAAACTATAGGACTTAGGGTCTTTTAGCCTTATCATTTGATTTCTTTTGTATATTAATGCCCACACTTAAAAATAATTCCATTTTTCATTGTGCTAGGTCCTCCTAGACCTCTTCCTCTCTCATTCTAGCTCCTGGCCATCGGGGATATGGAGTGCTCCATGCTTCCATCAAGTAGTCGTTCCACCATCCACCTTTCACATTCAGTAATTTTCTGCAAAAATTAAATAGGTGCTAACAGACCACTCTCTCACAGGTTTTCGTTTCGGAGTTTTGACGGGGCTATAATGGCTTAAATATCTAAGTCTGAAATTTTATGTGCATGGATGTTATGTTCTTTCTGTTCTTAGTATTTTGGTAGAAATTTTCTTGTGCTTCCAGTTTAGATGTGTTTATGAGTGAAATTTCATTTTCAACTGTCTATGGTTGAATGAGATGGTTTATTAAACATTTTTAATCTGAGTTAACTTGAAAGCTTGTTAAAGAAGTGAAATTTCTACAAATAGTTCTATTCTTGTGTCAAGCTCGTTAGAAATGAAATAGATCCCCTCCCTTTGAATTGATTCTTTCACTAAATTTAATATCTAAACCTTCTTTTCATTCACCTATGCTATTTAATCCTCTTTTTTCTTCCTCTGTTGGTGAAGGTATTCCTACTAGTAAGCACGGGTTTGATTGGATGATGAAAATAGTAGGAGAATGAAAGGAAGCTTGGGGGACATGTCTCTAGTCTCTTGATATCATACTGGAGGTAAGATGTTAACTTCTTATGCTGGGGAAAACTTCCAACCTCTGGATATCATGTTGGGAAAAAACCTGCCAATGAGCATTATACCGAGCATAGTTTATTTTTTGTTACAAGATCGTTAAGAAATGAAGCATACATCATGAGCATTCTTTTCTCCTGTCTTTGAGATTGTTAAAAAAAGTAAGATAGTATTGAGCTTACTTTTCACTTTTTTTCCGTGCTCTGGTTGAAACATGAAAAGTTGTTTGATCTTAATTTTTACATTTTTGTGTTCTAGTTCAAACATGAAAAATATCCCAAGTGATTTTGATAGCATCACCGTGCTCATTAAAAAATTGAGTAAAAAGATGTGTCTAATGAGTATAGGTTGATCACTTTATCCGACCTCGCTAGACTACTTACGGAAAAGGAACTATGTTGATTTTACATTTTCCTTTGTCGTACTCAGTCATCAACCATGACAAAGTTGTACATGGAGTCCTCTTTAATTTCTTTTCAGACTCCCTAAATAGGAAAATATTATTGAGCGAACTTGTTTCTTTCACGCTCGTAAAAGGATTTTAAAGGATGTCTATCCAGTGATATATTATACCTTTTTCAGACCATTTAGAATATTTACGAAAAATGAATACTCTAGTCATTCATGATTAGAAGAGTTCTCTCTCACATTGTTTTATCCTTTTTCGGATGAGGAGACAAAATTTTATGAAAAAGAACCATTAGGGGTCTTCTTTTAACCATTTCAGACTCTTTAAATGTGAAATGCCACCGATTTTACCTTCTTTGAACTCGTAAAATCATACATGGAAGGAACCTTTTTGGGATCGAACCCCTTCTTTCTCATGTTTGTAAAACATGTGAGATTGGACTCATCATATGATGAGCTACATTGAGCATTTGTTACCCTCTTCCAGCTCGTTAAAATTAAAAGAGGCATTCATCCATCATGATGGGGAAATTAGGGGAATGGAAAGATGTATTTGAGTATGTATTAATGACAACTTAAAGTAACCTTTGAACGTGGCACTTTTCTGCATTCTAGTCAAATAGTTGGGTAGTCAGCTTGTCTTCGAGTCATGCAAATTCCATGAGTCATTATAATCATTTGGGTACTCCGAAGAATGATTCAGTCAGCTGTTGAATTATGTCTTTGTCTCTTTTATGTTGATTCAACATTTGAAGTCATTAAAAATTATGTTGTGTCGATCGCCCCTATTTACCATTGCACCTTTGTGTCAATTCACACTCATTTGATATACCATCTTATATCACTTCCTGTGTTAGTTTTGTGTCAAGGATGTGGGATGTATCATGGCCCTCCCCGATGATTTTATTTATGTCGACATCAGCTCATCATCCAGGAATTAGACTTAGAAACTAGTTGGTACTTTGGATCCTGCATGCCTCAATAGCAGGTTTCCTCACTTTCGACAATAGGTTTACATAACTGACCTCTGATCGAATAATTCCACAAATTTTCGACTCCAACTCATTTATTCACATTCGTTGGGATGTACTAGTGATGCCTTGGGTATCATCATCATCATTAGGGATTTTGCATCGCACTTGTTAACGGTTCACATCATTGACTGGTAATCAAGTGGTTTGTACCATGTTTGAATTCAACACATTGTAATCACATGGTAATATTCATATCATTTTGGGAACGGATAGAAAACCCTGGGTTGTTCTGGTGTCTTACTATTACACCCATGTTTCGATGGATATTTTTTAGTAGGTCCCCACATAGATGTTATGATGGAGACCACATTGATGTACTATCACACAGATCCACTCTTGTATTGGTCGTGGATGTGTTATTATCTCATCATGGATCTATGCTTGTATTTTAGTATCCATGATTGTGTTCAGTCATTGAGATATGTATCCATGCTGTATTTGGTGGAGATATCATTGGTCAGTATCAACATGGATCTGCAATGTATTGGTTGACAACTTTGTTGTTAGTCATTGCGATGATAAAATTATTGTACTGCAAAAGACACTTGGTTATTGTTGACAAATTTCCAACCAATGGTTCCTTTCCTTGATCTTTTATACTTTGTCCATAAAATTATTTCACCTATCATGTTACTCTAGCTTCCTACTTTGGGGGGCATTCTGTTACACAAATTGTTTTTACTAGTCATGATTACGAACCATGTACACTCTATCATTTCCTTAATACCTAAAGTACTTAACCAAAATCCTTAGAAGATGAGTCACGAGGTTTTTTCCCTATAAAAACCTTGTTTAGAGAGATCGACACACCTTTCCTTCTAACAAAGTGTGTCTTTTCCTGATCGACGTACCTTGCTCCACTATGAAGTGCATCATCAACACATGTTGCTAGTGTCTAGGGTGTGTTGGTGTCTATACGGAGGGAAAGAAGAGAAGTTTCGAGAAGTCTCTCGAAGTAGACCCTTGTGGAGGCTTATCCCTTCCATATATGGTGGATCTTACTCATATCCCAGCTTATTAGGATCCCACCCCGTCCATCTCCCTAATCCTCTCCTCTCCTTCTCACCTCTTTTGGCCTATAAATGAAGATCCTCTTCATGGGATAGGGGGGTTGAAATGAGGGTAGCCAAATACTGTAGAAATTGAGGCAGGAATCCATTCTTCCGTGATTGGAAAATTGAGGCAAGGTTCCATTGGAAAGGATCTTCAACACCAAGGATTCATTGGTTGTAATTCTTTCCTCTATATTAATTAATACATCAATGTCTTCCTTCCCCATAAATGATGATTTCATTTGTAGGAGTTCTCCTTTGTCAATTGCTTAGATGTATCATGTTATCTTATAGTCTCTTGTCTTTGTCCTTTTGAATTTTTGCAGTTAATCTCTTCATCAACAAGTGAGAGTGTGAAAGCTTCAATCCATGAGGACGACCTTCATAAATAAGGTATGGAATTGACTCTTTGCATTCAATTAATGTGATAGATTTAGGGAAATGTTTTCATTATTGTTTTGCTTTGTTCTAGATCTGAACCTTTCATACTAGGGAGATCGGTTGGTGTTCGCACCGACGAATTTATCCATAAACACATCCTCATTGGAATATATTATGTAAGTATACAAAATTTAATTGGGATTATGGTAAGAGTAGGGTTACATTGTCATGTTGTGAGGAATGTTATAACATACCCCCCAAAAAATGAGATTGTGTGTTTCTTTGAAATGATTGTATTTTGTAATGAAATATATGGTATAGATGGGAATTATAATTATACTCTTTGTTTAAAATGCATTATATAGATTACTCAATCCCCTACAATGTAGGAAGAAGTTATGTTTTCCATGTATATACTTTTTTATTTAATTTTCGAATTTACAGTTTTTGAGGTTGTTACATATTTAGAAGAGACAAGTTGTGCTCACATGAACTTGGATGGTATAATCATCATCCTTATTTTCTATTAAGATGATATTGTTCTTATGGAAATGAATCCCTAAGTTTTCAAAAAGAAGTTAAAAATTCTCAAGTATTTTTTTCTCTAGCACGAGCATGATTGTTAACAATGGGGCCAATACAAGGTAATACTACCCAATTATGACATGTTAGTTGCAATGGAAACCTGGAAAAACATAAATATCATCACTAAAACAAATATTAGAGGTATCTACATAACAATTTAGAACATAGTGTAAGAAGATAAAATGTAGACAATCTAGTTACCTTCTATAATATATAACTTTTATTGATGGAAAATTAGTATAACTCCAAGAAAACCGTGTTATCGTAAGATCGATATGTTATTTTTTTCCTAAAACATAATGCATCTGTTTTTGATAATCCCCGTGTTTGGTATGTAAGCATCGAATTTAAAAAAAAAAAACTTACAGTTGTAGATAACAAGTGGCTCTTGTGTGACACTATTTTTCCATAATTTTTAATGTTGATTTTATATTTTTTTTTTAAATTAAGAAATTTAGTGAATTTCTAGAGTGAGAAGCCGAAGCGTTATGCCCCACTATGAGGGTCTTAACACAATCAATGAACTTTTTTTGTGTGTGTATTTCTTCATATGTACTTGTTCAAGTTCTTTTTAATTTTTAAAATAGGTGAACCAATCAAAAGTTATAAAGAGAATAAGAGACCTATGTTCTTTTAATAAATTTTACATATGAGTAAAAAATAAAAGATAGTGATGTCTTCCCCAAAATATATATATTTGAATTCTACATAGAGATCTCTATAATATGTGCAATTTTATTAGCAATAAACATGTAGAGCATATGAAAATTCGATGTTGAAAAATATGGAAATGTAAAAATGGATGTGTTTTGTTAGTTGTAGGCCCTGATAACACCCAAATTGACCCCCAAGGTTGTGGGAGAAGGCCAAGCTGGGATAACCGCAAAACCACTTTAGATTGGACTTCTGACCTAGTACAATCAGAGAGGGATCTCTCTTAAATTTACAGAATACTGAAGATAATCAATGAGAAACACACAGTCTTCTTACTCAAGTTATTCAATCAAACACATTCAGAAGGTCAGATTTCTGATGGGGCAATAGTTTGTGAAGGTTTGGTAAGGCAATCATGAGAGAAACATTGGGCAATGGAGTCAAGACATAACACATAAAACAAATAACAGTGTCGATGCATGAGATATCCAAACATAGGAAACAAAGCTACCAACTCATAGTCAAAGAGCTTTTTTTTGATGATTTAGAAGAATAGATGAACAGTCCATCAATATAGATCATATGGTTATAAATTATATATCAATTTTAGAAGAAACTAGTTACGGATGTTTGGAATGAAAAGAATAGAGCATGACAACTATGAATTCTATTCTGATACTACCCTTATCCAAGCATGAACAACATGAAAATATGAATTAAACAAGGAAAGAAGACAAATCACATGAGAAAGGAGATAAATAGACTGAGAGACCACCAACATATGAATCTCTGCCAAAATCAACTTCAAACATTGGAAATTTATTAAAGATCACATCTCAGAAGCAGAGCTCAATTCTCCCAGGCCTCAGCCCAATGATTTTCCAACCCTTTTATCTTCTATTACAATACTTATATAGACCCTATTAGCCCTCGGGCTCAAGTTGCCACAACAGGAAGTTGTTACAGCTGCATTAACACCTACACATAAGTTTTAACAACTTTGAGAGTCGGTTACAACAAATTTTGTTCAGTTTAGGGCACGGACTGTTGAAATAGGGCTTCAAAGCCCCAAATGTATATCCCAAATGCCGACAAATGTGTAAATTTTGAAGGAGGTTTTTGTAATTGGGCATGTCCCCGACAAAACCCATGTCTCCATTTCCTCTGTGTTATCTCCCCAAATAAATTTGTTGAGATGATCAATTTTATATGATAGGATGTCATTTAAAAATTCATTTCTAAATTTTTTAAGGCTCATTGTTGAGAGCTTTATGCATGTAATAAAGTTTGAAAAGATTTAGATTGGGTTTTCATTTAAATAATCCCAAAAGACAGGTTTCGGTAGCTTAGCACTATATCAAAAAGGGTTTTTAAGGCACCGAAAGCTCCACTTTCGGCAGTTTACAGCGCAAATTCAAGATTCTCCAAGATACCAAATATGAAGAAAATTCCAAACAGCAAAATGATGAGTAGCAGAAGTCAGAAAATATGTTTTTGTCAAAATTTTGCAGGCTAGATCCAACAGAGTTTTCGGTGGCTTAGGCAAACATGGTGAATTGTTCATTAGCTACCAAAAATCTAGTTTTCGGCAGCTTACATCATAGAGATAAGACTCTTCTAGTTACCGAAAGGAAAGACAAGTTTCAAACATCTCATAGAAGGTCTCGGTGGCTTAGGCGAACATGCTGAATTGTTCATTAGCCATCGAAAGCAGAGCTTTCAGTAGCTAACTAGATTAAAATCCAGCCTTTCTAGATACCGAAACTACAAAATAATGCAGAAAGTTGCTGTTTTGCACAAGATCTGACTTTTGTTGATCCAAACACTTCAAGGATGTTTTCTAATGCTAGATAAATGTTAAATGCATCATAATCAAAATTCTGCTCAATTTTTGTAGACAGATGTTGAGGCAAGAAGATAAAGAAATGTGGTGTTTTTACTGTGCTGAGTCATCATTTTCAAATGATGATTCTGAGGGACTGGAGAATAATTTTTCAAAACAGGAGGAGGTTTTTCTTCCTAACACATCAGAGAACAAAAATGTCTCTCAGTTTTCCTATAGGTGTTGTAGATTGGGAGAATTGATTCCATCTCTAACTCTAATTTTTGGATCTCAGAATTTCCCTGTTTGACACATGTTTTTGAAAGATAGATCTCCGGCAAAAGAAAATGAATTTCAAAGACCTAAGAGAGTTTTTTGCTCACAACAAACCAATCCACAAAATGTATTTTGGTTTATACACAAGTGTCATATATTGGGACAATCGAATCCATCTCTGAGCCCCAGTTTTCAGCAGTTTGGCCCAATGTTTGTGGTAAAAGAATGACCTGCTTTTCCAAGGTGGCATTTTCGACCTTATCAACCAGCCTTTGAAGGCCTGCTGTAGCTGTCAAAGATCATGAGGATATGAATATCATTGAGATTACATGTTTACCTATCAAATAGGATCTCTCCCTATTTTTGTGAAACTGGTTTGACTTTATATTTTGAGTAAATTTGATCGAGTTTTCTAGGATCTGGAAACTTTTTGTAAAGGCTATAAAGCCAAGAACATTTGATGAACACAAGGGTCCATCTTTGGATACTTTTTCATACTTGTGCTATCAGAATTCTCATTGCATCTTGGTAATATAAGCTTCTTTTTCCATTTATGTTCAGATTTCCTTTTCTACCTTTTTGTACTTGCACTGGAATGTTTATTTCATGTTTGTTCTATTTGTCTAATGCCAAATAGCTATCATCCTATCTTTGTATTGATGAATTGGATATCAAGTATCATTTACCTATTGTGATTAGCCATTCATATATTCTTTTTGTATGAGTCTACTAGCATAATAAGAATTCTACATACATCTACCTTTTATAAACTCTCTGAACAACAGTGGTTAAAATCCTTGTCTATCCAAGTATGTCTATGCATGTTTTGAGTGAATGAGCTTCGATTAAGTCATCCAACTTGATCCATTTTACAAATCATTGATAAAATAAGTAATTTACCAGGTTCCTTTGACTTACAGCCTAGAAGGACTCCTAGAGTGATAACAAATTGGCACCATTGCCAGGGAGAGGAATTCGAAGAAAGTTTCTGTAGGAGATGACTTAGTTTCAGCTTTTGATGATAGACAAAGGTTGGGAATTGTATTGGTTGTAAGCATCTATCTGGTGACTCCACATTTAAAGGCTCCACTAGGGAAAATCCAATTGACAGAAAGATGAAGGGGCAGAAATGTAAAACTAGGTATCAGTTTATGAGCTTTCTTCATGAAATGTTGTTGTTCTTTATCATCTCTTTCATGTTTTTTCCTTCACATGTTAAGAGGATCATCTTATGTTTTGTATATTCGGATGATTATCATCCTTCTTTTATATATCCATATTTAGAAGAAGAGGAAATCTTGTAGCCTTATGTTGTTAATGTTGATTCTATACCCTCATCACAGCATGTTCCTAAAGATGAGTTCTGCATTCCAATTCCTCCTGAATCAGATCATTCTTGTGATTTTGTGGAGGTTGAAATTGATTTAAAACCTACTCAGACTTCAACATATTTTTCCTCAACTTTTGAGCCTTGCCATCAACTTGTTATTCCTCATAATCAACCCACTACTTTTCAAACTAAAATCAAAATGAAGATGTTCAAGCCTTTAAGGCTGCCCTATCTTCTTCATCCTTATCCTCTTGACTATTTTGAGTATCTTCCTTGGTTTGAAGAAGATCATGTCACAGCTGAAAGACACTTAGGGGATTTTGAGAACTTCCTTGATCATTTTGAGATTATACATGATGATGTTGTTATAAGGTTGTTCTCCAAAACTTTGTTAAGGGATCCTGCAGTACGGTTTACGAATCTGAGAGCTGATTCCATTGGCTCTTGGATTGAGTTGTCCAATGCTTTTCTAAAGTATTGGGGTGAGAATAGATCTTTTGATCAGTATCTCACTAATTTTTTCACTTTGAAGAGAGAAGAGGAAGAAGCTTTGGCTGTTTTCAACATAAGGTTCTACCATGTTTATCATGACATGCCTTTGGAGATCTGGCCTACAGAGACTACTACCATGGTATACTATGTTATGGCTCAGCATTCAAATCTGTTAGAACAGTAATCCATACTTAGTACCATAGTCCATAACCATAGTCAATTTTTATTGCTCATGTGCTTCATTACACCATAGTTTGGACTAGGTGACTTTAGTTGGTCAAATACCCACATTTGAGAGTGTTCACACCCACTTCCAAGCAAACCAATTCACCCAACCTCCTATTTTGTCCATGAGTGCACCCTCATTAAATGCTGGAGCGCTCTCTCTCCTTGATTTGCTGAATTGTTGTTGACTAGGATAGCTACGGTGGAGTTTGCCCAATTTTGGCTAGATTTGGAGCATTTATTGCTCCCTTGGTCCTCCCAAACACCTCTATTTGCTCACCCATGCCTGCCTTGGCCTCATTTATGACCCAGCATGCTTCAGCCACCTTCACACCTGAATTCGTGACTGTTTGGGATGATTAGGACAGAGTTGGACCCACCTAGGGGGGATTGAGGCCAATTTGGCAATTTTGACTTGTACACTCATCTTGAGCTATCGAATGCTCTCTAATTTCTCATGGATGTAATAAAAACTTGTTCTTAACATTTTCACATGTTAGACAGTCAGTTAATTAAAAGATTAAGTTCACATTGTGTGTAAAATTGTCTCCTTTTTTAAGCTTTTTCACTGGTTTTGCAAATAATTCGATTTTGTGAGGTGCTCCATAGCTCCTAGATCTTATTGTGATCAAAACACGCACATGGTATCAGAGCCATTGTGTATTTAGTGAGTTGCAGGTCAATATTGAGCATTGAACTGCATTCTAGAGAGGATTTCCAATAAAAATTGAGTGTTTTTTGCAGGTGTTTCAGTAGTTTTGTCACGATTAACGCAGCAGTAATGGAAGCAAACCAAATGTTTCTCACACCCTTCAATTTCTTCGATTGGAAGGCTGAAATGGTTATCAAACTGAGATCTAAGGGTCTCTATAGAGTAACCATGGGCACAGAAGTGGAGCCAAACTCTGTTGTGGAGAAAGCAAAGTACTACAATCGACTTGATGAAGCTTATGGATTGCTATGCCTGAGCATTTAGAGGGAACTCTTGTTTCATACAGACAGTTTGACAACCCCCAATGAAGTATGGGTGAAGCTAGAATCACTCTTTGGGAAAACTGATGAACTGAGAGGCCACCAGCTTGAAAACGAGCTCATTAGCTTGAGCCCAACGCATTTTGAAACCATCCAGAAGTTCTTCACTAAGTTCAAGTCACTAGTGCTTCAACTGCAACAATGTGTAATTGTTAAGAAGGAGGAACAACCGATTCTATCCATCCTTTCGAAGCTAGGCTGAGATTTTTTTGTATTTGTTAGCACATTTCACTCAGCCAAGATGACCCTTCAAAATTGGCAAATGCCATCACTAGCTACCTTCATGGAGTGTCTCACTCAGGAGCAGGACAAACTAGTTCAAATGGGAACCATAAAATCAAAGGACCGAGCACTGGAAATGGTGGTTTCAAATGCCAACAAAGGCAAGTAGAAAGCCAAGAATTCGAGGCAGCCAGAGAAGAGGAAGTTTGACAAGACCAAGTCTGCAGATGGAGGTTCGAATCTATCAAAGGAGAAGAACAAGAAGGGAAAGGAAAAGACCAAATGCACCTATTGTCATAAGGGATGGCATCCAGAGAGCTCATGCATGAAGAAAACCATTGAATCAATGGCGCAGCTGCTGGAGAAGAACAACATCCCAGTCCCTGAGGGCGCAAGGAAGAAAGAGAGCACCTCAAATCCTAAGAATAAGGAGAAATGTCATTCTTTGGTAGCAGGTATTTCGAATCCCTCATCCTTTATCATTGATTCAGGAGCTTCTAGACATATGGTTTCATCTAGAGAGCTCTTCTCTTCTATGCATTCGAATGGTGGCCCAACAGTTCAAATGGGAGATGATTTAGAAATCCAGACCAAGGGGATTGGTAGGATTGACATGGAGCATGGCTATTTCAGTGATGTGCTCTATGTACCTTCATTGGCTGCAAATTTGCTATCAGTTTATCAAATGACCCATACAGGAGAAGCCAAGAGAGTAACATTTACTCCAGATTTGGTAGAAATCTCATAAATTTCTTCAAATCAGGTTGTGGTAGTGGGGTATGCTGATCATGAAGAGAGAATGTACAAATTCTCCAATTTCATTCCAAATTCTAGTGACCATGCTCTTGTCTCTCATGCCAACGAGACATCCAAGTTGTGGCAGGAAATATTTGGCCACATGAACTACAAATATCTCCAGACATTGCGCAAGGACGAGATGGTGGAAGGGCTTCCAGAAATCAAATCTTCAAATGGTGCATGCATTGGTTGTGTAGTTGGAAAGCATCCTGAGCGCAGCTATGAGAAGGGAATGGCAAGGAGAGCCACTCAACCACTTGGATTGGTACATTTAGACCTCATTGGTCCTCTTCCCACTCCATCATATGGTGGGTCAAGGTATGTACTCACAGTCATAGATGACTACTCTCGATTCTGTTGGGTTTACTTCCTTAAATTGAAATCAGAAGTGTTTGAGAAATTGAAGATTTGGAAGGCCTTAGTGGAGAATCATAGTGGTCATAAGACAAATATCCTTAGGAATGATAATGGAAAAGAGTATGTGAACAATAACATTCAGCATCTTTGTGAGGAATGTGGCATCCAAATGCAACATTCAATCCCCTACACACCTCAACAAAATGGTGTGGTAGAGAGGAAAAATAGATCTCTCAAAGAGATGTCCACTTGCATGATTGAAGCTAGGGATCTAAGCCCTAAGATATGGGCTGAAGCCATCAATTGTGCTGCTCATATTCAGAACAGAGCCTTTCACAAATCAATCAAAGGAAAAACCCCCTATGAGGCATGGTTTGGCCCAAAACCAAATGTGTCAAATTTCATAATTTTTGGGTCTAGAGCATGGGCTCGAATTCCATCAGAAAAGAGGAAGGATTTGGAGCCACAGAGCAGAGAATGTATCATGGTTGGATATGGTGAAGACACAAAGGGCTACAATCTCTTTGACACATCCACACTCAAAACTTTCATTGAGAGAAGTGTGCAATTCGAAGAAGAACCAATTCCCCGATTTTGAGCTTGCACCGGGGGAAAGCTCTTCTCCTCCACACCTTAATGAAATTAGTGATGATTCCACTTCTGATTTTTCTGATATTGCTGAAGATGACATGGCTGAAGATGAAATTTTTGTACATGAGTCACCATCAAGGCCCAAGTGGGCTGAAAAAATCATACAAGCTGCATGTGAATTGGCAGGCAATCCCTAAGATTCTAGGAAGACTAGATCTCAAACAATCAATGCTTCCTTTGCAAATGATAGTGAACTTGCTGATCACTGTTATATGATGATTGGATCTGATCCAACATCATATCAGGAATCTCATCATGATCCAAGGTGGAGAACAGCAATGCAAGAAGAATTCCAATCTCTCCAAGAGAACAAAACATGGGATTTGGTGCCTCTTCCTCCCAAGAGGAAACTTGTGCAATGTAAGTGGATTTTTCAAACCAAACATGTTGCTGATGGTTCTGATCTGAAGTATAAGGCTAGGTTAGTGGCTAAGGGATACTCATAGATCCATGGTGTGGATTATACAGAGACCTTTGCACCGGTTGCAAAGATGGACTCAATTAGACTAGCTCTAGCCATGGCAACTAGTAAGGGTTGGGAAGTTCACCATATGGATGTTAAAAGTGCATTCTTACATGGTGAGCTATAGGAAGATATATATATGAAACAACCTGAAGGATTCCAAGAGGATCCCACACTATTTTGTATGTTGAAGAAGTCACTCTATGGACTCAAGCAAGCCCCCAGGGCTTGGTATGCCAAAATGGATGCTTTTTTGCTCTCAATTGGTTTCTGTCGATGGAAGTCTGATCCAAATGTTTATCTGCAGCAATGTGATGATAATTTGTAGGTCATTGTACTATATGTTGATGATCTTTCAATTACAGGGAGCTGCAATAAACAAATTGGCTCAATTAAAGCTTCTTTATACAGTGAATTTGCCATGAGCGACCTAGGATTGCTAAGGCAATTTTTGGGTTTGGAAATTGAGCAATCTGAGAGAGGTATATTGCTGAGTCAACCTAAGTATGCTTCAGACCTGTTATTTAAGTTTAAAATGGCTGAATGTAAGGAAGCCAAGTGCCCATTCGTTTCAGACATAAAACTAGGTGAATTTGAAGGCTCTCCATTGGTGGATTGCACACTCTACAGGCAACTAGTTGGAAGCTTGTTGTACCTTACACATACAAGACCTGATTTGTCTTATGCTATAAGTGTTTTAGCAAGATATATGCAGCAGCCACATGAGATCCATTGGAAGGCATCCAAAAGGATCCTTCAATATGTCCAAGGAACAAAGAGCTTTGGGGTACACTATGCAGCTGGTTCTTCACTACAACTAGCTGGATTTTCTGATTCCGATTGGGCTGGAGATCCCATGGATAGAAAGTCCACTTCAGGTTTTGTTTTTATGTTTTCTGAAGGTCCCATTTGCTGGTCAAGTAAGAAACAACATACTATTTCACTTTCATCAGCGGAGGCCGAGTACAGGGCAGCAGTGAACGCAGCCACACAGTGTGTTTGGTTGCAAGGCATTCTTTGGGAGTTTGGTGTTGCTATTGATTCTCCAACCAACATTTGGGTGGATAATCAAAGTGCCATCAAGATATATACTGATCCAGTACAGAGGCAAAGAACAAAGCACATTGAAATCCATATTCACTACATTCGGGGCTTGGTGCATGACAGGGTGATTTCCTTGCAGTATTGCCCATCCACCGAGCAAACTGCAGATATTTTCACCAAGTGTTTTACTGAGAAGACCTTCACTCACTTGAGAGATTTGCTTGGAGTGAGTGATGGATGGTGATTTCTGCAATTTAATTATAGGTTCAACCCCATGTCCATTTTAGAGGGAAGTTTTTATCCCATGTGGTTTTACTTCTTGTCCTCGGTTTATATGGACAAATAAAAATTATGTTTGTAATGAAGTGACTTGAGCCTTTGTTGCCAAGGCCTCCCACTTATTTTCATGAGTTGTACTAAGTTCTGGTTAAGGGGGGGTGTTAGAACAGTAATCCATACTTAGTACCATAGTCCATAACCATAGTCAATTTTTATTGCTCATGTGCTTCATTACACCATAGTTTGGACTAGGTGACTTTAGTTGGTCAAATACCCACATTTGAGAGTGTTCACACCCACTTCCAAGCAAACCAATTCACCCAACCTCCTATTTTTTCCACAAGTGCACCCTCATTAAGTGATGGAGCACTCTCTCTCCTTGATTTGGGGAATTGCTATTGACTAGGAGCACTAGGGTGGATTTTGCCCAATTTTGGCCAGATTTGGAGCATTTATTGCTCCCTTGGTCCTCCCAAACACCTCTATTTACTCACCCACGCCTGCCTTGGACTCATTTATGACCCAGCATGCTTCAACCACCTTCACACCTAAATTTGTGACTGTTTGGGATGATTAGGACTGAGTTGGACCCACCTAGGGGGGATTGAGGCCAATTTGGCAATTTTGACTTGTACACTCATCTTGAGCTATCTAATGCTCTCAAATTTCTCATGGATGTAATAAAAACCTGTTCTTAACATTTTCACATGTTAGACAGTCATTTAATGAAAAGATTAAGTTCACATTGTGTGTAAAATTATCTCCTTTTTTAAGCTTTTTCGCTGGTTTTGCAAATAATTCGATTTTGTGAGGTTCTCCATAGCTCCTAGATCTTACTGTGATCAAAATACTCATAAGATCTAGTCCTTCTTCTCAGAGAAAGGATATCATTATCCTTAAGACAACTGTTTGAAGATGCAGAAGTAGTAGAGGAGAATATCCATACTTCCAGGAAGATCAATGATCAGGATTGCTTTGAAAATATGCATACATATGAACAAGGGAACTATCAGTGCATTTCATATTTTGAAAAAGAAAATGATGAGTTTGTGTGAGGCACTTGCAACAATTACTTAATAAAAATATGCGAAATAGCAGAAATGACAGAAATCAGAATCACTTTTATATTGATCACAGGCCACTTCGAGGGGGCAACCTCCTATGAGCAAGCTCAATACAAATAACTTCATGGTCCCTTCATAGGTCTCAACACACACTTATATACTAAGTCTAGGCGCCAATACCATGGGTCAAAACCATGGGCCACTACAAACTATGGATCAACAATACTACGGCGACTTACAAAGCATATGCGCCAACAACAATAACACAAACTATTGATCAACAAATACTACAGGATGACTTACAAAGCATATGCGTCCAACAATGCTGTGAATATTTATTTAATATTATTATTTATAAATTAATAGATTATTAGGTTACTAGTGAAAGGGCGTAACCCTTCACAATGTTGGATCAAGCCCTATAAAAGGCGATCTTATTGTAATTTATCATCATCTAATATATTATTCCTATTTATTATTCAATATGAGAGTCGGATTCGACTATTAACTTAGTGAACGGATACGTTCACTGCATTCGGTATTAGAGCTTGGTTTCGGTTCTCCTTTCAAATCCAACCGGATACGGTTGCGGCAGTCTCGCTCCTCTGAGCTCGGTTTCGGCTCACCTCCAACTCAGAGCGGATTCGCTCCTTTAGCCTGAGCTCGGATTCAGCTCTTCTTCCACCACTCTTCTCACTTTCTGCTGCTCATACCACATCCGTCATTCCCCCTCTATCCACCGTTCACCTGCACCACTCCACCACTTCATTCTCCATGCATCTCCTCCATCGCTCCATTGATCTACTGCCTTCCCCCACCATCGCCTGCATCTCCTTCATGTCCTGCGCACCCTCCTCTTGCTACGCCTTCCCTCAACACCCTCCTCCTCACATCCTTCTACCTTCTCCCGCTCTTCCTCCCTTCACTCCCTTGTCCACACCCTTACCTCCTTCCTCGTGCGCTGCTTCCACTCCACGCAGCTCCCTCCATTTTTTCCCACGCCTGCTTCTCCACCCTTCAACCCACTCCCCACCTACTTTCGCTTCACCGCTTCCTGCAGTCTCCCTTTCCCATTCGACGCCCACGCCCACACCACCTCTGCTCTGCTGTGAGCCCTCCCTCCTTGTTGAGCACCTTCTACTCGCCCCTCGGCCTCCTTATCACCACACGCTGCACCTCCACCTGCTCTGCGACCTACACCCAGCACCCAGCCTTTTCCTCCGTGCTCTTCCCTCCACGCTACCACCACCGCCGCCACCACGCGTTCCCTCCTCCACCTACTCCCTCATGCCCCTGACCTCCCTCCTCATTCTCTCACCTCCCTGCTACACCGCCTCTACACCCGCGCTCTTCCATCCATGTTCTTCACCTCACTCACACCTCCACACCACCAGTCTGCCACACTACCACCACACTTCCTCTACCTTGTGCTCATTCCTCCACTGTGCACTACATCCACACACACAATTCCACCACTTCCCTCCCTTCGCCTCTACCACCACCATAGTCAACCCTAATTTTTAATAAAAATTAAATATTGTATTAATATTGTTATATTAATATTTAATTTTATTAAAAATTACATTCTCAAATTATAAAATATATATATATATAATATTTAAATATAATAATAATTATTATATTTATTTATTTTACTCATATAATAATTATTTGTCCTTACAATTATTATTAATTAATTAAGTCTCAAACTTTTAACCATGAAGTGGTTCAATAATGAAGATGAAAGCTATGAGGAGAAGAGACTTAAAGCCATCATCTCTCGTGGAATTGGAACAAGTAAATATGACATTGTTCACAATACCGAGGAGAGTCAAACCGGTGTTGCTGATAAGTATCAAAAAGATTGGCCTGCTCTCGGTGACGACGATGACAGTTTTGAGGAAAAAAGATTTAAAACCTATGTCTCCCATGGAATTGGAACGTATAGAGATGACACTGATAAGAGCCAAGCCATTGTTGATAAATATCCAAAAGAGGACATATACACAGAAGATGAGGAAGATAGAATAAGAAAACCTATTGTAGAAATTGAAGAAAAAGATGACATCAAAGCGACAGAGCATGTATGTGCATTAGATCAACATCCACCAGTTGTGGATCATGAAGTTGTAGATTATAGGTCTACAATAGCAAGTGACATTTCAAATGCAATTGTTCTTGTTTAACAGGAGAAGACACTTGAACATTGTTCCCAATTAGTTTTATTAGATAAATCTATTGATCTGATTGATGAAGTTCGAAGTCATGGAAGTAGTGAATGTCTACTTAAATATGTTGGAAGAACTAATGATGGTTCTACAAACACAAGTGTAGATAGTTATGTAGAAATTGTTTCTTTTCCCACTGTCACTTACGTTCCAAATGATGGTGAATATGATAATGGGCCTAATGTTGGTAAACTAGAGGACATAAAAGGTATTTCATCCACATCATTAGGAATCCCTGTGGAGCAGGTTACTACAGGTGAACAACATTTATATTGTTCCAGAATTAGAGCCTTGGACACAGTCATACGGAAATCAAGAATGAAGGTCCTTAAAGTTCCTTCCAAGAAAGAAGCCATGAAGGCTACGATTCAGAGGAAACTAGTACAAGACCTAAAGATTTCTAATCATATTGATGTCAGTTTAGATGTCCATATTTCTTGTGACAACCATCACATATCTTTGAAATTGTTGGAATTTAAGTGCATAGATACTAAGATTGTAAGATGGAATCCATCTACAATAATATGGCTCCAGGAAATTAACAAGACTCATATGGAGATTTTCAAACTTCAAAGTCTAAAAGATGAACATTGTCCTAATTTCCAAGATCGAAGAACGTCTTTTAAAAATACCTCCATCATTATGACATTCAATGTTGGAACAACAACCAATGCAAAAAGTGGAAGTAATGAAGGTCCACAAGTGTTCATACATGAACTCCAAAAGGCGATATGGAAGACAGATAATTACAAATTGTATTGTTTCAAAAATTCACCACTCAAGCAGAAAGGATTACAACACAAATCCAGGATAAAGTTGATACTAGAAAAATTAGCTTTGAGGACAAAGCTCCTTAAAAGGGAGTGGCAATGCTGTGAATATTTATTTAATATTATTATTTATAAATTAATATATTATTAGGTTACTAGTGAAAGGGCGTAACCCTTCACAATGTTGGATCAAGCCCTATAAAAGGCGATCTTATTGTAATTTATCATCATCTAATATATTATTCCTATTTATTATTCAATATGAGAGTCGGATTCGACTATTAACTTAGTGAACGGATATGTTCACTGCAACAATTACTTAATAAAAATATGCGAAATAGCAGAAATGACAGAACTCAGAATCACTTTTATATTGATCACAGGCCACTTCGAGGGGGCAACCTCCTATGAGCAAGCTCAATACAAATAACTTCACGGTCCCTTCATAGGTCTCAACACACACTTATATACTAAGTCTAGGCGCCAATACCATGGGTCAAAACCACGGGCCACTACAAACTATGGATCAACAATACTACGGTGACTTACAAAGCATATGCGCCAACAACAATAACACAAACTATTGATCAACAAATACTATGGGACGACTTACAAAGCATATGCGTCCAACAACAACATACTAATAAAGTAAAGACATGGGTTCCTAACATCCCCTCCCCCTTAAAAAAATCTTTGTCCTCAAAGCTTTAGATGTGGAAACTGTTGTTGAATCTGAAGGAGTGGTTCCCATGTAGCATCCTCTGGTTGCATGCCGTGCCACTAAATTAAGACCTCTGTGATAGAGCGAGAGTGAAGCTGACATGTGCGCCGATTGAGGATGGCCTTTGGCTCCAAAAGGATGGATCCTTCATTATCCCGTTTGGGTAAAATCATTTGTCCACTGATGTTGGTGCCAAGAACTTTCTTCAGACAAGAGACATGAAAGACTGGATGAATGCGGGAAGAAGGAGGAAGTTCCAATTTATAAGCAATGGACCTAATCTTCTGAAGAATCCAATATGGCCCATAGAACTTTGGAGCGAGCTTATGATGCCCTTTGCGTTTCAAGGAGGATTGTTTGTATGGCTGGAGACGAAGAAAAACCATATCGCCGACTTGAAAAGTGCGCTCAGAACGGTGTTGATCAGCTTGTTGCTTCATGCGATTTCTTGCCATGTGAAGATTGTCCCACAAAATGCGAAGAATTTGATCACGGTTTCGAAGGACCATGTCAACTTCCTGAACTGGTGAACTGGTGGGGGTGTATGGAAGAAGAGCTGGAGGTGCCTGACCATAGACTGCTTCATATGGGGTCATTTTAGAGGCAGTGTGGTAAGAGGTATTGTACCACCATTCAGCGAGAGGAAGCCACTTTTCCCACTGATGTTGTTGTTCAGAGGTGAAGCAACGAAGATAAGTTTCCAAGTATTTATTGATAATTTCAGTCTGACCATCTGTTTGTGGGTGATACCTTGAACTCATCTTCAGTTTGGTGCCTATGTGGTGAAATAGTTCTATCCAAAAATGACTGGTGAAAGTCGCATCACGATCCGAGACAATGGAAGAAGGGATGCCATGAAGATGAAAGATCTGGTCCAGGAAAATTTGAGTGACAGAGGAGGCTGTATAGGGATGGCTGAGAGCATAAAAATGACTATATTTAGAGAGGCGATCAACTACAACGAGAATCACTGTCTTCCCACTAGATTTAGGGAGCCCTTCAATGAAATCCATAGAAATATCTGTCCAAATCTGTGTAGGTATGGGCAAGGGTTCAAGCAATCCTGGAAGGAGTGTTGTTTCACCCTTATTGCACTGGTAGGTATCACATTCGGCCACCATCTGTTGAATTGTTCTTTTCATGCCCTGCCAAAAGAAGTTACGCCGTGCTCGTTCATACATTTTGAGGAACCCAGAGTGCCCTGCCGATGGAGAATCATGGAGTTCATAGAAGACAGCCTGTTGAAGATCTCTGCTCTGGGGAAGCACCAGACGACCCTTGTATCATAGAGAAGCACCATCCCAAGAGTAATGTGGTACAGCAGAAGGGTTGTTGGTCAAGCGTTGGATGAGTTGAGATAAGGAAGAGTCATTGACATAACCCTGTTGAATAGATTGCAACCAATTTGGAACAGGCATAGAAATAGCTGAAAGAGAACCTTGGGCATCAAATGTGCGAGACAGAGCATCTGCCACAATATTGTCTTTACCCTTCTTGTAAGTGATCTCATAGTCATAACCCATGAGTTTGCTAACCCATTTCTGTTGTGTCGGGGAGGATACACGCTGGTCCAAGAAATATTTCAGACTTTGGTGATCAGTCTTGATGCAGAAATGATTTCCTAATAGGTATGGGCGCCACTTCTGTACTGCATGCAAAATAGCCATCATTTCCTTCTCATAGGTAGAGGCAGCTAAATTCTTACCTGAAAGGGCTTTGTTGGTGAACGCAATGGGGTGTTCATCTTGAAGGAGAACAGCACCAATTCCATTGCCGCAAGCATCACTCTCAATAGTGAAGGGCTTGGAAAAATCGGGCATAGCGAGCACATGTGTAGTACACATAGGTTGTTTTAGTTTTTCAAATGCACACTGAGCAGTAGGTGTCCATGTAAAAGCATCCTTTTTCAATAGAGCAGTTAATGGAGCTGCAATCTTCCCATAATCCTTGACAAACTTGCGGTAGTAGCCAGTCAACCCCAAAAAACCATGAAGGCTCTTGAGTGTCTGAGGATGCGGCCAATTGTTCATGGCATCGATTTTGGCAGGATCCACACGAACCCCTTGTGCTGAGATAATGTGCCCGAGATACTCAAATTCCTTCTGTCCAAAAACACATTCAGACTGCTTGGCATGGAGATGATGGTCAGAGAAAAGTTGCATGACAAGATCCAGATGCTGGAGATGTTCATCCCATGTTTTACTGTAGATGAGGATATCATCAAAGAATACCAGAATGAATTTCCGCAAGTAGGATCGAAATATTTTATTCATTAAGGCCTGGAATGTGGAAGGAGCATTAGTGAGGCCAAAGGGCATGACCAAAATCTCATAATGGCCATCATGTTTGCGGAAAGCTGTTTTAGGGATAGCATCCTCATGAACCCGAATTTGATGGTACCCAGAACGAAGATCCAACTTGGAGAAAAAGTGAGCCCCATGAATCTCATCAAGAAGCTCATCAACAACAGGAATTGGAAACTTATCCTTGATGGTGAGGTGATTAAGTGCTTAGAAGTCAATGCAGAGGCGCCATGACCCATCTTTTTTGCGGACAAGAATAACTGGAGAAGAAAAGGAACTAGTGCTTGGGAGAATAATACCTTGCTTCAATAAGTCTCTAACGAGCATTTCAATCTCCGTTTTTGGGTGGAATGGGTAGTGATAGGGCCTGATGTTGGGAGGAACGCTACCAGGAAGGAGCTAAATACGATGGTCTTCTGGCCTAGAAGGTGGAAATCCCACTGGTTCAGCAAAGACACATGTATATCGATCCAAAATTTGTTGTATATCCAAAGGAGTAGTGGAGACCGCTGATGGTTGCATCTGAATGGAATGGATCTGAGCGATGACACCATGTGAATTCTTCTTGAGGATTTTTTCCATGCGATGTGAACTGATGATGCTGAGAGAACCTGGTTGTAGTCCTGTCAATGTGTGTTTTTGTCCATTGAGAGAAAATTGCATCCAAATTTCAGCAAAATCCCATAAGATAGGGCCAAGTGTGCGTAGCCATTGAGCGGCCAAAACCACATCATATCCTCCTAAGGGCAAGGCGAACATGTCAGAGCGCAATGTATAATCTCCCATAGAGATACGCACATTTCGACACTTCCCTTTGCAAGGTAAGGTGCCCCCATTGGCAACCATGACTTCAAAGTTGGAGCAAGGATGGATAAAACAATCAGCTTGTTTGGCGATCTGAGGGTCAATGAAATTATGAGTGCTACCAGAATCAATGAGTATTGTAAGAGGAAGCTTCTTGAAGTAACCCCTAACCGCATTGTTTGGGGGGTGGTGATTCCAGCTAAAGCATGGAGAGATATCTTTGGCTGGTCATCCTGAGACAGAGGGTCAATAGGCAGTTCCTGAATGTTGACCAGAGCATCCAATGTTTCTGGATCTTCGTCACCAATTTCAGAGGCAGGCGGAGACTCCACATCTAAGAGATAGAGCTTTTGCTGAACACATCTATGTCCCCGAGTGAATTTCTCATCACAATTATAGCAAAGCCCCTTTTCTCTACGTGCTTGCATCTCTTTTTCAGACAAACAATTGATAGGAGTCAGTCGAGGAGCCTGCGGTATAGGTGGTCGCTGAGAACCCATATTTCAGAAGGGAACAAAAGTGGGCTTGGAGCGTTGTTGGGCTACAATCTTGTCTTCTGCCAACTTAGCCAACCCTAGGGCTTCCATCATTGTGGTGGGACAAAACATTTTGACCTCAGAGTGGATGGCATCCTTTAGACCATTGATAAAACAACTCCGGTAAAAGTCATCAGACATTCCTTTGGTGTGGTTGGCTAGGTTCTCAAATTCAGTTTGATACTCTTTCACAGTGCCAATTTGGAGAAGCTTAGTGAGGGCTCCGGTGAAGTCATCAAAAGCACTAGGACCAAATAATTGCAAAAGGAGTTGGCAAAAGTCTGACCATTTGGGCTCTGGATGAGCCTTGATGTATCAATGGTACCATTCAAGAGCTTCTTGTTCCAAGTGGAAGGATGCGAGCGGAACTTTGTTGACATCAAAAGTATTATGCAGACTGAAATACTATTCTGCACGATAGATCCATCCAGTTGGATCAGTACCATTGAAGCGAGGAAAATCAAGCTTCGGACCACAGAAATTGCTGGAAGAAGAGAACCCATTGTCTGCTGAAGACTCGGACTGTCGTTTGTTGTTCATAGTTGAATGTTCAAGATGGAGGCCGAGAAATTTTTCATCCAGATCCTGGAGTTCGGCTTAGATGGTTGCAAGTGCTTCTTCCATGGTTTTTGCTCTTGCGCGGGTGACAACCATAACCAGGAGTTTTTTTTTTTTTGACTGGGTAGGAAAACAAAAACAGAAACTGCTTCAGTAAGGGAAAATCTGGACTTGGGAAAAAATCTGAAGGGTAAGTGGGGTTTGACTAGGTGTTGAACACTGTCGACTAGACAGGGAAGCAAAAATGAGGATTTCAGAAGCGGGGTGAAAGAATGGGAAAATTTGGCAGAGGAGGACAAAGAAGTAGAATTCAAAAAGGAACTCTGTGGTAAAATTTGAAGGTGATTGGGTGAAATCTGGGGAAGTTATGGCAAATCCTAAAAATAGACAAATGTGGGATTTCAAGATTTGGGAAGGGGAATTGGGGATAGGGTCCTCAGGAATGAAATATGCAGAATAGGATGACAGGGGTTCCCCGAAAATTTCAATGGAAACAAAGTGAAAACAAGGGAGATGTGGCAGTAGTGATCGACAATAGTTCAGCTGAAAGTAGATATGGACCCCAAGTATGTGCGGCTTCCTAACAGTTCAGGGGTTTCACTAGGCCACCAATGTTGTCTGGCGGCTTGCGTATTGGGGCAGTACCCCTCACTCCATGGCTCAGGTAAAACTGATAACCGCTTTGCCACAAACGACAGCTCTTGGTTTACCTCACGGGTGGGAACTAGTCAATCAGGTAGGGGTCGTTGCCCTTTTCGCTGGCAGGTCCACTCAATGGGCCAGCTACTTCGGGGTGCCTGTGGTACTCCTCACAATGCGTTTTAGGGATTATGCCCAAGTACTTCCCACAGTTAAGCGGATAGGGATTATTCCCAAATCCGAACCTGCAACAGATGCGAAAAAAAATTTCGCAGAAATTTCACCCAGCGAGCCCAAGAAAGTGCTCTGATACCAGATGTGAGGCACCTGCAACAATTACTTAATAAAAATATGCGAAATAGCAGAAATGACAAAACTTAGAATCACTTTTATATTGATCACAGGCCACTTCGAGGGGGCAACCTCCTATGAGCAAGCTCAATACAAATAACTTCACGGTCCCTTCATAGGTCTCAACACACACTTATATACTAAGTCTAGGCGCCAATACCATGGGTCAAAACCACGGGCCACTACAAACTATGGATCAACAATACTACGGTGACTTACAAATCATATGCGCCAACAACAATAACACAAACTATTGATCAACAAATACTATGGAATGACTTACAAAACATATGCGTCCAACAACAACATACTAACAAAGTAAAGACATGGGTTCCTAATAGTTTGAAACAGATATGGAACAAGAGTATGAAGAGGAAAAGGATGCTATTTTTGATGATCATAAGTTGCTCTCAAAAACACAAGAAGGGCATCAATCTTTTAGCAGAGAAGCAGTCATTTTTTAACAGAAAGGTAATGACTATGAGGCAGTTTCAGAACAGTAGCAAGTAGCTAAATATATTTCAGATTATGAATCAATTTCTTCAACATCTGCTGAGTGCTCTAGAAATAGGTATGAGTTAGAATGTTATGATGAGTTTGCTAATCAGGATGAGCCTATGATGACAGACAATTGCATAGGCAATTATATGTTCTTAGCTGATCCTAATCCATATGATGTAAACCCTGTTTCGTTATCCTCTTGTGATCACTATGCTGAAAAGAAATTTATAGTTTTTGATGATCACAAGTTGATCTTAAGAGAACCAGAAGGTCATCAATCTTCTGGAAGAGAAGTAGTCATTGAAGTACAACAGTTTCCCAAATATCAGTAGGTTTCTGATTTTCCTTTCAAGGATCCAGTGGCAGCATTCATAGAGTCATACATTTCAGACAACTCGAAAATCTTAGATTTTCAGAGCTTGCCAGTTCTGGGTGAGTATGATTTCGTGAAAAAGTTCTTATTACTTCTATTACATTTCAAACATCAGTTGTTGATTAGTGACAGAGATAAGATTATTTTATTCTTAAAGTTGCTTGGATGGGTGTTATGGAAGTGAGCATTTACCTAACCCATTGCAGAGTTGGTTAGAGTAGAGTAGGGTAGGAAATAAGCTCGTTGCCCAAGCTTTTCATTTCTTCCATTTTTGCAGCAAAAATAGTAGTTAGCTTGTGTGAATAAGAGTAGGTTTTGAAGGTGTACAAAGATTAGTTGCACAGGTTTTGAGAATTTCTAGAGATTGGTTTCACAGGCCAGATGACTCCATGCCCAATGGAACTGCAAGTTCAAAACCTCTCATTGTAAATATCATTTCTTTTCTGTCAGATTTGTAAAATAACTCCATTCCCAATGGAATAGTAGATTTAATTTTCAGTCTGAGTTTTTCCAGGAAAGGAAATAGGTCAGTGGTTCTTGGAACCTCATAGGGAGGATTCCATCCTCGAGTAGGAGCCAGATGTTATCTCCCCAAATAAATTTGTCGAGCTGATCAATTTTAGATGATAGGATGTCATTTAAAAATTCATTTCTAATTTTTTTAAGGCTCATTGTTGAGAGCTTTATGCATGTAATAAAGTTTGAAAAGATTTAGATTGGGTTTTCATTTCAAAAACCCCAAAAGATAGGTTTCGGTAGCTTAACATTATATCAAAAAGGGTTTTTAAGCCACCGAAAGCTCCACTTTCATAAGCTTACAGCACAAATTCATGATTCTCCAAGCTACCAAATATGAAGAAAATTCCAAACAGCAAAATGATGAGTAACAGAAGTCAGAAAATATGTTTTTGTCAAAATTTTGCAGGCTAGAGCAAATAGAGTTTTCGGTGGCTTAGGAGAACATGGTGAATTGTTCATTAGCTACCAAAAATCCAGTTTTTGGCAGCTTACATCATAGAGATAAGACTCTTCTAGTTACTGAAAGGAAAGACAAGTTTCAAACATCTCAGAGAAGGTCTAGGTGGCGTAGGCAAACATGCTGAATTGTTCATTAGCCACCGAAAGCAGAGCTTTTGGTAGCTAACAAAATTAAAATCCAACCTTTCTAGCTACCGAAACTACAAAATAATGCAGAAAGCTGTTGTTTTGCACAAGATCTGACTTTTGCTGATCCAAACACTTCGAGGATGTTTTCTAATGCTAGATAAATGTTAAAGGCATCATAATCAAAATTCTGTTCCATTTTTGTTGATAGATGTTGAGGCAAGAAGATAAAGAAATGTGGCGTTTTTACTGTGCTGAGTCATCATTTTCAAATGATTATTCTGAGCGATTGGAGAATCATTTTGCAAAATGGGAGGATATTTTATTCCTAACACATCAGAGAACAAAAATATCTCTTAGTTTTCCTACAGGTGTTGTAGATTGGGAGGATCGATTCCATCTCTGAACCCTAATTTTCGGATCTCAGAATTTCCCTATTTGACACATGTTTTGGAAAGACAGATCACGGGAAAATGAAAACGAATTTCAAAGAACTGAGAGAGGTTTTTTCTCACAAAAGACAACTCCACAAAAACCTCTTTCATTTTATACACTGCTATCATATATTGGGAGAATGGATTCCATCTCTAAGCCCCATTTTTCAGCATTTTGGCCCCA
Source organism: Larix kaempferi (assembly GCA_027924585.1). Taxonomy (NCBI): domain Eukaryota; kingdom Viridiplantae; phylum Streptophyta; class Pinopsida; order Pinales; family Pinaceae; genus Larix; species Larix kaempferi. The sequence goes on from BSBM01001753.1 coordinate 245,816, forward strand.
TGTTTATGGTAAAAGAATGACCTGTTTTGCCAAGGTGGCATTTTCGACCTTATCAACCAGCCTTTGAAGGCCTGCTGTAGCTGTCAAATATCATGAGGATATGAAGATCATTGAGATTACATGTTGACCTATCGAATAGGATCTCTCCCTATTTTTATGAAACTGATTTGACTTTCTATTTTGAGTAAATTTGATCCAGTTTTCTAGGATTTGGAAACTTTTTGTAAAGGCTATAAAGCCAAGAACATTTGATGAACACAAGGGTTCGACTTTGGAGACGTTTTCATACTTGTACTATCAGAATTCTTATTGCATCTTGGTAATATAAGCTTCTTTTCCCATTTATGTTCAGATTTCCTTTTCTACCTTTCTGTACTTGCACTAGAATGTTTATTTCATGTTTGTTCTATTTGTCTAATGCCAGATAGCTATCATCCTATCTTTGTATTGATAAATTGGATATCAATATCATTTACCTATTGTGATTATCCATTCATATATGCTTTTTGTATGAGCCTGCTAGCATAACAAGAATTCTACATACATCTACCTTTTATAAACTCTCTGAACAGCAGTGGTTAAAAGCCTTGTCTATCCGAGTATGTCTATGCATGTTTTGAGTGAATGAGCTTCGATTAAGTCATCCAAATTGATCCATTTTACAAATCATTGAGAAAATAAGTAAGTTACTAGGCTCCTTTGACCTACAGCCTAGAAAAACTCCTTGAGTGATAACACTCTGATTCCCCTCCAGCTCATCGGAATTGGTCTTTGAAGTTGATGACTCAGGGAGTAAATGTAAATTCTGGAAATTTACCCTGCAAATATCCCTTTGAATCTCCTAAACCGTGATGCCTATGTGAAAACTGAGAGAGGTTATTTTGTATTGGCCCATGCTAGAGAACAAGCTCTCTTAGTTTCACAAAATTCCTCACGGTTTGGTGGATAAAGTTGGTTGAAAAAGATTACTAAAATAGTCATTTTCATCAAAATTAGACATGCTCTTCATATAAAAGTTCATTGAGTTTAAAATTTGATTTTCCTTAAAATTTAGGGACTTGCTTGTAGCTCTTGATCCCCCACCTTTGATCAATGTCCCTTCCAAGTATTTAGCACAAAACTGGTGCTAACAGTTGGCTCCAATTGGGGATGCTATCCTCCCTGTGAGGTAGCAAAGAACCCCTGCAAACCCAGTGCATGATCCATTGGGCGACTCCCAATTCTACACTAAAACCTGCAAACTGACCTGCTACCTGTGGCCTGCAACCCTTTTTGATCCTGCAAGTGAACTCAAACTGTACTGAAACCGTCTCTTCCACTGAAAACAAATAAAAACATAATCACTTTGCCTGAGCAATGTCTTCAATTCATGTACTAATTTCATCAAGGCTCTAGTAATCACTGCTGAAAAAATCTCCTAACATATCTACCATATCCACAAATTTGAGCATCAATAATCTTTGAAATGCTTTCAGCCAACTGCGCTACCATTTCATGACAATATTCAGTTGTATTTACATTATAGCACCTCACTCTCTCACTTTTGTGATAGAAACCACGACAAATAACCTGCTGAGCAAATATGCCACTAAATATTTTCGACAATGTCAGTTCTGGATGATAAGCCTTGAGAGTCTCATCAATTGCATCATAAAGGCGATTGAAGAATTAAAAGGCATCTTGATGTTCTCGAATATTTACAGGTGAGCCATCATAATCATGAAAATCACCCCAAAAACCTTGTGCAGTGTAATGATCCAAACTGTTGCCTAGTAATGCACCAAACATGGCTTGCATTTGAAAAAATACAGAATTCGTTTCTCCACATCAACACATTCCACACAACTTAACACAATCTTCTGAACTTTAGGTTTCCTAAAGAGTTGTTGGAAAACAGAATTCATGTAACGTGTTGCACCTCCATCAATTTGTCCTCTTCGCCAACAATTGAAGGTGTGGTCTCAAGCCAAAGTAGTTTATCATCCAGCTGCTTTTGAGCCAGATTATACTCCTCTAGATCCTCTAAACTATATAGAAATTGCCGAAGAAGTTCCCAAAAATGTAAGCAGCTCTTTGGATGATGAATTTCTTCATCCCTAACAGCCACATTCACACCAGCCTTGATATATCCAATAACATGACCCATTTTTGCAGCTTTAGTTTCAATCTTACTTTCAAGATCAGGAAGAAACTTCAAAAGTCTCCACGCACTCGAATAGCAACCACGTCTTGCTTGATCATCTGCTCCTTAAGGAAAATTTTCCATGCTCAAACACATCCAACACGCATGGCAATCCATAGTCCAAAAAGAATCTATGGAACTGATGTGTTTGTTCATCCACAAAATGGTTAACAGGTTTGACAATTCCATCACGTATCTATAAAGTACAAAGAAGGTGTGAATTGGGCCAAACCTAGTCCGGGCTTCCAATTGGCTACAGAAATCATGCAATTCTATGCACCTGTGTCTTCACCTATATGAGTCTTAGACAAATGGATGGAGTCGTGAGAAAAAGAAGTATCAAAGGTGGGCCCTTTGTCAAAACTTCACAGATTTTAAAACGGATGTTTTCAATGCGTGTTGAATTCGCGAAGTCACTACTGACCACAGATTACCTTCACGCTCAGATCATAGCCATCGAAAGGTGAAGCTCCCACCAAAAGTTTGCAAATTTAAAAATTGTATTTCTTCGTACAACTGAGATCTGTGAACTTTACCAGGGCCGTAGATTTGCTTCTCCCCCAGCATATGATGGTTGACTTCATCCGGGAGTTAACACCAGTGTCTCGATGGTAGCCGGAAACGATACTAAGCCACTCACTGCACAGTGCTGCCTTACGTTCACTGCATAGACAATACCGTTGACTATAATGAGATTATATCTCATGGAACAGGCTCGCCACAAGTTTTGGCACACACTGAGCCCCTTCAACAACTTGTTTCTCATACTGAGAAAACATTGCCTGCCATCTAGCAAACTTTGCTTTAGCAGTAGAGTTTCGTATTGAATTTTCCAATACAAACTTCATTGCTTGGTTGTTTGTTCTTATTAAGAACTTCTTATTCATTAGATGAATTTCAAATTTCTGAATTGCATTTAGACAAGCCTTTATTTCCTTATCAATAGTATGGTATTTTTTCTGTGCTTCGTTCCAAGTACCTGAAGTGAACCATACTATTTCTTCATCCTTGCCATTGCAGTCTTTCCTGCACTGCTTCAGTACTGCTCCCCAGCCTTCTTCTGAAGCATCAGTCTCAAGGATCTTCATGAGATCTTCATCAATAACATGAAGGATAGGAAGAGTTCTCACCTTTGCTTTTATCCTTCGTACCGCTTCAGTGTGCTATTTTGACCATGGAGGAGGGTTTGTTCCCAATCTTTTATTAAGCAGCTTTCTATCTTGAGCACAATTTTCATAGTAGGCTGCAACATAGTTCAAGCATCCCAGAAATCTCTGTAATTGTTTTTTATCTGTGATTACATCAGGGAATTTTTTTGCAAACTCAATGGCATGCTTCTGAACTTCTATCTTTCCATGTTTAATTCTCTGTCCCAAGAATTCAATATCAGTTTGGAACAATTTCATTTTTTTTTTCTGAAAGAACGAACCCATTCTTATGTACAACATGCAATAGTGTTCTGAGATGTTTTATGTGTTCTTCAATGGACTTTGAAAATACTAAAATATCATCAATATATACCATCAACCAGTCCATGTATGGTTCCAGAACAGACTCCATAATTCTCTGGAACTCTGAAGGGCATTCTTAGGGCCAAATGGCATTACCTTCCATTCATATTGTCCATGAGGCACGTTGAAGACTGTTTTATACTGATCTTCTGGTTTTATGCCAATTTTCCAAAATCCAGACATGAGATCAAAATTTGAAAAGATTTTGGCTCCTGCTATCCGTTTGATCAAATCAGATTTGTTTGGAATTGGATACCGGATCCATTCCAAAGCATCATTCAGAGGTTTGTAGTTGATGACCATTCTAGGAACTGCTCGAACCTGCTCTGAATGTTTGTTGACATAGAATGCTGCACATGACAATGGACTTCTTGATCTTTGGATGAGTCCTTTGTTCAGTAAATCTTCAATTTCCTTTTTGCAGAGTTGTCTGTATTCTTTATTCATTGGGATGGCTCTACTTCTACTAGGGTTTCCCTGGAACCCTTCTCTGTATTTTAGGTTTACCCAAAACTGTTTCCTATGCCAGAATGCATTAGGAGACGTGTGGCAAACCTTGTCAGCAAATTCTTTTCTTATTTCTTCAATTTTTTGCTGTACACCGGGATTCTTTAATTCTTCTTCTAGCCTGTATAGGTGCTCAGCTTTCTTGATTGCTCTAATCTGGATCCCTTTTTCTTTTATTTTTTCCCTTACAGTATTTACTTCTAGGGTCCAGATTGAGTGAGTTTTTTCTTCAGATGACACTAGTGGAAGAAATATTTCTTTTCTTTTAACAGTAAAATGATAACCAATTTGGCCTCTACTATTATACTTGACACCATGAGGAATAGTAGTAGATAGCAAACTAGTTCCAATAATACATTCATGAGTAAAGTCATCTTCAACCAGTAGAAAGATACAGTTTATATAAAAATTGCCAAGACATACCTTTCCAAAACTGGTTTTGTACTCGATTGCTTTTCTTCCTCCAAATCCTCGAACTGGAGTTCGACAAGGTTCCCAATAATGAGGATCAACATACTTTTTTTTAGGAAACACAGGTCGGCTCCCGAGTCAATGAGTGCAAGCACTTTGACTTCATCTTCATGTATTTTGATATGCAAGTTGACTATTGTTTGCTGATGTACAACAACCATTAAATGCATATCTTCTTTAGACTGTTCAGGCTTTGACTGTGATGATCTTGGATGTTGTTTCATTTCTTCAATCAAGAACCTGAGTTCTTTAACTTCCTGTACTAGCTTTAGATGCTCTTTATGAAGGGTGGCCAGGTCAATCTTTTGCGGCTCTTGTTGCATTTTAGCCAAGAGAGGATATACATTCTTTTCCATGCTCGAGAGATTAGCAGCTTTCCATGACCATTTGAATTTTTCTTCTCCTGAGCTTTCTTTCTCTGATTCTGTATCTTGGACATATTTTCTCCTAAATTTATGCTTTGGGCTTTGTACTCCTTTGCCCTTCCTGTCGCCCAAGAAAATCTTGTTAAAGCTATTTACCAAGTCATCCTTTTTACTGCCTTCTTTCATTTTGGCAATAGCTTTCTTTATCAGCCTTTTAGGATCTTCTTCATCTTCATCATTGGTACCAGCCATGAAACAATTTGCTGCTTCCAAGTTGCTTGAGGAAGAGGAAGACTCTATTCTAATATTTTGTTTAGTCCAAGCAGCAAACAACTTCTATTCGTCTGATTGCAAAGAACTATCTGAGTCATGAGTCACTTGCTCTTCTCGGCATTCAATACATTTTCCACCACATTTGCAAGGATTATTGTACATCTGGTGGACATGCATGAGATCAGTATTTTCTGGTTCATTGCTTTCTGATTCAGTGATCTCATCTGTGTTCTCTTCATCCGAGGCTGCTACATACATCAAGTTGTGTCTTTTTGGAGGGGCTCTTCTAGGTATCCCTCTAAGATTATCATCAAAAGGTTCTACCTTGGGGAATACCTTTTCTCTGTTAGACTAGGTCCTTGTTCCTTTCTGCTTCCTCTGATAATCTTGATTTCGTTTGTAACATTCAGAAGCAGAGTGGCCTTCTTTGCCACAATAGAAGCATTTCATTTTTCTTTTCTCTGGCTCTTTTCTTGAGTCTGGAGGATGTTTTACCTTCCATCTGCTAGAAGACTTTCCTTTATATGTATTTTTTGTTTTATGGACAAAGTGATGTTTGTGAGCTTTTTTTGGAGGCTCAATGCCGAACATCCGGCATACTTCCCTACCGCCACGAAAAGAGACCGAGTGGGAGAGGTCTTTATCTAGTTTTTTATTTTCACAATATTGTAGGAAGATTTTTTCTGCAGCAGCTCTGAACTATCCCCATGTGTGGAGAGACAGATCTTCCTCAAATTTTTCTCGCAGGAGTTCCCGGAACCCCGAGGGTAAACCAGCAAAATATTTTTCTTTGAAAACTCTTTCTTCTGCTCTATCAAACTCAATCTTATAGATTCTTCTGATCCATTGCTTATGATACCAGTGATACTGGGATACTGTCTTGATTCTGAGTTGCAGCAGAATCTGTTTATGTTTTTTTGCAATGGTAGCACTATAGCCACAAAATTCTGCAATGATCGTGGCCAGGAGTGCACCAATGATATTTGGTTCACCATTTTTAGTGCTGTTCTGTATTTCCATTTTCTGAACATTTGGGAGATGGACATTCCACCAAACACCCAAATTTCCATTGAAGCCTGAGACAATAACATTTACTGCCTCTGCATGGTCGTGTCTGCCTGTAGACATATAAGCTTGAAAGCATATCATCATTTTATTGACCATATCTAATATTTCACCTTCATTCTTATCATCCAAATTCCATGAATAAAAATTCTTTGGGTTAAAAGATTCCTGGAAACCTGAATCTTCTTTGTGGAGATCTGGAGGCACAAATTTGCGCGGCTTATTATAATTCCAACTGGATTCTGCAGCCATGAGAATGACTTCCTTGCCAGAGATCTTCGGAGTGAGGGGCGCAGAAGGTGTGACAGGTAGTGAACTAGCAAGAGATAATTCACCAGGACGGCTAAGCTTAGATGAATCAATTTTTGGCTTAGCAATTTCTGCTTGGATCTTGCCAACTGTTTTGGCAGTGTAATTAACTTTCTCTGCTATGTAGGAAAAGGCTTCTCCTACATTTTTGTCTAAGTCGGATATGGAATCTGTCAAATCATCCTTTAAAGAATCATTTGCCGTTCTGACTTCTTGAGCAGAGACTGGGATATGTTCAACAGTATTCAATCGAATATGCTGAACTTCATCATGAATTTTTCTGCAAGTATATTGCAGAGAATCAATCTGTGTAGATCTTGGCATTCTATTTTGTATTTCTATGTTTTGGATGGCCAATCCTTTTAATGCCAAGTTTGACCAATTTGCTTGTTCAGCTTTATCATTATTTAGAAGGATGGGAGCTGCAGGTGCTGATCCTTCTTCATATTCAAGCTTAATTGGCCTGAAGGGTGGAAAGTTTACTTCTGTGTAGATTTCTTCACCCTGGAGACTTTTCCATAGATGGCCGCTCTGAGTCTTTTCTCCTTTGGACTCAGGCTTCTTGTCCTCAGCCTTTGCAGAGGACTGCATCATTTCCAGTGTCTGTTTGAATTCCTTCCGCCATTCATAGAAGGAAATCCATTCATTTCTTAGATCCATCTCAAAGTGCCATCTTTCAGACATCTTTCTCCTTTCTCCTGGGGGCAATGTTTGTTTCCAGAATCCTTTAGCTTCTGGATGAGTGTAGAGATCCCAATAAAACAGATTTTTCATGATCTTATCTTTAGGATCAAAAGGAGCATGGCCGAACTTTATTATCTCAAATATTTCTTTCTGGGCCAAAGAGGGTTCTTTGATGTCTTTCCTGGTATAAGGCTTCATCCTGGATGGCGGGAGTGCCATTCTTTGTGGGATCTTATGTTCTCTGGCCTGAAGTTTGTATTGTTCACCTTTTTTCATTTCTTGTGCAGGTAGGTCTAGTAATTTTTCGGTTTGGCTGGAGAGTGGGTAGAATCCTAGACCAGATTTATCCATGTGGGGTTTCTGGACAGACAAAATGCGATCTAATTGGGATGTGGCATCAAAAATTTCATCCTTGTGGATTTCAGTGATACCTGTAGATGCTTTTTTGAAATTTTCTTCCCACCAGCTAGAGGGAGATGATGCCATCATGAATTCTGATTCATGTGGATATTGACTTAGAGGAAAAGGTTCACATTCAGGATTTGGACATGGATATTTGTGTGAACTTTCTTTATCTTTTGGTTGTTTGGGAGGGACTAGGTCCTGACATTCAGGACAAACAACAGAAAAGGGAATATTTATAGGAACTTCTTGATGTAAGCAGGCTCGTTTAAAAAAAGGTTCTTTTACAGAAGAGGTCCTGCTTATAGCATGTTCAGAAGAAGTTGTTCGGAAAGAATTATTAGAGTGTGGAGATTGAAAAGAGGTAGATATGGGTAGAAGATTCCCACCACGCTGGGCTGTTGGAGGAGGGAAAGAGATAACGGCAGAGGAGGAGTCTTCACGAATATCAGAGGTGGTGACAGACTGAGAAAGAGGCTGCTTTGGGGCATCCACTCAGGAGGAAAGCTGAGTTGGTTCCAAGAAATTTTTGAAGGAACAAGGGAACCATTCCTGGGATCACTTCTAACCAAGACTGCAGCTGTGTCTTTGTCTCTGGGATACAACTAATTAATTGGATTTTGAGTATTAGTAAATCGGAGGGCAAGGGAGTGATGAATCCAGAGGTTTAAAGCTCCAGGCTTCATATCAAAACCATATGTGTAAATCTTGACTTCTAATACTTTATGAATCCAGGGATCATTCAGAGAGATGTTAAAGCCAGGAATTATATCTAGATATTGAATGCCATTTGAGAGTGGCATTTGGACTCCGCCTATTAATGCATCCATGAACTTATTGTGTCGGCTATCCAAACATCAGACAAGGGCTCTGGCATTTATGCCAGGATGGACCAGAGGTTCAACACCAATGAGGGCTCTACCGAGATTCACAAAATTCTTCCCATATTTTTTCTTATAACTTTTTACTTCTGCTGGGTCAAGGAGACCAAGGGTCTGACCGGCTGAACTATTATTTATGGTGACTTCGGAAATACCTTCACGAACTTGGAAAAGTTGTCTAGACTTAAAATGAAACATAGACATATCCTGATATATCTGATCTGCTGAAAGTCGGGGTAGTTCAAAGGGTTTTGTAGGATCATTATTAACAAACTCAGAACTACCATGATTTATCCATTGAATATCGCGACTGGGAAATAAATCATTCATTGAAGAAGTAAAACATTCAGTAGAAGATTTATTTTTTAACTTATCATAGGGAATATGAGAATCCATGAGAACCTGATTATAGATGATCGATTGGCTCTCATACCAAGTTTACGCAGGGGCCTCTACACCTGGTAGACTGGAGCTCAATAGTAAATGTGACATGAGATGCTCGATGGCATGAACTGAGTTCGCCTTGGCCCAATCGTACAAATTTGTGCTACTGGAAAATGTAATATGCTTCTCGTAGGAGTAGACCCATATGTTTTACCTAACCCAATACTAGAAATTTTGTCGACATCGAACCAACCAACTTCGAATGTGAGAATATTTTTAAAACATAACTTCATGGATCCTTCTCGATAGGAACTCTCCCATCCCTACAAAGTTATAATGTTGAACCAAACTCATTAGGATAGAAAGCACTGTCGGGGTTTTAAATATGATGCAATAAATTCTGACTTGTGATATCAAATCTTCTCGATTTGCGAGAAAGAGTGCAAGAGCCAGGCTTTGCCACAATGGACGAATGTGCTATTTGATTTGCTACATATCCAAGGGCGCCTACACAACCCATCAAAATATGCTTCCATTCGGAAGCATTCAATGCAAGCAACCTGCACATGGAAGATGATGTCGGAGATCTGGTGTCTGCATTAACTTCTAGTTCTTCTTTTGTTAAACTGTGATCAAATCGTTTTGAAGTACATGATCTGCTAACTAAGATTGGGGCAGTTAATTTAGATGGAATTAAATCATGTGATGTAGCTTTAACAGTAATGGTATCTAGTGATGATGGGGTTGGGGCCTTCTCCTGAATTTTACAGCAAAGTTGTATATGCTCCATCTGGTTTTTGAATCAGCTCATGGTGTTCAGCGATTTTGATGACTTGACCATTTTTCATCACTACAATTTCATTAGCTACTTGAATAGTGGAGAGACGATGAGCCACAACGATGGTTGCGGATCCGATTGAAGCTTTACCGAGGGAATCTTGAACAATCCTCTCTGATTCTGCATCTAGAGAACTGGTGGCCTCGTCGACGTGTTGATTCTTCATCTGGAAGGTTAGCCAGCACACTTAAATAGACATTTGGAGTTCAAAGGGATAGCATGGCGTTTTTACTTTTTAATTTTGGCGAATTATCGCATATACAAAAGAGAACTAGTAGCTTTGCCCTTTATATTCACCAAACCCTTTTACATATAGAAAGTAACGAAAGAACGAAATGCTCTTAGGCTTAGCGCTTGGACTACAGTTGTGTGCGTGGGCCCGCTTGTTCTTGGCCTTCGGTTGCCAGTAAAGCTCTCGGTGTTGAGTGCTAGAGATGGGCCCAATACCCCCCTTCTGGCTCGCATTTATTTAAAACTTTGGCCCACAAATTAATTTTAAAACCTTCACTCTCAATTTTCATAAAAATTTAAAAGCCTTAGCTCAAATATATAAAGCTAATATAGGTTTATAAAACCAATTTTTTGCCAATTTATGAAGACTCTTTTCCCCTTTTTCTCAAAATTGCTCATTTTTTGCTTGTTTGTCTTACTCCCCTTTTTCTTGAACTTGGGGAATTTTATGCTTTATTCAACCAAGTAAAACTTCGACATTGCCTTAATATGTGACCACCTACTGAACCACTGCAAATCCAAGCCGAAACCTTAAACTGAAAAATACACTAGAATTTTCTGAACCAAAACTTGAAACTAAAACTAACTATACCTGCTGCAAACTGAAAATTTCACCCTGCAAATCTGAATTGAACACGCTGAAAATTGACTGAAAGTGATTCTCAACTATGAGTTATTCAAACTACGTATGCCTACCCTACTTTACCAAGCAAAATCACCCAGTCAAGTAAACTTTGCCTCCCAATGAAGCCAACCAAGCAACCAATCAAATGATTGAGCTTCCTCATCATTCTCAATCAAAATCAGAACATAAGGACATAATGGAAAAGGTAGGATAAGAGTCTTGGCCTTTGCTGCAAACACACAAGCAATCATTATCACTGCAATGCCTCTTCATACATTTAGCCACTGGATCATAAGCAACATGATACCCTTCACAAAATTTGGTTAGTTGTTTGTCATGACAGGGCTGCCCAAACTGCAAACTCTCTTGTACATTATCCAACCATTTTTCAAAGGAATCTTGAAGGGAGCAGGACATCTTTCAAGTGAGACATCAACAACTTCATCCAAAATGTCAGAATTTAAAACTCGATCTTCTTCATGTATTTCAGCAGGAATATCATTATTTTCTTCAATGACATCAAGTGAAAAAAATTCTTCTTGCCACAATAATTCTGAAAATGAAAGATATGAAGAGAGGCTTGACTGAGAAGACTGATCTCTCTCCTGCTTATATGATCTGGCTGGAGAGCAGGCCTAATCTAAAATACTAAGATGAATCTGAAATGCAATACAAATCTAAAGACTAAGACCAAGCTGAATACAATGATGGAAGGTGAGGCTAGGAGAGCCTCACCTCTCAATGGAGAACCCAAAAGAACTCTCGGATCCAACAACCATATGAGAACAAACATAAACTAAGGAACACAAGAATGGAACACATAAACTTGTTTGTATTATGAGGTAAGGTGCCTTTTTATAGATTACAAAGAGACCTCATGTGTGAGGCCAAAGAGAGCATATTAAATGTTACTCATTATTGTAATATAAGACTATATCTAATACATTAAAGATAGCATATTGAAACTAATACCAAAATGGGGAGTGTGGGCCTCCCATACAACACAATTCCTTCCTGTTGAAGTGGAAAGCGTCCCTACTTTCCTGCCTCCCGATTGAAGTTTGAGAGCACTGTGGATGGGATGCAGACTGCCATGTATGCTCAGAAGTTGTAGTAATGCTAGAACAAAAGGATTGCTGATGTTGCAAATACTGGGAGGGTGGAGACACCTGGCTGCCCAGTGAGTGCAGTTGATACTGAGAGGGTGGAGACACCTGGTTGCTCAGTGTGTTGTCCCGGGTAGTTGGGGAGGGTGGAGACACTTAGCTGCCCCAAAGCGAAAGAGAACCCTTGTGAACCAGTGAAGAGGAACCTATGGAGTGAGATGGTGAGTGCTACAAAACTGTGTGAAGTACTATAGAGTACTCCTGGAGGACATAGAAAAAATGGAACCGAAAGAGAACGGATAATGGAAGAGAACAAATACTCCTACAAAGTAAAGCTTTGAACCAAAATATGAAACCAGTGCTAAGATTGCGCTAAAAAAAGGGAGTAGGTCCCTATGAAAAAGGTTGCAGAAGCTGAAGGAGATGAGAGCCACCCAAAACATAATCCAGGTTGAACCTTGAAACTGCATAATGTTGAAGATGGCTTGCTTGAGAACATGAAATAAACTTTTGAATAATGCTGAAGATGGATTGCTGGAGAATTCCAAATGAACGTCTGAATATTGCTTAAGAGGCCATGTTGAAGATGGCTTGCTCATGAAGGAGAAATAAACTTTTGGATAATGTTGAAGATGCCATGTTGAAAATGGCTTGCTGGTGAAGGGGAAATAAACTTCTAGACTGTTGAAGATGCCATGTTGAAAATGGTTTTCTAGTGAAGGAGAAATAAACTTCTGGACTACTGGAAAAAAAGAACTTATGTGCTGCATATGTCGTTAGTTACTGGAGAATGGAATGTCCTGAGATGAATTTTCGACCTTAGAAACCTCAACTTCCTTTGTTTCCTTTACATCCAGCTCTGAAAATTCATCACCTTGAAGAGTTCTGCAATGATGTTGTATTGCAATGCGTGAATGAAGGTGATATGAGTGGAAGGGAGGAAGAAAGGCATGAGGGAAAACTGAAATTGGGCATGAGGGAAATGAAGCAATGATGGATTAGGTAGGGGCTGGGCTAATGGGAGTGCAATTAGAGTGCTACGATGGAATAATGGGTTATTCATGAAATACATTGATATGGGATGAAGTGTATTGATAATGGGCTATAGCGTGAATGGATATGCTCCCTTTGTGCAGGTGATGGAGGAAGCAAATGGAAGTACCAAATGAAGCATGCAGGGAATGCGTTAAGGTGGGTATTGTTGGACACACCGAACACACTGAGAGGGGGGGGGTGAACAGTGTGTATAGCTTTCTATCAGTTTTTCAACTTTAACAATCATCAACTGCTTCTTCAATACATCATTCATTAATGTATTACCACATTATCATTATATCATCAGCATTATTAACTATTACAGCTCATCATCACCTATCATCATATCATCATCACATAGGAAGCATAGCAAAACACAGTACACAAGATTTTTACGTGGAAACCCAAGTCCTGGGGGGAAAACCACGGAAGCCTTTATAATAATAATTTACCAGCAACAACTGGAAAGAGGCAACAACCCCCTTTGTTACAAAGACTTCAATTCTCCAGCTACAACTGGAAGGAGGCTGCAACCCCCTGGTTTACAGGCTACAACCTGAAGAAATCCTTAGCTCCCAATATTTCCTTGCCCCGTCCTGCCACCCTGATATGAAGATAGTAACTGAAACTACTGAACCACAAACTTCACTGATCCTGGGGACCTGCTATCCAACACTTGTACCCAATCTATACCACAATGCACAATCACTGTCACTGCTCATCAACTGACCACTTCTCATCAACTGACCACTGCTTATCAACTGTTCACTGCTCATCAACTGACCACTGCTTATCAATCGTTCACTGCTCATTAACTGACCACTGCTCATCACAACTGTGCCATACTGTTCATCATCCTTTACAATCAATCTGTGCAATCTAGCTGTACCAATCAATCTGTCTGATCTAGCTGTAGCGATCAATCTGTCTACATAAATCAATCTGTTGTTCACATCATTCGAGTTAGTCAATCTGAGTTTAACCAACCGTACACGAGACTCAGTCACCTGAGTCAAACCAACTGCTCATACAACTCAGCCAATATGAGTCAGACCAAATGTACATGTAGTAGCCTGTGCTAATGCTACTCAACTGAACCAATGTACTCACTTCTAATTACCACTATTCACCATTGTACTATTGCCGTCAATGCATCATTTATAATTCTATACATTGTGTTTTCATCATACATCATTGAGTATCACTGTGTAAACATCACTGAGCATATCAAACTGAGCACATCATTGTGTAAACATCTCTAGCACTTCATACATAAACTGAGCATTTATCACTGTGTTTCATCATACATATATTACTGTGTACTAATTGTCATGCCACTGAGTGTATTTTACTGAACATACCACTGTTTAAATATTACTAAGTACATATGTATATGCCACTGTGTAAATATTTCATGCATATATCATTGAACATACAAGTTACTGTGCATATCATTCTCAAATCAATGCTGTCACATCCAACTGTCAGGTCAAATAAACAAGGCTTTCAATAGCTGTCACTTTCAATCAGATATTACTTCATAGGCTGTAACTTTTCAAGTTAAGGCTGTCATGTAACACATACAGGTGGAGGCAGAAAGCCCAGTTATCAAAAGCTGCTAATAACCTTTAGTTTCTCAATCCATCAATTTCAAGCATTTCTTCAACTATCTTCCAATCTTAAGACTTACTTGATTGAAGCTGTCCTCAACAATGTTTTGAGAGTATCCACGTCCTCAATAATGTCACCTTTAATCAACAATTATGATCAATAATAGACCTGCCCAAATCACTCTTGCTCACATGCCAAATCACCTGCCTCATCATATCACTGTACATATCATCTGAACATTTCACTGAGTGTGTTGAGCATACACATCATATCACTCTGTAATCACTACTAGCATCTGAACCTTTCTCTGTATGTGCTACTGGTTCACTAAGTATATATGTAAATAAATATCCCTGTGTAGACCAAGCAAACATACTGTGTAAATCACTGTGTATATTATCACTGTGTAAATTGTGTATATCACTGTATATATCATCACTGTACATATAACAATATCATCATTACTATAACATCATTGTGTAACTGTTGTACACTAATGTCATCATCATCGTATGCATCATCATAGGGGATGCATCAAGTATGCACCATATCATCATCATTGTGTGCATCATTATATCATCATCATAGTGTATATGTGCATCATCATGTCACAGTGATCTTACCTTAGCAGTGCATGTCTGTGTATGTATACTATGGAAAACCCCAAACAAAACCAACCTCAGACTTGGAGGAAGACCTCAACACCAGTATACTGTGGAACACTTCAAAGATTCAGCCTGTATAAAATGGTCAAACTCAACCTCTGCTCTGCAAAAATTCGGACTGTTCTGACTGTGTATTTTTGCAGACTTGAACTAGGGCTTGAGACTGTTTGGATGAGGAGAAAAACCTTGAAGATATCAGCTGTAAAGGACTTGGTTCTATGCAGCAGTAAGCAACCAAACTCAAATTGTTTTAGCATGCAAATTTAGGACTGTTTTAGGACTGTGGAAACCCTCCAAAACCAGTCACAAAACATAAGAGTTTTACCCCAAGACAAGTCCAAGAACAGACTGTCATATAGCAGCAAAAAGGAACCAAAAGGATACTCCTTCTCCTTGAAAATTTGGGACTGTTTTAGCCTCAGTCCAAGCTCACTTTTGACCAAAAAAAAATCTAAAAAAATCTCAAAAAAATGACTTCAAAAAAAACTTTACTGTAGCTGCCTCAGGTTCATCCGAAAATCAGAAAAAAAAACTTTATTGTAGCTGCCTCAGGTTCATCCGAAAATCAGAGCTAATTTTCTCACACCAAATTCCACATACCAAAATAAAAAAAAATTCAGTCACTGTAGCTGCTACAGTACCTGCGAATTTTAGAGCTGCCTCTTCACCAAAAAATCACCTCCCAAATGAATGACTTTTCAGTTGTATTTATACTACTTTTTCAATTAATTATTTTGAGCTGACTTGTCACAAATTGAGTTTATTTTTTATTATTATAATTTTAAATATAGCTGGGCCGACTTGTCATAAAATTTCATTTTATTTTTATTTTGTCAAAAAGCTTCATTTGTGGAGCCGACTTTTAATAATAAACAATTTATTATTTTGTTTTTATTTGAATTTGAATTTTATTTATTCAATGCTTTAGGCCTTTGATACCTTTACTCTCCTTGGCTTCATGGATGTACAACATCCTTGTTTTATTGGGGTTAGAACATAAGGGAATGCTTTCTAAGTTCAACGTCAAGGGTTTTAATCATACCAACCAAGACTCCAACCAAGCCACCATATGCCATTGTGCAATGGGCTTCAAGAACTGGACTTGTGGGCTTAAGGACCAACTCCATCAACATCAAGTGCAAGTGCTTAAACTTTTCAACAAAGGCATGGACATTATCAAGTATTTCTTTTTAAATGACCACATAAATGGGTCATTTCTACCTATCAAGATCATGGACTTCACCATCAAGCTATGACATCAAAAATCATCAAGGGTGGGTTCAAGGACCAAGCTTCCAAGTATACGGGCACCATCATTACGAATCATAGGCTTCTTCAAACTTATGGGCATATGACCAATTTGTGGGCTTTCATCATGATTTCCAAGGGCTTGTTCAATGACACAAGGTCATCATAGGTGCCTTAAAAGCATATGTAATGGTTTCATTACCAAATGGGTTCATAGCCATCAAAACCCCAAGATAAGGGTACTAAGGGCTTCATGACCTCATCAACTTTAAACGACGATAACTCATCAACCGTAAGGAGTTAGGAGACACTCCATATATCAATCAAAAGGGCTTAATGATGGCTATCACCCTATGAGGATCTTGGTTGCATTAGCAGGGTCCTTCAACTTGTTTTCTTTAATTAGTGTAGGATCTCTTCAAGGATATCATCAAAAGAAAGACTTCATCATGTAAAAGCACAAGTCAATTGTGTGAGGGCTACATTCATTCAACAATCAATCAAGAGACCATAAAAGTACAACCAGGAGCAGGGGATATAATAATGGACTCAAATAGGACCAAGATACAACTTAGGTGTACTCACCCAAGTTAATGGGTAGCCAGGGATTTTGGCATTGTCCCAAGGCCTCCAAGGGCTTCAAGCTTGGGCTTGGACAAAGTCAAAAGGTCTCCTCTTGACACAGACAACCACAAACCAAACGCTAACCCTCAGGGGCTCCACAAGGGGCACTAAGACGCAATTGTTGTCATCAATGGCCAGGCACTGTTGGCATCAATGACAACTTAATCAACAGGTATTTGCGTGAAGGAGGGGTGCATGAAGGAGAGCAGGGAGTTAGGGTTAGGAGGGTAGCGTGATGAGGAGGAGCGGGCATGGAGTTATGGTAGCAAATAGGAGATGGAGGAGGGCGACGTGCGGGGAGCATTTGGTGGGATATAGCATGCAGCAATGATGGAGTTGTAGCTTGCAAGAAATCATATGATGTGAGGGTAGAATGGAAGGAGATGGAGTGTAGCGATGGTAGTGCATGGGGTTAGGAATTTGAGGAGGATCATTTAATGGAATGGAAACGTACATGCAGTGGACAGGTTTACGTTTAGCATTTAGCAAAGGGAATATAGTCTGCAGTTAGGTGGAGTTATGGAGTGCATGGTGCGTGGAAGAGTTATGGAGTGCGTGGTGCATGGAAGAGTTATGGAGTGCGTGGTGCTTGGAAGGAGCGTTTGATGGAGGGAGATGGAATGATGGGCAGTGATGAAGGAAAAATGTTGATCCTGAAGCTACAGGAATGCTGAGTGTGGGAGCTGGCAGAATGCAGAAAATGGCAGTGCGTAGCGTGGAGGTGTATGGTGGACAACGTTAGGCTGTGTGAGTGAAGGGATAGCCATGGATTAGGCTATCTATTCATAGATGAAGCATAAATACCTAATCAAACCAGTGAGTCAGCTCCCATACACAAAACAAAAAAAGTAAGACCAGGGAGTCGGCTCCCATACAAAATGGAATCCAAAAAAAATTAACGCTAGCAAAGAAGCAAAATGAGAATGATCAGGTAGAGGAGCGAACTTTTCTCATACCAATTGATCTGGCTGGAGAGTAGGCCTGATCTGAAATACTAAGGCGAATCTGAAATGCAAGACAAATATAAAGACTAAGACCAAGTTGAATACAATGATGGAAGGTGAGGCTAGGAGAGACTCACCTCTCAATGGAGAACCCAAAAGAACGCTCAGAGCCAACATCCATATGAGAACAAACATAAACTAATAAACACAAGAATGGAACACATAAACTTGTTTGTATTATGAGGCAAGGTGCCTCTTTTATAGACTACAAAGAGACCTCATGTGTGAGGCCAAAGAGAGCATATTAAATGTTATTCATTATTCTAATATAAGACTATATCTAATACATTAAAGGCTAGCATATTGAAACTAATACCAAAATGGGAAGTGTGGGCCTCCCATACAGCCCATTATATGAGACTGGACAAGACTGATGCACATGTTTTCCATAAAGGCTACCGCCACCTTCACTTTTATCCAAAAGAGAAATATATTCTGAAAATTTTCCTAAGTGTTGTGATAGCTATCTTCTACTATGGTTTCTTCCCCTTCCCTTAATTCAACAGGAATCTCAATTTGACTCTCAAATGAATTTGAGATAACATTTCTTTCTTCAATTCCTAAATCAGAAAATGGATAAAGAGGAGAGAAACTTGATTGGCTACCTTCATTACTAACTTGGTCACACAAAAAATGGCAAGAGTGCTACAAACTTTCATCACGTTTAGGCAAGGGAACATGACTTCCAATAGCATGTTGTCCTTTTTCATTCACAACCAAAGGAGAACTAGTGTTTTCTAGAGAGTGTCTTGAGTGTCATGGCATTTATGTTGCATTTTCGTTTTATGGAAGGGTTTTCAAGCAACATTTCTAAAATCTATTCATCCACAAACCCATCATTACAATACATGTTTTCCAAATCTTCAATGAAACCTTTAACATGCATGCAACAATTTTGTACTAGAGACAAGGAAGGGTACTGATTTTTAAAATGCTTACGAAATACTGTGTGAAAATCCTCAAGGGAACATAAACTTGCTGATGGTAATCCCTCATACCATGACCTTGCATTCTCTTCTAATGTTGCCATAAACATTTTCATCAAACAGTCCTCATGCAATTTAACTCGAACCTTATGTATATGCATATGAAATCTAAGCAAATGAATAACAACATCATCTCCTTGTTGATCTTTAAATTTAGGTAAACAGGTCTGCCAATCTACTTTAGGAATAGAATTCGGAAAACCAGGGATGTGAGACCTGTTCATGGGAGCATACCTTTTTTCCAATGAAGCCATTTTGAAACAATGGAGCTACAAATTTTGATTGAATACTGAATGCACTAGCCTGTGAAACAGTGGACTATTGGATTTCTTCAATGTGGAGTTGCCATGAGACCTTCAACATATTACTTCTAACATGCAATCACCAATCCTCCCAATGGAGTCACCTTCATAACAAAATCTTGATGAGTGGAGTGGCCAGGTGAATGTTATAGAACCTTCTCAATGTATGATTGTTGTTCACCATCAACAATTAGATCTGAACTTTGTCATTCTGCCCAGGGACAATATGACTCTCGTTCCTCGATAATGACGCCAATTTTTTAACACCCAAATTGACCCCCAAGGTTGTGGGAGAAGGCCAAGATGGGGTAACCACAAAACCACTTTAGATTGCACTTCTGACCCAGTACAATCAGAGAGGGATCTCTCTTAAATTTACAGAAGACTGAAGATAATCAATGAGAAACACATAGTCTTCTTACTCAAGTTATTCAATCAAACACATTCAGAAGGTCATATTTCTGATGGGGCAATAGTTCTTGAAGGTTTGGTAAGAAAATCATGAGAGAAACATTGGGTAATGGATTCAAGACATAACACATAAAACAAATAACAGTGTTGATGCATGAGATATCCAAACAGAGGAAAGAAAGCTACCATCTCATATTCAAAGAGCTTTTGTTTGATGATTTAGAAGAATAGATGAACAGTCCATCAATATAGAGCATATGGCTATGAATTCTATATCAATTTTAGAAGAAAATGGTTATGGATGCTTGGAATGAAAAGAATAGAGCATAACAACTATGAATTATATTTTGATACTACCCTTATCCAGGCATGAACAACATGACAATATGAATTAAATAATGAAAGAAGAAAAATCACATGAGAAAGGAGATAAACAGACTGAGAGACCACCAACACATGAATCTCTACTGAAATCAGCTTCAAACACTGCAAATTTATTAAAGATCACATCTTAGAAACAGAGCTCGGTTCTCCCAGGCCTTAGCCCAATGATTTTCCAACCCTTTGCTCTTTTATTACAATGCTTATATAGACCCTATCAGCCCTCAGGCTCAATCTGCTAAAACAGGAAGTTGTTACAGCTACATTGACACCTACACATAAGGTTTAACAACTTTGAGAGTCGGTTACAACAAATTTTGTTTAGTTTAGGGCACAGACTGTTGAAACTGGGCCTCGAAGCCCCAGTTGTATATCCCAAATACCAATAGCTATGTGATTTCTGAAGGATATTTTTGTAATTGGGCATGTCCCGAACAAAACCCATGTCTCCATTTCCTCTGATTCCCCTCGAGCTCATTGGAATTGGTCTTTGAAGTTGATGACTCGGGTGGTAAATGTAAATTATGGAAATTTACCCTGCAAAGATCCCTTCAACTCTCCCAAACCGTGATACCTGTGTGAAAACTGAGAGATGTTATTTTATATTGGCCCATGTTGGAGAAAAACCTCTCTCGGTTTCGAAAAATTCCTCCCGGTTTGGCGGAGATAGCTGGTTGACAAAGATGACTAAAACAGTCATTTTCGCCAAAATCAGACATGCTCTTCATATAAAAGTTCATTGAGTTTAAAATCTGATTTTCCTTAAAATTTTGGGACGTGCTTGTAGCTGTTGATCCCCTCACCATTGATCAATGTACCTTCCAAATATTTAGCACAAAACTGGTGCTAACAGGCCCAACCTATAGTTTTGACAATTTGAACCTAAAACCAAAGTGGACAACTCCTCCGTCATGTAGGTGGAAAAATTCATTTGCACCATTTTAAAAAAATTCAAAATGTGCACGTGTTTATAATAACGCATTTGCACTTGTTTTTAAAAATAATGCACATGTGTTATTAATGTACATAAACTAATTTTACTTCCCTTTTAACCCCATATCTCTCTCTAACCCCACCTCTCTCTCCCATTTTCCCTAACCCCCTCCTCTCTGAGGGACTCTCTCCCTCCCTCTCTTTATCTAACCCCTATCCTTTTCCCCCCAACCAATAACTCCCCATCTATCTATCTCTCTCTCTCCCCTCCTCCCCCTCCCCCTAGCCCCATCCCCTCTATCTCTGTCTCTATTCCCTCCACCCCTAACCAAACACCTTTTTATCTCTCCCCTCTTACCCCTATCACTTTTTCCCTCTCTCTCTCCCCTTATACCCCCCCTTCTCTCTAATTTCCCTCATACTACCCAAACCCCTAACGCCCCAATATCTCTCTCTCTCTCTCTCTCACTCTCACAACCCCCCTCCTCCCCAAACCTTAAAACCACCCCTCTCTCTTTCTAGATCTCTCTCCCACTTTTCCAACCCCTCTGCTCTTCCTTAATCCTAATCCCCTCTATCTCACTCTCTCTCTCTTCCTTTATCCTCCTCTCCCTACCCCCATTCTTCACACACCTACACCTCTCTCTCTCTCTCTCTCTTGTTCTCTCTCTATGTCTCTCATAATCTCCCTCCCGCTACCACTAACCTCCCTCATTCTCTCTCTCTACCCCCAAACCCCCTAACCCTACCCCCCTTTACTTTCCATTTTTATCTTTTAACCCCTTTGATCTCTCTCTAAACCCACCTCTCTCTTCCATTGTCCCTAAACCCCGTCTTCCCTAACCCCCCACTCTCTCTCCCTCTCTTTATCTAACGTCACTCCTCCTCCTCCCAACCACTAGTGCCACCATCTCTCTCTCTCTCACCCCTCCTCCCCTTACCCCTAAACCAATAACCTCTCTCTCTCTCTCTCTCCCCACCCCACCCTTAACCCCCCACCTCTCTTCCTCTCTCCCCTCCTATCCCCACCCCGGCCTCTCTCTCTCTCCCCCATTATACCCCCTAATCTCTCTCTCTCTCTCTCTCTCTCTCTCTCTCTCTCTCTCTCAACCCCCTTCCCCAAACCCCTAACATCCCCCCAATTTTTCTCTTTCTTATGTAACCCCCCTCCCCCACTCTACGCCTAATCACCTCCCACCTCTCTTTCTCTCTCTCTCTCTCTATCTCTGTCTCTCTCTCTCTCTCCATCCTCTGATTCATACACCCAAACCCTCATTTCTCATCGCCTACACCTCCCACTCCCCCCCATTTCTCTCTCCTACTCTCCCTACCACTAACCCCACCTTTCTCTATATATCCTAATCCACCACCCCATACCACTAATCTATTCTCTATCTCTCTCTCTATCTCTCTCTCTACCCCCTATCCCTACCCCCCCCCCCTCTCTCTCTCTCTCTTTCCTACTCCCCCACCTACCCCTCCCTCTCTCTCTCTCTCTTTGTCTCTCCTCATCAACCCCAATCTCTCTCCCTCTCTCTCTATCCCCCCCTACTCCTCTTGCTACCATTGATCCCCCCTCCTCTCTCTCCCTCCCATCCTGCTCCTAAGCCTTACTAAACCTCTCTCTTCCCTACTCCTACACCTACCCCTAACCCCAATCCCTCTCTCTGCACCAACCCCCTAATATCCCCATCTCTCCCACCTAACACCCTTTCCCCTAACACTAACCACCCTCCCAAACCTTTCTCTCACTCTTTCCCTCCCCCCTACTCTCCTCCCTACCCTTAACGAGCCCCCCTTCTCTCTATCTCTCTCACTGTAAACCACTAGCAACATGATCGCTCTCTCTCTCTCTCCCTATCTATCTCTATCTCTCTCTCCATAACCCCCTCTCTCTCCCATACTCCCCCTACCCCTAACCACCCTCTCTATCTCTCATAATCCCCCTCCCCTTACCACTAACTAACCCCCCCGTATCTCTCTCTCTCTCCCTCTAGACCCCCCTCCTCCCCTCTCTCTCTCCCCCCTCCTCCTAACCCATATTATCTCCCTCTCCTTCTCTCTCTCTCTCTCTCTCTCTCTCTCTCTACCCATAGCTATGCCCCCTCTCTCTCCCCCCTACTCTCCCTACCCCAAATCCCCCCTCTCTACCTCTACTAAATCCCCTCCCCCTACCACTAACTGCTAACCACATCCCCAATCTCTTTCTCTCTCTCTCTCGCTCTCTCTCTCTCTCTCTCTCTACCCCCAATTCCCCCCCACTCCTCACCCTCCTACCCAAACCACCAAAATCTCTCTCTCTTTTTGTCTGTCTGTCTGTCTGTCTCTCTCTCTCTCTTTCTCTCTCTCCTAATCCTACTACTAACCACCCTCCATGCTTTGTCCCTCTCTCTATCTCTCTCTTTCTATACCACAAACACTATGATCTCTCTCTCTCTATACCACAAACACTATGACTCTCTCTCTCTCTCTCTCTCTCTCTCTCTCTCTCTCTCTCTCTCTACCCCCCTACCACTAACCACCCTCCCTCTCTCTAAACCCCTAATCCGTCATCTCTCTCTCTCTCTCTCTCTCTCCCCTACTCCTCCACCTACCCCCAACCCTCTCTCTCAAATCCAACCCACTAACACCCCCCCCTCTCCGAATCCTCATCCCCTTACCATTAACCACCTCTCTCTCTCTCTCTCCCTAGCTACCCCCTTTCTCTCTCCCCTACCCGCCCTACCCCAAATCTCCCCTCTCTACCTCTCCTAATCCTCTCCCCCTGTTAGCACCTAAAATGTACCTCTAGGTTGTAGAGAGGCCCAGTTAGGGTAACTATAGAACCACTTGAGGAGGAATAAGCTAGATTCTTATCCTCCAGAGAGGGATCTCTCACAGATAGGTTTTCAGAGGGCCAGATAAATGATTAAAACTAAGATTAGATTGTTGTTTGGTTGAAAACGAAATAGGTATCCATTGGGCAGTGGAGTCAAAACAAATAGAAAATGAATATCATGACAATGCTTTGCAAACAAACCCACTCAGAGGTAAGGAAGCCACCAACTCACAGTCAAAATGCTTCAGTTTGATTAATTAGAAGAAAAATATGAACAATCCATCAATATAGAGCATATGGTTATGAATTCTATATCAATTTTAGTAGAAATTGGTTATGGATGCTTGAAATGAAAAGAAAAGAGCATAATAACTATGAATTATATTCTGATACTACACTTATCCAAGCATGAACAACATGACAATATGGATTAAACAAAGAAGGAAAGCATTCACATAAGGAAAAGAATAAACAAACTGTAAGACCAATAACACATGAATCCCTGGGAGAAAATCCCTGTAAGGCCTTGCCAAATTTGATTAAAATAGTCTCAAAAATACTCAACACAGAGCAATACACGGGTTCCCCAAAATGTTAAACCCTTTGGCATTCTTTTACATTGTTCTTATAGATCTTCTGAGCCTCAGGATCAACTTGCTCTAATAGAAAATTGTTAAAACTCCTAGTGACACCTATCCTTAACATATTCACCACTACAACAAAATGACAAAGTTGGAAAAACTGGATTAACTTCCTTTTACAATTTACTGATCATTTTTACCAAATGGCAATAGATTCTAACAAGACAGACAAAATGCTCTGGTAACTACTCCTCAAACCGGCAGCTTCCACTATCTTAGACTCCTTCATGCACTTAGATTTAGCTTTCCCTTTCCATATTTTTCAATGAATTTCCACTACTCCGGGGCGGGAAAGTCTAAGGAGGCAAGCTCTTTAAGTAGTACCCTCATTTTGGTGTGCTCTTTGTATGAATAGCCCACGAGGAGTGTAGGAGCCTCTTTAAAGATCAAGACTAGCTCAAAGTCCTTTGTCAACTTCTCTACCACCATCTTTCCTATCAGAAGCTCCTCCATATCTGCAAATATTTCCTGGTCCAACCTGTACTCTCATAGTTTTCCTTGATATCCCTCCTTCATTCTCATGGTGCCATCTTCTTCCAAAAACATAGGCAGACCCTTCTTAAATAAGGGATCAAATGCTTCTCTGAACATCTTTGCTTGGTTAGATAGGATGTCTATCCGTACTTGGACAATGCTCACTTGCTAGTGCTTGAGTATTACCTTTTTATCCCATATAATAGTGGCCACCCTATCCTTTATGTTGGTTGCTTGAACCTGGTCTTTAGACAGACCATTCAAAAACTCTATTGCATTCTGGGCATACTCCATAGGTTTTTTGCTTAGCTTTTCATTGGCAACTGTGACAGCCTACTTTGCTAGCTTAATCACAGCTTCATTGTCCAACATGAAGTCCAAATATGGTCTCAGCTCCCCTGCGTGTACAATAATATCGTACTCAGATGATCTTTCTTGCTTCCTACAATGCACTCTATCCTATGACGTGCTACAACAACTTATCATAATCATCCTGCATCATCTGGTACTTGGTTTCCAAATCCTCCTTTTCCTTTTCTTTAGTGTCCTTCAGGGTCCTTAGGTTGGCATTCTGCTTCTTCAGTCCATGGGGTCTTCACTCAATAAACCGCTATCATAGCACATTCATTCGTGGCATATGAAACAATACCCCTAATTTCACTAAATACTGGAAAATACCTTCCAAAATCATTTTTTTTAACCCCCTCCCAATATGCCTTCCCAATTTAAAAAAAACCCCTATTTTCACTAGATATTCTATGTATCAATTTTTTCATTAACATTTTTTATACCTCTTTATATCTCTACCTAGTATATTGATATGATACCGCTCTTATGACCCCACATGCATTCTACAATGCACCTTGCTTCTTTCTATGTATATTGTGGATGCACATTGCTCCACCCACAATGCAGTTACTCAACCACATATCATTATGATTTGCAACATATAATGGTCTAATGAAGAGATAGGATATCACTTCTTGTATGTCACTAGAGCCAATGCACATAGTAAAACATTTAGATTGCATGTTGTAGTTTCCCAATCGCTGACTAAGCCTGTTGTGGGCTAGGTATCCAAGACCCTACGGCCTGTAACAAGCTCGAGGAGGCTAACTAAACCTCCCAAGGCCTATAATAGGCACCAGTGGTTGGGTATTCAATCCCCTAAGGACTATCGAGGGCCTATAACATGCCCTAGAGGCTTAGATCCTCCGAAGGATATTGGTAACAACTGGTTGATTGCTATTGGTAACAATTGGTTGTCAATGACCACTGTCTCTCGACTATGATCGACTGGCAACCCACTTCACCACAAAACCCCTGTCCTCAAGCATGCCTCAAGATGTGATTTCCTTGCATACAGGTAATCCCGAGCCTTGCCTCAACCCGATTTCTCATCCAGTCATGATCCCTCCATCTCCATTGGAAGGATATTTGTCAGGACACCCATATAAAAAAGACCCCAAAGTATTTTGTTATTGTTACATTAAATATAAAAAAAAAAACCCTTTTCCCCTTAATATATAAGCAATATAATTTTTAGGTTTTCATGAATATTTAATACCGCAATATGAATGAATGTAATAGTATATTTCCTTCTAGTGAAGCCCTTGTGCTTCAGTCTTGTTACTTCTGCATCATCCAAACTAGCCTTGGCTATTTTCCCTACAATGGAAAAATCCCCAGATTCTATTGAGGGTGTGACCATAGCTTCTGCTTCTTTCTCCTTCTCCTTTAATTTATTCTCAATCTCCTCGACCTGAGATTTCAAGACTTTTTCCCTTGCCACCATAATGGACATGTCTATTTGTCATTTCTTTTCTTATTCCCCAAGCTCTACTAGCTGGGCTTTGCAATCAGTCAACTTACCTTGCAGCTCTTCTTTTTCCTATTCTAGCTATGCAATCTCAGGTGCATTCACCAGTTGGGCAGCTAGAATCTTCAATTTCTTCTTCAATGACAAGATCTCCTAATATTTCTCATATAATAGCTTCTGTATGATATCCCTTTTGTCCTCTTGGGTCTCAGTGGTTAATAATGCATCTTGATGCTTTTTCACTTGTGCCTTCAAGGACTTGTTCTCCGTCTTTTCCAACCTAAGTTGGTCTTTCACTTTGCTTTTGTTGGACTGTACCATTGATAACTCTAGGGAAGCCTTCAACAACGTGCTGTAGATGACCTCACCTGTCTCTTTATGCAAATTGATCACATCTAGTACTGGGATATCCTCCAGATTCACTTTCAGCTCATTGGCCTTATTCTTGGTGGCTAAGGCAAGACATAAGGTGTTCTAGGCAAGGTTCCTACTTGCTACTAAGGCCACATCCTTCTTGGAGATTTTTCTCGCATCAGCATACAATTTAGCTCCTTCTGAAATTGTTTTTGGGTTCTCTTCATATTCTTCAAGTAACTCAACCCTGCTTATGCTTGGTGTTGTAAGTCCAATGGGTGTTTTGTTAAACACATGCTCCTTAACCTCAAAATATGGCACCAGGAATCTGGCCTTCTTTTTCTTGGGCTACCTTGCTTGTACCTTTACTAATTGTTGGTCAGGATCATCTACCTTTTGCCTCTTTGAGGCTCTCTTTACATCACTATCCACATCCATAGGGTCACCACCCCCCATCTTGATGTATGTTTCTGGAATAATGATAAGGGGTATGGCTGCTGATACTGGTGGGGTTTGGCTAGGTAAACCAAGCACTTATGATGTGCTTCCTTGTTCCAGAGAGGGGGAAACTTCTAGTAGGTCTATATCCATTTGAACTTTGTCAAGATACTCTAACTAGTTTTCCCTCTCAGCTAGGCTTGTAAGCTCGAAATGCTCGTACCCTTTCCTATTAGTCTCCCTCCTCCTCTCTAGAATTATATGGTGAGGATCATAATTCATTGCTTCTTTTGATGGGAATCCCATGTTACCCATCATTCATTCAATACTTGTGAGGGATGCTTTGCTTTTGACAATGAAGCAAGCCAGTATCCATGGAAAACTGATGTCTAAGGACTTCTTATCATCCAAGAAGTGCTCACTCTACCTTTAATTTTTGTCTTATAAATTCCAAGGTGAGTACTCTGGGGTTAGGAAGACAGGTAACACATAGGGTGCATGGGAATAGCCATAGACCCTGATCACAGTCCCATGCTTCAGCAAGAACCAGCATCCAACTCTTCTCTCCATGGATGGCTACAATAAGTCTTTGATTTTTGGCAGCACCCTAGGCATCCTTTTCTGGAAGAAAATGAAGTAAATATCTACTATAAGGTCATTCATGAAGGTTTTGTAATCTGATTACATCTCCTTGGTAAGCTGCATCTCTGACACTTGTAGGTTTTCTTCATTTGCTTCCAGGAAAATCGTCAACAAGTATGACTGGAACCTGAAAGCCCTTGTCTTAGGGAATTTTATGAGCTGGGAGTGGATGTTGTCTGCCAAGGCTTCATCAAATTTTAGGCATGCACATTGGGTAGGCAAATTGGGGTCTACTCGCTCAATAGGACAAGTGCTTATAACAAACAATAAGCTAATTAGAGGCTCGGTTATATATTGGTCACTGTCTAACCCTAAGAACTGGGCCAAGATGGAAATAACACACTTTGACTCTTCTTTGAATAGGTTGGATTCACCAGGAAAAGGTGCGCCCTGAAAGGAGGCATTTGGTAGTAGGGAAGCATAGTAAAAGCTCTACTTGAGGTCAGCTGGGAATTATCGAAAATGTTGGATCAAGTTTTCCATTCTGTAACATTGGGATTTATGATAGAATTCTTCTAGAATGGCTAGGGCTTTTCTAACAGTGGGGGCATCTCTATAGCAAATTTTTTTTGAGTTGGAGGCATCCATGATTTCTCTCCGATCTGGGGGATAACTGCACGTGCACTAGTCTATAAATTCAGGGCAGCTAGGGATTTGACTAGTTGTAAATAAGTGGAAAAAATAATGATATACCTTATGGACATCCGCCTTTTGGGACTTCATGACCTCCAATCTCTCCTTAGCATCCTCTATGGAGCTATTTATCAGCATGGTGTCGAAAGCATTGTAGTCTTTATCTTCTACCAGGTCATTTATCTTGGAAGGTTCAAAGCTTGGAGGCTCCACAAGTCTGGCCATTTAAATAGTTTGGGGTGGAAGTGGATGGACTACCCGGTTGTTTGACAGCTGGGCAGAGATTTTGGGCTTCCGGTTGGCTGGTCGGTTCTGCACAATCCATTCCTATCGCTTTCCGATGCACACAAGACAAAAGGATGTGGATCTCCATGCACGAAATCCTTTTTATAATCTTAACCATTCCATATCACCCTCACAACTATGACAGTGATGGAGCCACGTCAATCATCCATCCATGCGATTAATTTGCAGCCGTAGATCTCCTTCACCTTCACCTTCCTATATCCTCCGTGGCTTCCAACTCTGCTACATATCACCTGGATATCACCTTTGACCTGCAAGCTTACTGCCAACCATTGATCTGATCTCAACCTAGATCCCAACCATCCAAAGACGTGGCCTTTTACTGGGTTCACAGATTTTGGGCATGTAGATTTCATGTGCAAGTCAAATCTGTGAGATTTTTTCTAGCCTTAGATCTCCATATCGTCAGATCTACGCCGTTGGAAAGTGCGGGGCTTTAACAAAAGTTCACAAATTTGAAAGTTAGCCTTTCTCATGCATGTCCAATATGCAAACAAATTATCGACCGTTGATTTGCGCCACCCGCTGTCGATCACTCTTTGACCTGCCCAATGACTTGCACCTCGTCCGCGCTTATACAACCTTCAATTCTTTTTGCGAAGGACGTGTATGACCATATATCTTTATCACTTTCAATCCATGCCATCCATAGGAGCCATTACTCACTGCGGGTGCATTCCTTTGTATCTAGCCTCTTGATCACCATTCAAACCTTAGTTCTCTCAAATGCTTCTTATCTCAGACCAGGACCACTGCAGAGATTTTTTATCACTTCAACTTTTTGGCCCTGAGGGTTAAAGACTAAGATTTTCACTGGCCAATTCCATGGATCTGGAACCCTTTCATTCTCCAAAACCCTTCCAACTGCTTATCACTAATCAGGTTCTAACACTCGCCACCACTAACCACATCCCCAATATCTCTCTCTCTCTCTCTACCCCAACCCCCTCCACTCCTCACCCTCCTACCCAAACCACCCAAATCTCTCTCTCTCTCTCTCTCTCCTAATCCTTCTACTAACCACCCCCCACTTTCTCCCTCTCTCTATGTCTCTTTCTAAACCACTAGCACCCCGATCTCTCTCTCTCTCTCTCTCTCTCTCTCTCTCTCTCTCTCTCCCCTCCCCTTAACCATTTCTAACCCCCTCTCTCACTTTCTCTCTCACCCCTACTCCCACACCTCCTCCCCCACCTACTGCTAACCCCTGTATCTCTCTCTCTCTCTCTACTCATAGTCCACCTCTCTATGACTCTCATAATCCTGACCCCTACCACTAACCACCTCTCTCTCTCTCTACCACTAACCCCCTCATCTCTCTCACTCTCCCATCCTCCCCCTAACCATTACTAACACCCTCCCCCTCTCTCTCTCCCACATTATATCCCCTAATATCTCTCTCTCTCTCTCTCTCTCTCTCAACCCCTTCCCCAAACCCATAACATCCCCCCAATTTCTCTCTTTCTTATGTAACACCCCTCCTCCACTCTACCCCTAATCATCTCCCACCCCTCTCTCTCTCTCTCTCTCTCTCTCTCTCTCTCTCTCCTCTGATTCATACACCCAAACCCCCATTTCTCACCCCCTACACCTCCCCCTCCCCCCCCATCTCTCTCTCCTACTCTCACTACCACTAACTCCCGTATCTCTCTATATCCTAATCCCCCACCCTTTACCACTAATCTACTCCCCATCTCTCTCTCTATCTCTTCCTCTCTCTCTACCCCTTATCCCTACCTCTCCCTCTCTCTCTCTTTCTCTTTCCTACTCCCCCACCTACCCCTCCCTCTCTCTCTATCCCCCCTACTCATCTTGCTACCATTGACCTCCCCCCTCTCTCTCCCTCCCATTTTTCCCCTAACCCTTACTAAACCTCCCTCTCGCTCTCTCTCTTCCCTACTCCTGCATATACCCCCAATGCCCATCCCTCTCTATCCTCCAACCCCCTAATATCCCCATCTCTCTCACCTAATACCCTTCGCCTTACCACTAACAACCCTCCCATACCATTCTCTCACTCTTTCCCTCCCCCCTACTCTTCCCCCTACCCTCAACCACCCCGCTTCTCTCTATCTCTCTCTCTCTAAACTGTGAACTGCATGATCGATGTCTCTCTCTCTATATCTCTGTCCATAACCACCTCTCTCCCATACTCCCCCTACCCCTAACCCCGCTCTCTATCTCTCATAATCCCCCTCCCCCTACCACTAAATAGCCCCCCACATCTCTCTCTCTCTCTCTCTCTCTCTCTAGACCCCCCTCTTCCCCTCTCTCTCTCCCCGCTCCTCCTAACCCATACTATCTCCCTCTCTCTCTATCTCTCTCCCGTACTCCTCCACCTACCCCCAACCCTATCCTTCAAAGCCAACCACCTAACACCCCCCCTCTCTCTCCTAATCCCCATCCCCTTACCAATAACCAACCTCTCTCTCTCTCTCTCTCTCTCTATCTCTCTCTCTCTCTCTCTCTCTACCCCTAGCTACCCCCCCTCTCTCTCTCCCCTACTCTTCCTACCCGAAATGCCCCCCTCTCTACCTCTACTAAATCCCCTCCCCCCTACCACTAACCACTATCCACATCCCCAATTTCTCTCTCTCTCTCTCTACCCCCAACCCGCCCCCACTCCTCACCCTCCTACCCAAACCATTGAAATCTCTCTCTCTCTCTCTCTCTCTCTCTCTCTCTCTCCTAATCCTACTAATAACAACCCCCCCACTTTGTCCCGCTCGCTATCTCTCTCTCTATACCACTAACACCATGATATCTCTCTATCTCTCTCTCTCTCTACCCTTAACCCCTACCACTAAATACCCTCTCTCTCTCTCTCTAAACCCCTAAGCCCTCATCTCTCTCTCTCTCTCTCTCTCTCTCTCCCCTACTCCTCCACCTACCCCCAACCCTCTTTGTGAAAGCCAACCCCCCCTCTCTCCTAATCCTCATCCCCTTACCATTAACCACCCTCTCTCTCTCTCTCTACCCCTCGCTACCCCCCCTCTCTCTCTCTCCCTTACTCGCCCTACCCCAAATCCCCCCTCTCTACCTCTCCTAATCCCATCCCCCCTACCACTAACCACATCCCCAATCTCTCTCTCTCTCTCTCTCTCTCTACCCCCAACCGCCCCACTCCTCACCCTCCTAGCCAAACCACCCAAATCTCTCTCTCTCTCTCTCTCTCTCTCTCTCTCTCCCAATCCTACTACTAACCACCCCCCCACTTTGTCCCTCTCTCTATCTCTGTCTCTCTAAACCACTAACACCCCGATATCTCTCTCTCTCTCTACCCTTAAGCCCCTACCACTAACCACCAACTCTCTCTCTAAACCCCTAACCCCTCATCTCTCTCTCTCTCTCTCTCTCCCCCCTCCCCTTAACCGTTGCTAACCCCCTCTCTCACTTTCTCTCTCAACCCTACTCCTAACCCATGGATATCTCTCTCTCTCTCTACTCATAATCCACTTCTCTATGTCTCTCATAATCCCTACCCCTACCACTAACCACCTCTCTCTCTCTCTCTACCACTGACCACCTCATCTCTCTTGCTCTCCCGCCCTTCCCCTAACCCTTACGAACACCCTCTCCCACTCTCTCTCTCCCCCACCCCCTAACACCCTCTCTCTCTCCTAATCCCCCTCCTCCCTACCTCTAACAATGACCCCCCTTAATGTTGAGTAAGGAACACTTGCACATTATTTTCTACCTAAGGCAAAAAATGCCTTGCAAAATAACAAAATGTAGGTGGCTACATGGAAAAATGTGTAAATGCTAATAACTAAGAGAGACTCCTTCAACTTTATCTTCCATTTCCTTTTTGTATAACTTTTACATAGTATAAATAAAAAATAAAAATAATTTTATACATTTTGTAAAAAATTGTTTTAACTATATAATATAATATAAAAAACTTATCAACAATAACAAAATATTAAAAATATTAAAAGATCATAAACATCATTACAGTGGTTTTCCTTTTACACCTATACATAAAAATGATTTTAAAATTTTATAAAAAAATGATTTATGTTACATTAAATAGATAACATAATACTAAAATCTGCCAACAATAATAAAATATTCAAAAGAGCACTCAAAAACCCCATATTAAGAAAGAGGGACGGAATTAAAAAACTGAAACAATAAAAAAAATATTTTCTTATAAACATTGATTTAAGAAATGATTAACAATACCTTTAATTAATTATACTACTTCTAAGAGATCTAAATCTCAAAACCACTTAAACTAAGCTAATAAACCCTAACCCTAAAGAGCAAAACCATCATTCATTCACGAGCAGAGAGTGAAAAAACTGAGCAGAGTAAAAATTCAAAGAGCATAGACCTTCTGCTCGGTTTCTACCTCTCGCAGGATACTCCTAAGAAGACAAAGAGATGTAGCTGCATCCACGTCATAGTATCCTCTATCCTTGGCCAAGAACTACTTAATTGGATAAAAAAATTAATGAACAGAAATAGCATAGCATGGAACATGAATGACCTTCTAACTGCACTATAAATGGATTGAAAGGCTAGGAATTTCATGGAATTCTTTGCTATATTTGATTTTGGTTATGTTCTTAAAATCCTCAAGCACTGTCGTGTTATTTTAAGAGTTATTGTTCTTATTTAACAAAAATTAATTTTAAAAATTCAACAACACAAAAATTACACTATAACTAAAAAGACATTTTTCTGTCTTTTAATTTTGAATTTATGTAAGCAATCACTGAAACAAACAGAGAGAAATAATACAAACCTGGAGAATATTGAATCGAATCCTTCATTTGCCCCGATAGATTTGAAAACCTCCCAAAAAATTGAAAAAACTAACGGAATCCCTTCCTTTTTGTTATCTCCATATAAGGTTATGCCCTTTCTAAAATGGTAGACCTGAAAGGAAAAAAACAATGAAAAACCAAATCAGATGGAGTAAAAATTCAATTGAAATGTGCTATGCACTTTACAAACAAAAATCAAATCTCTATATTACGAGCTTTGTCGATATGCAGATAGAAATCATCGTTCCACCAATCTCACAAGTAAAGGAAAATATTGCTTCTTAATTTGTCAGATCTCTCCTTAGGTCAGGGAAACAGTTCGCTGAAACAAAACGTGCACTCGGCATAGTTCGATTCCATGGCGCTCAACGTGCCTCATATTCCTGTAATGCCCACTTTGGTGAAGATCTTTATCAGGTAGCTTGATGGAAGTCATGCCGCGGCCAATCTTTGTCGAGAGAGAATGACCAACGAATCCAGTTGAGCTCCTCCAAAATAGTTACAGATTGTTCCTAGTTCTCCACACAGCTCACAACTATGAGAGGAGCAGTCTCACGAATTCATGATAGCAAAAAAAACAAAAGAAATATGAAATGTTAACAACCATTTGGGTTTCTTCTGCAACCTTTCATCTAGGGTTTTGACATTCCTTTTTGTATCTCAAGCTTTTAACGGTCAGTTTTTTGTGCTTTTTTGAACACTAACTTTTTTAACGTTTATGATTATGAGTGTAGTTTTGGTTGGGCCTACACAAAACCGCCAAGCAAACGGTCAGTTTTTTGTGCTTTTTTGAACACCAACTTTTCTAACCTTTATGTTTATGACTGCAGTTTTGGTTGGGCCTACACAAAACGGCTAAGGGAAATAGGTTTATAATTAAACTCACAATTCGATGATACAATTGACTTTTGAGTCTCATGGAGATGGTCTGTATTTATTATTTGTGTATGAAATTTTAATTTTTATAATTTTTATAATAGACTTAATTTTTAGTTATTTCTAAATTTAACAAATAAATGTATTAAGTATATACTATTTTTTTTAGCCATCTTTAAATTGGAAAATGAATGTGCTTGTATACACTATATTGTTTGAAATTATATGTTGTATATTTATTTATGATAAAAAGTATGTTTTAAATTTTAAGTTAAATCTTTATAATGGATTTTAATTGTATGGAGAGTAGTGAGGTATTTCCAACTCACTCAATATGAAGTGGATGCTATAAAAAATAAATAAAAATGCAAATTATGTGGACTTAAATAATAAAAAGGCAAATGATGTCAGTTTAAACAACAAAAAAGAATTTATATATCAAGAATTTATATGTAATTTTTTTCGTAATGTGTAAAAAATTTAAGATAAAAAATTACACCTTGAGAAAAATTGGATCCCTTTGGGTGCTTCATAAATCGGGTTTAAGAGGGATTTATAGTGGTCTTTAGTCATCTTTAAATTAGACAAATAAAATGAATATTTAACCATTTCTGAATTAGACAAATGAATGTATCATGTATACACTATTTGTTTAAAAAATGAAAGATCAAACGAATCCAATACTTTGCCATTCACACTAAAATTCCATTAAACATGATATAATCTCAAAAGCCCGTATATGTATATATATGACTTCATTTCATTTAAAAGACATAGAATTAGTTATTTCCAATAACAATTGGATTTGTGAAAAAAATTAACTCTTTCAAATCATAATCATTTTTTTTAATTTATTCAAAATTATAATAATATTTTTTTTAATCTTACAACAAAAAAAAATGAAAATAACTATATTTCACTAAAACTACTAATACAACAATATAATGATTAACTCTTGTTATACTTATTACTAAAATTACAAAATAAATTCAATTCCCTATATTATTCTATAACTATGATAATGACTAAAACTCATTATAATTTAAATAGCTAAAACCATTATAAAACATGAAAATACAGATTACAATTACTAATCATAACTAAAAATAATAAACATGAAAATAAAGTTTTAATATAGTGGCATGCAATAAGTTAAAATGTTCAATGGTATATGAGCACATTTTTTAGGCATTTTCCATGGGTGTTTGACAATTACAAAGCCTATCATATTTGATTGGGTGGTATACAAACACATAAAGCATAAAATAATCTTTGTATTATTGTCACCATTCTAGCCATTGCATATAGCAATGTTTTTTCTATTTCATTCATGAATAGAATTTGGGTTTCATTGTATTATTGCCCTATGTCTAATAACTCTATGTGATTAAATCTATATTTATATCTTCATTTAATTCTTCACGTAATTTGAATTATCCATCAACATTGATTACATTTCTTAAACTCTCATTTTATTTTCTTTAAATAAATCAAGAAGCAAAAACTACCCGGTTTGCAAGAAAATTTGTAAAAATTATGACAATTGTTTTGAGTTCCTGTTCCTAAAAAACATGTAGGTAGACCCTTTTGGTGGTTAAAAAATCAACATGATACACCACCAAAATATGTATAAATTTCCTTGCTAGCCAAAGTAATGATTTTGTGTGGAAAGCCATTTGGTGGGAACCTGAGTTTCTTCTTGTGTCTTTGATCCCTACTATAGAGGATTTGAACTAGTGGCTTGATTCCATTCAATTCTTGTTTCACGAGTCAAATTTTAATTCACAAAGAAGTCTTGTAGGCACCATGTGCACCTACGTAGAAACACTTAGTAAAATTGTAGATTTGGCCCAAAACTCATATGTAAGGCTTCCAATGACAATATGACATATACTACAATTATATGAATTTGAACATCAAACTTCTGTGCATGGCTTCATCCATCTTGTTGATTACACCATTTAATGCACCATTCTTGTTATCCACAATGCCTAGATTTTGGCACAAAAGCTCTGAATTATGTGATACAATTATGCATTTTTCCTTATTATGCTAAAAATAATTGCTAAACGTATCCCAACTTCACTATGATATGATTTTAAAACTTATTCTCAATTTATTTGTAGCATTACCAACTTCACTATGATATGATTTTAAAACTTATTCTCAATTTATTTGTAGCATTACCCTGTGTAAATGTCACTAGGCCTTTTATCACTTGTTAACGAGCTATATAGCTCTATGTAAAATCTCACATTTGTCAATATATGACTATGTGATCAATTAGTCTTTTGATGTCACCTACGAAAATGAATCTAAAAACCAGCACATGAGGCATACAAACATGCTAAATTTTGAAATGGTATAAGCACTCAACCAACCAAAGCCCATTCATGAGCCCAAATATCTCCATGCAAAAGAAAATTTATGTGAGAAAAATGCAATTAACATGAAATCACATTAGAACTAAACTTTATAAACTAACCTTTTATGAACAATTGGGAATATTTTTTGTGCAATGAATCAATCTTGGAGCATGACCCAAAAACATCAGTTTGCATGAAATTATAAGGTGAGAGTGATTATTCATTATGCTCAAGATCATCATCAATCAACTCAAGGATATCATCAAATTAAAAGAGATCAGAAATATTTTTGAGAATGAAACTTAAGACCAAATTTATAAATAAAAATAGGGGTTACCAAGTATGCTAACTTAGGGCTTGGTTGAGGCCTCATTAATATCATGACTGCGATCTTGAAAATATGGTACAGGGTGGGATATGTTGTTTTTTTCTCATAGTACAACAGGGCCCACTCCAATATTTGAGATGTTGAAAATGTTTTATTTTAACCTTAACCTTTTGAAAATGCACAACCAAATACACAAATAGTTTGACACATATTTAGACTTTCACCACACCATGAAAATACTTGCAAAGAAATAACTAAATTGAAAGAAACATCACTATTCTTTTCCATAACCAAAATAGTATCTTATCTCTAACAAGCATCCATGTTGAACAAAATTCAATCGTTTAGGGAAGCTGGTCACCTAACAAGTCAACCTTCTAGGTGAGGTAAGCAAGGATATATGGCTATCATAGTGATTATGAGTTCTACATACCCATGTAAGACAACCTCTTATCCACGGGTATCCTCCCATAATTATGCATAAGATGAAAGTTATTTTCTTAGGTTTTAGTGCATCAATTTCTAGATGCCACAAAGATAGAATAACCAAGTTTCTTGTGTATATTTCAAAAATTATAGTTTATTTAAAGGAGTGTTCATGGTGTATCGAGTTCTTAGAAATTGCATATTTTCAACCCCTAAGAATTTGAAACCCATAAGGATTGATAGTATGTCAAAGTGGCTATATTATCAACATGAATTAAGAAACCCTCACTAGAATCAACGTAAATTAGTTTTTCTCATAGAGAAGGGTGTGATGATGCTACTAGTAGATCCTCTTAGGTCCTTTCAGAAATTTTGTCCTACTCGGTAATGCCACTTTGGTGAAGAACTTGATGGAAGTCATGCCGCGGCCGATCTTTGTCGAGAGAGATTGACCGACGAATCCAAAATAGTTCTCCACAACTATGAGAGGAGCAGTCTCATGAATTCATGATAGCAGAAAAAACAAAAGAAATATGAAATGTTAACAACCATTTGGGTTTCTTCTGCAACCTTTCATTTAGGGTTTGGACATTCCATTTTGTATCGGTGAGTTTTTTGATCTTTTTGAACACTAAATTTTCTAACTTTTATGTTTATGAGTGTAGTTTTGGTTGGGCCTACACAAAACATCTAAGGAAACAGTCAGTTTTTTGTGCTTTTTTGAACACCAACTTTTCTAACGTTTATGTTTATGAGTGAAGTTTCGGTTGGGCCTACAAAAAACCGCTAAGGGAAATAGGTTTATAATTAAATTCACAATTCGATGATACAATTGACTTTTGAGTCTCATGGAGATGGTTTGTATTTATTATTTCTATATGAAATTTTAATTTTTATAATTTTTATAATAGACTTAATTTTTAGTTATTTCTAAATTTAACAAATAAATGTATTAAGTATATACTATATTTTTTTTTAGTGATTTTTAAGTTGGAAAATGAATGTTCCTCTATACACTATATTGTTTGAAATATACGTTTTATACTTATTTCGTTTTATACTTATTTATGATGAAAAGTATGCTTTAAATTTTAAGTTAAATCTTTATAGTGGATTTTATTAATTGTATGGAGAGTAGTGAGGTATTTACAACTCACTCAATATGAAGGGGATGCTATAAAAAATAAATAAAAATGCAAATTATGTGGACTTAAACAATAAAAATGCAAATGATGTCGCCTTAAACAACAAAAAAGAAATTATATATCAACAATCTATATGTAATTTTTTTCTTAATGTGTAACAAATTTAAGATAAAAAAATTACACCTTAAAAATTGGATCCTTTCAGTGCTTCATAAATCCGGTTTAAGATGGATTTATGGTGGTCTTTAGTCATCTCTAAATTAGACAAATAAAATGAATATTTAACCATTTCTAAATTAGACAAGTGAATATATCATGTATACACTATTTGTTTAAAAAATGTAATAGCAAATGAATCCAATACTTTGCCATCCACACTAAAAATCCATTGAACATGATATAATCTCAAAAGCTTATATATATATATATATATATGTATATATATGACTTCATTTCATCTAAAAGACATAGAATTAGTTATTTACAATAACAAATGGATTTGTGAAAAAAATTAACTCTTTCAAATCATAATCGTTTTTTTTTAATTTATTCAACATTATGATAATATTTTTTTTTAATGTTAACAAAAAAATGGAAATAACTTTATTTCACTAAAACTACTAATACAACAATATAATGATTAAATCTTATTATACTTATTACTAAAATCACACAATGAATACAATTCCTTATATTACTATATCTATAACTATATAATGACTAACAGTCGTTATAATTTAAATAACTAAATCCATTATAGAACATGAAAATAAAGATTACAATTACTAATCATAACTAAAAATAATAAACATGAAAATCAAGTTTTTTATTGTGACATGCAATAACTTAAAATGTTCAATGGTATATGTGGATATTAGTGGCCACTAACCTCCTCACTAATTTAAAATGGCTCTACATGTTCATAGTGCTACTAGATTGTGAATTTTGAGCACATTTTTTAGGCATTTTCCATGGGTGTTTGACAATTACAAAGCCTATATATTTGATTGGGTGGTCTAGAAACACATAAAGCATAAAATAATATTTGTAATGGTTTAAGAAACAATTCAAATAGATTTTGTATGTGAAATTTATGGCCCTGGTATGTTGATGTATCAAAATAGGTTAATCGTGAGACCTTGTTCCTTGTGTCACCTCATCCATAGGGTTAGGGTTTAAAATCCTTACTCTTTTTTCCTCTCGAGGTTTTACACTTTATGTTTTAAGAGATATTTTTTTCCCTCTTATAACAATATCTTGTAATTGATCATATAAAAACAATGTCTCTTAATAAATAAGTTGCCACCATTCTAGCCATTGCATATAGCAATTTTTTTTCTATTTCATTCATTAATAGAATTTGGGTTTCATTGTATTATTGTCCTCTTTGTAATAAATGTATGTGATTCAATCTATATTTATATCTTCATTTCATTCTCCACGTAATTTGAATTATCCATCAACATTGATTACATTTCTTAAACTCTAGTTTTATTTTCTTTAAATAAATCAAGAAGCAAAAACTACCCCGTTTGCAAGAAAATTTGTAATCAACATGTACATCGCTGAAAAAATTATAATCAAATTATGACAATTGTTTTGAGTTCGTGTTCCTAGAAAGCATGTAGGTAGACCCTTTTGGTGGTTAAAAAATCAACATGATACACCACCAAAATATGTACAAAGTGCCTTCCTAGCGAAAGTAATGATTTTGTGTTGAAAGCCATTTGGTGGGAACCTGAGTTTCGTCTTGTGTCTTTTATCCCTACTATATAGGATTTGAACTAGTGGCTTGATTCCATTCAAATCTTGTTTCATGAGTCAAATTTTAATTCACAAAGAAGTCTAGTAGGCACCATGTGCACCTATGTAGAAACACTTAGTAAAATTGTAGATTTGGCCCAAAACTCATGTGTAAGGCTTCCAATGACAATAAGGCATATACTATAATTATATGAAGTTGAACATCAAAATTCTTTGCATGGATTCATCCATCTACTTGATTCCATCATTTAATGCACCATTCTAGTTATTGATGATGTCTAGATTTTGGCACAAAAACTCTGAATTATGTGATCCAATTATGCATTTTGCCTTACTATGTTATAAATAATTGATAAATGTATCCCAACTTCACTATGATATGATTTTAAAACTTATTCTCAATTTATTTGTAGCATTGTACCCTATGTAAATGTTAGTCGGCCTTTTATCACTTATTAACGAGCTATATAGCTCTATGCAAAATCTCACATTTGTCAATATATGACTATGTGATCAATTAGTCTTTTGATGTCACCTACGAAAATGAATCTAAAAACGAACACATGAGGCATGAATACATGCTAAATTTTGAAATGGCATAAGCATTCAACCAACCAAAGTGCATTCATAATCCAAAATATCTCCATGCATAAGAAAATTTATGTAAGAAAAATGCAATTAACATGAAATCATGTTAGACCTAAAATTTATAAAATAACCTTTTATGAACAATTAAGAATATGTTTTGTGCAATGAATCAATCTTGGAGCATGACCCAAAACATTAGTGTGCATGCAAATATGAGGTGAGAGTGTTTATTCATTATGCTCAAGATCATCATCAATGAACTCAAGGATATCATCAAATTAAAAGAGATCAGAAATCTTGATGAGAATGAAACTTAAGACCAAATTTATAAATAAAAATAGTGGTTACCAGGTATCCTAACTCGGGGCTTGGTTGAGGCCTCAACAATATCATGTCTGCGATCATGAAAATATGGTACAGTGTGGGATATGTGGTTTTTTTCTCATAGTACAACAAGGCCCACTCCAAAATTTGAGAAGATGTTTAAAATGTTTCATTTTAACGTAAACCTTTTGAAAATTGACAACGATATACACAGATAGTTTGACGCATATTTAGACTTTCACCACACCATGAAAATACTTGCAAAGTGTTGAAGCCTCGGATGTGCTGGAAGTATCCCAGGAAACAACG
Organism: Larix kaempferi; assembly: GCA_027924585.1. Lineage (NCBI taxonomy): Eukaryota > Viridiplantae > Streptophyta > Pinopsida > Pinales > Pinaceae > Larix > Larix kaempferi. The sequence goes on from BSBM01001753.1 coordinate 287,870, forward strand.
TAAGGGAGATAGCTCAGTTGAAGGCTTTGAATAATCCTACTCGAGGATGACCCTATCGTTAAGTTGTTTGGTATAACTAGCTCCGATGGGTTTTACGACTCCGTTAGCTACTAAACGATGGTTGCTCCTCAAAAAGAAGACTTTGAATGATGAATGAAACTAAATCCTAAATGAAAACCTAACTTAATGTGCAATTTATTAAATGTGATTGTGATAATCAGTTCATGTCATTATGCCAATCTATGATTTAAATGATAAAAATAATCATCTAATAGAACTAACATAATGAAAAAAAATGTTTTTTTCATAAACTAATCAAAAGGAAAAAATATTAGTTTTAATTAGTATTCAATTGATTATCAAGTTGATAAATCAGATTCATATCAATTGATGTGTTATAAAACATTAAAAGTTATGCAAGGAACAAATATCAGGACAAATCCACAATTCTGCTTATCACAGATTGAACATGATTTGTGTTGCTATTGAAAATAACTTCTGAGGACTAAACATAGGCAACATAATATGAATATCAGATGAAAATTAGTATATTCTAAAAATAAATTGCAGAAAACCAAACAAATTCAATTTATTAAATAAGTTGCTGAAAACTTTACAGAAGATCTCTAGATCCAATGAACTAGCTTGCTGAGAAACCATAGAGTATCATTCAATGATCTGAATAACAAATTGTATGCATAACAATTCAATATTACATAGAAAAAAAAAATTCTCCTGAGATCCCCCCCCCTTCAGAGCATAAAAGGTAGTTATTTATAGAAAATAAATGACAGGAGAAGATAAGACCAGTTTCCCCAATTCTTGAGCTAACTAGATGAGTTGTTCCATTTATCAAATCCATCCATGAGAAAAATCTTAGAAATTCCGTTTTGAAAAACTAGTCGGATGTCCCAAATAAAGAACTTTATGAGGACTTTTCCCACATGCAATCTAATAGGGCATATTCTTCACAAAACCCATGTCTCAGATTTTCTAGATTCATCTTCATCACTCCAGAAATCACGTCCAAATATCACTGCTTTCCACTTGACACGTTTTGAGTGCTCCAAATTTGTGATGTAAATTCTTCATTTTGACTCCTCTAAACCCAAATCCATACATGTACAATTCAAAATATAAATTAAAACATCATTCCAAAACTAATGAAATAATTCCAAGTTAATAAAAATCTATTTGCAAACCAAAATATAATGAAAATAAACAAATCTCATCCAAATCAGAAATTGACTGTTAAGATAGATTTTTTGGGTGGTTAAGCTATTCAATTGAAAAAAATAATTGTCCCAAATCATTCATCATCCTTCCAGCTTTCCAACAAGCTATCTCGCGCTTGATTTGGATTCCTAAATCTCAAGATATTGCTCCGGGAAGTTAAGGCTCAACAATCGTTGATTTCATTGTTGGGTGAATTGTGCCCATTGATTTAACAACTAAATCCATTATCCATATCAATTATTTTACAAAAGAATAAAACCAAAACAAATAAAAACCAAAATCAATATTTCCAAAGTATGGGAAATCACATGTAGGGGAGGAAAAATAGAATTTTTAAACAAATCAAAATCAGAAAACAAAATCAAAACCAAAATTAAAATCGTAAGTAAAAAATGAAATTACCAAAATTTATGGACCTGAAATTAAATTAAAATATAACATAAGAGAAACTTAGGGTCCGAAAATCCAGAAATGAAAAAATGAAAATTTGGAAAAGTGACTTCCGCAAATCTGCATTGATAAAAACTTTACCTTCTGCGCATTGCAGAAATGTGGAAATATTTTTAAAGCTTTCGCAATTCGTAAAGATGCATAAAAATGATCAAAAACATTAAAAAAATGCAATTTTTTTAAAATATTGAATGAAATAATGAAATAACAATGGAGAAAAGATTGAAAAGAAAATCTAGAAATATTTACAAAGTAAAAGAAAATCCAATATTTGAAAATTATAGACTTGAAAGTAAAACTAAAACAATTTACAAGTTAATTCTTAAGAAAATAATCTTAGAAACAAGTTATGTATATAGGAAAAGAATCACTTCTAAAATATAGGAGAGTTAAATAGTCTCATAAATAGGTTTCTACCATAATAATTTTTCAAGAATAGAATACCAAGAAAAGAATAATAATACTTCCTTTTGCTCAATAATAAATGAAAATACTTTTAAATTGCCAAAGGGAAAATAGAAATTGTATTTTCAAGATCAAATTAGCTTATTGAGAAGGAAAGACTTATCGATGATCAAACTAATTTTACATTCATGAATATTGAACTTTAATTCCACTAATTTCCAAATAATCTTAAAACAAAACTCCTAAAACATGTGTGTCCTTTTCATAAAATCAAATTGTCTATAAATATAATATATGGATTTAATAAAGTACACAAAGTAATTTAATGAAAGTCAAAGCATGACCATGAAAATTTAGAATATTTGAATAAGCTTAATTTAAACATTAGAAATGTTAAACTAACATAAGTAAACAAACCAAAAGACTAAGATTATTTACAATATTTATATTATGATTCTAGGCATGCAAAAGTGAAAATAAAACTCCATAAAGCTCAAATATCAAACTAATGCGTATCTAAACTCATAAGATCAATCAAAATCCCAGAATGAAGGTAATAACGAGCCATCATCTCGAATGATCAGTTTATGTAGCAAAGATCAAATCTAGGTGGGGATTGTGAATGATAACATGTATGTTAACCACCAATATCATGGAACCAACTCAAATGAATAAAAAAAAATATAACCTAGAGATCTGTAAAATGGAAACAATCCAAATAATACCAGAGATTTAGGAAAAATAATCAAGCCAATGATGAAGTATAAAAATGGAAATCCAAACAAATAAGAAATAAGAGGGGCTCCTATCTTATGTTTAAGATGGTATCTCTTGTGCATACAACACAAAGAAATAACTAAATGGAAAGGAACGTAACTGTTCTTTTCCATAACCAAAATAGTATCTTATCTATAACAAGCATTCATGATGAACAAAATTCAATGGTTTAGGGAAGCTGGTCACCTAACAAGTCAACCTTTTAGGTGAGGGAAGCAAGGAGATAAGGCTATCATAGTGATTACAAGTTCTACACACCCATGTAAGACAACCTCTTAGCCACATGTATCCCTCCCATAATTATACATAATATCAACGTTATTTTCTTAGCTTTTAGTGCATCAATTTCTAGATGCTACAAAGCTAGAATAACCAAGTTTCTTGTGTATACTTAAAAAATTATAGTTTATTTAAATGTCCCTAAAGGAACACATGATTTGGAAATGGGAAATGTTCATGGTGTATCTAGTTCTTAGAAATTGCATATTTTCAAACCCTAAGAATTTAAAACCCATACATTAGATTGATAGTATGACAAAGTGGCTATGTAATCAACATGAATTAAGAAACCCTCACCAGAACCAAAGTAAAATAGTTTCTCTCACAAAGAAGGGTGTGATGATGCTACTAGTAGATCCTGTTCGGTCCTTCATAAAGTTTTTCAAAGTGAAACAAAGTGTGAATGAATCATCTCAATTGTTTCAATTAGATTTATAAATCCCATGCTATGCATTCAATGCAATCCATATTTTTTTCCTGCTAATTGCAAGGTGTGAATAAATGAAACTTCTTTGACTTCTTGGCATTCTACCACATTCAAAACCCCACATGTGAGTCGAGGGACATCTAGAATTTCACGAACTAACTAATGAGCTAGACATCTATTCCATCCCTTGCATTATTGGAGTTGCAAATGATGGTCATCCCTGGGACTCAATTGTCAATATTAAGAAAAATCCATAGTACTCTTTGTGAGGGATCAACTACAAGTCAACCATTGCATCGACTAAGTGAGGGAAAACTAACACTGCAACCCCCTCTTTTCCTTCAAGATGATTAGAATATATATATTTTGAGCTCCTGATGTTGTAAAGAACATCTTGCTAAAAGGCGATTATGTGAAAACCATAGAAGAGAATGAAGAAAGAAAACCCAAAACCTATTTATTATCATTATGCTAGAAAAATACTCTTATAGAGTTCTACAATGACAAAGTCAAATATCACTATCAAACTTTATGGAGCACAACTTTGTGCCTTTTTCAAATATATTTACTAATTAATATACCTAGGGATTTGTACCCTTTTAGAAGTTATAGAGGTGCACTATTATGGGGCAGTGTGATCCTCATGATGGTTGTCCTCATGATACATCAAATCATTCATGTTTAGTTTCACAAGTGTTCCCGTTGTCTCAACAAAAAGAGGGAAAGAAGTCTGTAAAACGAAATGGGAAACCAACTTTTCCTTATTAGGAATCTAATATTTATTCGTAACAAGATATCAATATGTAGAAGGTGCCTCAATGAGCAAGTGCAAATATCCAAAAATGCATCTTGAGTAAGGGGCTATCAGAAATATGGAATGATATCTATAAGATGAGTCAACTAAACTTCTTATTCATGCAAGGGAGGTTCGTAGAGTTTTAAGTTACTCACATTGAGTGCATTATAAATACCAATATGGAAAGGAAAATTGTAACATCCCAAAATTTCACAAAAATTTTAAATTTTTCAACGTAGCTTTTAATGTATATATTAACTGTGCAGAATTATAATAAATAATTCTCTTCTGTCATGCTGTAATAAATTTTTGTTACTATCATCAGTGTACTGTTTATCGTCTTGTTATGAATTGAAATTTAAAGTATACATTGAGATACCATTGGATGCTCTTCTCATCACAGCTATATTTTTATATTACTTATGTCAATGTTCATTCGAGATAATGTTTATAAGTGCTAACTATTTTTCTTCTTTTGATGATGGACGGGGTCCTAAGGGTACCCCGAGGCTTACTTAGCATTTATGCTAAAGCATTTGTACTTTCCGTTTCGCAGATTGCATGTAAGGGTGAAACATCAAGTCAAGTAATACAATTATAATTTAAAGAGTACTTTCAGTTAGCCCTCAAGGGTTCTGTATATAAATTTCTAAGGTACTGATACAGTGACTCGTTTATAGTTTGTATTTGTAACTATACAACTCAAATGTCTCCTTCGCTTAACATTTAAATGATGAATTAGAGTGTCCTGGCATTGGTTTAAGATAATATGCACTACTAATGTTTGTCACAAGGTTAATGTGCATTTATATAACATAGGCTTAAAGGCATGAGACATTCTAATCCTATAACATGTGCACTATATGCAAATTGATATGCGATGTCCTATAACAGATGACATCTATATTGCTTCCATGCTATCCCTATAGTATGAAATATATATGAATTACAATTAATTACTATAGTGTATATTATTTACAAGTCGTATGTATTCCCTATAACATTCAAATTATCGTATAGTTCCTAATGCATATAAACTATATGCAAGTTCTATTTAATTGATAGCTTATACACTATATGCAAATTTTATAACATAAGAACTATTTGCAAACCTTATAGCATGCAAGTCCTATAACATAAAAACTATATATCAATCCTGTATGTGTAAGTTTATTCCTTGGTTTCTAAAATGATATAATGTGATAGATATCTAAATGAATTCTATATCCTAACGTAAACTATGACTTACATTATTGTATGAATATAATGACAGGCTCGCAACATTACTATTGAACCAATGCATGATATGGTCAGGGTAATAATGATATAGTGGTTATGTGCTGGCAGATGTTAGTAAACCAATCTTGGCATTAATCATTCCTATCTACCATTTTCATGGGAGATCTTGGTGGTAGATTGCATGTTGATTGTGATGTGATAAATTGTACGGTCAACACCGATGTGGTCTAGCTGTACCAATCCTCATCCTAATTTTTTATGAGTTGGAAAGTATGGTAGAAAGTGTAATAAAGTGTTTTAAATGCACTGATTTCTTGGGATTGCGATGAAATATCTACACCATTGATCTGGAGATGCTCTCAGCATTTGTGAAATTAACCCTAAATTCCACTAAGTCATGTTGTTGATGGTTCCTTTGGCATTCATTGTTGTTGAGAGTGGTTCTGGGGAGAGGTCGACTGGCCTGCGAAGGTTTAGGGTTTCTTGATATTTTTTGAGATCCCTTCCCCTGAATCAAACCCATGACCTGAGAGTGGATTCGGTTACAGGTTGATAGCTTAATAGACGAGCTATGTGTGGAAGTTTACTCCATTATTTGGTTTTTTAATGTCTATGGAAACTTTCGCAGGTATAGTGGTATTCATCTTAGAAGCTAGTTCATGAGGAACTCCTTCCTCCAGTTTGTTACCATGATTTGTAGAGAAGGTTAATGGTCTTTGAGGATAAGAGGTTGGGTCACTTCTATAAAAATGGGAACTGTATTCACTCCAAAGAAGTGCGAGTGTCTCAGGATTTGACTAGTTACAGAAGCTATCCTTTTCAACTCTCGGTTCTAATTTTTCAAGGTAATGTGTCACTTAACATTTTCGTATGGTTGTAATCATCAGTATTTTGTTTAGCTTTAGAATAAGATTTAACCCTCTTCGTTTTCGTGGCAGGTTCTATCCTCTTCAAGTTTCTAAGCTCCAGTTGAGTGGGAACTACTACGTGTAAGTGGTAAGTCTCAGTGGTTCCCTTGTGGGTTCTCCTGGCAACTGTTTGTTGTGTTGATATGGTCGAAGCCTTCAGTTTTTCTGGCGATGTGGTCGCTGTTGCAATGCTTACATTAAGATAGCGTAGGGAGAATGGATTCCTCAACCTACTCTTACAATGTTCTACAGTTTATTGTGTATTGAAATGTAATACTTGTTATCAGGGTTTTAGCCCTTGACTCCTTGATAATGATGAAGGGTTCGGCCCTTATTTTTACACCGTGTCTAGAAACTATCTTATGTGTTAATGGTTGTCACTGTTCGTCGATTTCGGTGATGGCCGAGAGCCAAAACTAAATTTTTATTTGAAATTTTAAAACTCTAACCTATTCAGTTTAGGAGGTGACTTTGGAAATAGAAATATAGCTTCATGTATTTATATGGATTGTTGCAAATAATGTTTATGAATGTATTCTATGATGTTGAACCTATGTACTTAATCTATATGAAACCTGATAATAACTGAGTTAATATTTTGATTGTAAGGGTTTGGCCATAGAGTTGAAATTTTACAATTTAAGTGACTAGCAGTAAGCTGACTATTTGACAACCTAAGGGTTTTTAATTCGAAACCTGTAGGTGTCTGCAAACTTTGTTTATGGTGGAAATCAATCTTGTAATTTCTTTTACAAAACGTTATTTGTTTCCTATAAAAGATAAGATAATAACTAGGGTTTTGGGTTTTGATTATTGGTAACTATTTTGATACTATGGAAATTCTTGAAGTTATACAAAGGGATTTGATGGTAGATACTAATATGAAAGATAAATTTATTGCAAAGGTTAGAATACATAGAAAGATTAAACTTGATTAAATTTGATGCTGCGTAGAAAAATAGAGAACTATAGTATTGGAAATTATGAATATTTCTATGTTTGTTTTTTAAGCTTTTTCGAAGGACTAAGTACAATAAGGATAGAAAAATGAAAATATAATACAAGAATAAATAGAAGTCTTTGCCAGGTTTAGAGAAACATGGAAAACATAAAACCCTAGACTATTCTAATCCTGTCAAAAGTAGAAATACAATAAATTATGTGAATGTTGCAAAGTTTATTTTGCAACTGTTATAATTTTATGAAGGTTAATAGAAGTAATAAAATGAAAGTATAATACTATATTGTTTTTTAAAGAGAAAATAGGAAAATGCATAGCATATGTATCCTGAAAGGAAATAAACGACTTAAGGGGAAAACCCCTAGGTTTTGTGCAGAGATGAAATGTTCACTTATATTACTATGTAACAGAAAATATTATAAGGCTTGTATTATGAAATGTTGTTTATAATTCCCAAGTCTAAACATATAATTTATATTACAGAATATAAATGATAAGAAGTATTAATGAAATACAACAGCGTTAATCTATTCATTCATTTGGCAATCTGCCTTTCATTCATTTATCTTAATTTTCCTTATATGCACTAGAGTACTATACAGAAAACAGTATGGGGAAAAATACAGAGAAGTTATTTGTTCAATCATTTCATTTATTTAATCATCATTACACCAAAAATGATGACTAGATTAGGATTCAAAACAAATACTTCTGTATGAAGATAACTTATAAATACTAAATCAATACTTGCAGAAAATAATTTAACTACTTAGAAACCTAAAAGACAAGTAGAACCTGTAACAAATGATAGAGTGGGCAAACACCCAAGGAGGCCTATTCCTCCCAACCTTCTCCAGAAGAAGCAGCCAAACTAATTTCCTCCTTTGGACCCCCATGCCTATTTACTGAACCACCAGGTAGATGGACTCTGTGTAGAAGCAAGGCACTCAGAAATTTGTATAGGCAACAAACTATTAAGACTTGCTCCTCATCTTTTAGGACTCCGCACTCAGCAGTATAACTCTGCACTCAGTAGTATAACATGCAGACTTACACCATGATAAAAAACTAGGATATCCCCTCATCGAATCTCTTGGGTGCAAGCAGCAAAACCCCAAGGTAAATTTCCTCGTCAGGAAAAGTGACGAACCTCAGTCCAAAATTCAATGGCTCTTAAAAAGGTTGCGTAGGTCTTTAGTGGTCAGTTTTTAATAAATGAGCCTCACGCTCCAGTCCCATCTTTCAGGGCACTAAGACGACAATTCAAGGGAGTTGTTCCATAACAAAAACTAGTTACTTGCCTCATGAAGCTGCCATTTGTCCATTTCCTTCTAACCCAAATTCCATTCCACCTAGTGGGTCAGTAAACACTCTTTCAACAGTCCCCTTAGGTGTTTGTCTCGTATTTAATTTATTTAATAATAAAATATTGCGCAAATTACAGTCATCCTTGGACACTTGTCCAATATAAAACTTTACAATAAAAGTTAAGATAATCTTTCCAACATAACAAAATTTTCAGCAAAAACGGGTATGTTACAAACACCCCCACTTAAGATCAACATCGTCCTCGATGTTGTTTATTCTTCATCAGAGCCTCCCTAGAACAAAATTGGATATGCTGCCCGCATGTTACTTTCCAGTTCCTAGGTAGCTTCATCAGGGCTAAGGTGCTTCCATTGCACCTTTACCTGCCCTATCGTACGATCCTAAAGCATAATTTCTCTCCTGTTGAGAATACAGTCTAGTTCCACCTGAAAATATCCTTCAGGTTCCACCTGTATGTCATTCCAATTCAGCACATGAGTAGCATCATGCACATACTTCTTTAGAATAGAAATGTGAAAGACATTATGGATTCTTAAATTAGATGCAAAGCCAACTGATAAGCAACGGGTCCAATCCTTGATAGGACTTCAAATGGTCCACAGTACCTTGGTGCTAGTTTAACAAAACTCTAAACCTTTAAAGAAATTTTCTTGGGTTTTAACTTTACAAAAACATTATCTCCAACCTCAAATTCTCTTTCAGTGCGTTTTAGGTCTGCATAACGTTTTTGTCGATCTTGTGCAACTTTTAAGTTGCCTTGAACCTGTTTCACAGTTAGCTCCATTTCTTTTAACAAATCTGGTCCTAACATTAATCTGTCAATAGGGTTATCCCAAGAAATAAGAGTACAACATTTTCTTCCATATAAAATTTTGAATGGACTAAGTCTAGCAGATGCTTGATAATGATTATTGTATGCAAATTCAGCTCAATGCAAGTAATCTTCCCACTTAGTTGGTTGATATTTAACATACATTCATAACAAATCTTCTAAAATTGATTAACCCTTTCAGTCTGTCTGTCAGTTTGTGGATGGAAAGCAGTATTGAAATTTAATTTGGTATTTAAACCCTTAAACAATGTTGTCCAAAAATTTCCAGTGAACTTGGAGTCTCGATTAGAAATAATTACCTTTGGAATTCCCTGCAAGCAAAATATTTGCTTCATAAACACATCTACAATGTTAGCAACTTTGAATGTAGTCTTAACAGGAATAAAATGAGTAGATTTACTAAGTTCATCCATAGAAACCATTATTGAATCATTATGTTTTTGATTCTTAGGTAAACCTGTAATAAAATCAATACTTATAATCTCCCACTTCCATTCGAAATTGGAAATGGCTGCAATAGGCCAGCTGGGTGTTGATTTTCAGCCTTAATGGTCTGACATTCAAAACACCTAGCTATGTATTCAGTCACTTTGTTCTTTATGTTGGGCCAAAACTATCTTTCCTTAACATAGTTATCATTTTCTGATAACCAGGATGTCCCGAATAAGGACTCTTATGAACTTCATCCAAAATCAGTGTGATATCCCTCCTTTATGATATATTAGGTTAAAAATGAAAATATTTCTGTACACTTGGTTACTGGTGAGGAGCTCAAGGCCAAGGCCCCACCAGTGAACCTGGAAACTCATGTTATGGTCAGGAGTGTTATTTTAACTAGAAGACCATAAAATTGATAATCCCCAATCACATATTAAAACACTACGACATCTATATTATACGAGAAGTATTATAGAACTTCAAAATTATTGTAGTTGATTATGATTTTTATCATAAACATGATAAATAGAGGATCTTGCCTAAAAAGGAGATTATCCTAGTAAACATGAGTTATTGAAGTATATAATCTATATATGTATTTTGTTTTGATAATATATTGGATTAATATATATATGTGTTTTAGTGCTATCTGTTGGATTGGTTACGTATATCTATATATTTTAGTAATTATAGGTTCAGACAAAACATATAAGGTGTTATGATAAAATATGTGTACCACAACCTATAATGGGTACGCATCCAATGACTTGAATAGCACGGTCACAAAGCTAAAATTATCAAGAAGTAAGTATAAGAGCATATTTTATAAAGAGTAAAGTTTTTAGCTATCCCGGTAGGAAGAATTAAAGACAAATGCAAGTGTATTAGGTAGAATTGTTGGATTTTAAATCCACTAAAGGGTTTTCGACAGCTTAAGAGTAAGACTTGTTAAAGCGACCAGCTAACTTAGCAATCTTGCCAAGTGGAGAGTTATCCGTGACAAGAGTGAGGCCGACTCCTCGTAGAACCAAGTGCGCCAAGTGGAGAATTTATGGGTAGTTGGGCGATCTCCTCGAGGAACATTCATTGTTAGAAGGAGATCGCAGCCTCCAGGTTAAGGGGAGAGGGGGATCGAGGAGGTGATTTCGCCGTAGTTGAGATTGGCTCTTCGCAGCCCTGAAATGAAATCTTTGCATTTCCGAGGCGATTTTTAGTTATGCGACCCCCCTGCATAAGTAGAGGTGATCCCAACAGTATTTTGGGGCTCGCTGTTAGTCGCATCAATCTGAGAACGAGAGTGTTTTGGTCTCTCTCGGGGCAGGAGGGTAGAGGATCCCTGTGATGAAAAGAAAAATAATTCTCATGGAGAAAGGGGAGTTAGCTCCTGCGATGGGGAGAGGAACCGAATTGGCATGATGGAAACGGATCTCTGCAACAGCAATTTCTGCGAATAGAGCATCTGATCCTTGCAATCAAATTCTGGTAAAACGTCTCTGTGCATAATACTTGTGTTATTCGATCTCTGTTTACTTTTGCTTAGCATATAATACCAGTTATAGAGAAGAGAAAAGTTCGATCTCTGTTTACCTTTGCTTAGCATATAATACCAGTTATAGAGAAGAGAAAAGTCTGATCTCTGTGTGGACGGAGTATCCTTACGCTCATTTGGATCTTTGTGTTTGACAGAGATACCTCTACATTGTTATTTAGTTTTCTGCCTACCGAACCCGATCTCTGTGTTAACAAGCTACCTCTACACTGTTATTTTGATCTTTATCTAAGGATGGGCATTGTGCCATGAAGTACCCCCGTTAATCGATCTAGCTAGTTGAGTTCAAAAGTTCAAAGTATCTATGTCTTTGATCTGTTCTCATTATTTTGGTGTACAGACCAGAATGGTTTAAAACAAATGTTTTATCTCTACTTAAATTATTCCTGCTTGATCTATGCGATCTCTTTCCAGTGCAATTCTTAGTTGTGTGATCTATGCAATCATAATAGGGGATATGCCTCCTCATACTGTGCCTTCTTATGTTTAAACCTGCTCTGCATAGTGAGACACACGATTAGGTTACCAACACTATATTATTATGTTGATCGCTGAGTTAAAAATCTATGTACATACTTTGTATTTGGGCTCACGGCAATATTGTGCCTTCTTATGTTAAAACCTGCTCTGCATAGTGAGACACACGATTAGGTTACTAACACTATATTATTATGTTGATCGCTGAGTTAAAAATCTATGTACATACTTTGTATTTGGGCTCACGGCAATATTGTGCCTTCTTATGTTAAAACCTGCGCTGCATAGTGAGACACACGATTAGGTTACTAACACTATATTATTATGTTGATCGCTGAGTTAAAAATCTATGTACATACTTTGTATTTGGGCTCACGGCAATACTGTGCCTTCTTATGTTTAAACCTGCTCTGCATAGTGAGACACACGATTAGGTTACTAACACTATATTATTATGTTGATCGCTGAGTTAAAATCTATGTACATACTTTGTATTTTTGGGCTCACGGCAATGCTGTACTTACTTTGTATTATGTCATAGTTTGAACATAGGAAAGCCCGGTAGAAGCTAAAATTCCTTTATGTTTAAGGAAGCCTACTTAATGTGTCATAACCCCATAGGTAGGGTGTGGACTTGGAAAGCGTTTTTGATGTATATATATATATATATATATATATTTATGTTAAGGTGCTAACGTAAACACATAGGATAAGGGAGCAAAAATCTTGTTTTGTAAGTTGACTAAGGTGTGAACCCCCTAAGGTGTTTAAAGTAATTATAGTGGCATGAGTTATGGGGGTGATCTAGCTAAGTGGAGGCTAGTTGAAATATATGTATAGGCTTGGTAAGCATAGCAAAGTCACCTTTATGTAATAACATGTTACAAGGAAAGATATATTATCTAGTTAATTGGTTTTGTGTTGAAACATCTACCCATTGAATGTTATATTGAAGAAGTAGATCTCTACAATTTTTATTATGGCTTTTTATTGTATGATCTATTTAGCTAACCATGTATGTCAGGTTGGGAAGTATTTAGGAATTTACTTCGACATTAAAGTTTAAGTTGGGAGAAAATATAATATATATATATGAAGATATGCACAGGCTGGATATCAAATGACAGGACGACCACGAAGGCCCGATCCATACTATTCTATGGTAAGGAGCTCTACTTTTGTATGATTTCGTAGAAATGTTGTTGATTTATGATTGAAATTCTAAAGGAACTCTCATTAAGTTTTTTCGGATCCCTGTCATATCTTGAGTATGGACTTGGAATATATCAAAAGTACTCTCAAGGAGAGATGTTGTAAAAGGTGTAAAGTAAGCTTTGATTGTTGAATGTAATTTCTCTACCTTAAGGGCCCTCTAGGAGAAGGCCATTGAGTAGAGAAAGTGTCAACAATGATGCAGCAAAAAGATGTTGCGAAATGTAAACTGCTGTCTCGACAAATGAATGAAATAACCTGCCTTTGTGGACGTAGCCCAATAGGGGTGAACCACCTGAAATTTTTCTCTTCTTATGTGTATGTGTGTTGTTGTTGATATGTAATTGATGGGAATTCCTTGATGTCATGAGATTAAATGTATGGTTGAAGGAGATAGTGGTTCACTTAATGATATAAAGGATCAAGGTAGGATAAAGAGGTTGCAAAGATATGAATGATGGTATAGGTTCAATGAATACTTAACCAATAGTATGTTTAAAAGAATTAGTATAAATCTGATCTTACCTTTAAATAGAATAAAGTGTCGGAATTTGAGGTATGTTACAAGGTGTTTCCTTTGCAGAAAGTTATTTCCTTGTTAAAGTGTGATGATCATACGGTGATGATTATTGTTTCGTGAATGTCTACTAAGGAATATTATTAACAGTTAAACTTTCATAAAGATGAAGAAATCATAAGTAGGCATGGAAATAAATGATCGAATGTAAATGCATCTCTCTTATATGAATTTTTTTTTTGCACTTTCCCAAGTTAATAACTCGGTTATATGGAGATGTTACATATGGTATCAGAGCACAGGTTGCAAACACTTGGGCTTAGTTGGGCTCAGCGCGAGGAAGAGAAATATAAGGTTGGTTGAACCAAGGAAGGTATTCTGCCTATGAGACGCAACTAAACGAACCCACCTTCAGGTAACCGATAAGGCATCCGTGGGTTGATTGAAAGTAAGTCTCTCTCTTGCCGAAGCATTATGTTTTAAAACTCACCAAAGAGATCTAGGTACAAAGTATATTTTCCCACTACTTATGTACCTTGATAGACTAGGGCTGTGTATATACTTACTATTCATGTGCTACTTATGAATATTTCCTTGATAGGGATGCCCCAAAGAATGTTTATTCTGTTTTCTGTTGCATAATTTACTAAAGGTTGTTAGTGAAAAGGGTGGGTAAATAACCTTAATCCTTGGTTCTCAAAACTAATATAGAAGAACAAACCTCTTGTTAGTAGGCGACTAAATATATGTGTAGTTACATTGACGACGAACAGAATGAGGATGTGATCGAAAGTCCGCTTGAGTAATTAACTAAATTGCAAAGATATTATTGAGCAATGATCTTCCTACTCTTGCATTTAAGTAAATCAATACTACACAAATGAGGATGATTTATTATTGCATGTATGTTGATACATTGCGCATGAAGCCAGTATGTGAAAATAGGAGAAAATATATTCAGGTGTGTGAAAGGTTACGTTAAAGCATTAGGATGTATGAACATTAACATAGTGATAATGTAGGAAACCATAACTGAGATAGTTAGTACTTTTGGTAATGAAGGAAGCATCATTATGTTAACATTAAGATTTTGTTCGTAAAGCATCAACTAGGAAAGTGTAGACTATCATTTATTACTAAGAAGATAAATATATATATATATATATATATATATTCATGTACATTCTGATTAGGTGTTATGATGCATATAAAAAAAAATAAAAATAAAAATAAAAATGCGTGAGTACATTTTTAGGATTTATGATGACTTGCTATCTGTGTACAATTATATATCTCTTAAAATGATTATTTTGTTAAGGGAAAACAAATTTTTTTAGGGATCACGTATTAAATGTGTAGACGGAAAATCAAGAGTATGTTTTGTGGCACGAATAGGAGTATTGGAAACCTAGAACCAACATCAAATACTCATACAAGTTAGTAGATTACAGTAATTGCCGACGTCTTTATGTTGCTGCAAGGAATAACTTTTTTTTTTAATTTAGATGAACGATCTAAGCATCCTAGATTTGTAAAGGATCCATTAAGTAGGATTTAAGACAAGTTTAAAGGTCCTTTAAGATGTGAGAAAATTGGGTTGGCCTTGAACAAGTTACTTTCGCGAGCAAGATTGTAAATTTGTAAAATGCTATTGACCCTTAATGATGAATGCTGTAAAGGTACATGTTGCAGGAAGAGCCAACGGGAATAAATCATGTAACTGAAGCATGAATATTCTCTAATTATGAAGAAATCATAATATTGTTGTGACATTGAAGCACGCATGTAACCTTACATGTAGGTTCAAACGAAAGGTATGTAGTTATTGTTAAAAATGTGTGCAAGTACATACATATATATGTAAACAATGTATTGATGTTAGTGCATACAAAAGTGGTGTATTTAAATAGGATTCAAATGAGAATTAGAGAGACACATCGTCCTTCCTAATAAATTGTGAGATTGACAATTTAGGGTTTAACCCTAGTCTCTGGATTTCGTAAGAAGGAAGGAAGTCACCAAATGAAATAACTCTCACCAGTTCTTATTATTCATTATGAATCATTTTGTTATGTTGATTATGCTAACTTATGATGATATGGTGTAATGTGTCTTGGTGGCATGATCCAGGTTCAGGTTATTACCAAGGTTAGTATGAAGAGGAATTCATTACGTCGAAGTAAGACATATGATCATGGAAATTCTCCTTCTAAGATATTATTCTTATGGTTTATTGATCAATCAGAGTCTTTAGTTTGATTATTTTTGAGATGGATGATAAGCAGTTATGTCTAAAGTGTATCTCGATGATTGAGGTACTTGACAGTGCAAATAGGGTACATACCAGCCGTGTTTTCACTCACAAAAGCTTAGTAAGAAGAGAATGTTTTGATCAAGTATGGGTATTGCAATGTGAAGGATGAGTTCCTGATATTTTCTTTATTTTATACATAGAAAATATCTCCTTACAAATATTTTATTTGTTGTTAACAGGTGAATTAGGCATATGGTCGAAATTCTGTGGAACCTGTGGAAAGACAAGAGCAAAAAGTTATGCATGGTAAAATAAGGAGTGAGGAATTAATATTCACATCACAATTGTTACTTATTCTTTTAAAAAATGTTGATGACTATTGTGGAACAAAGCACTCGACCCACATTGGTCAGAGTAATCGTATGGGTACAGAATGTAATGTGACGAAATAAATTGATTAAATTGAAAGAGATTTTTTTTTGACTCAAGCAAGGCGGCTTGGGGAAAATAAATTCCGGGACTCAAGCGAGAAGGCTTGAGGGGAATTGTGTAAAGAGTGTTGTAACGGCATTGAAATACTCCCTAAAATCAGGGATTGAACAGCCACTAGGATTCTTGGAGAATCGGCTGGCTGTAAGACCTAGGCAAGCTATAAGAAAATGTATATGTGGGAGGCAGGACGCTGCTTAGTATGCATGAAAGAAATGTTTGCTGCGTGAGCACTAAGGTGTTAGGCAAGACATGAAAGAAATGTTTGCTGCGTGAGCACTAAAGTGTTAGGCAAAACATGAATGAAATGTTTGCTGCGAGAGCACTAAGGTGTTAGGCAAAACATGAAAGAGATGTTGCTGCGTGAGCACTAAGGTGTTAGGCAAAACATGAGAGAAATGTTTGCTGCGTGAGCACTAAGGTGTTAGGCAAGGCATGAGAGAAAGGATTGTTGTGTGAGCACTAAAGTGTTAGGAAAGAATTTTCTAGATCAAGTGAATGCTGTTTGTGATTTTGTCAACAGAATACAATCATGGAGCGCTAAATCTATTCCTTATATTGCAAGTGATATGTGCTATAAAGAATTCATGATTTATGTTTCTGAGTTTGGTTATGAAGTTGAGGACAAGTTGTTACTAAACATTGTTCTTTTGAATTCCAGTTCTGTGGTACAAATGATTGCTCCAAGAGAAGAGTGAACACCGAGGACGGTGTTATTTTTAAAGGGGATGAGGATGTGATATCCCTCCTTTATGATATATTAGGTTAAAAATGAAAATATTTCTGTACACTTGGTTACTGGTGAGGAGCTCAAGGCCAAGGCCCCACCAGTGGACCTGGAAACTCATGTTATGGTCAGGAGTGTTATTTTAACTAGAAGACCATAAAATTGATAATCCCCAATCACATATTAAAACACTACGACATCTATATTATACGAGAAGTATTATAGAACTTCAAAATTATTGTAGTTGATTATGATTTTTATCATAAACATGATAAATAGAGGATCTTGCCTAAAAAGGAGATTATCCTAGTAAACATGAGTTATTGAAGTATATAATCTATATATGTATTTTGTTTTGATAATATATTGGATTAATATATATATGTGTTTTAGTGCTATCTGTTGGATTGGTTACGTATATCTATATATTTTAGTAATTATAGGTTCAGACAAAACATATAAGGTGTTATGATAAAATATGTGTACCACAACCTATAATGGGTACGCATCCAATGACTTGAATAGCACGGTCACAAAGCTAAAATTATCAAGAAGTAAGTATAAGAGCATATTTTATAAAGAGTAAAGTTTTTAGCTATCCCGGTAGGAAGAATTAAAGACAAATGCAAGTGTATTAGGTAGAATTGTTGGATTTTAAATCCACTAAAGGGTTTTCGACAGCTTAAGAGTAAGACTTGTTAAAGCGACCAGCTAACTTAGCAATCTTGCCAAGTGGAGAGTTATCCGTGATAAGAGTGAGGCCGACTCCTCGTAGAACCAAGTGCGCCAAGTGGAGAATTTATGGGTAGTTGGGTGATCTCCTCGAGGAACATTCATTGTTAGAAGGAGATCGCAGCCTCCAGGTTAAGGGGAGAGGGGGATCGAGGAGGTGATTTCGCCGTAGTTGAGATTGGCTCTTCGCAGCCCTGAAATGAAATCTTTGCATTTCCGAGGCGATTTTTAGTTATGCGACCCCCTGCATAAGTAGAGGTGATCCCAACAGTATTTTGGGGCTCGCTGTTAGTCGCATCAATCTGAGAACGAGAGTGTTTTGGTCTCTCTCGGGGCAGGAGGGTAGAGGATCCCTGTGATGAAAAGAAAAAGAATTCTCATGGAGAAAGGGGAGTTAGCTCCTGCGATGGGGAGAGGAACCGAATTGGCATGATGGAAACGGATCTCTGCAACAGCAATTTCTGCGAATAGAGCATCTGATCCTTGCAATCAAATTCTGGTAAAACGTCTCTGTGCATAATACTTGTGTTATTCGATCTCTATTTACTTTTGCTTAGCATATAATACCAGTTATAGAGAAGAGAAAAGTTCGATCTCTGTTTACCTTTGCTTAGCATATAATACCAGTTATAGAGAAGAGAAAAGTCTGATCTCTGTGTGGACGGAGTATCCTTACGCTCATTTGGATCTTTGTGTTTGACAGAGATACCTCTACATTGTTATTTAGTTTTATGCCTACCGAACCCGATCTCTGTGTTAACAAGCTACCTCTACACTGTTATTTTGATCTTTATCTAAGGATGGGCATTGTGCCATGAAGTACCCCGGTTAATCGATCTAGCTAGTTGAGTTCAAAAGTTCAAAGTATCTATGTCTTTGATCTGTTCTCATTATTTTGGTGTACAGACCAGAATGGTTTAAAACAAATGTTTTATCTCTACTTAAATTATTCCTGCTTGATCTATGCGATCTCTTTCCAGTGCAATTCTTAGTTGTGTGATCTATGCAATCATAATAGGGGATATGCCTCCTCATACTGTGCCTTCTTATGTTTAAACCTGCTCTGCATAGTGAGACACACGATTAGGTTACCAACACTATATTATTATGTTGATCGCTGAGTTAAAAATCTATGTACATACTTTGTATTTGGGCTCACGGCAATATTGTGCCTTCTTATGTTAAAACCTGCTCTGCATAGTGAGACACACGATTAGGTTACTAACACTATATTATTATGTTGATCGCTGAGTTAAAAATCTATGTACATACTTTGTATTTGGGCTCACGGCAATATTGTGCCTTCTTATGTTAAAACCTGCTCTGCATAGTGAGACACACGATTAGGTTACTAACACTATATTATTATGTTGATCGCTGAGTTAAAAATCTATGTACATACTTTGTATTTGGGCTCACGGCAATACTGTGCCTTCTTATGTTTAAACCTGCTCTGCATAGTGAGACACACGATTAGGTTACTAACACTATATTATTATGTTGATCGCTGAGTTAAAATCTATGTACATACTTTGTATTTTTGGGGTCACGACAATGCTGTACTTACTTTGTATTATGTCATAGTTTGAACATAGGAAAGCCCGGTAGAAGCTAAAATTCCTTTATGTTTAAGGAAGCCTACTTAATGTGTCATAACCCCATAGGTAGGGTGTGGACTTGGAAAGCGTTTTTGATGTATATATATATATATATATATATATATTTATGTTAAGGTGCTAACGTAAACACATAGGATAAGGGAGCAAAAATCTTGTTTTGTAAGTTGACTAAGGTGTGAACCCCCTAAGGTGTTTAAAGTAATTATAGTGGCATGAGTTATGGGGGTGATCTAGCTAAGTGGAGGCTAGTTGAAATATATGTATAGGCTTGGTAAGCATAGGAAAGTCACCTTTATGTAATAACATGTTACAAGGAAAGATATATTATCTAGTTAATTGGTTTTGTGTTGAAACATCTACCCATTGAATGTTATATTGAAGAAGTAGATCTCTACAATTTTTATTATGGCTTTTTATTGTATTATCTATTTAGCTAACCATGTATGTCAGGTTGGGAAGTATTTAGGAATTTACTTCGACATTAAAGTTTAAGTTGGGAGAAAATATAATATATATATATGAAGATATGCACAGGCTGGATATCAAATGACAGGACGACCACGAAGGCCCGATCCATACTATTCTATGGTAAGGAGCTCTACTTTTGTATGATTTCGTAGAAATGTTGTTGATTTATGATTGAAAGTCTAAAGGAACTCTCATTAAGTTTTTTCGGATCCCTGTCATATCTTGATTATGGACTTGGAATATATCGAAAGTACTCTCAAGGAGAGATGTTGTAAAAGGTGTAAAGTAAGCTTTGATTGTTGAATGTAATTTCTCTACCTTAAGGGCCCTCTAGGAGAAGGCCATTGAGTAGAGAAAGTGTCAACAATGATGCAGCAAAAAGATGTTGCGAAATGTAAACTGCTGTCTCGACAAATGAATGAAATAACCTGCCTTTGTGGACGTAGCCCAATAGGGGTGAACCACCTGAAATTGTTCTCTTCTTATGTGTATGTGTGTTATTGTTGTTGATATGTAATTGATGGGAATTCCTTGATGTCATGAGATTAAATGTATGGTTGAAGGAGATAGTGGTTCACTTAATGATATAAAGGATCAAGGTAGGATAAAGAGGTTGCAAAGATATGAATGATGGTATAGGTTCAATGAATACTTAACCAATAATATGTTTAAAAGAATTAGTATAAATCTGATCTTACCTTTAAATAGAATAAAGTGTCGGAATTTGAGGTATGTTACAAGGTGTTTCCTTTGCAGAAAGTTATTTCCTTGTTAAAGTGTGATGATCATACGGTGATGATTATTGTTTCGTGAATGTCTACTAAGGAATATTATTAACAGTTGAACTTTCATAAAGATGAAGAAATCATAAGTAGGCATGGAAATAAATGATCGAATGTAAATGCATCTCTCTTATATGAATTTTTTTGTTTTTCTTGCACTTTCCCAAGTTAATAACTCGGTTATATGGAGATGTTACAATCAGTAGCTTAAATTTTGACACATTAGGTACATAAATTATGTTTTTATAATTCATTAAGCCCTTTTCATTAATTTTGTAATCTGTTATTAAATTTTCAGATAAATTTGCAGCTCAACCTTATCATGCAATTTTTGATAATTTCCATCTTGCTTAATTCCTTCTTCAATTTGATTTTCCAGATCTGTCTTAAACATGTTGATTGCTGCCACAAAACTTACTTTGGCATTTCTGCTCAAGGCATCAACAACTTTGTTTTCTTTTCCTTTAATGTGTTGAATATCGAAATCATACTCGCTAAGGAAAGCTAGCCATCTAGCTTGCCTTGTGTTCAGATTTGTTTTAAACCATTATTATCCATCATTAGTATAAACTTTCTTCCAATCAAGTGATGGCACCACATTTTCAGTGCATGTATCATGGCTGCCAACTCAAGATCGTAAGTTGTGTAATTCTTTTCGTGGATTTTTAACTTTCTAGACTCAAAAGCAATAGCATGAGCTTCTTGAGTTAAGACCCCACCAAGTCCATTGTTGCATGCATCAGTGCATACAAGGAAGTATTTGTTAGGATCAACAATTTTTAAAATGGGTGTGGTTGTTAATAATTCTTTTAACTTATTAAAACTTTCTTGGCATTTTTGATCCCATACGAATTTCTTCCTCTTCTTCTGCAAAGAAGTGATGGGATTTGCAATTCGTGAAACCCTTCTATAAACTTTCTGTAGTAACCAGTTATTCCCATAAATGACCAAACATCATTTACATATTTAGGAACAGGCCACTCATTAATTGATTTTATCTTATCAGGGTCGACAAAAATTCTGTCTTTAGAGATTATGTGACCTAGGTACTATATTTTATCTTTATAAAAGTCACACTTGCTGAACTTAGGATAAAGCTAATGTTCTCTTAACACTTGCAGAATTATTCTTAAATGTTCATCATGCTCTTCTTTAGTTTTTGAGTAAATTAGAATATCATCAATGAACACAACTACAAACTTATCCAAGTAATTATGCAGAACGTTGTTCATTAAACACATGAATACTGCTGGTGCGTTAGTTAGCCCAAAAGGCATAACTGCGAACTCGTAGTGTCCATATCGCGTTCTGAAAGCAGTCTTGATTATGTATTTGTCTTTTATTCTAACTTGATGATATCTAGACCTTAAATCACTTTTAGTGAATATCTCCGCTACACGTACTTGATCAAATAGATCGACAATGTGGGGCAAGGGATATCGATTTTTAATTGTCATTTTATTAAGTTGACGGTAATCTATGCACAGTCGCATGGTTCCGTCCTTCTTTTTAACAAAAATAACTGGCGCTCCCCAACGAGACACACTTGGCCTTATGTAGTTTTTATATATTAATTCCTTCAGTTGATATTTTAGTTCATTTAATTCCAGAATATTCATTCTGTAGAGAGACTTTGAGTTTGGTACCGTACCCGGTACTAACTCAATGGTGAAATCAAGTTCCCTTTTCAGAGGTAGTCCTGGAATCTCTTCCGAGAATACATCAGAAAAGTCCCTAAGGATGGGTGTATCCTCCAGTTTTAACTTATCCTCTTTAGATGAACATTCATCATTAATAACATTAACAACAAACATCTTCATCCCTTTCTTGCAGCTCTCTTAACTTGTAAAGTAGAAATTTGTCTTACAGAAATATTCCTATGAATTCCTTTTACTGTTTCAATTTTTCCTTCATTATTCAAACAAGTAAAATATTTCTTATAACAATTAAGCACTGCTCTATGATGTTCAAGCGAGTCCATGCCAATCAACAAGTCATATGACCCTAAGGGTAAAAATTTAAGATTAACTTGTGTTTTCAGCTAACTCATAAATACACCACAATTTTTGACAAAGTCTGTAACCTTTCTTTTAATGCTTATTGCTAGCTGAACTAACCATGAATTATCAAATTTATCTATATTCAACTTGCAACTTTTCACTAATTTAGGTGAAATGTAACTCAAACTTGCACCTAGATCTATTAGAATGGAAATAGATTTGTTGTGTATCATACCTTTGATTTCAACCATAGACGTTTTATGATCTGCTTGACGTATCTCCAGCGCTGCATTTATCTCGGGCATATGTCTTGCTATATCTCCAACTGTAGGCTCTGCTTGTATGGTGTAAATGTTGTTGACTATTTTTCTATTGTATGGGCATTGAGCTCTAGTATGGGGTCCAATGCAATCATAACACTTAAGAGGTGCTTTCTGATCAGCATACCTATTGTTGTTATTATTACTATTGTTACTATTATTAGGCACATTCCTTGCAACAGTAAAGTTTCGTGGTGCATTACCTCTGTAATTATTATTTGGAAAATTTATGTTATTAAAACTTTTCTTAAAATTTCCAGAATTATGATTAAAATTCTTCTTTTTATGATCAAAATTATTAGACTTATTACTCTTCCAGCCAGATATTCCTTCTCTTTTTTTGTTTTGATCAAAACAAAAATTAGCTTTCCTCATAGCCTCTTCCAAAGTGGAAGGGTTATCATACTCGATCCTGTATTTTATGTTGAATGGTGACAACTTAGAAACCTTTGTACCTCAGGTTTCTCTTCGACCATGTAAGGTACATATCTCAGTAAACTAAGGAACTTGATGCACAACTCCTTCATACTCATAGTAACCAGTTTTAAATCATAAAATTCCTTGGATTTATCTTCATAGTACTATTCCGACAGAAACTTTATCTTAAATAGATTTTTAAACATACTCCAGGTTATGTTTCTTTCTTTTATGTTCTTAATTCTTTTAAGATCCTGCCACCAAATATATGCCTTTCCGGTTAGATTGTAAATATCCATCTTGGCTTTTAACTGAGAAGAGTAATTGTAAATATGAAAGTGATTCTTCATTCCAGACAGCCATGCTTCAGCTGTCTCACCCTTTTCAGTCTCGCCATTAAAGGTTGGTGGCTTAGTATTTTTAAACTCTCCTATGATTTGTTCATGATGCTTATGCTTCCTCTTCTTAGAACAACAATCACTGTCGCTGCTATCATGAACAGAATTATAATTACTTTGATCAGATTCAAATGAAGAGTAATTATTATTTTTACCATTCTTTGCTTTCTTACTCTTATGTTTGTGAGACATTGTACCAAAATCAAAATTTACTTATGATTTCCTTCCTCTTTCCTCGTTATGGTATTTCTCCATTAAAATCTAATTTAACTCATCCCGTGCCTTGATAATTCGTTCATTCTCTTATTTAATAGTCCTTATTTCAGATTTTAAATCTTTTACAATACGTAGCAGTTCAAAAGATTGATTATTTAACTCTACATAAATTCCTTCATTAACATTATTATGTGCATTGTTATTATGTTCATTATGATGAGGAGATCTGTCCTCTGTTGATTCCTCCAGTATATCCATACCTGCAATTTAAACGTCAAATTGTTCTGTACAGAAACAAAATTTAAATAAACTCAGTAACTAAGTTTTATGTTTTATTTTCTGTTTTGAGCGCATGAGCCTCTTTCAGGCCTAGAGTTTCAACTGGCACTTTGATACCACATGTAACATCCCAACATTTCACAAAAATTTAAATATTTTCAACGTAGCTTTTAATGCATATATTAACTGTGCAAAATTATAATAAATGCTTCTCTTCTGTCATGCTATAATAAATGTTTGTAACTATCATCAGTGTACTATTTATCGTCTTGTTATGAAATGAAATTTAAAGTCTACATTGAGATACCATTGGATGTTCTTCTCATCGCAGCTATATTTTTATATTACTTGTGTCAATGTTCATTCGATATAATGTTTATAAGTGCTAACTGTTGTTCTTCTTTTGATGATGGAAGGGGTCCTAAGGGTACCCCGAGGCTTACTTAGCATTTATGCTAAAGCATTTGGACTTTCCCTTTCGCAGATTACAGGTAAGGGTGACACATCAGGTCAAGTAATACAATTATAATTTAAAGAGTACTTTCAGTTAGCCCTCAAGGGTTCAGTATATAAATTTCTAAGGTACTAATACAGAGACTCATTTATAGTTTTTTGTAACTATACAACTCAAATGTATCCTTTGATTAACATTTAAATGATGAATTAGAGTGTTGTAGCATTGGTTTAAGATAATATGCGCTACTAATGTTTGTCACAAGGTTAATGTGCATTTATATAACATAGGATTAAAGGCATGAGACATTCTAATCCTATAACATGTGCACTATATGAGAATTGATATGCGATGTCCTATAATAGATGACATCTATATTGCTTCCATGTTATCCCTATAGTATGAACTATATATGAATTACAATTAATTCCTATAGTGTATATTATTTACACGTCCTATGTATTTCCTATAACATTCAAATTATTGTATAGTTCCTAATGCATATAAACTATATGCAAGTTCTATTTAAATGATAGTTTATACACTATATGCAAATTTTATAACATAAGAACTATTTGCAAACCTTATAACATGCAAGTCCTATAACATAAAAACTATATATCAATCCTGTACGTGTAAGTTTATGCCTTGGTTTCCAAAATGATATAATGTGATAGATATCTAAATGAATTCTATATCTTAACGTAAACTATGACTTACATTATTGTATGAATATAATGACAGGCTTGCAACATTACTATTGAACCAACGCGTGATGTGGTTAGGGTAATAATGATATAGTGTTTATGTGCTCGCAGATATTAGTAAACCAATCTTGGCATTAATCATTCCGATCTACCATTTTCATGGGAGATCTTTGTGGGAGATTGTGTGTTGATTGTCATGTGATAAATTGTAAGTTCAACACCGATGTGGTCTAGTTGTACCAGTCCTCGTCCTAATGTTTTATGAGTTGGAAAGTATGGTACAAAGTGTAATAAAGTGTTTTAAATGCACCAGTTTATTGGGATTGCGATGAAATATCTACACCATTGATCTGGAGATGCTCTCGGCATTTGGGAAATTAACCCTAAACTCCACTAAGTCATGTTGTTGTTGTTTCGTTTGGCATTCATTATTGTTGAGAGTGGTTCTGGGGTGAGGCCGACCAGCTTGCGAAGGTTTAGGGTTTGTTGGTAGTTTTTGAGATCCCTTCCCATGAATTCAACCCATGACCTGAGATTGGATTCTGTTACAGGTTGATAGCTTTAGAGTCGAGCTTTGTGTGGAAGTTTACTGCATTGTTTGGTTTTTGAATGTCTATGGAAACTTACGTCGGTATAGTGGTATTTATCTTCGAAGCTAGTTCATGAGGAAATCCTTCCTCTCGTTTGTTACCATGATTTGCAGAGAAGGTTAATGGTCTTCAAGGTTAAGAGGCTGAGTCACTTCTATAAAAATGGGAACTTTATTCCCTTCAAAGAAGTGCGAGTGTCTCAGGATTCGACTAGCTGCAGAAGCTATCCTTTTCGACTCTCGGTTATAATTTTTCAAGGTAATGTGTTACTTGACATTTTTGTATGGTTGTAATCATCAGTATTTTGTTTAGATTTAGAATAAGATTTAACCCTCTTCACTTTTGTGGCAGGTTCTGTCCTATTCAAGGTTCTAAGCTCCAGTTGAATGGGAACTACTGTGTGTAAGTGGTAAGTCTCAGTGTTTCCCTTGTGGGTTCTCCTGGAAACTGTTTGTTGTGTTGAAATGGTCGAAGCCTTTGGTTTTTCTGGAGATGTGGTCACTGTTGCAATGCTTACATTTTGTCAAGCTAGCTTAGGGAGAATGGATTCCTCAACCTACTCTTACAATGTATTCTACAGTTTCTTATCTGTTGAAATGTAATACTTGTTATCACGGTTTTAACCCTCGACTCCTTGATAATGATGAAGGGTTTGGCCCTTAGTTTTACACCGTGTGTGGAAACTATGTTATGTGTTAATGGTTGTCATTGTTCGTCGATTTCGGTGATGGCTGACAGTCAAAACTAAATGATTATTTGAAACTTTAAAACCCTAACCTATTTGGTTCAGGAGGTGACTTTGGAAATAGAAATCTAGCTTCGTGTATTTATATGACTCGTTGCAGATAATGTTTATGA
Source organism: Larix kaempferi (assembly GCA_027924585.1). NCBI lineage: Eukaryota > Viridiplantae > Streptophyta > Pinopsida > Pinales > Pinaceae > Larix > Larix kaempferi. Next base: position 315,012 of record BSBM01001753.1, read on the forward strand.
ATGTATTCTATGATGTTGAACTTGTGTACTTAATCAATATGAAACCTGATAATAATTCAGTTAATATTTTGATTGTAAGGGTTCGACCATAGAGTTGATATTTTACGATTTAAGTGACTGGCCGCAAGCTGGCTATTTGAAAACCTTAGGGTTTTTAATTCAAAACCTGTAGGTGTTTGCAAACTTTGTTTATGGTGGAAATCGATCTTATAATTTCTTTTGCAAAACGTTATTTGTTTCCTATAAAAGATAAGATAATAACTAGGGTTTGGGGTTTTGATTATTGGTAACTATTTTGATACTATGAAAATTCTTGAAGTTATACAAAGGGATTCGATGGTAGATACTAATATGAAAGATAAATTTATTGCAAAGTTTACAATACATAGAAAGATTAAACTTGATTAAATCTGATGCTACATAGAAAAATAGAGAACTATTGTATTGGAAATTATGAATATTTCTATGTTTGTTTTTTAAGCTTTTTCGAAGGACTAAGTACAATAAGGATAGAAAAATGAAAATATAATACAAGAATAAATAGAAGTCTTTGCCAGGTTTAGAGAAACATGGAAAACATAAAACCCTAGACTATTCTAATCTTGTCAAAAGTAGAAATACAATAAATTATGTGAATGCTGCAAAGTTTATTTTGCAACTGTTATAATTTTATGAATTTTAATAGAAGTAATAAAATGAAAGTATAATACTATACGTTTTTTGAAAGAGAAAATAGGAAAATGCATAGCATATGTATCGTGAAAGGAAATAAACGACTTAAGGGGGAAAACCCTAGGTTTTGTGTAGAGATGAAATGTTCACTTATATTACTATGTAACATAAAATATTATAATGCTTGTATTATGAAATGATGTTTATAATTCCTAAGTATAAACATATAATTTATATTACAGAATATAACTGATAAGAAGTATTAATGAAATACAGTAGCGTTAATCTATTCATTCATTTGGCAATCTGCCTAGCATTCATCTATCTTAATTTTCCTTCTCTGCACTAGAGTACTATATAGAAAACAATATGGGAAAAAATACATAGAAGTTATTTGTTCAATCATTTCATTTATTTAATCATCATTACACCAAAAATCATGACTAGATCAGGATTCAAAACAAATATTTCTGTATGATGATAACTTATAAATACTAAATAAACAATTGCAGAAACTAATTTAACTACTTAGAAATATAAAAGACAAGTAGAACATTTAACAAATGATAGGGTGGACAAACACCCAAGGAGGCCTGTTCCTCCCAAGGTTCTCCAAAAGAAGCAGCCAAACTACTTGCCTCCTTTGGATCTCGAGCCTGTTTACTGAACCACCAGGTAGATGGACTTTGTGTAGAAGCAAGGCACTCATAAATTTGTACAGGCAGCAAACTATTAAGACTTGTTCCTCATCTTTTAGGACTCTGCACTCAATAGTATAACATGCAGATTTACACCATGATAAAAACCTATCATATCCCATCATCGAATTTCTTGGGTGCAAGCAGCAAAACCGCAAGGTAAATTTCCTCATTAGGAAAAGTGATGAACCTCAGTCCAAAATTCGATGGCTCTTAAAAATATTTCCTAGGTCTTTAGTTGTCAGTTTTCAATAAATGAGCCTCAAGCTCCAGTCCCATCTTTCAGGGCACTAAGACCACAATTCAAGGGAGTTGTCCCATACCAACAGCTAGTTACTTGCCTCATGAAGCTGCTATTTGTCCATTTCCTTCTACCCCAAATTCCATTCCACCTAGTGGGTTAGTAAACACTCTTTCAACAGTCCTCTTAGGTGTTTGTCTCCTATGTAATTTATTTAATAATAAAATATTGTGCAAATATAGTCATCCTTGGAGACTTGGCCAATATAAAACTTTACAATAAAAGTTAAGACAATGTTTCCAACATAAAATGTTTTTCAGCAAAAAGGGGTATGTTACAAAAATATAGCCTATAAGCATTATCATTGACTTATTGGATAATAGTATATGGACCACACTTGAGAGATTTCATCTTATGATGGCATTGGTCTTTAAAATGTTGTTTTCCCGACTACAACTAAACATGGTCCACAACTTGGAAGTGCATGGGAACTCAATGGTAACCTTAAAAATCCTTATAACATGCGTAGGATGCTTAGGTTGTGTGAGTTACTTTCTCATCAATCTAGGCCAAATTATCCAAAAAGGAGGATGTTTTATGTTGCTTATACTAGTTGGTTGGAAGAGGATGGATCTTGTAGAGTGATATGTATTTGATATGGGGTGATAGGTTAGTATCTATAACATTCCTTAAGGCTGAAAATTTAGTAAAATGGTTGGCAAAGTGATTGTAGCTATTTTTCAAGACTTGTAAGTAGGTGTCACACTGTTTATTGTTAGTATAGTGAATATGGAGGCATGAACAAGGCTATGATTCACTGGCTTCAATGGCTTGGTTTGGCCATCGGTTTGAGGGTGAAAATAGTACATAAAGTAAGATGGAAACATACTAATTTCCACATTATTTTCTAAAATGTGCTAAAAAAACATGAATCACAATTAGAAATAATACTAGGACCAATCAAGCCTAAAATATAAACTTGTTGTTTGGATAGTTGAAGTAGTCTTTGTGGAGGGAATAGAAATGGCCATCTAAGAAAGATGATCTAGACCAGAGGAAAGACGAAATCATGTTTGCAAAAGTTCATTGACAAGACAAAATATCCATAGACAATGATTACCAAGGAGGGGAGGGAATGGGTAAAGGCTTGTAGAGCCCTTTTTTGCTATGGGTGGAATTGTTGGTGCTACAAAGGGGACAAGTGTAAATGAACTATTCTAGTTGATGTTGCATAGTTGGATAGAAAAATGACAGTGCAAGTGTTGGAGAGTCTTTATGGTGGCAAAGTGTCCCCCATAAGAAGATGTGTTAGCTTCTTAAATGAAGATCAATTGATCGAGTGTGTTTGATGAACAAACTTGGTTGAGTTTATATAACAAATTATCATCAACATAAGGTATAGTCAAGGAAGGGTGTTTGGTTGATCTATATAGGTTGATGAATAACCAAGTAAAACTATTCATCAACCTATTAAGGTGGAGAAACTATTGGATATAGGAGGCCCATTTATACCAAATGACCAAGTCACGAAACTATTGGATATAAGAGGCCCATTTGAGATGTTGTTGTTCATGCATCTTAGATGGAGAATTGAGAAATATCGAAAGATGATTATCATTATGCAAAATAGTCTCCTTACCAAAAAGATAGTGATGGCACTGCTTCAAGGCCTACACCAATGAATCGAACTCTTTATCATAAGTGTTATAATTCATTTTAGCATCTAACAATTTTTCAAAATAATATGTTGCATGGAGAACTCCCTTTTTATGTACATTGCCAATTGTGTAATGATAAGCATTTGTCTCCACTTTGAAGGGTTGATATAAATCAAGTAAATGCAAAACTAGTAGAGGTAAGTATAAGGTTGTTTGTAAATTATGAAAGCTCCCTTTGGCACTTACACTCCATGTGAAAAACTACTCTTTTGATAGCTAATGGAAGGGACAGGCAATGCGGGAGAAGTTGGCAATGATCACTAATAAACATTAAGGTTTTTAAAATAATGTATTATAATTTTAAAAAATTAATTTATTATATATATATATATATATATATGTTAATTATTTTAAAAACCTTAATTTTTTTAATATATATATATATATATATATATATAATAGTTATAGAAAACATTTAACTTAGAAATAATATAATTTTAGTGTAAATAGCAAAGCTATCAAATATATATTATAAGTGGCACATTCTCTTTGTGTCCAATTTAGAGATAGCTAAAGTTTAAAGGCTTCTCGAAAAGTAGGGATTCAAAATTTCACCATAAAACATTATTTACACACTACTTCATTTAATTTTGAATTCAATTTCAAAATTCATTTTTAAACATTTTTTATTAACCATTTTGGAAAGACACTTCTAACCCTTACAGACGAAAATAGAAAATTTACTAATTAAAAAAGCTAAAAGACATTTGAAAAAATCAAAGTTCGGTAAGGCAAAATATGACCGTTTAAAAAGCGAAAAAGCAAAAAAATTAACATTAAACATGAAGCCAAAAAGGGACCGTTAAAAAGTTGAGATACAAAATGAAGTATTAGAAACCCTATATACAGGTGGTAGAAGAAACCTAAATGGCTCGTTCCATTATCTGCTATTTGATTTTTCGCTGCGCACTCTCCGTTTCAAGAGAAAAACATCGACGATCTGGTAAAGATCTTCATCAAACTGGGCGTTAGTGTTGGGAGCCATGGAATCGAATTGTGCCGAGTGGGCTTTTTAGGGTTTAGACCGAGTGCGTTTGAAGGTTTCAGGGAATTGTTTATGTGTGGCATCTGTGAGAGGTAGAGACAATGACTAGAAAAATTATCAAGCGTTTTTGCGTACTTATATCAAATAAATATTGGCCAAGTCTATGATCAAGAGATTTGATTTGATTTTTGTTATTTCAATTCAATATTTACTTTCATCTGGTAATCATTTTTCTATTTTTTTTTAACTTTCAGTTCTACCAGAGCGGGCATAGCACTGTCTGAAGATAATACAAAGGAAGGGATTCGATTCTTTTAACTAATCCGATGTGGATGCCACTGCATCTGTTTGTCTTCTTCGGAGTATCAAGCTAGAGGTACGATTTCGTAACATTACTGCGAAAAACTTATTTGATTTGATTTTTGTTAGCAGATCTCATTATTTCAATTCAATATTTACTTTCATCTGGTTTCGCAATAATCATTTTTCTATTTTTTTTGGCTTTCAGCTCTACCAGACCGGGCAGAGCACTGTCTGAAGATAACAAAAAGGAAGGGATTCGATTCTTTTAACTAATCCGAATTGGATGCCACTGCATCTCTTTGTTTCTACGGAGTATCCAGCTAGAGGTACGATTTCATAACATTACTGCGAAAAGCTTATGTTCTTTTCAATGTTTTTAATTCTCTGCTCAAGATTGATTGGGTTCGAGTTTTTACACTCATTTTTATCATTTTTCTAAGATGGAAATTGGTTGAGCGAATTAGGTGTAAATAATATTGCATTAATAATATAATTTAATAACTACATACAACTACAGTAAATATTGTAAATGTTGTAAATAAAAATATTTTATATGATTTTTAAATCATTTCAATATTTTATAATTTAAAGAAACAATTTTCAAAAAGATATAAATAAAGCCTATTAATATATTTTAAAAAGGAAATTCAGATTTTAAATAGGTGATAAATGTGCAAATGAAAAACTAATCATTATTTGAGAAGGATACAAATAATTTCATTGAAATTTGGGGTATGGTGTATTTTATATATCAAGTTTAGTTGACTACATGCTGTCAACCAGTTTAATTCAAAGTTTCACTGATTAATTTTCCAAAGCTTATGAACCTAGTTGTTATCCATCACCCGTCGCAGACCTCGAAGGTAGTTGTAATAAACGAACCCTCTGCATAACTCAAATTTCTTGTTAATTAATTTAAATTTAAACAGATGTGTATTTAGATACCAAATTAATTGAAGTGGTAAGGCAGCTAGCTCTATTGTCATTTTGGTTACCAATTTAATTTAAAATTTCTCCCCAAAAACCTGTAGGATAGAATTTTACCCTAAATGCTTGTTCAAACCCCATCTCACTAATTTTCTCCTTAAAAGGGTTTCATTTCATTAATTTTCCAATGTTTATGAATCTAGTTGTTATCCATCACTGTGAAGGTCTTGGGAAAGGCTCACTTTCCCACTAATTTTAAACAGAAAAAATGATCGTTGATTATGTATATGTCATGCCAAACATGCCTATGTGGACCAAATGTGACAAGTTTTTTCTAGCTAGGTGTCGATTCAGTATTTCCTCAAAATGATATTGTGTACCCAAAATAGCCTTCATTTTTATTTATTTATTTATTTTTTAACTAGGGAATCGGCAACTGGGGATTGGGCTCGTACTTGGGTGGAATGATGGCCAAGAGTACCCTCACAATTTCAGTTAGGTCAATTAGTTTGTTGTGATATAAAACTATAAAATACACAATAATTTAATATAGGGGATTTGGTGAACATAGGAATATTACTTTTTATATAAAACATGTCTCCAAGAGAGAGGGGGTTAGGGAGAGAGAGACATAGAGATAGGAATTGGTAAGTGGTAGGGGGAGGGGGATTATGAGAGACAAAGAGATAGGGGAGTGAGAGAGAGGGGGGGTTAGAGAAAGAGTAGGGGGATTTTTTGTAGAGAGAGAGAGTCGAGGGGGTTGATTAAGGATAGGATGAGGAGAGGGGTTGGGGGGAGAGAAAGAGATCGAGATCGAGCATTAGAGGTATGGGGAGGAGGAGGGCAGTTAGAGAGGGGCCATAAAGAGAGAGAGATGATGGGTGATTAGGGGTAGGGGGAGGAGGGGGGTTGGGGTATATAAATATATAAATATTGGAGGGTTATGAGTTTGGAGAGGAGGGAAGTTAGAGAGAAGAGGGGGTATAGGGGGGAGGAGAGAAAGAGAACGTGTGTGCCATGGGGGTCATTAGGGGTAGTGGGACAGTTGTTGGAGGAGAGAAAGAGATAAAGATCGTGGGGGGGGAGGAGTTAAGGGTTTGGGGAGGATGGAAGTTAGAGAGAAGTGGGTTGGGGGGAGAGAGAGAGAGAGAGAGAGAGAGAGAGAGAGAGAGAGAGAGAGAGTGGTTAGTGGTAGGGGGATGGGGAGTAGGAGAGAGGGAGAGGTGGGGATTACGGATAGGGGGAGTAAGAGGGGGGTTAGGAGGAGACAAAGAGAGGGGTGGCGACAGGGAATTGAGGGGGGAGAGAGAGGGGTGGAGCTTATGGGTAGGTGGAGGAGTAGCGGAGAGAGAGAGAGAGTGAGAGGGGGGTTAGTAGGGGTTAGGAGGAGGGAGGGAGAGATAGAGATAGAGAGGGGGGTGATTAGTGGTAGGATTAGTGGAGAGAGAGAGAGAGAGAGAGAGAGAGAGAGATGGTTTAGGGGTAGAGAGAGAGAGGGGGAGACAGAGAGAGGGAGAGAGAGAGAGGGGTGGGGGTTAGGTGTAGAGGGGGAGAGAGAGAGAGAGAGAGAGAGAGAGAGAGGATGGGGGTTAGTGGTAGGGGGGTGAGAGATATAGAGAGAGAAGGGGATGTTAGTGGGTTGGCAGGAGAGAGAGAGGGGTGAGAGTTAGGGTAGAGAGAGAGAGAGAGAGAGAAAGTGAGAGAGAGGTTAGTAAGGGTTAAAAGGAGGGGGGGGGGAGAGAGTGAGGATAGGAGGAAAGTAAAGTGAGAAATATAGAGAGGGGGGAGGGATGTTATTGGGTTGAGGGAGAGAGAGAGGGGGTGGGGGTTAGGGTAGGTGGAGGAGTAGGGGATATAAATAGAGTGAGAGAGGGGGTTAGTAAGTGTTAGGAGGAGGATGGGAGGGAGAGAGGGAGGAGGGTGGGTTAGTGATAGGGGGAGGAGTAACAGGGGTGTGAGAGAGAGAGGGGGGGTGGAGGGCAGTGATGTTAGGTAGTTGGGGGGGGAGAGAGAGAGGGAAAGAGAGAGAGAGAGAGAAGTAGAGAGAGAGAGAGATGGTTTAGGGGTAGAGAGAGAGGGGGGGATATTAGGTGGTTGAGGGGAAGAGAGAGAGGGGTGGGGGTTAGGTGTAGGCGGAGGATTAGGGGGGAGTGAGAGAGAGAGAGAGAGATGATGGGGGTTAGTGGTAGGGGGCGAGATATATAGAGAGAGAAGGGGATGTTAGGGGGTTGGTGGGAGAGAGAGGGGGGTGGGAGTTAGGGTAGAGAGAGAGGGAGAGAAAGAGAGAGAGAGGTTAGTAAGGGTTAGGAGGAGGGGGGGCAGAGAGAGGGTGCATGGGAAAGGATTAAAGTGAGAGAGATAGAGAGAGGGGTGGATGTTAGTGGGTTGGGCGAGAGATAGAGAGGGGTGGGGTTTAGGGTAGGTGGAGGAGTAGGGGAGATAGAGAGAGTGAGAGAGGGTGTTAGTAAGGGTTAGGAGGAGGAGGGGAGAGAGAGAGGGAGGAGGGGGTGTTAGTGGTAGGCGGAGGAGTAGGGGGGTGAGAGAGAGAGAGGGGGGGGTGATGGTGGGGATGTTAGGTGGTTGGGGGGGAGAGAGAGAGAGAGAGAGAGAGAGAGAGAGATTTGAAGGGTTGGGGGGATGGGGTGGTGATTAGGGGTAGGCTAGAGGACGGGGGTTGGGGGATAGAAAGATATAAATATCAGGAGGGTTAGGGGTTTGGGAAGTAGTAGGGTGGTTAGAGAGAAGGGGGGGTATAGTTGAGGAGTGGGAGGGTTGGAGAGAGAGAGAGAGAGAGAGAGAGAGAGAGAGAGAGAGATGTTAGGTGGTTGGGGGAGAGAGGGAGATAGAGAGACACACAGAGAGAGAGAGGGGTGGAGCAATGTGAGAGAGAGAGAGAGAGAGAGAGAGAGAGAGAGAGAAGGAAGGGTGGAGTTGTAACATACCCAATACTTGAGACATTTTAAGTTTGAGTAGAGCATTGTCTTAACTTTTATTGTAAAGTTTTATATTTGACCAAGTGGTGAAGAATGATTGTAAATGCATAATATTATTATTTAAATAAAATAAAATAGGAGACACTCACCCAAAGAGACTATTGAAAGAGTGTTTAATGACCCACTAGGAGGAATGGAATCTAGGGTAGAAAGCAATGGACAAGTGGCAGCATCATGAACTTAGTAACTAGCTGTTGTGTTGGTACAACTCCCTTAATTTGTGGTCAAGCTCCCTAGAATGTGGAACTGGAGCTTGATTCTCATTTATTCAAAATCACTACTAAAAGACCTAGGCATCTTTTATAAGCCATCGAATTTGAGTAGAGGCTCACACTTTTCTGATGATAAAATTTACCTTGTAGTTCTACTCTATGCACACAAGAGATTCGATGAGGGGAAGCTATGCTTTGAGTTGGATTGTAAGTCTGTCTGATTTCTTCTGAGTGGAGAGTTTGCCTGCTAAGTGCAGAGGTTTTTGATATGTATGCAAGTCTCCATTGATTGCTGAAGTACAACCTAAGTTCCTAGCTTCTACACAGAGTCTTCTTCCTAGTGGTTCAGTAAACAGGCTCAGGGGCCAAATGGAGCAAGTGATTTGGCTTCTTCTTCTGGAAGAAGGTTGGGAGGAATAGGCCTCTTTGGGTATTTGTCCACCCTAGCAAAATTATCAGGTTATACATGTTATTTCTTTTCATTTCTATAACTGTTTATCTATTTCTGAAACGATTTGAATCTTTATAAGTTTTCTATGAGTAGCTTATATATATACATTAGGTAGGATAGGAAAGGTTAGATTTTTGGATTGTTTAACTATTTCTAAGTACCAGAATGAATGATCAGATTTAATAGATAAATGATTGAACACAAATGTCTTCCTATTTTTCCTTTCAACCTAAGGTGATGTACTCTAGTACATGAAGTATTTAATTAACTTATAAATGATATGATTGCAGAATGACTCATTGTTTCAGATTTGATTTCCTTATTATCTTTTTTTCTCTGTTGAATAATAGTTTATTTTAGGATTTAAATACAGGATTTCTTTAAAACATAAATCGAAAGGATTCATATCTTAGAGTTATCAATAACAATAAAGAATAGAGATATCTATATATAGCTTAGAATAAGAGAAGAAATTATTTAGGACTTTCATCTTAGAATGCAAACTGAAATATCTAGCCAAACATTTACTATTCTTTTCATAAGACAAAAGTAATGTTCTATAAACATAATCGATTGGTAATGTGTCTCACTATGCGGCAAGATAATTTATGCTATTATTATGAATTTATTCAAAATATCTATTATAAAAAATAAAAAATATACTTTAAAAAATATTAAAAATAATTTTAACAATCACTTTTATATTGTTTCCATATTCAAATAAAAAACTATTGATTTTGAAGTCTTAAAATGAGATTTTTTTGGGTCGCGGTTTTATGTACAAATAAATTTTGTATTTATATTAATAATTTAATAATAATTAAAATATATCATAAAATAATATTTAAAAAATGTACAATAGTATTAAAAGTGTCTATAAAATACTTGTTAAAAAAAGTTGGAATTAAAAATATAAATGAGGATAGATATGGGGGGTCGCCATTTTGTGAGTACTTATGAGATGTTGAAATAAAAATAAATGGACTTTAAAGAAAATGAAATAAATAAGATAAAAATATTTTTTTTTATTTGAAAAAAAATACCATATAAAAGCTCATTCACAATGAAAACTTTTGTTTCATTACACCATTATCTAATTCTCAATGGATTTGTATATTTATGAACAAATATTTTTAGTTCATTAGTTCATCACGGCAAAAGAGGAAAAAGTGAGACATATTGTGCAACATATATCTATAATCAACATTGATGCAACACTTAAACCATAGCATTATCTTTTAATAACTCATATTGTAAAACAAAACTACTCGAATAACATAGCATATTTATCTATGCAATAATTTAAACAATGTACAGATATAATACATTAAATTATATTAACATTTCTCTTATATTAGTAATGCAAAATCCTCGATGCATTTAATATAGAAACTCTAAACTTTCAGTACAAATCTATTACGAAAACCCTCGTCACTTTCCAATTTTGAATTGAAATATATCGATTATACAAGTATCAAACTATCACATAGTATTACTATAAAATCACATATGCATACAGTGCGATTAAAATCCCCGTAACCATTATAAAACAGTAATAGTTTATTACCAGCAACATCTCAGGATCGAGACCTGCAAAGGCTCATCCGAGGGTCAAAACCACATATTAAAAATAATAACAAACCTTCTTTAAAATTGTTGGTTGCCTACTTTAAACATTATACAGAATCCAAACGTGAGACCAGGATTCAAGTCCCCATTTGGGAGCTCACCCTTACATTGAAACGTAAGGTTCAAAACAAAGTTAATAACATTTAAATGCATGTAGAGACAGGCCCAGGTCTGTAAAGCGAATCAGGTTACACATTAAAAACAAAACCCCAACATAATACTTTAATTAAAATCATTAACGAAAATAGAGTCCATTTCACAAGTGATCGAGGGTTCTAGTCTCAACACGAGCTCTCCCAAGCTGTAACTCACACAGCGTAAAAAATTCCAACTAATATTTTGCAAGACTAACCCACAGTAATATTATCTTGTAAACAGGTTGATAATAACATCTTTTAAAATAACTATGGATGATGGATTATGGGCTTGAGACTCGACTCGCCCAGTTTCTTCATCTTTTAAGCTATTAACTTTTAAAAACTGTTAAACCATAATCTAAACTTCATAGACGAGCTCAAAGGTTCAAACCGTGCATCCGTCATCATACTTTTCATAAGTCAAACTTAGGGTTTATCCCTTCCAACTAAAAAAAAACTTCAAAACCATTGTACGTGGAGATTTATTTACTTTGCCAAAACGAAATAACAAAACATCTTTTTATTTATAAAGTAGAATAATACATTGTAGTTGAACTACTAGGAGAATCGACGTTACTTTAAAGACAACTCTCTACTAACATTAAAAGCGAAACCCATCTTGGGTCATTGACCAGAAACCAACTTTAGCAGTAACATGGTCCCGAAAAACCTTGTGACAAATGGAGTTTGCACTGACGAAGAGAAAACAAAACATTACATCCTTGTTGACAGAGGAACCTAGTCTGACCAAGGCTTACCGGTGAGTATACATCATTCCAGGTTTGTTCCTTTGTCTTAGGAACTTCACCGTGGGTTAAAAGATACTGCCCTGTCACGAAAGAAAGAGCCAAGTTAAATACGAAACTAAAATCTCAACACATAATTGTAAAGTAAGGGTTTGAGTACTTTAATTACACCTTACCTGGTTAATAACCTTAGAGTCGAGGAAGGAACCGAAAGTTGGAGACCCTGCACACGTTGTTGAAACCATAACTCTCCACAAACCAACACTCTCCAACTTCCAACTAACACAACGAGTGGAGTTTGAAATGCTAATAGCTATGTCGACCAAGAAGGCCCAGTCTCCTCCTCCATAATGCAGAGCAACAACAAACCAAAGATCAAAACCCAAAAACTTGTAGTAGGGTTATCATAGTATCAAGAAGCATTTACGATCTTCACCTGGTCTTAATTAATGTGCCAGCTACCACCATGACATTGGTATACATGAACCCACATTACTATAGTTTCAACATAGTTTCCATTACACATTTTTAATGTAGCACCGAATGGAAATGCACGACCCACTATTCCATAGTTTAAACCTTAACAATTTGAATACCCCGAAGCGATAAACACCCAAGTCACCCTTGCAATGAAGTTAACATGTCAACTAATATTTTAAGAACTAATTCATTATCTCTTGCAAAGGATGTAGACTCTTACACTAGGGTAAGCTTAATAAATGATGAAGAATAATATAAATCACCATAGCCTTCTCTTGCTTGACACATTAACATTAAATACGCCACATACTTATAACCTCAGTGTTAGCACCTATATATTTTTGCTCTTTTACAACTTATAGACCTGTACATGAAAGATGAAAGGTCAGACAGCTACCTAACAAAAAAAAAAATCTTGAAGTGATCTCCATCGGTAGTGGCCAGGTGCTAAGACATGCGACAGAATAATCTAGGAGGGGCCCAATGCAATAAAAGAGGGCTAATGTTAAAGGCTGAGTGTTAATAGGAAAGCGAAGAATACCCCAAACCTATAGTCCATTGGAAAATTTATGAAATACTAAGTGTCGCATAGAACGGCACCGTTGATCAAAAGCAGGAGCAATATCTATGGTTTTTAACAGACCATCGCATGACCAAGTTGCGAGGAAAAGAGTGAATAAGTGGATGCGATGAGTCGGGTCCTGCCAGAGAGGTGTCAGCTTAGGAGCACATCGCAAAGAGTAAGGAGCAGTGGGTGATGCCATATTTGAGCGCATCCGATGGTAGGGATAAATACAAGGATCTACGACGGAGATGATTTTTTCGAGATCTAAGGGTTCGGGTTTATTTATCGAAAGGAGGGCCTAAGTCTCCGACAGATCTACGGTTCGGGCAGAAAGAAGAGCCAGATCAACGGCTAGTGGAGGCTCGAAACGCACAGAGTATAACAAGGGGGACCCCATTAGCAGACGAAGGATCTAAAGGCTAAGTCGAGTATGGGGACTCACCATGGATATACATCTAAGAAGAAGCGGATGGTTGTCATACACTGTCACACAAATAAGTAGCACGAGGGATAGCAGAAGGCTAGATGCGATGGTCTAGGTCCCACCAGACAGGTGTCAGCTCCACAGCTTGTCGCATAAAGCAAGGGTGATATAGGAAGAGACTTCTTAGGTACATGCGATGCTACCCCGTAGATGCATGCAAATGAGATTAACGGCCCAGATGAGGACTAGCAGTGAGGATCCGACGGTAGAGATGGGTAGGTTGTCAAATCAGTAGGTAAAAGGGCAGTCAGATCCGACGATGGAAAGTAAACACATGAGAGTTTAGAAAGCTGAGATCAAAGGACGGCAAGCCAAAGAGACTGGGAGTTATGGAAATACGGTTATATATATAAGGAGTGCCCATGAAGTTTGACATTTGTTTCCAAAACCTGTCGACGTTAGGAAGTCTCTAGGCATGTGGTAGATGACGAAGGCGACACAACCTTCGACAGGGTGCATGCAGAGCTTCTGAGGTGACAGGTAGGGTCTGTAACCGCCATTTTTCTAAAAAAAATCTAAGTCTTTTACAGTATAAGATGGGGGAAGAAGAAGCTTCTAGCACTTCTAGGGTTAAGGTTTCCCTGAAAGATAGGAATGCCGACGTATTTGATACATGCATGTGGCTCCCAGCCCTAGAAATCAAAAGGAGGTTGGAAGCCTTGCATGGCCAAGGACTGGATATACATGGCGTATTTAGGTTTTCATTCATCTTCTTTTGCCTTGACCAGGTGTTCTCTATCCCTGAGTTTGTAGCATGGTGTCCTTCTAATTATTCAGAGCCCCAAAGATTAATCATGGACACCCAGAAGTCTAGAGTTGTCTATAATACAGATGCGTCTATGTTAGGAATTCCTTTTTCATTCCCGAGTCTCAATACCAGGAGTTGGATGGTTTTTTCGAGGAGTCTGTAGTTTCTTTGTATCAACAAATCAACCCAGAAAGCCGTCAATATTTCTTAGCCACTTGCTTAAAGCCTGACTCTGAAATCTCTAAAGAACCCTATCCCCTAAATGTCAGCCTTTTTGATGATAGTCCCTAGTTGGTTCTTTCTTTGTTAGCTCAGTTTTTAGGGTTGGATAGTGACCTATCGGTAAATGAGGTCCAATTAAGCTTACTCTATATAATTAACATCAGTCTGGCTAGGTCTGAAAGTGGACTCATCCCATCTTTGAGATTTGATCAATTTTTGGTGGAAAAATTACATGTACAATTGAGCAGTTTCCTGAAAACTAAGTTTTTTAGGTATCAGACATAGCTAATGAAAATGATTCTGTACAGCAGCATCGAAAGCCCACACTTCTCCTTACTGCTTGAAGTAGATGTGTTGGTAGATAATGCTTTCAATTATTTGAACTATGTTTTTCCCCATGTCTATAAAATTATGTTTGGGGAAGAATTGCCTAGAGTGTTTCCTGAAATGAAAGCAATGATGCAGTTGAAGGATGAACTGGCTGTTGGTGACTGGTTTTTGTTGAAAGAAGCTACAATCATTAGGTTGTACGTTTTTGTGCAGGATCCATATGTTCTACTCGCTTTTCTAACACTGTGGATCTTCGCATTGGAATTTATTACACGGAGGTTTTCCTTGGAAGAGGTGCAATTGCTAAAGCACAAAAAGACCATGGACGTGAAATTCCCTTGGAAGGTAGGCCCTTTCATCGTCAAGAATAAAGAGGCTGTGTCGAAGGTGGAAGAATTATTGAAGCCGCTCGGGTTCAGGAAGGATGTAGCCATAAAACAAGACCCCCTGCATATTATTTCCAAGAGAAGGAAACAATGTAACCTCAACGCTTTTGAGCATACAAAAACAGAAGGGGTACTAATGGGGAGAAATTTGTTGAGGTGGTAACCCGAGGTGGAGGAAGACATGGAGATGCACGGAGGAGATATTATGTTATCTAATTTAATAATGGATTTAGATCAAGTGTCGGACACCGTGGAAGTGGGCTTAAAAAGAAACTTAGATGAAGTCGAAGAAATGGATGCTGAGAAAGGTAATGGAGACAAGCGGCCCAAATTAGAGATACAGGATGAGTTAGTTGTTGCGCCTATTCAAGCCAAGTCAATTGCTTCCCCAACTAAAGAGGAGCTGGTTGATGCCACAGCCCAACAGGAATGGACTGTCCAAATGGATATTGGAAGGGCAGATGATGAGGAGTCCTTGGCTCTTGAGATCCAGGTGGTAGAATACAAGTTTCAAGATCTCCAAGAAGGAGATGTTGGTAATAAATTTCGGTCCAAGGCCGACCTCTGTAATCAATATGATCAAAACAAGTGGGCCTCGGCCCAGAGGTTACTTGATTCAATGCCTATGGCTAGAGGTCTATCTAAGACTTCCCTGATGGCTAGTAGAGGTATGCATGACAACGTCTTAAACATGGCAATGGTAACAGAAGATGGAGTGACCGAGACAAGGATCAATTGGGAAAATATACTAGTACTAGACAAAATCCAGTTTCACAAACAGGTTACTGACCATGTGTATGATGATTTTGTGAAAGCATCCTTGAAAAGTGATAACTTGCTAGTTACTGTGAAAAAATTGGAAAACCAATTGAAGCTAGAGAAAAGTGAAAACCGAACACTTCAACAACAAGTCAAAAAGGTACAATATGACCTGGTCATAAGTGACACCAGAGGAAAAAGCATGAGCAAGATGTTAGCAGAAAAAGACAAGCTGATTCAGAAGCTGGAGAAGAAGGAAAAAGTTCCAAATATCTAGCTGATCAAAGCTCTCGAAGAGACCAACTTCGAAAAGGAAAAAGAAGACTTGTCTAAGGAAATAAGTGATTGCAAAGCATAATTGTTGTAGTTTGTAGAGAAGGAAGATAGCTGGAAAAAAGAGAGGATAAGATTAGAACAACAGCTTGATGACTTGGAAACTAACTTGTCCAATTTGGACATGCGGCCTACCAATTCGAACCAAACTGGGGAAAGCAATGGTACTAACAGTTTGGTGAAGGCTATGTCTCACATTAACCTGAAAGACATGGAAATCAAGGAGCTGAAAGAAAAATTTCACAGGTTAGAAGAAGAGAGTAGTAAAAAGGAAGAAGATCTGAAGGTTCTCCAAAAGAAAAAGAAGGAATTGATTGAGATCAATAAAAAACTCACTCATTAGGTTCCCAGGCAGGTAGATTTGCAAGGATGTAAACACTTGGTATGGGATACGATCATTAAGGAAGCTGAGAACTTTAGAACCTACCTTGATTTTATAAGGATAAAAGAGAAAACCCTTAGTGATGCTATTACAAGTTGTGAAGTTGCTAGGGAGAGCTTAACCCGAAGACCCAAGGAAACTACCTTAAATGCCATCACTTTCCTAAATGGTCTATCAGAAGAGGAAAGGGTGAAGTTAAATATTTGGAACCGGATTACTACACTTGCTGCAGCCCAAAAGATCTTGGGAAAATATACTCAGGTGGAGAGTGTAGAGGCCAAAGTCGAGGAGATGAAGAGTCAAGTGGCAGAGTTCAAAGGGCAGTTTGATAAGCTCATTGAAATTGGGCTACGTTCTATTGGGGATGATAACCAGGAACTAATCCCTCACAACGCTTACAAAAACCTACTGTGGGAAATGAGGATGGACCACACGAAGTTTAAATGCCTGAACCAACTGCTTATAGGCAAAACCTTGATGGAAAAGGTCGAAGAGGACTTTGAAATCTTGATTAGATTAATCGCCATTGGTGAAAGGATTCCTCCGTTCTTCTACACTGAGCACATTGAAATACGAGCTATGGTGAAAGAGATGGTGGACTACGACCTCCCACCTGCAGATCAATGGGCCAATATAGAAAAATATAGCAAATCGCTATACTTTCTCCATCAGCCTCAGTGATACTTTTCTTTTTATAGTTGTTGATGTTTGCTTGGAATCAGAGACTTCTTACAAGACTTTCCTATTTTTGATAATTTGTAATATTCTTTGAGGCGGCTATATGAATAGCTAGCTGGAGCTATTACTTTACTTTCTTTACTATGTAGGATTCATTATTATATGCCTTGTGTCAATGGATTGTTTCTTTTTCTTATATTCTGCCAATAAAAATCACTTTGACTACGAGCTGTTTATTATCTCGCCCCTAAGTAAATGCATTTGTGAAGCATTTGTAAATGAGTTTTTAGAGTTTGTTTGAATGTGACTCCATTGCCCAAATAAAGATTCATATGTTTTAGCCAAGCTACGTTTAAACCATTTTTGTTTCCAACAGAAATCTGATCTTTTGTATTGTTGTAATGGAATATCTTGAATGATGAATGTTGGTATGTTTTTCTTCATTATTGACAATCTTGATGATTTCCAGTATTTTGTGAGCTTATAGAGAGAGCCCTCTCTGTTTGTGTTGGGTCAGTAGCACAAGCTAAAGATTGGTTAGTGGTTACCCTAGTTTTCCCTCTCCCACAACCTAGGGGGTCATTTTGGGTGTTAACAAATTGGCGCCGTTGTTGAGGAACTTGATTGTTTTATCATCCTTGGGAGAACGACAAAGGATTCCAAAGATTCAACGAAAGAAGAAATCCCTGTGGTCAAATAGAGGTTTCCATACGTTTAAAAGGTTGTGCATTTTTTCCCTGGTGATTCCACTCGTAAAGATACAAATTCAAGAAAGACTCCACTGGGGGAGATTGACATGCCAATTCCATTCTTGAAGAAATCCCAAGACGAGCATCCTAGCCTCAAGACGGAGCCATACCAGAGGTAATCCTGTTTCCAAAATTTTGTTAAGTGTGGGAAATCTAGAAATAATACTTAGACATAAGACGAGAAAACACAAGGCTAATACTTCCAACCTTAAAAGAATTGGGTCTAAAGAAGAGTTACCTGTTTTACAAGAATTGGATATAGAGATAGATATCGGGAAACCTTTGGTAAGATCAAGATCATAATTTTATCTAAATTTAGCTGAAGAAGCTCTGAATGCCCCTAAAGCCTATTTGTTAGATCCTTCCTGGCTTCAGCTACAAAATATTATCAAAGTAGAAAGAGCTATAGCTGTTTCTCATACCCCTCAATCCCATACCACAATTCTTGCAGGTAATTTTGTCCAGAATATTCATCCCCAAGCTCAGAATCCACCTAGACCCATGGCTTCTAGATTCACACCAATGGACCTGCCAGCCGCTTTGCATGACCTCCCTCAGAACTACGCCTAGAGAATTGTCTCATATGATGGAGAAGGGGGTTTTTCTGCCAAGCAACATGTAGACAAATTTGAAGATTTTATTGATTTAAAGAAAGTAGACCATGATGATGCTAAGATGAGGTTATTTGCTCAAAGTCTGCTTGGAGAACCCAAGAAATGGTTCAGAAAATCATCGAATGCTTCTATAAATGATTTTGCAGCCTTTAAGACTCTATTCTTAGAGAGATGGGAAACGATAGGGAGTCCTACCCTAGTCTTGTCCCAGTATAACCACCTGAAAAAGGGAGGTTTTGAATCAATCCATGAGTTTTCTTCCAGGTTCATGAAAGCCTATAATTCTATTCCAGATTACCTAAAACCCTCAGTAGGCGTTGCAAATATTCACTACGCAGACGCCTTTGATGGAGACTTATCATGCACGTTAAGGGAGAGGAAATATGCCACCTTGCCTGCTATGATGAAAGATGCCGTAGAGGTGTAAGCCAATATGATGGCTTTAGGAAAGATAAAGGGGAAAACTGAAGCAGATAAAAAGAAGTAAGAAAATCAAACCCCTGCCTCCTCTTCTAACGATGCCAAGTTTTATACTATGATGAAAACCATGGATAAGTTGATGGATAGGTTAGTCATGGAAAATAAACCTCCTGCTAGGGAACAACCTAAAAATCAGATAAGAAATACTAACTTTAGAAGGTCACCCCCTCCAAGAAATCCAAGAAATCAGGAAGATCACTAGATGAGGCCTCCTTTCCCTGAAAATTTGGTGGATGAGGAAGGATCTTAGGAGCCTCTTGGATACCAAATCCATCTCTTTGACACTCTAGACCATGAAGTACATTTAACCCAAAGGGAACATGACTTTTTCAACATGGGGAATGCTAGTAAGGTTGCTGAATTTGATTCTGAGCAGTACCAAATGGGTTACATGAATGTTGTAGATGATATTCAAAGGAAGATGAAGTTAAGGAACAGAGAGGTACCGATTAGTGAAGGGAATGCCACCCATATTTAGCCCTCCAAAAATCAGCCGAATATGGAAAAATTAAAGGAAAAATGGCTAGAGGTTTCTACGCAGAAAACCTCGAAGGATAAGGGAAAGCACTCTAAAGAAGGCATCTATCTAGAAGTCACTGAAGTAGGGAAGATAGCTTCGAAATTTAGCTTGAAGGCTGAAATGTCTAAGGTAAAGATCTCTATCCCCTTAAATGAGATGTTAAGAAACAATGAGTATAGGAAAGAGATCAATAGCCTGGTAAAGGGGCCGACAGAAAGTACGCAGGACATGTTGGAAGTGACAGATGATGCCCCCACTATAATCTTTAGTCACAAGCTGGAAGAGCTAGATGATGAAAAAGTCACTCCCTTTTATTTGAGTTTGAATATTCATGATAAGTTATTACACAATGCTTTGATAGATTCTGGATCTTCACACAACTTGGTGCCAAAGTCGGTGGTGGACCAGTTGGGGTTGGAAGTCACCAGACCCTACAAAGACCTATATTCTTTTGATTCCAGAAAGGTGCCATGTATGGTTCTAATTAAAGATGTGGTAGTAACCCTTGCCCAGATCCCAGCGAAGAGCATATTGATGGACATAGTAGTGGTTGATCTGCCTTCTAAGTTTGGGATGTTGTTATCAAGATCCTCGGTAAAAAAGTTGAAAAGGGACCATGCAGATGGACTTATCCTATGCCATTGTACCACTTTTTGGAAGTAATAGGAAGCTATACAAAGAGAAAAGAATGGCTTATGTGGTTAGCAGTGATGACAAACCTAAAAATCACCCCATATTTGATGTAGATACAGACATAGGTTCCTCTATCCTTTTTAATGATGGTCCACATATTGATCCTGTACCGCCATTTTTCAATGAAGTTGAGGAAGACAAGGAGTTTGCAGCAAGGCATGAGGCTTCAGAGAGGCAAAAAACGAAGAAGGACTGTGGAAGATATACTTTGATGGATCACTGAGCAAGAATGGTGTTGGTGGCTGAGTCTAGATTATACCTCCTGATCAAGAGTCTAGAGCTTTATCATACAAGCTAACTTTTGAGTTTACTAATAATGTGGCTGAGAATGAAGCTCTACCCTTGGGGATGAGAGCTTTGAAGGATTTGGGTGCAAGAAGGATACACGTTTTTGGAGATTCAGAATTGGTGGTTAATCAAGTAAATGATAGTTATCAGGAAAAACACCCCAGGATGAAGGCATATAGGAATGATGTTTGGGAACTTATTCACCGAACACAAGATCTGGGTGATCCCGATATTTGAAAATCGAGTGGCAGACTCTTTGGCCACCACTTCCGGTGGTTTTAAAACTCCTATTTTCTCTCAAGAAAAATATGAGGTAGAAGTGGTGAATAGACCATCTATTCCAGACAATTCTAAATATTGGCAAGTATTTGAAGATGATTTACAAATTAAAATATTTTTGGAATTGTCTGACGAGTTTGCTAATGTTCAGATTGATACTGAAAATGAGAACATAGAAGGACTGATAGACCAAGGGCAATCAGAGGGAGAAGACAGAGAAAGCAAACAATGGAAAAACATGTTGGGTGGAAAAGATATCATTCAATTGAAAACTAATTATATACCCAAAGGATTGATACCCCTGGAGAGGTTGTTTGACTAGAATGATGTGGAAAAAAACCTGAAGTTTGAACCCCCCAAAGAGGCAGTAGAAGACCAAAACCTGGGCACTAAATAAGAGCCTTGGCTGGTAAACTTGTCTAAGAAGCTTCCTGTTGAAAGGAAGGAGCGATATGTAGAGTTGATGAAGAAATATGTTGCTGAATTTACATGGAGTTATGAAGAACTAAAGGAATATGATACCTCAATAATACAACATTCTATTCCAATCAGACTAGGGGAGAAACCCTTCAAGCAAAAGTTGAGGAGGATAAACCCTAAGCTGGTGCCTTTGATAGAAAAAGAGATTAGAAGATTATTTAATGCAAAAATCATTATCACATTGAGATTCTCTCAATGGATAGCAAACCTAGTTCCCGTAAGGAAGAAGAATGGCGAAATTAGAATATGTATAGATTTCAGGAACCTGAACAGAGCTTCGCTAAAGGATAACTACCCCCTACCCAAAATGGAGCATATCTTACAAAAGGTAGTAGGGGCAGAAAGGATATCTACTATGGATGGTTTCTCTGGGTACAATCAAATCAAGGTCTATCCTGAAGATCAAGAGAAGACCGCTTTCAGCACTCCTTGGGGTACTTTCATGTATGGTAACATGCCCTTTGGGATGATGAATGCAGGAACTACTTTTTAGTGGGAAATGGACATAGCATTCGCTAAAGAAAATGATAAGGTTGTGGTTGTATACATGGACGACATAACTGCATACTCAAAATCTGAGGAAGAGCACGTGAAGCATTTGGAACAAGTTTTTAAGAAATGTTTAAAATACGGTATTTCCCTTAATCCTAAGAAATCACACTTTGAATTAGAAGAAGCTAAACTCTTGGGTCATATCATTTCTAAGGGAGATATCAAGATCGATCCTGAAAGGGTTAGTGCTATCAAGAAAGTTGGAGAGCCAAGGAACAAAAAGGAGGTGCAGTCTTTCATTAGGAAAGTGGGCTTTCTAAGAAGATTTCTTCCCAGTTTTGCCAAAATCTTGATGAATATTACAAATATGTCAAGAAAGGAAAATCAGGTTAAGTGGACTACGGAAGCAAGAGATTCATTTAAGGGGATTAAGAATGCTATCACCAAATCCCCAGTATTAGCCAGTCCGGATTTTTCTAAATATTTTTTGATTTTTTCCTATGCTTCTAAGCACACCGTGGTAGGCGTGCTATTACAGAGAAATGCCTAGAATGTTGAACAACCGATTGCTTTTTTTAGCAGGGTACTGAGAGATGCAGAATTGAAATACGATATTATGGAAAAGCAGGCTTATGCCTTGATCAAGTCACTAAAAGATTTCAGGGTGTACATCCTCCATTCACACATCATTGCTCATGTCCCAAATAGTGCTATGAAAGGTATCCTCACCCAAGCAGACTTTGAAGGAAGAGGAGTTAAATGTATTGATGTATTGCTAGAGTATGATTTGGAGATAAATCCCACCAAATGTATGAAAGGGAAAGGGTTAGCAAAATTAATGACCAAGGCCAACTATGATTCTCTGCATTTGAACTTCCTACAAGGATATTCAAATCAACTCGATGCGGGAGTGCAAGTGAGACCAGAATTATCTGCATCCTTTTGGTATGGTGACATTGTGTATGTGTTACAAAACTTACAAGCCCCTCCGGGATTGAGCAAGAGTAGGGCTAGAGCGGTGAAACTAGAGGCTGTGAATTATTGCATTATGAATCAATTCCTATATTGGAAGGACCCGGGAGGTGTGCTGCTAAATTGTTTACTTGAGGAAGAGGATAAACACATGAAGGAGGAGTTTCACAAGGGTGACTGTGGCGGTCATCATTCATGAAAGGTGACAGTAAACAAGATCCTGAGGGCTGGTTTCTATTGGCCTACCATGTTTTCATATGTATACAAAGAAATGGTTGCCTATCACCAATGCCATATTTTTGAAGGAAAAAGAAAGGTCGTTTCACTACCCCTTCACCCTGTCATAGTAGAAGCACCCTTCCAGCAATGGGGTTTAGACTTCATTAGAGAAATAAACCCCACTCCTCAGGGCACCAGAGATGGATATTGACAGCCACAGACTATTTCACTAAGTGGATAGAAGCCATACCAACTAGGAGAGCAACTGAAGGCATTATCATGGATTTCCTGGAAGACAATATCCTGTCAAGGTTCGGGTGTCCCAAAAGAATAGTGACAGATAACGCACCAGCATTTTGTTCTAAGAAAATCATAAATTTTGGCCACAAATACTATATCAGTTTGAATCATTCAACGACATATTACTTTCAGGGAAATGGACTAGCAGAATCATCCAACAAAAGTCTAGTAAGAATCATAAAGAAGTTGTTAGAAGACAATAAGAGAGCATGGCACACAAAACTAAGATATGCTCTGTGGGCTGATAGAATAAGTACAGAGAGGGCCATCAGGATGTCACCTTTTGAACTGGTGTATGGAGCCAAGGTGGTTTTTCCAATTTCTCTAGGATTTCCAGTTATGAGGTTGCTGTAGGGGATGGAAGAAGAACCAAACCACATGTAGCGAAGGGTAAACCAGATAGTCGAACTGAATGAGTTAAGAAGTAGCGCCTATGACAAAGTACAGGGGCACCAAGAAAAGATAAAGAATGCCTTCAACATAAAAGAAAAAGAAGATAAATTTCAAGTAAATGACCTGGTCCTGAAGTGGGACGCTCCAAGGGAAGATAAACATGGGAAATTCAACCATATGTGGATGGGACCCTATATTGTTGTAGCAAATTGAGGAGAAAATTCTTTTATCCTAGAATACCAAGACGGGTCCGCCTGGTCAGGAGGTCCAGTCAATGGAAGGTTTTTGAAGCACTACTTGTCCTAAGAGAAAGCAGGTAACCCATGTACCATAGCCTGTATATATATATTTTCAATTTTTCTCATTTGTTTTAGGGTTTTTAACGGTGAAACCAGAAGGACTTGAAGCTCGAAGCGAAGGCCCAAAGGTCTGGAAGGGGAAACCATGTTTCATGTTTGAATTTTAAGCCGGGCTAAGAAAACAGACACAGTCTCACTTTCTAGAGAAGTTTTTCAATCTAGGGTTTACAAAACCCACCCAATGGATTAGGCACTTAGTCTACGGAGTTCTTTGCTACTTCACTGGGAGGATAGCATCCCCGGTTGGAGCCAGTTGTTAGCACCTATATATTTTTTCTCTTTTACAGCTTATAGACTTGTACATGAAAGATGAAAGGTTAGACAACTACTTGAGAAAAAAAAGAAGCTTGAAGTGATCTCCATCGGTAGTGGCTAGGTGCTGAGACATGCGACAGAATGATCTAGGAGGGGCCCAATGCAATAAAAGGGGGCTAATGTTAAAGGATGAGTATTAATAGCCAAGTGAAGAATACCCCAAACCTATAGTCCGCGGTCAAATTAATGAAAGACTAAGTGTCCCGTAGATCGGCACCATTGATCAAAAGCGGGAGCAAGATCTACAGTTTTTAATAGACCATCGCATGACCAAGTTGTGAGGAAAAAAGTGAATAAGTGGATGTGATGAGCCGGGTCCCACCAGACAGGTGTCAACCTAGGAGCACATCGCAAAGATTAAGGAGTAGTGGGTGTTGCCATATTTGGATGCATGCAATGGTCGGGACAAATACAAAGATCTATGACGAAGATGATTTTTTCGAGATCTAAGGGTTCAGGTTTATTTACCAAAAGGAGGGCTTGAGTCTCCAACAGATCTACGGTTCGAGCGGAAAGAAGAGCCAGATCAATGGCTGGTGGAGGCCGGAAATGCACAGAGTATAACAAGGGGGACCCCATTAGCAGACAAAGGATCTAAAGGCTAAGTCGAGTATGGGGACTAACCATGGATATACATCTGAGAAGAAGCGGATGGTTGTCATGCACCGTCGCACCAAGAAGTGGCACGAGGGATGGCGGCAGGCTAGATGCGATTGTCTGGGTCCCACCAGACAGGTGTCACCTCAATAGCTTGTCGCATAGAGCAAGGGCGATATAGGAAAAGCCTTCTTAGGTACATGCGATGCTACCCTATAGATGCATGCAAATGACATTAACAGCCTAGATGAGGACTAGCAGTGAGGATCCGATGGTAGAGATGGGTAGGTTATCAAATCAGTAGGTAAAAGGGAATTCAAATCCGACGATGGAAAGTAAACACATGAGAGTTCAGAAGGTTGAGATCAAAGGACGGCAGACCAAAGAGACCAGGAGTTATGGAAATACGATTATATATATAAGGAGTTCCCGTGAAGGTTGACATTTGTTTCCAAAGCCTGTCTAAGTCAAAAAGTCTCTCGGTGTGTGGCAGACAATGAAGGTGACACAACCTTCAACATGGTGCATGCAGAGCTTCCGAGGTGACAGGTAGGGTCTATAACCACCATTTTTCTAAAAAAAATCTAAGTCTTTTATAGTATAAGATGGGGGGAAGAAGAAGCTTCTACTAGTTCTAGGTTTAAGGTTGCCCTGGAAGATAGGGACACCGACATATTTGATACATGTATGTGACTCCCAGTCCTAGAAATCAAAAGGGGGTTGGAAGCCTTGCACGGCCAAGGACTGGATATACATGGCGTCTTTAGGTTGTCATTCATCTCCTTTTGCCTTGACCAGGTGTTCTCTATCCCTGAGTTTGTAGCGTGGTGTTCTTCTAACTATTCAGAGCCCCAAAGATTAATCATGGACGCCTAGAAGTCTAGATTTGTTTGTAATATAGATGTGTCTGCTGTTAGGAATTCCCTTTTCGTTCCCAAGTCTCAATACCAGGAGTTGGAGGGTTTTTTCGAGGAGTCTGTAGTTTCTTCGTATCGACAAATCAACCCAGAAAGCCGTCAAGCTTTCTTAGCCACTTGCTTGAAGCCCGAATCTGAAATCTCTGAAGAACCCTATCCCCTAAATGTCATCCTTTTTAATGATAGTTCCCAGTTCGTTCTTTCTTTGTTAGCTCAGTTTTTAGGGTTGGATAGTGACTTATGGGTAATTGAGGTCCAATTAAGCTTACTCTTTAGAATTAGCATCAGTTTGGCTAGGTCCGAAAGTGGACTCATCCCATCTTTGAGATTTGATCAATTTTTGGCAGAAAAATTACATGTGCAATTGAGCAGTTTCCTGAACACTAGGTTTTCTAGGTATTAGACACAGCTAGTGAAAATGATTATGTATAGCAGCACCGAAATCCCACACTTCTCCTTGTTGCTTGAAGAAAATGTGTTGGTAGACAATGCTTTCAATTATTTGAACTATGTTTTGCCCCCTATCTATAAAATTATCTTTGGGGAAGAATTGCCTAGAGTGTTGCTTGAAATGAAATCAATGATGCAGTTGAAGGACGAACTGGCTGTCAGTGACTGGTTTTTGTTGAAAGAAGCTACAATCATTAGGTTGTACAGTTTTGTGCAGGATCCATATGTTCTACCCACTTTTCTAACACTATGGATCTTCGCAGTGGAATTTATTAGACATAAGTTGGCCCTAGAAGAGGTGCAATTCCTAAAGCACAAGAAGACTACGGACGTGAAATGCCCCTGGAAGGTAGGCCCTTTCCTCGTCAAGAATAAAGAGGTTGTGTCCGAG
The DNA here is from genome assembly GCA_027924585.1 of Larix kaempferi. Lineage (NCBI taxonomy): Eukaryota > Viridiplantae > Streptophyta > Pinopsida > Pinales > Pinaceae > Larix > Larix kaempferi. The sequence continues at coordinate 341,599 of BSBM01001753.1, forward strand.
GTGGAAGAATTATTGAAGCTGCTCGGGTTCAAGAAGGATGTAGCCATCAAATACGACCCCCTACATATTATTTCCAAGAGAAGGAAAGAATGTAACCTCAACACTTTTGAGCATAAAGAAATAGAAGGGGTACTAAAGGGGAGAAATTTGTTGAGGTGGGAACCCGAGGCGGAGGAAGCCGTGGAGATGTAGGGAGGAGATATTATGATATCGGATTTAATAATGGATTTAGATCAAATGCCAGACACCATGGAAGTGGGCCAAAAAAGAAACTTAGATGAAGTCGGAGAGATGGATACTAAGGAAGGTAATGGAGACAAGCGGCCCAAATTAGAGATACAGGATGAGTTAGTTGTTGCGACTATTCAAGCTGAGTCAATTGCTTCCCCAACTAAAGAGGAGTTGGTTGTTTCCATAGCCCAAGAGGAATGGATTGTCCAAATGGATATTGGAAGGGAAGATGATGAGGAGTCCTCAACTCTCGAGATCTAGGTGGTAGAATACAAGTTTCAAGATGTCCAAGAAGGAGACGTTGGTAATAGATTTCAGTCCAAGGCCGAACTCTCTAAGGAATACGATAAAAAAAAGAGGGCATCGTCCCAGAGGTTGTTTGTTTCAATGCCTATGGCCAGAGGTCTGTCCAAGACTTCCCTGATGACCAGCAGAGGTATGCATGACAATGTCTTAAACTTGGCAATGGTAACAGAAGATGGAGTGACCGAGACGAGGATCAATTGGGAAAAAGTACCAGTACCACACAAAATCTAGTTTCACAAACAGGTTACTGACCTTGTGTATGATGATTTTGTGAAAGCAGCCTTGAAAAGTGATAACTTGCTGGTTACTGTGAAAAAATTGGAAAACCAATTGAAGCTAGAGAAAAGTGAAAACCGAGCACTTCAACAACAGGTCAAAAATTTACAATTTGACCTAGTCATAAGTGACGGCGGAGGGAAAAGCATGAGCAAGATGTTAGCAGAAAAAGACAAGCTAATTTAGAAGCTATAGAAGAAGGAAAAAGTTCCAAATATCTGGCTTATCTAAGGAAAAAAGAAGACTTGTCTAAGGAAATAAGTGATTGCAAAGTAGAATTGTTGAAGTTTGCAGAGAAGCACTATAGCTGGAATAAAGAGAGGATAAGCTTAGAAAAACAACTTGATGATTTGAAAACTAACTTGTCCAATTTGGACATGCTGCCTACCAATTCGTGTTCGGATATCCACACCATATTTTTTCAGGATCTTACATGGTATTAGGGTTTGCATGCAAATTCTAGGGTTTGCATGCACTTTGCATGCATCCCAGTCACCAGGTTGATGCCTCCAGCACCTTAGCCACCTTATTCTATCACCCGGGAGCTTCTTACATCAGTTCATTAGCCCTCCTAGTCAGGAAGGTGCCCACTTCTCACCTAGTGCCAGAGAAGGGCGCACTTCTTCACCTACCACTGCAGTTCCACTTAAGTTACACTCAGTTCGCTCCGATTCTCCCTAATTTGAGGCTAGTTTCACTCCCGACTGACTGTTTCACTCCGTTGGACCTACAGATTGACTAGATGACTTGTTCTGGCTTTAGTTATCCTCCCATGCACCCTCCACTGAGCCCACTTCCCTATATCAGTGCTACACACTTCAATTACACATGTTACACTCAGTTAGACTCAGTTTGACACCTGGATGACTGGTTCTTGTGCATTGATGACCACCATTGATTGATGATGAGGACTCCTAGTTGGAGTCAATCTACTCCATTCAGTGATTTGAATGAACTCCTTAGGCAATTCAAATTGCTCAGTTATTGTTACTATATTGTATTGTAATTATTCACCCTCATTGGGATATTGAGTACTGATGCATGCTTTGCACAATTTTACATCATTTTTTCTGAGTTTCATCTATCGTGATTGATTTACTTGTTCATTAGATCTGCTGTGACTAATTTTACATGGTATTAGAGCCATTGCAGGGACAAGATCTCTTTTCTACAGGTGTTTCTACAAGAGGATTTGAGTGAATTTTGCTCAAAAATTACAAAAAGTTTTGGCATGAAAGATCTCAAGCGCATTCGCTCCTGTGCATGCAAAGCTTGAAAATACTTCCAATACCACTCCAGAATCTTGGGTTTCCACATAAATCCTGGATCTAATACATTGGACCCATTCAACATTGCTTGATCTCCAGTCCCAGGTGTGATGCAACTCTAAAAGGGTGGATTGTTCGACCTCATTGTTCTTGGTTTTATTGTGATTTGTAGGTTATTGTCTCCATCAATTGCATTTGCTACCTTGCCCTTGCAAGCCTTTCTACATCAGTGTGCACTCGCTTGTAGCAATGGAATAATCTTCTTCAAAGCCTATCCTCACCCCATTCAATTATTTTGATTCGAAAGATGATATGGAGATCATATTACGTTCAAAAGGTTACTACCGAGTCACTCTTGGTCTTCAATTGGAGCCAAACACCTTGTCATAAAGAACCAAACACTACAACAAGCTTGATGAAGCTTATGGTCTTCTTTGTCTCTCAATCTCCAAAGATCTTCACTTCCATCTCAGCGGATTGAAGACTCCAAAAGCTATATGGGAGCAACTTGAAACACTATTTGGCAAGCAGGATGAGCTTAGGGCTTTTTAATTAGAGAATGAATTGATTGCCCTTAGTCCTGAGAATTTCGAGACCATTAATGAATTCTTGACAAAATTCAAGAACTTGAACATGCAGTTGAAGAACAGTGGAGTTATCAAAGAGGATAAGCAATTGATCCTCTCCATTCTTAGCAAGCTTGGTAAAGATTATTCGGTATTTGTCTCTACTTTCAATTCCAGTCGGCTAACTACCCCAAATTGGAAGATGCCTACCTTGAATGCCTTCATTGAGTCCATCACAAAAGAGCATGATAAGTTGATTCAAATGGGGTCCATAAGCTCCAAAGATTCATCCCTAGATGTTTAAGGACCCAAGATCTCGAATGGTAAAGGAAAGCAAAATAAGGAGAATCCCAAATTTGAACCTCACAAGCAAAGAGAGAAAGGCAAACAAACGGATGCACCATCCAGTTCGAAGTTCAAGCAAAAGGGCAAAGAAGGTAACCAAAAATCTAAATGTACTTATTGCAACCGTGGCTTTCATCCTGAAAGTTCATGTAGGAAGAAGACTATAGATCAAATGGCCTTCCTTTTGGAAAAGAACAACATAACTCTTCGTGATGGTGCAAGGAAGAAGGATAGGAATGATGATCATGAAAGAGGACAAGCACTCATGGAAACTGTTTCGAATCCCACTACTCTCTTGATAGATTCAGGTGCATCGAAACATATGGCTGCAAATATTGATTCTTTTTCTTCATTCTATCCAAATAGCTCCATCCCCATCCATTTGGGAGATCCATCCCCATCCATTTGGGAGATGACTAAAAAATGTCTTCAAAGGGCAAAGGTATGATTCATGTAGATCATGGAAGCTTTTAGAATGTTCTCTATGTGCCTTCCTTGGCTTCAAATATTCTTTTTGTGTATCAAATGACACACACTAGTGAACCAAAGCAAGTTACATTCAGCCCTAATACAGTTGAAACTTATGATATTAAAAGTGGAAGACTTGTTGCAGTCAGAAAGGCGAACCACACTGCAAAATGCTATGAGTTTTCACACTTTATTCCGCTTGCAAAGCCCACTGCGCTTCGCACACATGGTAATGAGGTTAGTAGGGTTTGGCATGAAATATTTGGACATCTTAATTATAAGTATTTGCTGCTTTTATCAAACAATTCCATGGTAGATGGTCTTCCACAACTCCGTTCCTCGAAGGGAATATGCACTGGTTGCATTATTGGGAAGCACCCTGAGCACAGATTCGATCGCGACAAAGATAGTAGAGCTTCTATAGTTTTGGGGTTGATACATTCTGATATCATTGGTCCGCTGCCCCATATGTCATTAAATGGTTCAAGGTATGTTTTGACATTTATTGATGATTTTTCCCGCTTTACATGGGTATTCTTTCTCAAAAACAAGTCAGAAGTGCTTGGACAATTCAAGGATTTTAAGGCTTCTGTTGAGACCGCCACTGAGAGAAATATCAAAGCTCTTAGATATAACAATGGTGGAGAATATATCAAGGCTGAGTTTTTGCAGCTTTGTGCCCAAAGCGGAATTCAGATCCAACATACATTTCCCTACACACCCCAGCAGAACGGTGTAGTGGAAAGGAAAAATCGGTCACTGAAAGAGATGGCTACATGCATGATTGAATCAAAAGGTTTGGCTGCAAATATTTGGGATGAAGCAATCAATGTTACTGCATACATAAAGAACCGTGTTCCACATTCATCCATGAAAGGCATGACTCCTTTCGAAGCATTTTTTGGTCACAAACCGGATGTGTCAAATTTGAGAGTTTTTGGCTCTACTGCATGGGCTAGAATTCCTTCCAAGAAGAGACGAGCTTTGGATCCACAAAGTATTGAGTGCATACTGATAGGATATGGGGAAGAATCAAAAGCATATAAACTCATGGATATCAGATCTAAAAAGATATTCATAGAGTGCAGTGTGCAATTTGAAGAACCGCTTCAAGAATTGCAACTAGTCAAGGAAGAAACCGTCGTTTCATCGCCTTCACTAGAAGAAAATCCGTGTAGCGATAATGAAGGTATGAGTTCTGATATTTCTTATATTTGAGCAGAACATGATGATCATGACATATCAAGTTTGGAATCCAACCATTATGATCCTCCTCAGTTACCAAAGTGGTCCCAAAACACTCTTCAATCTACTGGTTCGAACCTTGGAAATCCTGTTGATCTGAGACAAACAAGAGCAGAGTTTCAAAGAGCAGGTATGGCTCTTTCTATTTCTGATCCATTACTTCCTGAGATTTGTTATTTGATGACTGGTTTAGATCCCACATCATACTATTCTACCCATTGAGATCCGAGATGGCAGAGTGCCATGGATGAAGAGGTCAGTTCTCTTCAAAAGAACAATACATGGGAGCTAGTTTCTCTTCCACCTGGAAGAAAATTAGTGAAGTGTAAATGGGTCTACTGCACGAAAGTTGTTTCTGATGGATCTATCAGAGAATACAAATCAATGTTGATGGCAAAAGGATTCTCCCAAGTCCAAGGAGTGGACTACACTGAAACCTTTGCACCGGTTGCAAAGATGGATTCCATCCGCCTTGTTTTGGCTATTTCCGCATCCAAGCACTGGGAAGTGCACCACATGGATGTGAAGAGTGCATTTCTACATGGAGACCTTGATGAAGAGGTATATATGCAGCAGCCAGAGGGCTACACATAAGATCCATCATTAGTTTGCAGATTGAAGAAATCTTTGTATGGGTTAAAACAGGCCCCAAGAGCTTGGTACGCAAAGATGGACTCCTTCCTTCTTTCTCAGAATTCCCAAAGATGCAAATCTGATCCAAATGTGTATCTTCAGCTAGTTAAAGGTAATTTTTTGGTTATTGTACTTTATTTTTATGATCTTCCCATTACTGGTAGCACTCTTACTTCAATAAACAAGCTAAAAACTGCCTTAAATCTAGCTTTTGACATGAGCGATTTGGGCTTGCTGAGTCACTTTTTGGGCTTGGAGATAGCTAAAAATTTTGATGGGATCACTATATATCAGAAAAAATATTCTTCTTACCTGTTATTGAAGTTTAATATGGATGAATGTAAGGCAGCCCCATTCCCATTCCTCTTAGGATTCAGTCTTGAGGAGGGAGATTCTACAACGCTTGCAGATTGCAGTATGTATCGACAGTTGATTGGTTCACTACTTTATTTGACAAACTCAAGGCCTGATATTTCCTATGTCGTGAGTGCCGTGTCAAGGTATATGTAGCAACCTCATGAGCTTCATTGGAGAGGAGCCAAGTGGATCTTGCAGTATGTGCAAGGTACGAAACATTTTGGCATACATTATGCTGCATATTCTGAGCTTGATTTCATTGGTTTTATTGATTAAGATTGGGAAGGTGATAGCATTGATCGAAAGTCCACTTCTGGTTATGTTTTCATGATTGGTCATGGTGCTATTTTCTAGTCCAGCAAAAAGAAGGCAGACATTGCACTTTCTTTAGCAGAGGCAGAGTATCGAGGGGCAGTCAATGCCTGCATTCAGGCAGTTTGGTTGCAGGGTATTCTTTTCGAGTTTGGTTTTGGTGGCACTAGTTCGACTGACCTATTTTGTGACAATCAAAGTGCTATCAAGATCTCCACAGATCTAGTTTAGCGGCAGAGGACCAAACACATTGAGATTCATATGCATTACATTCGACAGTTGGTTGATGATCGCACCATCATTCTGCAATATTGCCCTACTGATGAGCAAATTGCAGACATCTTCACCAAGAGCTTCACTGAGAAGAAGTTCTCTTACCTCCATTCACTGTTGGGGATAAGTTCCATCATGGTGGAGACAGATTGATCCATTATTATGCTTTAGCTTGAGGGGGGCTTTCTTCCCACTGGGTTTTCCCTCTTTCCTCACTTAGTTTATTTTCAGCATTTTTTGGATTATTGTATTGGGGTGACCTTTGGTCTTAGTTACTAGGGCCCCACATTATTTTTTGCACATCATAGTCTAGCTTGAGGGGGGGTGTTCGGATATCCACATCATCTTTTTTCGGGATCTTGCATGCAATTAGGGTTTGCATGCAAATTCTAGGGTTTCCATGCACTTTGCATGCATCCCAGTCACCAGGTTGATGCCTCCAGCACCTTAGCCACCTTATTCTAGCACCCGGGAGCTTCTTACATTAGTTCATTAGCCCTCCTAGTCAGGAAGGTGCCCACTTCTCACCTAGTGCCAGAGAAGGGCGCACTTCTTCACCTACCACTACATTTCCACTTCAGTTACACTGAGTTAGCTCTGATTCTCCCTGATTTGAGGCTAGTTTCACTCCCAACTGACTGTTTCACTCCGTTGGACCTCCATATTGACTAGATGACTTGTTCTGACTTCAGTTAGCCTCCCATGCACCCTCCACTGAGCCGACTTCCCTATATCAGTGCTACACACTTCAGTTACACATGTTACACTCAGTTAGACTCAGATTGACACCTGGATGACTGGTTCTTGTGCATTGATGACCACCACTGATTGATGATGAGGACTCCTAGTTGGAGTCAAGCTACTCCATTCAGTGATTCGAATGACCTCCTTAGGAAATTCGAATTCCTCAGTTATTGTTATTGTATTGTATTGTAATTATTCACCCTCATTGGGATATTGAGTACTGATGCATGCTTTGCACAGTTTTACACCATTTTTTCTGAGTTTCATCTATTGTGATTGATTTACTTGTTCATTAGATCTTCTATGACTAATTTTACAATTCGAACCAAACTGGGAAAGCAATGGTACCGATAGTCTGGTGTAGGCTATGGCTCACATTATCCTGAAAGACATGGAAATCAAGGAGCTGAAAGAAAAATCTCACAGGTTGGAAGAAGAGAGTAGTAAAAAGGAAGAAGATCTGAAGGTCCTCCAAAAGAAGCACAAGGAATTGATTAAGATAAATAAAAAGATCACTCATCAAGTTACTAGGAAGGAGGCTTTGCAAGGATGTAAACACTTGCTATGGGATAGGATCATTAAGGAATCCGAGAACTTTAAACCCTACCTTGATTTTATAAGGATAAAAGAGAAAACCATTAGTGATGCTATTATAGGTTGTGACATTTCTAGGGAGAGCTTAACCCGAAGACCCAAGGAAACTACCTTAAATGCCATCACTTTCCTGAATGGTCTATCAAAAGAGGAAAGGGTGAAGTTAAATATTGGGAATAGGATTACTACACTTGTTGTGGCCAGAAAGATCTTGGGGAAATATAATCAGGTTGAGAGTGTAGAGGCCAAAGTCGAGGAGATGAAGAGTCAAGTGGCAGAGTTCAAAGGGCAGTTTGAAATTGGGCTACCTTCTTTTTGGGATGATAACTAGGAATTAATCCCTCACAACGCTTATAAAAACCTACTATGGGCAATGAGGATGGATCACACAAAGTTCAAACACCTGAACTAGCTGCTTATAGGAAAAACCTTGATGGAAAAGGTCGAAGAGGACTTTGAAATCTTGAACAGATTATTCGCCATTGGTGAAAGGCTTCCTCCGCTCTTCTACACTAAGCACATTGAAATACGAGTTATGGTGAAAGAGATGGTGGACTATCACCTCCCACCTGCATATCAATGGGCCAATATAGAAAAATATAGCAAATCGCTATACTTTCTCCATCATCCTTAGTGATACTTGTCTTTTTATAGTTGTTGATGTTTGCTTGGAATCAGAGACTTCTTACAATACTTTCCTATTTTTGATAATTTGTAATATTCTTTGAGGCGGCTATATGAATAGCCAGCTGGAACTATTACTTTACTTTCTTTACTTTTTACTTGAAGCAAATGTTACTTAGTAAAAATAACGATGGGTTGTAAGAAATCAGTTAGGTCGTTTCTACCCATTTTTGTTTCTGTAGTGATAGTGGCAAAACAACCTGAATGAGGTGTCACTCCGATAATTGTTTTTAGTTTTGGATGAGTCGATCAAGATGACTCCTAGCATCTATATATACGGTGTAATGAAATGAAAAAGTGTTGAAAACTTTTATGGGAATTTTTGTGTATTGTTCTGTAAGACATTTTGAGCTATATTTTGAATAAAGATTTGCAGAGCTGAGCCAATGTTTTTTAGGGATTCTTCTGTAACTGGTCTTGTAGTCTGTTCCTTCTTTCTCAATGTGAATTGTGTATCTCATTGTTAATTCCAGTCTGTAACATTCTTTCATACTTGGTGTAATGTGATAGCTAAGTAGAATTCATAGAAATAATGCTCTACTTATCTTTTTCCAAGTATTCCACCATCACTTCTCTGCTAAAATTGATGTAGGATTCATTATTATATGCCTTATGTCAATGGATTGTTTCTTTTTCTTCTATTCCGCTAATAAAAATCACTTTGACTACGAGCTATTTATTATCTTTCCCCCGTGTAAATGCATATGTGAAGCATTTGTAAATGAGTTTTCAGAGTTTGTTTGAATGTGACTCCATTGCCCAAACAAATATTCATATGTTTCAGCCAAGCTATGTTTAAACAATTTTTGTTTCCAAAAGAAATCTGATCTTCTATATTGTTGTAATTGAATATCTTGCCTGATCAATGCAGGTTAGTTTTTCTTCATTATTGACAATCTTGATGATTTTCAGTATTTTGTGAGCTTATAGAGAGAGCCCTCTCTGTTTGTGTTGGGTCAGTAGCACAAGCTAAAGATTGGTTAGTAGTTACCCTATTTGCTCTCTCCCACAACCTAGGGGGTCATTTTGGGTGTTAACACTCGATGTTGAACTTACAAAGTCACTACTTTTAATTAAGTTAGGGTCTATGATAATTCTCACATAAGCCTCATAGAAACATCGCACTATCTTATCAAAACCAGAAGTATGCAACCTGGAACCTGGACAGTTAAAGAAGATGATGCTTTAGCTTTAAGCTAATTAAGCCTCAAAGTCGTACATATGAAACCAACTGCCAACAAGAAGTTAATTAAATAAGGGTGTGCAAATAAATAATTAATAGTACAAGAACCACCTATCAGACCTTAATTCCAAGTATAACCGAGTCATAGTATGATCGCAAATGTATGTAGAGCTATATCATAAATATCACCCGTCATATTAAAAGACAATAATTTCATAGTTGTAGTTATAGTATCACAATATTATGTTCCATCTAGAATAGAATGCGTAGATCACAAGTGACGACACAAATTAATAATTACAATAGTTATAACTGATATAGGAGTATTAATACATCTAATTATCGATAAGACAATTAAAAATCGTTAAAGATAATGAATTATTATTCAGTTTAGTTATATAATAGACATTTATTACTTCCGCACAACATTTAATGCTAAATCTAATGCTTAGAAATTTTTTAAAATTTTACGAAATTTTGGGATGTTACATGTGGTATCAGAGCGCGAGTTCAAGCCTGAAAAAGGTCCACGCGCGCAAATAGAAAATGAAAATAGAAAAACTTAGTTACTAACTTTTTTTTTAATTTGTTTCTATACAGAACAGTTTGACATTTAATTTGCAGGTATGGAAATACCGAAAGAATCCGTAGAGGAAATATATCATCGTAGTGAACGTAATAATTAGGAACATGAGAATATCAATGAAGAAATCTATGTAGAATTGAATGACCAATCATCTGAACTTTTACGTACAGTTAAAGATTTAAAAACTGAAATAAGAAATGTTAAAGAAGAAAACGAAAGGATTTTAAGTGCACAGGAAGAACTGAACCAAATTTTACTAGAAAAATATCATCATGATGAAAAAGATAAGAGAACATAAGTAAAATCTGAGTCTGAAACTATGTCATATAAACACAGAGATAAGAAGGTAAAATACTATAAAAGTGAAAGTGACTCTTCTTTCGAATCTGATGATAAAAAATATTGAAAAAAATATAATTCTGGTCAAGATAGTAGTGATAGTGACTGTGGTCCTAAGAAAACGCATAAACATTATGAACAAATTTCATGGGAATTTAAGAAGATAAAACCCCCAACATTTAATGGTGAAAATGAAAAAGGTGAGGCAGTCGAAGCATGGTTGTCTGATATGAAGAAGTATTTTCAGATTTATGATTACTCATCTCAGTTAAATGCTAAAATGGCCATATACAATCTGACCAGAAAGACAAACATTTGGTGGCAGGCTATTAAGAGGGTAAAAAGCATTAAAGAATGAAATATGAAATGGATTACATTTAAGAAATTATGCAAGAAATGTTTTTTGTCTGAGCAATACTACGAAGATAAGGAAAAATAATTTTATGACTTAAAATTGGGTTCTATGAGTATGAAGGAGTTAAGTAGCAAATTTCTCAGCTTGTTAAGGCATGCACCTTAGTTAGCTGAAGAGAAACCTAAGGTACAAAGGTTTATGAGTTGGTTACCCTTTAACATAAAAGAAAGAATTGAATACGATAATCCTACAACTCTTGAAGAAGCCATGAGAAAGGCCAACTTCTATTTTGAACAGAATAAGAAAAGACAAGGTGTATCAAGTTGGAGGAATAATAAACCAAGTAACTTTGAGCATAAAAAGAAAACTTTTAATTTAAAAAATTATTGAAATAATAAAACTTTCAAGAACATAAATTTTCAAAGTAATAATAATTACAGAGGTAATGCACCACAGAATTACACATCTGCAAGAAATGTGCCTAATAACAATAATAATAATAATGCCAAGATTAATGAACAAGGACAACCTTTAAAATGTTATGACTGTAATGGACCGCATACTAGAGCAAACTGCCCACTCAAAAGAAGGACAGTCAACAACATTCACACAATGCAGAGAGAACTAACAGTTGGTGATGTAGCAAGGGAGATGCCCAAAATCAATGCAGCGCTGGAAAACCGACAAGCAGACCATCAAACTTCCATGGTCGAGATTGAAGGTATGATACAAAACAAACCTATCTCTATTCTAATTGAGCCAGGTGCAAGTTTTAGTTATATATCACTTGATTTAGTGAAAAGTTACAAGTTAAAATTAGAGAAATTTGATAAATCATGGTTGGTTCAGTTAGCAACAAGGACCAAAAGAAAGGTTGCAGAATTTGTTAAAAGTTGTGATTTGCTTATGAGTCAGTTAAAGACGCAAGTTAAAATGAATATTTTACCTTTAGGATCTTATGACGTACTAATAGGCATGGATTGGCTTGAAAATCATGGAGTAGTGCTGAACTATTTTGAAAAGACTTTTACTTGTTTAAATAATGATGGAGAAACTGAAATAATAAAGGGAATTCGTAGAAGAACTTCTATTAGACAAATTTCTGCTTTACAAGTTAAAAGGGTTGTAAGAAAAGAGTGTAAAATGTTTGCAGTAAATGTAATTAATGAAAACCATTCATATAAAGAAGATAAGTTAAAATTGGAAGACATACCGATTCTTAAGGACTTTTCTGATGTATTCCCGGAAGAAATTCCATGACTACCTCCGAAAAGAGAACTAGATTTCACCGTTGAGTTAGTACTGGGTGTAGTGCCTAACTCAAAGGCTCCTTAGAGAATGAACATTTTGGAACTTAATGAACTAAAATAAAAGCTGAAGGAACTAATCGATAGAAACTACATAAGGCCAAGTGTGTCTCCTTGGGGAGCACTGGTTATCTTTGCTAAAAAGAAGGACGGTACCTTGCAATTGTGGATAGACTACTGTCAACTTAAGACAATTACTATTAAAAATCGATATCCTCTACCCCACATCAATCATCTATTTGATCAAGTACATGGAGAATCGATATTTTCTAAGATAGAATTGAGGTCTGGAAACCATCAAGTCAGGATACAAGACGAAGACATTTTCAAAACTGCTTTTAGGACCCGTTATGGGCACTCCAAGTTTGTAGTTATTCCTTTAGGTGTAACTAATGCACCAACAGTCTTCATGTGTTTAATGAATAATGTTCTACATAAGTATCTAGATAAGTTTGTAATTGTGTTCATTGATGATATTCTAATTTATTCTAAAACTAAAGAAGAACACAACGAATAGTTAAAAATAATTCTACAAGTGTTAATAGAACATCAACTTTATGCTAAGTTTAGCAAATGTGACTTTTACAAAGATAAAATACAATACTTAGGTCGATTAATATCTAAATATGGGATCACAGTTGATCCATATAAAATAAGATCAATTAATGAGTGGCCTATCTTGAAAGACGTAACAGATGTATGTTCTTTTATGGGAATCACCGACTACTACATGAAATTTCTTGAAGGATTCTACAGAATTGCGAATCCCAAAACCTCCTTGTAGAAGAAGGGAAAGAAATTCATATGGGACCAAAAGTGTGAGGAGAGTTTTAAGAAATTAAAAGAATTATTAACAACAACACCTATATTAAAAATTGCAGATCCAAATAAGGACTTCATTGTATGCACTGATGCATGCAATGATGGACTTGATTGGGTCTTAACTCAAAAAGGTCATGTAATAGCCTACGAGTCAAGGAAGTTAAAAATTCACGAAAAGAACTATGGAACCTATGATCTAGAGCTGGTAGCCGTGATACATGCATTAAAAATGTGGCTCCATCACTTGATTGGGAGGAATTTTTCACTAATGACAGATAATAAAGGGTTAAAATATTTCTTGGATCAAACAAATATGAACACAAGGCAAGCTAGATGGTTAGCTTTCCTTAGCAAATACGATTTCGAGATTCAGCACGTTAAGGGTAAAGAAAACAAAGTTGTTGATGCCTTAAGCAGAAACGCTAAATTAAATTTTGTGGCAGCAATCAGCTCTTATAAAACAGATCTGGAAAATCAGATCAAAGAAGGAATTAATCAAGATGAAAATTATCAGAAATTACATGATAAAATTACTGAAAATGTATTTGAAAATTTAATAACAGATTACAACATTAACGAAAGGGGTTTAATGACTTATAAAAACAGACATTATGTGCCTAATGTGTCAAAAGTTAAGTGGATGATTTTGGATGAAATTCATAAAAGTCCTTATTCGGGACACCCTGGTTATCAGAAAATGATAACTATGTTGAGAAAGGATTTCTTTTGGCCTAACATAAAAAATGAAGTGGTTAAATATATAGCTGGGTGTTTTGAATGTTAGCGGATTAAAGGTAAGCATCAACACCCAGCTGGCCTATTACAACCATTGCCAATTCCAGAATGAAAGTGGAAAATTATAAGTATTGATTTTATCACTAGTTTTCCTAAGGATAAAAAACATAATGACTAATAATGGTAGCTATGGATAAGCTTAGTAAAGTAGCTCATTTTATTCTGGTTAAAACTACTTTTAAAGCTGCTAACATTACTGATGTGTTTATGAAGCAAATTTTTCGGCTACACGAAATTCCTAAGGTAATAATTTCTGATTGTGATTCTAAGTTTATTGGAAATTTTTGGACAACATTGTTTAAAGGCTTAGATACGAAGTTAAATTTCAGTACCTCTTTTCACCCTCAAACTGACGGACAAACTGAAAGGGTGAATTAGATTTTAGAATACATGTTAAGAATGTATGTAAAAGATCATCCAACTAAATGACTATTTACATTTAGTTGAGTTTGCTTACAATAATCACTATCAACCATTTGCTAGACTTAGCACATTTGATATTTTATATGGAAGAAAATACAATACTCCTATTTCTTGGAGTAATCCTGCTGACAGATTGATGTTAGGACAAGATTTGTTAAAATAAATGGAGCTAACCGTGAAACAAGTACAAGGAAATTTAAAAACTACATAAGACAAACAAAAAAGTGATGCAGATCTGAAAAGAAATTTCAGGTAGGAGATCATGTTTTTGTTAAGGTAAAACCCAAGAAAAGTACTTTTAAGCTTGGGAGTTGTGCTAAACTAGCACCCAGGTATTGTGGACCATTTGAAATTCTATCAAGGATTGGACCAGTTGCATATCAATTGGCTTTACTATCTAATTTGAGAGTACATAACATTTTACATATTTATGTGTTGAAAAAGTATGTGCACAATGCTACTCATGTGCTAAATTGGAATGGCATACCGGTGGAGCCCGAAGGATATTTTTAGGTGGAACCAGACTGTATCCTTGACAGGAGGGAAATTATGCTTTGGAATCGTACCATAGGGAAGGTAAAGGTGCAATGTAAGAACATTATCCCGGATGAAGATACCCAGGAATTGGAAAGTAATATGCGGGCAGCATATCCAATTTTGTTGCAGGGAGGCTCTGATGAAGAATAAGCAACATCGAGGACGATGTTGAGCTTAAGTGGGAGTGTTTGTAACATATCCAATACTTGAGACATTTTATTTTTGAGGAAAAGATTGTCTTAACTGTTATTGTAAAGTTTTATATTTAACCAAGTGGTCAAGGATGATTATAAATGCATAATATTATTATTTAAATAAAATAAAATAGGAGACACTCACCCAAAGAGACTGTTGAAAGAGTCTTTACTGACCCACTAGGAGGAATGGAATCTGGGGTAGAAGGCAATGTACAAGTGGCAGCATCATGAACTCAGTAACTAGCTATTGTTATGGGACAACTCCCTTAATTTGTGGTCAAGTTCCTTGGAATGTGGAACTGGAGCTTGAGGCTCATTTATTGAAACTGACCACTAAAAGACCTAGGCATCTTTTATAAGCCATCGAATTTGTGTAGAGGCTCACACTTTTTCTGATGAGAAAATTTACCTCGTGGTTCTGTTGTATGCACACAAGAGATTTGACAAGGGGAAGCTATGTTTTGACTTGGATTGTACGTCTATCTGATTTCTGCTAAGTGCAGATTTTTCATGCTAAGTGCAGAGGTTTTTGATATGTATGCAAGTCTTCATTGATTGTTGAAGTACATAGGTGAGGTGTATGCAAGTCTTCATTGATTGCTGAAGCACAACCTCAGTGCCTTGCTTCTACACAGAGTGTTCTTCCTAGTGGTTTAGTAAACAGGATTGGGGGTCCAAAGGGAGCAAGTGATTTGGATGCTTCTTCTGGAGAAGGTTGGGAGGAATAGGCCTCTTTGGGCGTTTTTCCACCCTAGAAAAATTATCAGGTTCTACTTGTTATTTCTTTTCATTTCTATAATTGTTTATCTATTTCTGAAACTATTTGAATGTTTATAATTTTTCTATGAGTAGCTTATCTATATACATCAGGTAGGATAGGAAAGGTTAGATTTTTGGATTGTTTAACTATTTCTAAGTACTAGAATGAATGATCAAATTTAGATAGATAAAAGATTGAAAACAAATGTCTTCTTGTATTTTTCCTTTCACCCTAAGGTGATGTACTCTAGTACAAGAAGTATTTAATAAACATAGAAATGATATGATTGTTTGAGATTTTATTTCCTTATTATCTTTGCTTCTCTATTGAATAATAGTTTATTTCAGGAGTTAAATACAGGCTTTTTTTTAAAATAGAAATCGAAAGGCTTCAAATCTTAGAGTTATCAATAACAATACATAATAGAAATATATATATATAACTTAGAATAAGAGAAGAAATTATTTAGGACTTTCATCATAGAATGAAACTGAAATATCTAGCCAAACATTTACTATTCTTTTCATAGGACCAAAATAATGTTTTATAAACATAATCAATATATTTAGACAACATATATCTATAATCAAAATTGATGCAACACTTAAACTGTAGCATTATCTTTTAATGAGTCATATTGTAAAAACAAACTACTCGAATAACATAAAATATTTGTCTATGCAATAATTTAAACAATGTACAGAGATAATACATTAAATTATATTAACATTTCTCTTATATCAGTAATGTAAAATCCTTGATGCGTTTAATATAGAAACTCTAAACTTTCAGTACAAACCTATTACGAAAACCCTCATCACTTTCCAATTTTGAATTGAAATATATCGATTATACAAGTATCAAGCTATCACATAGTATTACTATAAAAAGGCATACACATACAGTGGGAGTAAAAACCATGTAACCATTATAAAACAATAATAGTTTATCACCAACAACATCTCAGGATTGAGACCTACAAAGGCTCATCTGAGGGTGAAAACCACGTATTAAAAATAATAACAAACCTTCTTTAAAACTGTTGGTTTCCTACTTTAAACATTATACAGAATCCAAATGTGAGACCAGGGTTTGTGTCCCCATTTGGGATCTCACCCTTGCATTGAAACGTAAGGTTCAAAAAAAAGTTAATAACATTTAAACGCATGCAGAGACAGGACGACGTCTGTAAAGCGAATCAGGTTACACATTAAAAACAAAACCCCAACATAATACTTTAATTAAAATCATTAATGAAAATAGAGTCCATTTCACAAGTGATCCAACATTCAAGTCTTAACATGAGCTTGGCCAAGCTATAACTCACACAACGTAAAACATTCCAACTAATATTTTACAAAACCGTCCCACAGTAATATTATCTTGTAAATAGGTTGATAATAACATCTTTTAAAATAACTATGGATGATGGATTATGGGCTCGAGTCTCGACTTGCCCAGTTTCTTTATCTTTTAATATATTAACTTTTAAACACTGTTAAACCATAATCTAAACTTCATAGATGAGCTCAGAGGTTGAAACCGTGCAAAGGTCATCATACTTTTCATAAGTCAAAGTTAGGGTTTATCCCTTCCAACTAAAAGAAAACTTCAAAACCATTGTACATAGAGATTTATTTACTTTGCCAAAATGAAAGAACACAACATCTTTTTATTTATAAAGTATAATAATACATTGTAGTCGAACTACAAGGAGAGTTGCCATTCCTTTAAAGACAACTCTCTACTAACATTACAAGCGAAACCCATCTTGGGTCGTTGCCCAGAAACCAACTTTAACAGTAACATGGTCCCAAAAAACCTTGTGACAAATGGAGTTTGCACTGATCAAGAGAAAACAAAACATTACATCCTTGTTGACAGAGGAACCTAGTCTAATCAAGGCTTACCGATGAGTATACATCATTGCAGGTTTGTCCCTTTGTCTTAGCAACTTCACTGTGGGTTAAAAGATACTGCCTTGTCACAAAATCGAGATCCAAGTTAAATACGAAACTAAAATATCAACACAGAACTGTAAAGTAAGGGTTTGAGTACTTTAAACACAGCTTACCTAGTTAATAACCTCAGAGTTGAGGAAGGAACTAGAATTTGGAGACCATGCACACATTGATAAAACCATAACTCTCCACGAACTGGCACTCTCCAACTTCCAACTAACGCAATGAGTGGAGTTTGAAATGCTAATAGCTATGGCGGATGATAAGGCCTAGTCTCCTCCTCCATAACGCAGAACAACAACAAACCAAACCCAAAAACCCCAAAAGCTCGTAGTAGGGTTTTGACAGTATCAAGAAGCATTTACGATCTTCACGTGGTCTTAATTAATGTGCCAGCTACCACCACGACGTTGGTGTACGAGGACCCCACATTACTATAGTTTCAACATAGTTTCCATTACACATTTGTAATGTAGAACCGAATGGAAATGCATGACCCACTATTCCATAGTTTAAACCATAACAATTTGAATCCCCGAAGCCATAAACACCCAAGTCACCCTTGGAATGAAGTTAACATGTCGACTAATAGTTTAAGAACTAATTCATTATCTCTTGCAAAGGATGTAGACTGTAACACTAGGGTAAGATTAATAAATGATGAAGAATAGTATAAATCACCATAGCCTTCTCTTGCTTGACATCACACATTAACATTGAATACACCACATAGTTATAACCTTGGCGTTGAACTTAGAAAGTCACCACTTTTAATTAAGTTAGGGTCTATGATAACTCTCACATAAGGCTCATAGAAACATCACACTATCCTATCAAAACCAGAAGTATGCAACCTGTAACTTGGACAGTTAAAGAAGATGATGCTTTAGCTTTAAGCTAAGTAAGCCTCAAAGTCGTACATCCAAATCCAACTACGAACAAGAAGCTAATTAAATAAGGATGTGCAAATAAATAATTAATGTACAAGAACTACCTATCAAACCTTAATGCCACGTATAACCGAGTCATAGTATGATCACAACTATATGTAGAGCTATAACATAAATATCACACATCATATTAAAGACAATAATTCCATAGTTGTAGTTATAATATCACAATACTATGTTCCATCTCGAATAGAATGCGTATATCACAAGAGACGACACAAATTAATTATTACGATTGTTATTACTTATATAGGAGTATTAATACATTTGATTGTCGATAAGACAATTTAAATTTTTTAAAGATAATTACAGACTGTAATTAATTATTATTCAGTTTAGTTATATAATAGGAATTTATTACTTCCGCATAGCATTTAATGCTTAGAATTTTTTTTAAATTTTACGAAATTTTGGGATGTTGAGAGAGATATATTTGAGGGGGTGGGGGGATGGGGTGGTGATTAGGGGTAGGGTGGAGGAAGGGCGTTGGGGTAGAGAAAGATATAAATATCGGGAGGGTTAGGGGTTTGGGGAGGAGTAGGGTGGTTAGAGAGAGGGGGGGTATAGTTGAGGATTGGGGGGGGTTGGAGAGAGAGAGAGGGAGAGAGAGGGACGGGTGGAGAAATAAGAGAGAGAGAGAGAGAGAGATAGAGAGAGAGGGATGGGTGGAGAAATAAAAGAGAGAGAGAGAGAGATGTTAGGTGGTTGGGGGAGAGAGAGAGAGGGACAAGTGGAGCAACAAGAGAGAGAGAGAGAGAAGGTAGGCCGGAGCAAAGAGAGAGAGAGATATATTTGAGGGGGTGGGGAGATGGTGTGGTGATTAGGGTTAGGGTGGAAGAGAGGGTTTGGGGGGAGAGAAATATATAAATATCAGGAGGGTTAGAGGTTTTGGGAGGAGTAGGGAGGTTAAAGAGAGGGGGGGTATAGTTGAGGAGTGGTGGGGTTGGAGAGAGAGAGAGAGAGAGAGAGAGAGAGAGAGAGAGAGAGAAATGGGGGGTCGTTAGTGGTAGGGGGGATGGGGAGTAAGAGAGAGAGAGAGAGAGAGAGAGAGGTGGGGATTAGGTGTAGGGGGGTATAAGAGGGATATTATGAGGAGAGAGAACGAGAGAAATGAAAATATGGGGTTTAGGGGGAGAAGAGGGGTTGGGGGTTTAGAGAGAGAGAGAGATAATGGGGGGGGGTTAGGGTGTGAGGTGGGGCTATGTTCTTCCTAACTCATTTCCAGATACCCATACTCTATGAAATTGGTATGGACCTACTGAATTCGCTCCTTCAAACCATTGCAACTCATATCTCTGATCATATCCATGAGTGGTGGAGGAGATGACATCTCATTAAGGCTCCCATTCCAGAGAAACTCTTAGCTGACTAGTTCACAAAGTCTCTTTTACCCACCGTAGTTCAAGACAATCTACTTGAGCTAGAGAGTTAGAGAGAGAGAGAGAGCGTGGGGGATTAGGGGGTTATTGGACAATATACTCGAGTGAACATGAGCCAGATCTCCCTAGTTCAATGTGAATATAGTACAAATAAGAACAAAACATAAAGCTACTTTCCTAGATCAGACTAGAGATCGAGTAATTAGACATCTTACCTTCAAATTTGTAGATATTTATTCTCGTTATTGCTTGAAGCTCCGCGGTTGTCAGATCCATAGCTGCAAGGCCTGTCAAAACATGTGGAGACAAAACAAGCAATAAAACATATCTAAACACTAACTGATCTAAGTAAACAGTTAAGGAAGTAAACTATAAACATCATCAACACAATAACATTTATTGAAAGAGTTTATATTACTGTATAAAGAGTGGGAAATACAAAGTAGAGAGATGATTACAACCCAAGCCTTAATGCTACAATGCTCCTCAAACGAGCCAAGCCAAAGCCTCCAAAGGAAATGTAAGCCTTCTAAGAGATGGATAGGGGTCACCTAGGCTAATTCCAGTAGCATGTAAGTGCTATAGACTTCCTCCCTTTGGAGTGGAGAGGAACTTTGTATTTATAGGACCAAGTGGATAGAGTAGTTGAGGATCATGGGGAGAGGGCTAAGGGATCCTCCCTTGAGGTTAGGGAACCGTAGGAAAGCTCACCTAGGAGTTAGGGATAGGGATACACCTCATCCAACTTCTAAAAATCGCTCAAAGGACACCTTTATCTATTTTAACAAACCCTGGCGCAAGCTACATGAGGGAAACCTGCGCCAGAGAGGGGAAGCGCAAGCTACACAAAGATAACCTAAGCCACCGACGTAGTTGGGAAGAATGCAACTTGCGCCTGACCTAGTTGGGCACATTTTTCTCAAAGACAACATGCGCCGACCCTACTAGAAACTATGGACAAAGGGCATCAACTTGCTCTAAATGCCTCCTTGATAAGGGAAACTTTAGGGATCAAGGCATTGA
The DNA here is from genome assembly GCA_027924585.1 of Larix kaempferi. NCBI lineage: Eukaryota > Viridiplantae > Streptophyta > Pinopsida > Pinales > Pinaceae > Larix > Larix kaempferi. Next base: position 362,518 of record BSBM01001753.1, read on the forward strand.
GTTAACACGGGACACTCATGATGACAAGATTTAGGTGTAATAGAATGCCCCCAAAGCATGAAGCTGGAAAAACAAGACAAGTGAAGTGCTTTGAAAGATGGATGGAAAGGACTTGCTAGCTGGAAGATGTTGTTGCAGTACAACTGGCTCTGAGATACTAGTCTAACATGACTCACAACATGGATGCCGACCAATACATTGCAGATCCTTGGTAGTAAAGACTGACTGAACACAATCATGGCTACTAGACACAATCGTAGATCCATGATGAGATGATAACATAGCCACGACCAATACAAAGTGGATTCGTGTAATATGACTCAAACAATCTCCATCGCAACCTGGGTAGAATATGATTTTCTTGAGGGTCTTCAAGCTGAACCCGCAATGATATGAATCTATCCATGTGATTACAATGTTTTGGAGTCGAACATGGTAGAAGCCACTCGATTACCGGTCATTGATGTATACCGTTAACAAGTGCGAGGGAAATCACCATTAATGTTGATGATCCCTAAGGTATCACAGTACATATCACCGAGCGTGAATAAATGAGTTGAGGTCGAACACTCGATGAAATATTTCAATCAAGAGCCAATGATGTAAAGTCATGTTGAAAGCGAGGTAACTTGCCATTGAGGCATGCACTCCTAAGGTACTCGATTGGTTTCTAGATTCAATCCCCGGATGATGTGTTGAAGTCGACAAGGATGAATCCATCGAAGGAGGGCCATGATGAATTCCCCCATCAACAACACGAAACTCGATAACAGATGTTTGGAGTTGATCAGATAGTAGAGTAATTTGTAATACTGACTCAAGGTAGACCGACATGATGGGAGGTGTACTGACTACAGATGACGAGTAAGAAACATCTCTCAAACATGGGCATGGAATGACTTGGAAGTACTGACATGATGAGAATGTTATTGACCCTCTATGAAACTGATGATGGAAACATTCTTTGGATGGCCCCAAAGGAGTGACATGACTCATGGAGTCAGTAGGACTCGAAGACAAAAGGGTTACCAAAGTACTGAATCTAAATGCAAATGGGTGCCATGTTCAAGACTAACTATGTACTGCCATAAATTATAGTGTAACAAAAAATCTTCCCTTTTCCCCAATCATGATTGATGAGTGCCTCTCTTGTTTTTTAACGATCTTGAGGAGGGTAAACATATGCTTGGTATATCTCATCCCATGGATGATTCCAATCCCAAATGTTCTATGAACCTAGGATAGGACGAGTTTGTCCCATAACGGTCCCTTCAATGTTGAATTTTAACGAGTCCATAGAAGGTAAAATCGATGTCATTCAATGTTTAGAGAGTCTAAAAAAAATAAAGGAGACTCCAAAGGTCCTTTTTCATAAAATTAGCCTCTTCACCTGAAAAAGGGTAAAACAACGCGAGAGAGACTCTTCCAGTCATGATTGGCTGGAGTATTCCTTTTTAGTAAGTAGTGCCTCCTGGTCCGAAAAAGGCGTAAACTATCACAAGAAAGACGACCATTCAAATACTTTTACAAGCATGAACGCATCAAGTTCGCTTGGCAATCTTTTCGTATTTAGAGAGCCTGAAAAGTGCTTAAAGAAAAGACTTTGGGGGTTCCTTTTTCGTGGAATTTTAATGAGCCCAAAAAAGTGATAAATTATAACTCAGTAACTTATTCTCATCGTTTTACGAGCATGAGAAAGAACAAAGAGTTAGCTCAGTGTCATTAATAATTGAATTTAATGAGCGAAATTATGACAAAAAGATGCTCAATAAATTTTTCATACCTGAAAATATGCGTGAAATGACAACAACCAACGAAAAAGAGGATCATTGAGGTACTTAAATTTACCTCCCAGCTTCAAAACTAGGTCAAACTGATTAACTGAGTATAAATAATTCCAATTATAGAAAAATAACCTACAATGGAATAAATTAAAAAAGGAATATTCTCTCTTTTTAATATAAAAAGGGGGTAAATAGTAAAAAAAAATTACTATTTGTTTTTTACCAAATTGCAGAGGTGAGAAGTGCCATTTGGAGCCGTTTTTCTTTTGCCGATCCTGGGAGCTGTGATCGACCATTTCAGATGCCATTAGCGACAGGTAACCCTGAACTTAGCCTTTTAACTTTCTGGTGGATTAAAATTTTGTTTTTCTTTCATTTAGGTGATTTTTGAGCTTGTTATGTGGGGGGATTTGTGCTCACAGGCCAATACAAGTCAATCTTTCGGGATCTACGCCAGCATAGAACTTGAAAGGGTGTTTTGCGCGGTGGTGCCCTGTCCGAAAGGATGATCTGTGCTGATGCAAAACCTCATACCAAACTCGAAATCCAACCGAAAAAAAAAACTTTTTGATGATTGAGGAAGGTTCTAATGGTGTTTAAATGGCATTTTTGACAGGTTTGTAGTGACCACAATGGTTCTCGAGTGGTGATAATGCAAGCATGAGCTTGATGATGCACAAGCGTAAAATCATACGCAATGTATTGCCACATTGAGAAAGTGTGGTTTGCTTAAGTATTACCGAGTGTCGGGGATGAGGTCCCAAGTATCTTTGTTGATATGTCTGGTCCAATGCTGGGACCCAGTACAACAACATTTTCAGATTGGTGAGCACACGCTGAGCATAGATGTTGAGGACATCTATTTTTTGATAGGGTTGTCCTAACGGGGAAACCCAATGTCCCTGACCGGATCATGAGGGGGTGATTGTACCATGGACGATATGATCGAGCAGTGGTGTACTCCAGGTACACTGATGACTGGTGGGAAAATTCCCATCAAGGATGTTCGGGACTAATCCCTCTGTACCGTACTTTTCACCATCATTAGGGTGGATGGCAGCCAATCTACTCATTTGGCGAGAAATTCGTAGATGATGTATGCCGAGGAGTGCGTGGATCCTACTGTGTTCAACTAGTGTGAGGGGCTCCTCACCAGTTTACGAGATCAGTTGAACAAATGGCAACACGGGGTGCTGAAGTAGTTTGGTTATGGTTTAGTCGTCGTCTCTTTCATATTGGAGTGGGTGCCACACTTATGCCCCGCAGGTGGACCTTGAGGATCGGTATGCACGATATCCTCACATGACTAGGTGTTTAGAGCTAATGGCTTGCCATGGTGGTGGGGGTCCTATCATCAGTTTCGGCACAGGTTTCTTACATGGATGAAGGGACAACTCGTCATGGTGGAGGACTATCCATACCTTGGGACAGACTTTAGAGGAGACCCTAACTTGGTTCTTCCTAAGGGAGAAAAGTAGGGCGATGTCGGTAAGAACAACTACTGCTTTTGTTTTTTCATTTTATGTATTTATGATTTTTTTGGGTAGTGTTGATGACTTTTAAATGTTTCTTGTAGATGTGCGTCTGATGCGACCACTTGGAGTCTCTCCTTTTGCACGGAGAGGGGAACTACCAGAGGTGGTCCTCGCAGTCCAACATCCCCTTGAGTAGTTGAAGGAGGTCTAGGAGAACCTCCATAGGATGACCTTGGACATTCTAGAGCCAGGTGTCCATGACCTACCCCGTCGTTAACAGAGGTTGACGATCGGGATATCTTTGTGTTTCGGCATGCTACTCTCCGGAAAATGGCAAGGGTCGTAGTCTGCTACCATGAGCATGTTAGGTATTAGGCTCATGTCTTATATGTATATACTGAAATCCTATGAGCTTCAAATTTTGTAGAGATGACTCTTACTGAAATCTAGCATGCTTCATATTTTTTGTATCAGCACTACCATTTAGTACTTTGTACTGCTTTATATATACATACACTATTGGCGGTTTTTATACATATTGTGTTCTATTTGTGATTAATGGGATATTGTTTACATGTTTTGCTTATACAATGGATAATTTACATGTTATGTCATTTTTTATATTTTATGGATATCTTATGTGTGTGCAATGTACCAATCTAGAATGAAATTGGCCATCGAGTCAGTAACCGAATTCATATCTTGTGGAATGTGTAGGTATTGAATAGATTCAAAGGAACTTTCCAGGAGACGAACTCATCAGAAGAGACAGAGAAAAGTAGGGTCACGGATAGTGTAGATCCAGTTGAGGTGAGAAACCACCAGTTGTGAATCAAGATGGATAAAAATTTGGCTCATACCCAAGTAAAGAGCATTTGTTAGGGTTCCAATCACTGCCTGATATTCTGTGACGTTGTTGGTCACGTATCCTAGACAATTTCCTCCTCAGCTGATGAGCTCTCCAGTAGGTGATAAAGTACCGAAGCTGCCGAATCAAGGTTACGGGTATTCTAGCTAGCGCCGTCTGTGAATCCATATACTAATTGGAAAAAGTGTGAATCTGGTGGCAGTCTTGACGCAAGTTCGGTATGCCCATAGTGCGGAAAAGATCATGTTATGCTAGTTTGATTTATGTGTACCCACCATGCATTGAATCATTGTTTTCAAGACCATATTGATGGCCTCTACTTGTCCGTTGGACTGTCGGTAGTAAGGGGTTGAGTTTTTGTGACGAAAACCCAGTCTGGCACTCAATTCATCTACCATATGGTTCTGGAAGTGCGATCCATGGTCGATGACTATGGATTGTGGAACTCCAAACCATGCAATAACATGGTTGAACATGAAGAGTGCAGTGGTTTTTCCATCTTCATTGTACGTAGGCATAGCCTCAGACCATTTAGTAAAATAATGCATGGCTACTATGACGTAACCATGCCCCCCAGCCGAGGTAGGCTTACAATGCATGAAATCTATGCCCCATTTTTGAAAAGGGTCAATGACAATAACCGGGTGTAAAGGAGCTGGGTGAGAGCACTTTTTCATTTGAAAGTGCTGGCATGGGGGGACATTTCTTAACGACCTCAATGCAATATTTGAATATGGATGGCTAGTAATATCCCATGTGCAGTATCTTCTGGGCTGTAGCCATCCCAGAGAGATGACTGCCACAAGCCCCAGCGTGATAGTCATTCAAGATGTGTTCAGCCTCCTCGTGTGTCAGACAATGTTGAAGAATCAATACCATGACGATACAAGGTATTGCTAATGTTCAAGTAATATTTGGCGTGGTGGCATATACAACAATGATTGTCATGAGACAGTTGGGGTTGAACCGTTGGGTTTGAAGATATAAGGTAATATCTCCATGCCATGTGTCTAACGTGCTGATGAGAAACAATGACTCATCTAGAAGAGAATCGTTGGGCTCAGATCCTGAATCAACACGAGTAAGATGACAAATGAGCTCTACAAATCCCAAAGATTTCTTTGACTTGGCCTTCTCAAAGAGGAGATAGAATTCTTGAAGTATCATGATCCAGTGCGAATACTTTCCCCCAAGTACTTGACGTGTAAGGATGTGGTACATGGGGTTCGACTGACCGATAATGGTTGTGGTGTGGAGCAGTATATAATGACGAAACTTTTGGACGACAATGATTGCCACGAGAGCAAGCTTCTCGACATGTGAGTAACGCATTTCAGATTCAATAAGACCCTTACTGAGGTAATAGATCACATGTTCGTGGGCATTGTTGTCTTCTTGGACCAAGACCATGGCGATCGTGGTGAGAGAATCGACACGATAAAGGATGTAATCCTTGTAGTAATTGGGTGGTTGGAGCATAGGGGCATGGGTAACCTTCTCTCCCTCCCCATCCTCTCCCCCCCCCCTCTCTCTCTCTTTCTCCCCCTCCCTTTTATCCCTCCCTCCCTCCTTATCTCACTCCTTCCCTCTCCTTCTCTCCCTCCCTCCCTCTCGGTCTCTTCCTCCCTATCCTTATATCTCTCCCTCTCTCTCTCTATCTATCTATCTCCCTCTCTTTCTATACTACCAATCCACCTTCCTCTAACTTACACTCTCCCCTCCTAAAACTAACCCTTACTAACACCCACTTCTCTCCCTCCCTCCCTCCCTCCCCTCCCCTCCCTCTCTCCCCTCCCTCCCTCCCTGCCTCCCTCCCTCTCTCTTTATCTCCCTCCATCCCTCTTCTTCTCTCCCTCTCTCTCTCTCTCTCTCTCTCTCTCTCTCTCTCTCCCCCTCCCTCCCTCCCTCTTCTTCTCTCCCTCCATCCCTCTCTTCCTCTCTTCCTCTCTCTCTCTCGCTCACCCCCCCCTCTCTCTCTCTCCCTTCATCCCTCTACTTCTGTCCCTCCCTTCCTCTCCCTCTCTCACTCCCTCTGTCTCCCTCTCTCCCTTCCTCCCTCCCTCCCTCTTTCTCTCCCTCCCCCCTCCTCTCTCTCTCTCTCTCTATTATTGACACACCCTCCTCTAAAATAACACTCTCCCCTCCTGACACTAACTCTTTCTAAAACCCACCTCTCTCTCTCTCATCCTCCTTCACTCCCCCCCTCTCTCCCTCCCAACATTCCTCCCTCCACTCCTCTCTCTCTCTTTCTCTATCTCTCTCCACTCCTCTATATATATATATATATATATCCCCCTTCTACCCCTTCTCCACCTGCCCTACTCCCTATCTCCCCTCTCCCTCTCCCCCCCCTCTCCATCCATCTCTCTCCCTCACTTCCCCCTTCCCCCGTTCCCTCCTTCCCCAATCATACCCCCTTTTCTCTCTCTCTCTCTCTCTCTCTCTCTCTCTCTCTCTCACTCACTCTCTCTCTCCTCTCTCTCTCTCTCTCTCTCCCTCCCCTGTGCCCCCCCTTCTCTCTCCATCCCCGCACCCTCCCTCTCCCCCCCAATCTCTCTCTCCTACCAATAATATACTCCCCCCTCCCTCCCCCCTCTCTCTTTACCAATAAGATCCCCCCTTCTCTCTCTCTCTCACTGTCTCCTATGACTAACCCCCCCACTCCCTCATCTCTCTCATTCTCCCCACTACTCCTCCCCTACGACTAACCTACCTTCCCCCCTCATTTCTCTCTCTCCCCTCCTCTCTCTAACCCTTACAACCCCCCTCTCCCACTCTCTCTCTTCCCTAAATATCCACCTACCCCTCTCTCTCTCCCCTACTCCTCCACCTACCTATCTCTCTCTCTCTCTCCCAACCCCCTAACACCCCCCCTCCCTCCCATAATCCATCTCCCCACACCATTAACAACCCCCTTTCATGTTGAATAAGGAACCCATAAACATTGTTTTTATGCATAAGACAAAAAAGTAGAAATTGGTTCAACTTTATCTTCAATTTCCCTCTATAATATAAAACTTTTATATAACTTTTACATTGTATTAATAATTTTTTTTTTATACATTTAAAAAAAAAACCTTTTTTATAATTTAAAAATTTAAAACTTAGATTTTATAAGTAAAACTTTTTACATTTTATAAAAAAAACTTAAAAAAAGTGTAGATATAATTACAATAAAAAATATATATAATATAATATTAAAAACGTATCAACAATAACAAAATATTCATAAATCATAAATATGACTATCATAATTTCCTTTTTATTAATTAAAATTTGTGTTTAACCTTTATATTTATAAATAAAACATGTTTTATTAATTTTATAAAAAAAAATATTTATATTGCATGAGATAGATGACATAATATTAAAAACTAACCAATGATATTAAAATATTTAAAAATCCATGCCAAACCTAATGATAATAGACAAGAAACTATTTTGAATAGAAGAAACAATTTAATCTCACCTACTTTTTTTATAGTACTTTTTTATAAATAACTGGAGAGCACTGAAATCGAGAAAGAGTGAAGGACTTGAAAATGCTCAAACAATATGAAAATAAGAAATGGTTAACAATACTTAAATAGTTAATTATACTACTTCCAACAAATCTAAATCCCAAAATATAACGTCAACGGAGAAAACAAATCTAACTATCTAAATGAAGTTAATAAACCCTAACCCAAAAGAATAATTCCGCAGTGAAAATGTAAACTCCAAAAGTCCATTTTCTGAGAATAAGACCAATCCTCCCACTCTATCTCCAATTCAGTCGGAAGACAACCCCTTAAATCAAGTTCTAAAACCCTTTGCATCCTCTTATCCGAGATGTTCCAGAAGTCTTCTAGTGCTACAATATTCCCAAGAAAATTTGCAATGGCCATTAAGGAGTCTTCATTCCAAAGTTATAAAGTTAGATTGGGAAGTAAAACCTAAACATGTTGGTTAACTATGTGTCCAACATTTAAAGATTAAGCTAGAAGGACTTCAAAGCCTGTGTCCATCATATTTTTCGCCACCGAGCCTTAAATTCTGAAAGTAGTTATTTTGTTGGGTTTGTTTGTGTGTAATTCATTTCCTTACATGCTATACTATGTGTCCAACATTTAAAAATTAAGCTAGAAGGACTTCAAAGCCTGTGTGCATCATATTTTTCGCCACCGAGCCTTAAATTCTGAAAGTAGTTATTTTGTTGGGTTTGTTTGTGTGTAATTCATTTCCTTGCATGCTATATTATTTTGATCATTCTGTAAAAACTAAATTCTTTACTTTGTTGGGAATGAATGATTTGTATTGCCTGCATAGTTGGTTCATAACTAAATCTCCAGGGCTCTATGTAACTTTGTTCTTATATATTGGATTTTTTCCCTGTTGCTTTTAGTGTAGCTACAAGAGTTGCTTTTGCACTACCACCATGTATTACACTATTTGTACTCTTTTAGTCCAGTTGGCCTACTAATTGTGGTCCTATATTGGGCATTAATATCCTATTGACTTACTTTTCTGGCCTTTCTTGGACATTAGTGAAATTATCTTATCTTATCTATGTCCACTTGGGTCTTCAGCTTGGGGAGGCCTTGTCTCAATCACTAAACCACAACTCAATGGACTAAAGCATTATTTATATGAACAAGAGTTACATAATGGTAATGCCATCCTTTAAAAAGAAAGAGAATGAAAATTTTAAGAATTCCAAAATATATATGAAATGCATATGAGTGAGTGTATGCCTCCAAGGAGTGTGTCCATGTAAGATCCCAACTTACTGTTGATGTGTTTTTGTGTAGTAGATATGATTGGTTTGTGTTATATGGGACCAATTTAAGATTGGTTTCTTGCTATTTCCATATGTTTGCATGCATGTACATAGGATGGACATAATAGCATAATCATGATGAAGATAATGTCATTAAATTTAACTGCGATTTACATAACCAACAATTGTCTTAAACTAATATAAAATTTAAAGAGGATCATAAAGACATGCTTGGAATATAAATGGTAGATCTTTTATGTAAATATTCCTCAAGGCTTGAGAGTGATTTAGTAATGTTGTAGATGATGATTAGCAATTGCAATATTTATTTCCAATGTTGTAGATCACCCAAAAGACAATGTTTGTGTGGTATCAATGAACCACCCTGAGATCTTCTCTTAATTCCCCCCCTCTCTATTTGTGTATTTCTGAATTCTTTGATTAATGCACTTTGTTAAACCCTGAGATCTTCTCTTAATTCCCCCCCTCTCTATTTGTGTATTTCTGAATTCTTTGATTAATGCACTTTGTTAAACACTTTTGATGTCAACCATTGGGTTTGTTTGTTTGAATTTCATGGTTTCCAAGAATATTGCATTGAAAAAAAAGATCATAAATTGTCCCAAAGTGACAACCACTATAACAATAGATAACAAATGGATCCAAAGGGATTTAATCACCCTTTATTTAACAAGGGAAATGCATATTAAACACCATAGTTTTGATGTACTAAATAGTCGAAATTACAGCAGCAGAGAAACTCAAGTTTAACTCCACTTTACATAAGAAACTCCACACTTGTATTTCACTTTCCACTCTAGAAGAATTGTGGTTGCCTCAATCAATTTTAACCTCCAAATGTAGAAGTACTCTCCTCAAAGATGGATTTAGCCTTTAAACAGTAGATTGCTGCTCATAAAAAAAAAAGACACTGCCAAATATGGAAGAAGTGAAACTAAACTGATTGAATCCTTGTTGTAACTGTATAACCACAATAGGATTGTGAACTAGATAAACACATATATGAAATTGTATCATGTTCTTGGGAAATAGTACAAGTCAGCTAGCATTGAGTGGTAGTTAGATAGCATTAGAGATGCAGAGAGTCGTGTGCATAGCTTGGAATGTAGTCATTTGTACATTTCCACCTCAAAACAATAAAACATGGCATCTATTAGGTATTGTTTGGTAGATCCTCACCTGGTTCTATCAATTGCAATGCCAAGCTATAACATTGTGCATGTACATATTTATTTTGCTACAATGAATTTGTTGTTTGGGAAATGGATATATTGTTATATTGTGCATAATAAGTGACCATGGTTTGTGCACATACAAGATCACACTTCCTCTATAAGACAGTCTCTACATGAATTGGGTTGTCCCATTGGCCTAATCATGGATTTGAATCAATTATTATCAGAGTATATCTTTCCAAAGTTGATAAATCGTATACACATAGGTTGCTATAGCAACAAGAAGTACTATCTATTGCTTCTAGGATATGGCTACAACCAGCGAAAAGCTATTTTTGTTTTTAACTCCAGAAACTGATGATTGATCTTTGACTCTCTTTTTTGTATGTGAGATGCTTGAATCATGGCCTTGTATTGGGTTATTTGAATACACCAAATGAATATTTTTTGAGAACTCCATTACTAGATAATATATGGTTGTATCTTATTATGGGTCCAAATTCAACATTAGATGGTGTTTCACTTCCAAGAGATGCATGGCATTCCATGACACAAAATTTTGACAAGGAGTAGGGAATTCAATTATACCTGCTAGGAAGTGCTAGCAAAAGCACTTGATGTGGAAACACAAGACAACCTTGAAAATGTCCAGAGAGGAACATTTTCAAGTGATTATTTTGGAGGTTCTAAAATATCGAATCAGATTGAGGGATCATTGCAAGCCTCTACCAATGAAAGGTGGCCTTGAATTTCCCCTTCAACCATCAAACCATATCTTTATGCTTCTCTTTTGTAGTGGGAAAATGAGTTTATTTGTTCAATGAGGGATAATATAATTAGACCAAAGGTTGTTTAGTTAGATCCCCTATTAGAATTTAGAACACACAAAATGTGATTGTGGCTTGTTGTCTAGCAACTCGTGATAACTTCATTTTATGGTTAGATTAATTGTATTATATGCATATGACATATATGTTATTTTCCTTGTAGTTATGTACATTGTCTCAAATTCTAATGGAAAACATAGTCTACTTTTTTTTCCAAAAAGCAGGGACATTTTAATGGTTTGTGTTTCCTAGCCTCTCTTTGTGGGTAATATTTTTCTCATGCTTCTCGATTTGGATATTCTTGTTTTCTAACAATTAATGGTTAATGGTAGAGTCATTATTTAAATAATTCTTAGTTATCATATTTAATTTTCTCAATACATCATTGTACATAATACTTCTCCCTTGTTCACATTTTGTTATTCACTAACACTCTACAGTATATATTTTCTTTTGTGGCAGGCACCTTTCCTATTTATATTGATTACAAGGTACAATCCAAGGTTCTTTCCTTGCCTTTAAAGCGTGACTCTTGTAGGATTTATATTTTATATGTATGTAATTTGTATAACATAGAGGGTCCAAACATTAATTTATCTTTGTGCAAAGGTTGTTGGCTCTATATTTTGACGTTAAATATAGATCTGCATAAGCAGCTTTACAGGAGTTACCCTTTTGGTGTAGGTTTTCTCCTTCAACATGGATTTTGCGGGCTTGCATCAGGGAGTATTTTATTTTCTACAACCTGTTTATGAGTGCTTAAATATGGAATAAGTGAAACTAAATTGGTTAAATCCGTGTTGTAACTGCATAACTGTTATAGCATTGTGAACTAGATAAAAACATTTATGCCATTGTATCATGTTCTTGGGAAATAGTACAAGTTAGCTAGCATTGAGTGGTAGTTAGATAGCATTAGAGATGGAGAGAGAGGCTTGTGCATAGCATGATATTGTTAATTTTTTAGCATTAATTCAACATACTCTCGGATCTTTACTGAGAGAATAACATGTACAACATTTCAAGTATAACAATGCATATCAATCACACCAAGCAATCACATAAGATAATAGACACACAGAATTTCACTGGGGAAAACCATAAAGGTGAAAAACCCCACAACTTCCTCAGAGATAGAAAGAGAAATGAGACAACCAAAGTACACAGAGATAGTCCTCCTAGCAGTTGAACCTCCTCCTCCACTACTGCGCCACTTTCCGAGTAGTGTAGAAGTGAATAATGAGATGATCAAATAGAGTGCCTATTGCACTCTATTTATACATGACCTGACCTGCCTAATAACCTAGCAGGGCCGACTTGTCCTAGTCATTCTAATAACCCATGGTTATACTAATCAGGGCCGACCCCACACTTGGTGGTCTAATAACCCATCACTGCAAGTTATAACACTTGCGACAGTTGTCAGTACAAATGACGACACTTCTGTATAGAGGAATAATAACATCTCTATAGGAGTACAATATACATAGGTGAAATATATTCCGAAGTTACAATTACATCAACACTCCCTCTTAACTAGGAAGGTATTTCTTGACACAGATCTGCTAGCACAAGTCTTCTTCTCTGGATCATCGTCAGCGAATCATCGACCTCAAATCATCGTCATCGTCACTGCTACTACTATCTTAATTAATCTCCAAGCTACTCCTCATAGGAAGTTCTATAGAGCCAGTCCTTTTTCATACTGGATGTAGGCCCACCACATGTAGGTCTTCATCATCACTATCCATACTGTGGAATCCTCGGGACTAATTACGTACATCAACCAAACCTCGAAAGAGCATCCCAGGACTGATTACGATCTTACTGCTCAACCTGTCAGATCTCCCAGGATTTTTTACATGTTGACCTTCACAAAACCTACTCGAAGCATCTCGAGATGTTACGAGCACACCGCTCTACATGTCAGGATCTCGATAGAGTATCCCAGGCTGTTACGAGCACACCGCTCTACCTGTCTAGACTTTAAAGGATATTTTCTATGCGAACTTTCGCAAAACCTACTCAGAGCATCACAGGATGTTACGATCACACTGCTCTACCTGTCTAGATCTCGATAGAGCATCCCAGGCTGTTACGAGCACACTGATCTACCTATCCATATTTTAAAGGATCTTTTCTATGTGAAACCATAGCAAAACCTACTCAGAGCATCCCAGGATGTTGCAAGCACACTGCTCTACCTGTCTAGATCTCGATAGAGCATCCCAGGCTATTACAAGCACACCGCTCTACCTGTCCGTATTTTAAAGGACCTTTTCTATGCTACCTGCACAACCTGTCCATGACCACAGAGTATCAACCTGATACTCACCATACATCATCCTGATGTACATCATCACATGATCAACCTGATCATCATCATAGCATCAACCTAATGGATATCATCTAGAGAAACATCCTAAATCTCATCATCTATGATCATCCTGATCATCATCATAGCATCAACCTGATGCATATCATCTGGAGCAACATCCTGAATCGTGTCATCTATGATCATCTTGATCAAACAATACATCCATTTGATGCATACAAAGTATATACCTGATACATATCATCATACATGATCTACCTGATCATATAATGCATCCACCTGACACATACATAAGTACATGATCTACCTGATCATACAATGCATCCACCTGATACATACATAACTACATGATCTACCTGATCATACAATGCATCCACCTGATACATACATAAGTACATTATCTACCTGATCATACAATGCATCCACCTAATACATATACAAAAAATACATGATCCACCTGATCATACAATGTATCCACCTGGTACATAAATACATGATCCACCTGATCATATCAAGCATCCAACATGATGCATATACAAATGCATGATCCAACTGATCATATCAAGCATCCAACATGATGCATATACAAATACATGATCAAACTGATCAAAGCATCCAACATGATGCATATACAAAGCAGTAACTGGAGCATCATCCTGATGCTCATGATCCAACGCTTACATCTGTAGCCATGGGAAGGATCCTCCCCTCACCATTCTTGGAATGGTTCCTGCAAATGTGTTCATCACTTCTTCCTCGAAGTGTCATTAATCTAAAGAACTCCAAGCCTCTCTCTGAAGTACTCGAACTTCACTCTGGCTAGTGGTTTCGTCAACACATCTGCAACCTGCTCATCCATTGCAACATACAGGAGCTTCACTGCTCCTCTATGCACCATATCCCTGATATAGTGATATTTGATCTCAATGTGCTTCGACCTGTCGTGGAACACTGGATTCTTAGATAGCTTCACACAACTCTGGTTGTCACAAAAGTTACCAGTAGCATCCAACGGGAGATCAAATAACTCAAACAGTAGCTTCCGGAGCCATACTGCCTCACAACTAGCCGAACAAGATGCAGCATATTCTGCCTTGGCTGTACTCAGTGCTACGCAGGATTGCTTCCTGCTAAACCAAGAGATCACACCTGATCCCATATTGAAGCAACACCCAGATGTGCTCTTCCTATCTATAGCACTGCCTGCCTAGTCCAAATCAACATAATCCCACAGATTAAACTTTTTATTTGCATCATACTTGATCCCATAATCAATTGTACCCTTCAAGTACCTCAGAATATGCTTTACAACAATCAGGTGAACACCTCTAGGATCCGTCAAGAACTGGCTCACTGTGTTCACTACAAAGAAAATATCTGGTCTAGTGTTCGTCACGTACATCATGGACCCAATCATCTGACGATACACTGTGACATCAACCGGATCAAATGAAGCATCACACAGAAGCTTAAGGTTTGATGCCATAGGTGTGGCCATGGCCTTGCAGTCCATCATCCTGAACCTCTTTAGGATATCTACTGCATACTTCCCTTGTCCAAGGAAGATTCCATCTGCACTCTGCTACACCTCCATGCCTAGAAAATAGTGCATCATCCCCAAGTCCTTCATCTCAAACTCAGTAGAAAGCTTCATCTTGGTATCGGCAATCAATCCATCCTCACCTGTAACAAACAGGTCATCCACATATAGAAGTATTATCATGGGATTTCCTTCCTCAAACTTGTAGTAAAGGTTGGAATCTGCTTTACTCTTGGTAAAGCCCAAACTGGATAGAAAGCTGTCTATCCTACCATACCAAGTCCTAGGAACTTGCTTCAAGCCATACAAGGCTTTCTTCAATCTGCACACATATGACTCTCTATCATTTGTCTCAAAACCAAGTGGCTGCTCCACATACACTTCCTCCTCGACTACACCATTCAAGAAAGTTGTCTTGACATTCATCTATTGTATCTTCCATTTCATCACTGCAACTAGGGAAAGTACCAATCTGATGGAAGTGTACCTGGCTACAGGAGCAAAAGTCTGTTCATAATCAATCCCTTCTTTTTGGGAGAAGCCACGAGCTACAAATCTCGCTTTGTACTTCTCTATGCTTCCATCTGCAGCATGGTTGATCTTGTAGATCCATTTGGAAGTCACAATCGACTTCCCTTCAGGTCTTGGGACTACATCCCAAACATCATTCTTCATGATCAACTAGTATTCCTCGACCATGGGATCCTTCCATTCTTTCTTTTCTGCTGCTTCTTCATAACTGGAAGGTTCTTTGTTCATAATATCACAGAGTAGGGCAACATAATTGGTATGTGATCTAGTCATTTTCCTTTCTCTGTGTTCTTCTTCTGGAATGCCATATCTTTTTGCATCTTGAATGAGCTCTTTATCCCATGCAGGTTTCATCTTGTGAGACTTCTTCTCATGGGATGGATCTACAGGTATTTGTGGATCTTCAACTTCATGATCTACTTCTGGAATTGATTCAGTCATGATGGTGTCTTGAAATCTGTTTTCCTTTGGTTTTTTATGATCTTCAACAGGTGCCTTCTTTGATTTGATGTAAGCTGAGTCCTCATCAAATGTTACATCCCTGCTGACATCAATCTTCTTGAACCCTGGAAAGTATATTCTATAAGCCTTCAAGCTTTCACTGTATCCCGCAAAGATGCCCTTCTTTCCTGAAGGATCTAGCTTTGTCCTCTTTTCGTTTGCAACATGTGTATATACTGGACAACCAAATATTCTGAGATGGCTGAATTCAGGTTTCTTACTAGAGAATACCTCTTCTGGTGTCTTGTTGTCCAATATCTTGTGAGGTGTTCTATTCTGCACATATACAACTGTTATAGCTGCTTCTTCCCAAAGATGCATAGGCATATCCTGGTCATGCAGCATTGCCCGTGCTGCTTCGATGATTGTTCTATTTTTCCTTTCTACAACTCAATTTTGTTGTGGATTGTAGGGAGTAGTCAACTCCCTCTTAATCCCTATGTCACTGCATAGCTTTTTGAAATCACCTAAAGTGAATTCTCCACTGTTGTCGGATATGAATGTCTTGATCTTCTTATCAGTTTGATTTTCCATCAAGGCTTTGAATTCCTTGAACTTATCAAACACTTCATCCTTATTCTTCAAGAAATAAACCCAAGTCTTCCTAGAGAAATCATCAATGAAAGAGACATAGTATACATACCCCCTCAGAGAACTGGATGACATCGAATTGCATACATCAGAGTGGATAATCTCCAATATTCCTTTTGCTTTGCTTTCACTGCTTGGAAATGCCTTCTTGATGTTCTTTCCTTTTGCACATCCTTTGAAAACACCTTCATGCTTTGTCTTGATTTCAAGAAGACCTTCTACATCTTTGCTTGCAATTGGTAGTGCTCTATAGCGCACATGTGCAAGTCTCCTATGCCAAAGTTCACTTGGCTCCATGGATTCATGTACCATGGCATGTTCAGGTTGTCCCTTCAATTTGTACAATCCTCCCTCTTGCTCTCCAATCACTACTACATCATCTATAATTTTACCCTTTGGCAACATTAAGACTTGGCCATCTACAAATGCAACCCTCATGCCTCTTGCATCCAATGCAAATATGGAGAGTTGGTTCTTTTTGAGCCTAGGTACATATAGAACATCTTTCATCTTCAAGGACTTCCCAAAGTCTAGGTTGTAGGAGGCTTCACCAATTCCCTTGATGGGATATTGATAGTCATCCTCAAGTTTCACTTTATGGGGTGACTCATGTTCAAATAGATTTACAAAAGATTCTTTAAACCCAGTCATGTGTTTGGAATCCCCACTATCAATAAGCCAATCATTACATCCATGAGAGATAGTACCTGTGAGAGCAAAGATTAGAACATATTCATCTTCACTTGATGAAGGATCACTTTCTGCCCTAGCCTTCTTCTTGGGAGGTTCATCATCCTTAGCAACATGAGCATGAAATCTCTTCTTGTTGTACCTCTTCTTCTAGTTTAATTTGATGTTGTTGTCTTTCTTCTTCTTGGGACAATTTGAAGCAAAGTGTCCTACTTAATTGCAATTGAAACATCAAACATGAGATAGATCTTTCTTTTTGTGATGAGAGTGAGAATGATTCCTGTTATGAAATCTCTCCCTATTAAACTTGCTTCCCTTGGTGTGTGCTGTGAGAGCTTGATCTTCATTCCCCATCTTTTCTTCTCGGGCCACAAGTCTTACTTCTTCTTGTGAGCATTCCTCCCATAGTCTACTGAATGAGATCAACTTCCTCCTTGCATAGATTCCTTGGATGAAGGAGTCCCATGACCTAGGTAGGCCATTCAATGTGGTCATGACAACTTCACCATTGTCCACTACTTCATCCACAGCTTCAAGTTGTTCCTTGATCCGAGAGACCTTAGAGAAATAAGATTGAATGGTCTCTCCATTCTGAAGCTTCAATCCTTTCAATTGGTTCCGCAGAGTCATCTTCTGATTTATGTTCTTCCCTTCAAATAGCTTGGTTAGGGAATCAAATATCTCCTTGGGTGTATTTAGAGGGACACATGTGGTATGAGATGGTCTTTGATAGAATCAGTAATGATCCTCTTTGCCTTGGCCAATTTCTTCTTATGTAAGGCCTTAGCCTCTTCTTCCTCTGGGACAGGGACCTTAGAACTTATGTAGGCGTCCAATTCATTTTCTTCCATGATTAACCCAATCCTATACTTCCATGCTTGGAAGTTATTAGCCCCTTAAAGATTATCCTCATGCTTGGTCTGGTGAGACATCTTAAATAGTACTTCAAATGGAAAGAGAAAAGATTTAGGTCTTACCACTTGATTTGCAGAAATCTGGATCTCGTGCTCAATTAGGGTTTGTCAGAGAAACCATAAAAATTCAAAATGTGAATTTCAACTTTCTAAAAGGATAGAAACATGTGCCCTGATGATCTGATTAGCCTGGTATTCTTAGAATTTGAAAACTGCAAAGATTCACCCTTTAGAAATGCTTTTCAATATCCCAGATTCACTAGGGAGGACCCTGAATTAGGGTTTGAGTTTCCCGAAGCTTCACCCAACGAAAAATATCGATCCAAATCTCTAAACTTCAAGTTTTCCAAGGAGCTTCCAGCTATGTCCTCAGATTTCAGAAATTCCTAGTTTTGTGGAAACCCTAATTTTTAGGGCCAAAAATGAAAGTGCCCAGAATTGAATTTTGATTGGACAGAAAGATGCGCCTTGTTGAGGAGAGTCAAAATACCCTACTGCCTTTCAATATCTGTGGAGAGAAACTCAATAAACAAGAAACACTAGTTTCCACAACTGCACAATGTCTTCTTCTGAGGTTAGCTCTGATAGCATGTTAATTTTTTAGCATTAATTCAACATACTCTAGGATATTTACTGAGAGAATAACATGTACAGTGTAATACCCCAATTTCGACCCTTAGGAAATATTGGCTCTAATGTAAATATTGTAAACACACGATGTATGTTTCCCTAGCGTGGAGCTCAAGGCCAAGGCCCCGCTAGTTTATGCTCGGATTTTATTTAAATTAGACACGCTTGATATTTTGTTACCCACGTGCTATTAAGCCATGGGATATTGTAAATTGATGTAAATATTTAACATTGAAATAAAATACCCAAAAACTGGCTATGGAGGCAACGAATGAGAAGGGGCCACGTGTATCCACTAGGGAGTGGTGAGGGGGCTATGGGATTAAACCCTAGGCTGCCATTTGTCATTATGAGAACCCATTGACTTCCCTAGGTGACATTAATGCCTGCTGTAAGAAGGTGGTTGAGATTTCAGCCCATGGCTTCAATGGAGCATGGGCAGCCCTGAAATTCGTATGGGTGGGCATGGGCTCTGATTACTTGGGCAAGAAGTCACTCAACCTCATGGGAGGTTTCTTCATTCTCACCCCATTCCATTGTGAACCTACCTAGCATCATTCCCATCCAAAAACGAGAGCCAACAGTGAGGAAACCAGAAAAACGCGACCTTGAGAGAACCCCGATTTTGAAGGACCAAAAACGTCCAGATTTGGCATGGGACAGGGAAATCCAATGGGGGATCCATTAGCATGAACCTTGGGGCGAATTTGGGAGCATTAGCTACCCCGAAATCAATGGGAAAACCCAATTTTTGCAGCTCAGAAAACGAGTGACGGGTTTGAGTGTTTAGTGAGCAGAATGGTGAGAACTCAAGTTGGGATTGACTATGCAGAGGTTGGGTGTGCTTGATAAACCCAGTAAAGGCTAGGATCTCAAAGATCAGCAGCTGGACCTTTCTATGCCCATCCTGAAGAGAACTGGAGGGAAGAGTTTCCTGAGGGACTGTGTAACAGAGAAGGGGATCTTCCTTGTGTTGGATGTGGTAGGTAATGTGGGTGCCTAACTGTTGAGCTCACTTGAGATGCCTGTAGCTCTGTGGTTGAGCTCAGTGGCTTAGCATTACCCTCCTCTATCCTCTTGGATGCTTGACTGAAACCATGGCTGTGAGAGCACCCAGCTAGCCCTCCTTAGTGGATACACAGCCCAGCTCGAGGGTGACCTCTCAGCTGAAAGAACACAAGCTGGACAGAGGTCTACGGTTGGGAGGAACGTTGCCCTTCCATAGCCAGTCGTTTGGACCGTTACATTATTCAAGATAAGTATTCTGTGAATTAATCTATATACAGTCTGTGTTTGCAATGCATTTAATCTGAAGGATTAATTATTCCTGTTAATGAAAGGAAATGCATCATGTTTTATGCAGTATGATAAATTGTCCATGCTTAATGAAATTAGTGACTGTTACATGAAATGAATTAATATGGAATCCATGCATGGCATACGAATGAGATTGGGTCTCTGTATGTTGAATCATTCTCTGCTGTGATTGATATGATTGCAATTACTGTTTGTTTGAGTGCTTGTTAGCATGTTCATTCCGCTGTGTTTTATATGGAAACGAATCTGCATATAGAAGTTTTAAAATGTTAGGAATTTATGTGCAAAAATTATTGGGGCTAAGTTTACAATAAGCCCGTGTGTTGTTAACGTTTCCTTCCGTGCAAGGGAATCATGGAAGGGGGTGTTACATACAGCATGTCAAGTATAACAATGCATATCAATCACACCAAGCAATCACATGAGACAATAGACACAGAGTTTCACTGGGGAAAACCATAAAGGTGAAAGGCCCCACAACTTCCTCAGAGATAGAAAGAGCAATGATACAACCAAAGTACACATAGATAGTCCTCCTAGCAGCTGAACCTCCTCCTCCACTAGTGCGCCACATTTCGAGTAGTGTAGAAGTGAATAATGAGATGATCAAATAGAGTGCCTCCCACACACTATTTATACATGACCTGATTTTCCTAATAACCTAGTAGGGCCGACTTGTCTAACTCAGTCTAATAACCCATGGTTATACTAATCAGGGCCGACCCCACACTTGGTGGTGTAATAACCCATCACTGCAAGTTATGACACTTGCGACACTTGTCAATACAAATGATGACACTTCCGTATAGAGGAATAATAACATCTCTATAGGAGTACAATATACATAGGTGAAATACATTCCGAAGTTACAATTACATCAACATATATGTAGTCATTTGTACATTTCCACCATAAAATAGTAAAACATGGCATCTATTAGAGATTGTTTGGCAGGTCCTCACCTAGTTCTATCAATTGCAATGCCAAGCTATAACATTGTGTATGTACAAATTTATTTTGCTAAAATAAATTTGTTGTTTGGAAAATGGATTTCTTGTTATATTGTGCATAATAGGTGACCATGGTTTGTTCACATACAAGAAGATCACACTTCCTCTATAAGACCAAGTCAGGTACTAAGCAACTGTGCTACTTATCCCACTTGTTTAGTAAAAGATTCGCCAAGACTTTACAAAGTTTTAGAATTTAATGAAAGTTTTAGAATTTAGAATTTACAAAGTTTCAAGGTTTAATTCTTTCAAGCGTGCTAGCTCAATGGAAGAGCACTTGCTTTACAAGTAGGAGGTTGGTGGTTCGATTCCATCATTCCCTAATATTCATAGGGAATGGTGATGATCACTATATGTTCCTAAATATGTATCAATAGTGAGGGTTGTTAAAAAGACATTATCAAAATTCATTTTTATATATGAAATGGTGTCTGCCAACGAAAATGGCCATATATATGCATCCATAGTGAGGGCCATGAAAGGTCCATCACCATAAATCACTGCTGTTCCTAAATTATGACGGTCATTATCCATCATTATAATCATTATTCGTGATGGACCTTGAATGTCACCACATCACCTATACTTTTGGTGACACGACCTTTGGCAACGTTCAGTTTTTGGTGACAAGGACTCTTCTGACCATCACTAATGAGCTTATGGTGACATTTTTCAACCCTCACCAAAATATGCAATGGTGATGGTCAACGAACGTTACCATAACAATAGTGAGGACCATAAAAGTTCCATTACCATAAATCATTGTTGTTCATATGAAATGGGGACGGTCCCTATCCAACATTATAATCATTATTCGTGATGGACCTTGAATGTCATCACATCACCTATACTTTTGGTGATGAGGCCTTTGGTGACGTTCATTTTTTTGTGACAAACACTCTTTTGACCCTCACTATTGAGCTTATGGTGACCTTTTTCAACCCTCACCAATGACCTTTTTTGTTGTAGTGACAATATCACAAAATGGAAAACCCCAAAATATATGTCTTATGTAGCTTCTCTATTTTCCTCCTATGGAAACTTGTCTTCTCTCTCTCACTAATGAGAACTTGAGTGAGTGAATGTGTGTCCAAATGATAGAGCGTTTCTCTCTATTGATACTTTACCTTGGGGTGACCTTTTTACCCAAGTGGGCCGACTTCTCTAGGAGACCTAGTAAAACATTTACATTTGACTCTTTTGGGGAATATTTCCCCGACTTACATTGGAAGATTTTACCTCAATGACCTAGTATGATTAAGCATCATAATGACATCCTCGAGTGGAGAAAAAAAATCTCCATTGGAGGTGCAAATAAAATACAATAATAATAACAATATAAAATAAAAGGGAATATCTTCTAAAGTTACAATTACAACAATAGGGAGGAGGGTGGTTTGGAGAGATAAAGAGATAGAGATCAAGGGGATGGAAGTTTGGGGAGGAGGATGAAAGTGTAATGTCCCAAAAATAGCAAAAATTTAAAAAAAAATTATGTCCCTGTAATAGATGTTAATTGAGAAATAAATAGTCCCAAGTTAATTCTAAAACTAGGAAGATATGTAAATGCTTACTGTAGATAAAAGAAGGTCTACCATTCTTAAAGAATCATGATCTCTCTGACTTTTTACATTTTCAATCTTGCAGAAGCAATATGGAATTAAATATTGATGTATCCTGGATATGAGTTTACGATTTCCGGTGTAACTGTGATAGCAAATCTTTCGCACTATTTTAATGTAACCATATGAATGTATTATGAATGTTTGAATGGAACCTTCAGGTGATATGGCCTTTGTTGATGAGATGTTGAATCCATGGTGGGACCTATAACAATCAAGGAGAGGAAAACATACCCCAGTAGGGTTGCCGAGAGGTAAGAGTACTCTTGGGAGTCTCTGGACTTAGTTAGCATTTTTACTAATGTCGTTTTCTCATGATTGTATTTGCAGATGTTCACCTTGTAACAATTCTACCCTAGAGGTTCGATGTAAACTCCATCAAGGGGTTAAGTTTTTAAAGGCTAGGTGTGGGGGATATTTCCTTAGTGGATATACCATAATACAATTACTAAATCATAAAAAAGGATTTGATAGTGTAATGTTATAGTAGGAATGCATTTGCAATTAAACATGTATTTGTCAATCAAAATCGTGGCTAAATCCACACGACTCAAACTATAGGCATGTATGGAAAAGATTAAGACTCCACTAGCACAGAGTTTGATGGAAGCTTAATGCTGTAATGGGTGACGGGCTGGCTAAGGGTTTCACGAGTTGGGTTTTTGCCTTATGCCCAAGTCTCTACATTTCCATTTTGGTTTGGGTTGCACTTCGTCATTTTCTCTAGAGGTGGCTTCGTGCCCTGACTTGAGTTGCGCTCATGGTCAGTGCACCTTGGCATTTGTAGTTTATCTGGTGGCATAGAAATGATCTCCACCTTGCTCAGGTATGAAATGCAATAGTCCATTGATCTATGAAATTTCAGTTTCGTTTAGGCATAAATGACAGGGTTTAACTGATGGTTGCTTATTTGTGTTGGCAAGTAGCAATAGCTCTAGTGTGGTTCACTGTGGAAGCCCTAAGTTTCCATCAGCATGGTCGTTGGTAAGTCCAGCTGCCTCCTAGGTTGCTCTGCTTCTCGCACCTCTGTTGTGTGTTGTATGTTTTCATTTTTTGGGTTTTGTTGCAACAATGCAGAGCCATTCCTTTGGCTTTCTACAAGTCACCTTCTGGGTAGACTATGTAAATGGATGAAATACTTGAGTTTTGTGGATCTTATGTAATTTCTTATGAAGCTGGAAATCATTGTAATATTTGTTTCTTAGATGTTGTGACTAAAATATATATGAAGATGGTTTTGAAAGCCACTGTGGGCATAAATGTAATAATGTTGGTGGTCTATTTATGGCACTAGGTTTTTTTACCAAGGATGCATCTCTGTACAATGTATGGTGCTTTTAAAAATGTTTAAACAGTAATGTGGCTTCTCCTATGAGTCCTATGTTTTCTTAAATCGATTTCTAAATCTATGATGGCTCTATGTGATTTATGAATTCGTTGTACAGTTTCAATGGATACGTTTTGGGTTTCACACACCTCTAAATTTTGACTTGTAGCTAGGGTTTAAAAACTTGTGATTTCCATTTGTTGCTGCCTCTGGTTGAATGAATTATGTGCTGGGTTCTACTTTAGCGATTTTATGAGAAGAAGAGATAACGCCCAGGTGGGTATTCTGTATGTATGGCCATTAGTGAAATTTCTCTACACTGTTGACTTCTCTAGACTTGCTTAAACATCGTAGATGCTTTCATTCGCTTTCAAATTTGGTAAACATATAGTCCGTAACTTATCCCTGCATTGATGTCTTTTGACTTGGAAAAGGAAAGTATTGGGGTTTGACCCCTGAACCCGTGTCTTCTTGTGCATTGAAAGATTTGTATTTAAAATGTGTGTGGGATTTCATGCTTTGCTGTGGGTCCTGAATGGGGAATGATATCGACACCTATCTTTGAATAAAAAGCATAGGATGATTAATATGAAGTCTAAACTTGATGGTCCATTGAAATTGTGCTACTTAGAAAAGTCTTGTTTGCATTTTCTCATGAAGTCGTTTTGACTGTTTAAAAGAAATGAAGAATGTCTGATACGAATATTTTTACAAACCCAAAAGCTTGGAAAAGCACTTTTAAATTTTTGGCCAGGTACTCTTGTGCAGTTTGGAAGTTTCGATGCCTGGTCTAAATGATTTCTGATTTCAGAAGATGGGATACTATCTTTCTAAAAGAATTTAATAATCATACAAACCCTACGAAATTAAGAGCAGGTGTTTCAAAACCGAAACATCTAATTGTAAAAGTGTTATGACAATCCTATCTTAGAAGAATAATATAGGTTGTTTAGCAAGGGCTAGCTGGGCTAGACTTGTTAGACTCGCCATTGGATTTTGGGCAGAATCTTGATTAATATTGATAATGAAAAACAATACTGTACTAAATTCAATTCTGAAAATAACTTGGTTTGAAGGTTTTGAAAGTTTGCATACCTGCTTATTTTGTAGCTTGCTCCTTGTTGTAATAATCCTACACACTCAATCAAATAATTAGTGGAAAACTTCTAAATGTTAGCTGACGTGAAAAATTGATCCTTGAGATAAATTTGGGACTATGTAACATACCCTCTTTGCTGAAAAACATTTTATGCTGAAAAGATTTGTTAACTTTTATTGTAAAGTTTTATATTGGACAAGTGTCCCAGGATGACTATAATTTGCACAATATTTTATTATTTAATAAATAAAATAGGAGACAAACACCTAAGGGGACTGTTGAAAGAGTGGTTACTGACCCACTAGGTGGAATGGAATCTGGGGCAGAAGTAAATGGACAAGTGGCAGCATCATGATGCAACTAACTAGTTGTTGGTATGGGACAACTCCCTTGAAATGTGGTCATAGTGCCCTGGAAAGTGGGACTGGAGATTGAGGCTCATTTATTCAAAAACTGACCACTAAAGACCTAGGCAGTCTATATAATAGCCATCAGATTGTGAACTAAGGTTCATCACTTTTCCTGACGAGGAAATTTACGTTGGGGTTTTGCTGTGCTTGCACCCAAGAGATTTGATGAGGTGATATGCTAATTTTTTTATCATGTTGTGAGTCTGCCAAACTCTATAGACTAGAGGAGTTCGATGTTGAGTGTTGAAGGCATAGTCTAAGTAAAGGAGTTCGATGCTGGGTGGCAAAGGCATAGTCTGAGTAAAGGAGTTTGATGATGAGTGCTAAAGGCATGTTTGAGTGCCTTGCTTCAACAAAGATTCCATCTACTTAGTGGTTTAGTAAGTAGGGTCGGGGGTCCACCAGAAGCAGGAGTTTTGCTGCTTCTTTTTGAAAAGGTTGGGAGGAATAGGCCTCCTTGGGTGTTTGTCAATCCTATCATCATTTACATGTTCTAATTGTTTATTTGCAATTATTAATTTTTGTTTACAGAATGTATTATGGTACAGATGAAATCATTTTATTTATGTTTTAAGTAGGATCTGTTAGTAATGATTCCGCATAATAACTTGAATAAAATAACCCTCTGCATTTTTCCCCATGCAACTGATGTTGCACCGTACCCCAGTACAGAGGATATATTTTAGAATAGATAAAATAATAGGTAGGTTAATCAAATAAATCGATAGAGTACTGTTATTACAATGTTTTGTTACATTCTTGATATTTTCCATATTTCAAATACATGTATTAAATTCAAAAATAAAAATAGTTCATATCCGGGTATTTGAATTTATTTCCTGTACACAAGACTTAGAAATTATCACAGTTGTAAAAATGTAAAATAGCAACAATAAGCTTACATTACATTGCTATCTTGACAGTTATAGAAAATACTAGGGTTTTATGTTTCTAGTTTTTTCTTTTAAATTTTGCAATAGTTTTCTATTTACAGTTCTGTGCAATAACCCATTTTCATTGCGAAATACAAATCGATAAACATTTTGATCATAAACTATTTAATTTCTTTCTGAAAAGGGAACTTTTATGCTTTTCTTATTTCTCCAAACAGTAATGAAGAATATTTACTTTTCATCATTATACACAGTCATCACTTATACAAAAGTTAGACTGAGTTATTATTATCTATCACAAATAGAATCCAACTCTAAACAATTCTACAAAGTTATTCTTTTAAACACTCTATACTGGATAATAGTTCTTTTTACACTTTATGCTTTTCATCAAAACATTCCTATATATTATCTTTTATATGACTGCTAATAGGAACATTAACTCTCGGCACCAAAAACTAGACCATTTTAGATCATTCAAAGGATATCAAACAAATAGAAAAGATACGATTTATACTTCAGGGGTCCATTTTATTTTTAGAAAATGCAGGTAATCCATAACTTAAACATGTAAACCTAGCCACCATTTCACCACACAGACATCAACAAAAACAAAGAAAATATCTCAGTGAGTGATACAGATCCTTTTTAACTTAAATAGATGCATGAGATTAAGAAAATAACTCTCAGATTCGATTTCATAAACCTTAGCACCATCAAGATTTACAAGTTTGGGATGTTCCTTAAACAGTCTTTTGACTTATGGTCATTCTCATTTTCTCTTTCTTAACACTCATAAAAACAAAGCACAATAGTTCCATTCATTTCGGAGAACACTTGCAAAATCAGAAGCTGCTACAAATCTTTAAATTGGACCAAACCACGTAATGAAAACCAGAACGATTGAAGGGTTTAACCCTTTCACATTTCATTATCATAATGTATTTACACCACCGGCTAAACACCGAATAGGTCGAGAATCTCTATTCTCCCCATGCTGTCAAATAAATGCACAGTCAACACAAATGGCAGATAGATAACCACAGTTCTACATCAAACGAAGGCTTGGCACAAAACCAAGAAAGAACCCCAAACACCATCTGGAGGTTATCAAGGAACTACCAAAACTTACGAGTTTTCATTTCGTTGCCATATTTCAACCAACATAAGGTTTTTGAGAATCAAGCTTATAGTCTTTCAACCTGCCAAGAAAACATCACCCTGGTCAAAACAAAATCATGAATGAAATAACCGAAGTAAATCACATTGCAACTTATACAATTGTAGAGAAAAACCAGGTCTAAGCTAGCACATTACCTTTGAGTTTTCAATCTTAGCAGAGGTGTCTCCACTTTAGTCAACCATAGCAGCACCCTACTATCCAATGCAGCGATGTGAGATTGCAATGCATGGAAGCACCATATGCTGAAGAATCAACCTCAGATCGACTATCGCCTACACTTTTACAAACCCAGAGTTCGCCAAGTAGAAACAAAGCACTGTAACACTTCTATCCTGGCATTCCAAACATTAAAATCCCTTTAAAACTGTAACAAAGGAAAACCATGAGGTCGGGTTTCGAATCCAGGCCGAAACCTTGCACAAAAATCACCCTAAACTTCCTCAGGCCTGTCGGCCTCATCGTAGAGCCACTGCCAGAAAATCACGCTTAACGCCAAAATTGCAATAACGTCAAAGGATAGTGGAGGTTAGGGTTAAACCCCAAAGCCCGATATGACCCTAGGATCGACGGTGGACATCAAATCTACACATCTCGTAATTCAAAACATTAAACGCATTAAAGACTGCTCTATCAACCAACAACACCATGGAAACTAGCTCGAGACCAGGATAGGGTTAAACAATTCCAACTCAACGTTACAGCATGTGATACAATCCACATCAGTCGCCACCAGGACATCCACTACAGATGCAGGTCAGAGCCCTTATGATTGACACTAACCGAGAGTACAAATCCATCCTTGTCACCAAACTGTTAAGTACCCCGTACTGCATATCGTGGCGATTGTATCACTGCACACCTGGTAGCACAAATATTTGCAAAGGCATAGTATTATGGTTTCAAGATATCATAAAACCATTAACCATCCATTAAAAATCCACGACGATAATCCCATGCATGTTATATGTTAGTATTTTCAAATGTTTCGATGATATCATATATTTCATGATAGGTTTAGACTTAGAAACATAAAATTTATCATAGTATCCTTCACTTGAAAAGGCGCGTATGGTATGCACATAGTTTGCATACTTAGAATTTTTACAAACCATGTATTTGCTTTGGTTTTTCCATAAAAAACCATATTAATTTTATAATATAGTTTTACAATAATCTATACGTGGGTTAGAGATATTCAAGAGCATGTTTATAAGTCATAGAGATAACCAAAAAGTTAATATATAGGCACACACAATTTTGATCCAATTCTTATGTTATAACCATGATATAGAGATACCTCCTTAAGACTTACTCACACCGCTTAGAAAGTTGAATATTATCAAACTACAATTGAAGTTACCTTAGCATTATTATTTAAGTTATGAACTTGACACCTTTAATGATTTTGCCACCAGAAATACCTTAGAACCTTGAATTTATTTCGGAATAGCTGACTGACGGAAACATTTAAATCTAAAACTGGAATTACTTGTTCAAGTGTGTTTTTTTTCCTTACCTATCATCTACAAAAGGGCAAGTTCATAAGCTTTATCATAGATGCTAAGTAAGCTTCGGGGTTCCCTCATGACCCCTTCATTCATGCAAGAAAATATAGCAGTTAGCACATATAATTTAACATAAATCAAGTATTTCGACACATGTATTTAAAAGGGCGGTCTCAAAATGAAATATGTTCAAACATCTGGACACAGAATTGATTTTCACAATATAGTAAGATGCAACTTTCATATTTCTATTTGAGCATGACTGCAGTAGGTTAAACATAGAAGCATTTTATATTTCCGCACAGTTAGATTTTCACTTTAAATGCTACGATGAAAAATTTTAAATTTTTGTGGATTTTGGGGTGTTA
Source organism: Larix kaempferi (assembly GCA_027924585.1). Lineage (NCBI taxonomy): Eukaryota > Viridiplantae > Streptophyta > Pinopsida > Pinales > Pinaceae > Larix > Larix kaempferi. The sequence continues at coordinate 391,893 of BSBM01001753.1, forward strand.
CAGACTACCACGTTCCTCCCAACCATGATCCTACAACCATTCCTGGTTCAGTATGGATCCCCCCGAGCTGGTTCTGACATGCAAATTGAGAGATAGAGGCCCCAAGTTCACTGTTGGCTCAGATCTAGAAACTTGTGTGATCTGTTACAATTTTTGGAGCAGAAAAATTCTCTCTAATTACCATAAGGGAATGATAATGAAAGAAAGATGGATCCCCCAAAACTTGGGATCTTCCCTCTTAAGTAGGGGAGTCTTGAATTATGACTGTTGGAAAATTTAGTTTCTTTAAATTAAATAAATAATATTTAAAAGATATTACTTAATAACTATATGTGACTTTGATTAAAACTCTCCAAACTGATTGTAATAACAATAATTATATTTTACCTAACTATTAATACATTTATTAATATTAATAAAAAAATTTCTAAAATATAAATAATAAGTATATTTTGTAAATAAATCATTATCATTATTATTAAAGCTCTTAATAATAATAATGGCCTTGAGGCTTTTATGCATGTAAATCATAGAAGACTACTATTAGTCAGCTCATGCTTTAAGTGGTAGTAATTACTCTTATTTAAATTATGTAGCTTTACCTGATACTTCTTTCTTTATCTTTTAAGGACAAAGTCTAATTCTTTGGAAGGTCTTAGTAGGCTTGGTTAGGAACCTCTAGTCTCTCTCTTTGCATGTCGGATTCCCTCGTTTAACATGGTAGTTCCCGCAGTACTTCATGATAGATTGAGGAAGATTCATTTAGTCAATTTGAATAATTATGATGCAACCTAGAAGTGCTATTTTCTAGTCCTTTGACAACACTTGAGATCTAGTAACCCTGAGTGCTCTTCAGAGCCTTTTAACTCAACACCCTCACATGGGTGTTACGCTAGTGCAATTCCAAAGTCTCCGCTCAACACTAGTGCTAGAATGTGGTTGTGAGGCACATCTAGAATATTTAAGTGGCCTCGGATCTGGTATTCATTTATCAAGCTTGGAGTGCTCTAGGGCTTATTCCCAACACTCAGTGTACATCAGGGCTTACTCCCAATACATAAACATTCATCTAGGTACATCAGGGCTTACGCCCAGTACGTAGGTCTCTTGTGTGTTTCTGAGTCCATGCTCAACACATCATATAAGCTAAACATGTAAAATCATAGCTCTGCATAGTAATTAACAAAAGGTCATCTCAATATGTATTAGGGATTGTACCCACGTTATATGCTAAAGAACATAAACACAACATTAGGGCCTTCCTGCGTAATCATATAATCAATAAAGAAGTCATTCAAGGTCCATGCTTAGTATATCAATATAAAAGGATAAATCACATGTGCTAGGGCTCATTCCTAATACTCGAAATCAAATCATAAATGTCGGGGCCGTGGCCCAATATAACATAACAATGGTTAGTACAAAAATTCATGATATTACAGAAAGTTAGAGAGAAGGAGGGGTATAGGGTGGAAAGGGAGAGAGAGACATGGGTATTATTGGTATGAAGGAGGGGGACTAGGAGAGAGAAAGAGAGGAGGGTTTGGGTTAGGGGAGTATGAGAGAGAGAGAGGGTTTAGTGGTTTAGGTAGATGCATATGTGGGATGCTTAGTGGTAGGAGTAGGAGAGAGAGAGAGAGAGAGAGAGAGATGGGAGTTCATGGGTAGAGGTAGAAGGGGGTGTTAGGGGGTTGGGTGGTTGGGGGAGAGAGAGGGGGTTGGGTGTTAGGGGTAGGTGGAGTAGGGGAGAGAGAGAAAGTGAGAGAGGGGGTTATTAAGGGAGTAGGAGCGAGAGAGAGGGTTTAGTGGTTTAAGGGTGTCAGGGGGTTGGGGGGTTTGGGTTAGGGGAGTAGGAGAGAGAGAGAGAGTTTAGTGGTTTAGGTAGATGGATATGGGGGATTCTTAGTGGTAGGAGTAGTGGGGAGAGAGAGAGAGATGGGAGTTCATGGGTAGAGGGAGAAGGGGGTGTTAGGGGGTTGGGGAGTTGGGGGACAGAGAGGGGGGTGGGGGTTAGGGGTATTTGGAGTAGGGGAGAGAGAGAAAGTGAGAGAGGGATTTATTAAGTTTTATGGGAAGGAGGGGAGAGAGAGAGAGGGATGAAGGGGGTTTAGTGGTAGGTGGAGAGGTAGAGTGTGAGAGAGAGAAGGGGTTTGTTAAGGAGTTGGGGGTGTGAGAGAGAGAGAGGGATGGAGTCTAGGGGTAGGTGGTGGATTAGGGAGGTGTGTGTGTGTGTGAGAGAGAGAGAGAGAGAGAGAGAGATTAATGGGTTGAGGGGGCTATGGTGGTGATTCATGGTATGGGGAGGAGGGGGCTAGGGTGGTGATTTAAGGTATGGGGAAGAGGGGGGCCAAGGGAGAGAAAGAAATCGAGATCAGGAGGGTTAGGGGTTTTTGTAGAAGTATGGAGGTTAGAGAGAAATGGGTATAGTTGAGGAGTAGAGGGGTTGGTGGTAGAGAGAGAGAGAGAGAGAGAGAGAGAGAGATGGGTAATGGTTGGAGGTAGGGGGGATGGGGAGTAGGAGAGAGAGAGGTGGGGGTTATAGGTAGGGATTTAATATGGTGGTTAGGAAGAAAGAGATATGGGTTTATGGGTAGAGAGAGAGGTTGGGGGTAGCGGGAGGAGGAGAGAGAGAGCGTGGGAGGGATTAAGGATAGGAGGATTATGAGTGGGGATGTTGGGGGTAGAGAGGGGGGGGGAGGTGTGAGGGGTATGGGTAGGAGGAGAGAGAAAGAGAGCGATCGATATACATATATACCAATAAATTGAACTAAATCATCATTAAAACAAACTTACAGATATACCATTAAAAATAGTGGCTTACTCCATACTCCTCCCCTCCACCCCCCCTCTCACTTTGTCCACTCTCTCTCTCCAAACCCCATAACACCTCCCCCCTCTCCCTCTCTAACCTACCTCCTACCCCACTACTCCTATCCATCACACTTCTCTCTCTCTCTCTCTCTCTCTCTCTCTCTCTCTCTATCCTCCTCTCCCTCTCTCTCCCCCCCCCTCTCCCTCTTTCTCCCCTATACCTCTTTGTCTCTATCCAAACCCTTGAATAATGCCCCCCCTCTCTCTCCCTAACCTTCCTCCTACCCCACTAATTGTATCCATACCCCTTATCTCTCTTTGATACTCCTTGTATCCCTAATCCCATATCTCTATTTCTCTCCTAATCCCTTTTTCCCCTACCACTAACCACTCTCCCATCCCTTTTTATATATGTCTCACTCTCCCCCCTACACCTCCCCTTACATGTAATCACCCACCTGTCACTCTCTCAATATCCCTCCTAACACTAACAACCCACTAGTACAAAATGAGAGATAAGTGAGTAGGCGACTAAAAGCATTAGTCACCATAGTTTTTTCAAGAGATAAATGACTAACATTGAGCAATTTTAAGTAAGACAACTAAAAACGACTAATATAAATGACTAATTTAGTCACAGGATAAAATATATGACTACATAACAAGTGACTAAAATAAAAATGACTAACATAAACAACTAATTTAGTCACGGGAATATAAATATGACTAGCTAACAATGACTAAGAATATGAATTAGTTGTTTATGTTAGTCATTTTTAGTTGTGTCACACCGGCAATGGAAAAATACAATTTTGAGAATGAGTTTTTACAATTTCCTAAATTTTAACAATGTCGATGGGTTAGAGACTCTGACCCCTTTAAAGGAGGCCTATGAATCCATCTAGGGTCTCTAAATTTAACAAATTATAAAAAACAATTGTCAAAAGTGCAAATTTTCATTACCGGATTCCGTCAAATAATTTGAAGCATATTACTATAATATAATTATTAATATGTAATATAGCTATTTTAATATATTATAATTATAATTATAATATATCATATGTAATATTAATATTAACATTTTAAACAAAATATAATATAGTTATTCCACCTTTTATTTGCATTTGTAAATATTAATATAGACCGAAAACGTTAATCACAACAAGTGCTTCCTTTATTTAACATGTATAAGTGTTATCATTTTATGAATTTGTGTGAACATGAAGTTGTAAATGGCTAACCTCAAATATTTTTATGATTTTGAACAATGAGCACATTTATTTTGGATTCATCCTTCATTTGGTACATAATCATTATTATCACCATAAAATATCCTACAAAGATAGTGAACATTTTAAATATACAACATTTATTTGATGTCTTCAATTTATGTTAGTCTCACAACCAAAGAGCCATAACATTAGGTGGGAGTAGTTATAACCAAAATGTATATGGTTTGTTTAATTTGGAAGTGAGCATTATACCAACATAGATCCATCTTAAACCCGTATCTATCAAGCACCGAGAGGGATCCAATTTCTTGAGGTATATTTGTTTTTTTAAATTTAAACTCAAGAAATTTGATATCTCTTGATTGATAGATCCGGGTTTAAATTTTAAGTTTTTATTTTATAACGAACATCAATTTTTTAATTACTTTTCATAATATTTTATTCCATGAGCCAACATGGATTTTTTTAAATACTTTCCATAATTTTTTATTTTATGAGCCGACATGAATTTATTAATGGCTGACATAATATAATTTATTACTTTTTACTCTTTTTTTTACTCGTGTAACGTTACTGGACAAACGTTACAGCCTCTCCCTTATACTCGTGTGTAATGTTACATGGACAAACGTTACAAAAGCTCCCCCATACTGGGCTGTAGAGCACCTCGTTTCACTTGGTGCTATAATTTATTGAAAAATGTTTGCATCATATAGTTTGACACTATAGCATTCCATACATTTACATCATATTTCTTCAATCTTTGATATATCTTAATTCAAAGCATACATGCAAAATTCACTAGTTTAAGGAAGAAATTGTCTACCTATGTTGAGTTATCTCCCAAACTAGAGAATCCACGAAACAAGGTAGAGAATACACTACCATTGGATATGCACCTGTGTTGCTTTGTCATTTTTTATTCTTCAATGAGGTAACATGTCCAAAGTCCATCAATATCCACATGTCCGAAGTCCATCAATATCCATTTCATGGTCACATTTGCTTAATATATGGTTGAAGTAAGTCAATTTGGTGTATTTGAGCTCAAACCAGTCCTATGATCTGCAAAACGATCCCCAATAATCCCTTTGAAAACGCTTGGGAAATGAAGGATCTAGTGGAGAAAATCCATGTAGGACCAATTTATTCTAAATCTGGCCCTTTATCGTTCCTCAATTGGTTTTTTATGTTCTTTATCAGCATCCTCATGTTGATTTATGATATGGGTTTCATCTTCCCATCATTAATTCATTTTCTCAATGTTTACAGAGGCTACAAGCATCTGTAGGAGGAAGTCATGGCGCAGTTTTTGGACATAGGCTTCTTTTCTCTCTGGGAAAAGGAATAGTTGGGTCTCTATGGAAAAGGCGTGGAGGACTTCATTCCCTTCTATAATGTGTCTAAGAATCAAATTCTTGGTTATATGAATGGAGAGGAATATGATCGACATTGTGAGTTTTCAAGATTAGCGCAGGAGCCTTGCTTGGTGTGCCCTCCCAAAGACTACAAGATTCCGCTTATGTGCCCTACTGTCAGGGATGTCATATGGAATGGAAATGTCAAGATCATAAAAGAACATTTGCTTTACTCTAGAAGTCTCACTAAGAGGTATGCTACTATGTTGTCTAGTATATACCCACTTTTCGCCATCTCAGTTCTGTTTTATGTTCGTTTTGTATGTCATTGAGGTAAATTTTAGATTGCATACTGATTCATTATCGAAATTTTGTATGTTTTCATTCCACTTCAGGTTTTCAGACTCTGTTAGAATTTATCAAAGAATAAGTATTTTAGTTGTCCCCATAGTTTGTATAATGTTCTGATTAATTCTAAGCTCTCAAAGTTTAGGGCTCTCACCTAAATCTGGGCTTATTAGGAATCCATGTTTGCATCGTGGCTTAGGAGGTGAAACCAATATAAATTTTTTTCCACATACTAAAATTTTACACACACATGGACGCTCTTTAGTGTTGACATGAATATGTTCAGTTCTTTCCCATGCCCACTTGAAAGTCTTTCTACATGCTTTCCAAGGACACATCATGGCCCCGTCATCAAGGTGTACACAACAGTGGTGCAGAAGGTATTTAGGCAAAATAAAATGCTTTCCACATCCTTTAATAAGGAATGTGTTATGTTTGTGCAAATGTAGATCCACAAACCAATCACATGATATTTTTTAGGCATATAAGGAATCCTAGTCAGTAGTGATTCCATTTTGTGACTATAATATTTGACTGTTTATGTGTGTTTCCTATTTTTCCATCAATGAAAAGCCTCGAATTCATCATCCTTAGGGGAAAACCAATAAAGTAAGGTTTCTTTCAATTTCCAGATCTTATTTTTAGGTGAGAAATCGATTAGTTATAGTGTTTATTATCTCATGTCAACAGTTGGGTTTGTGTTCTATTGTTCTAAGTTTGTTGATAGTTATTTTGCAAGAAAATTACTCTATTGTATTCTTATGAAAAAATAAAGGCACCATTGAGGTGAAATGAGATTTAATTTTCTCCACCAATTACTTAATACAATAGACTTGAAATCTCAATAGAAGATGAAATTGCTTGAATGCTTGAGAGGTCCGTACTCTTCAACAAACAGAAATTGAAATCTAGATAATATTTTTTGCTTCAACCATACAACAAAAAATTTAGTAACCCAAAGGAATTTGCCTCTTCCATTATGCCCAATCAATTTTTAGTATTTGGAAAGAGTAGAATATAGCAAAGTAGAAAATTTTGAGAAATTGCAACCCAACTACCATAAAACACTATAGATGTGTTGAATGCCATCCTTATCTACTAACAAAACAATTTTTTTAACCAAAATATAACATTTATTTGGACATGTATAACCAACACACGCTGATCCATATTTAAGATTGCTAGGAAGTTCATAACCCAATCATTCATCACTTTATCATTATCTAAAGAGGAAACATGAGAAAAATGAACTGGAGATGAGGGCATTAATTGTAATAGATTATGTATGGGAACTACTGCAATAATTTCTTGCACTCTAATTCCAAAAAATTAATAATAGAAAGGTGTACAAGGTTGTCCATATCAATGCTCTTATTTTGTAAATTTGAATTTATCATTTTCATGATCTAATGAAATGTACAACTTATGCATGCAAATATTCTTGACCATGCATTATCCTACACCTAACTCAATGTTATTACCTAGGTATAGAGGAAGAGTACTCCGCAATGTTGTTTCAGTTTGGGTTCAGGGGTCATATCGTAGTTTAGAAGGAAGTAATCCTTGATTCACAATTATTTTGTGTTAAATTTTCAGAATTTACTTCAATCTAATCTAGAATCTTAACTGAGAGAACAACATGTACAACAAATCTACAGCCTATCATTCATGGACACAATAATGCAAGCACAGAAGAGACACAGAGTTTACTTGGGGAAAACCATAAAGGTGAAAAACCCCAATAACTTCCTTAGAGATAGATAGAGCAATGATACAACCAGAATACAAGAGATAGTCTTCTCCTAGCAGTAGAGCCTCCTCCTCCACAAGTGCGCCACTCTCCACAGTGTGAGTGAGAGAATAGAATGTGTAAAATGAGAGAGACACACTCTCTATTTATACACTAACTTGACTTGACCTTTACTCAACTAGGTCGGCCTCAACTTAACCACTTAACATAATGCTGACTAGGCCGGCCCCCACTAGGGTGGTCAAATAACCCTTTGACCCACATGAATTATACAAGGCCGACCCCAACAAGGTGGTCTAATAACCCATCAAGTATAAGTTATGACACTTATAATATAAATGACAACACTTCCGTATAAAGGAATAATAACATCTCTATAGGAATACGACCACTTTCGTATAGAGGAATAATAACATCTCTATAGGAATAAAATATACATATATGTCAAATACATTTCGAAGTTACATATACATCAACAGTCCCTCTTAACTAGGAACGTATTTCTCGACACAGGTCTTCTAGCACAAGTCATCTTCTTTGAATCATCGTCACTGGATAATTTTCATCGAGTCATCATCATCGTCACTGCTTCTACTATCTCAATCAATCTCTGAATCTATTCGTCATAGGAAGTTCTACAGAGACAATCTTTTTTCATACTGGATGTAGGCCCACCACCTGCAGGTCATCGTCATCACTAGCCTTACTATGGAATTCTCAGGACTTATTACGTGCGTCACAAAACCTGGCTACAGCATCCCAGGCTATTACGAGCACACAGCTCTACTTGTAGGATCTCCCAAGAGCACATTACATGTGACCCATCACAAAACCTGGCTGAAGCATCCCAGGCTGTTACGAGCACACAGCTCCACCTATCGGATCTCCCAGGAGCACATTACATGTGATATCACCACAAAACCTGGCTGAAGCGTCCCAGGCTATTACGAGCACACATCTCTACTTGTCGGATCTCCGAGGAGCACATTACATGTGGTCCACCACAAAACCTGGATGAAGCATCTGAGGCCTTTTTCATCCTGTCCAGATCTCCCAGGAGCAAATTACATGTGGTCATGGCAAAACCTGGCTAAATCATCTGAGGCCTTTTTCATCCTGTCCAGATCTCCCAGGAGAAAATTACATGCCATAGGACAAAACCTCGAAAGAGCATCTGCCAGATATCCCAGGGCACGAATTACATGCCATAGGAAAAACCTTGAAAGACTATCTGCAGATCTCCCAGGGCACAAATTATATGTCCTCCCAAGCAAAACCTCGAAAGAGCATTTTCCAGATGTACCAGGGTATGAATTACATGCCATAGGCAAAACCTCGAAAGACCATCTGCAAATCTCTTAGGGCACAAATTACATGCTTATCTGCACAACCTGATCCACGGCCACAAAGTATCATCTGATACTCACCATACATCATCCTGATGTACACATGATCATCCTGATCATCATCACTGCAACATCCTGCTGCATGTCATCTAGAGAAGCTCGTCATCCACGATCACCCTGATCATACAATGCATCCATCTGATGCACACCAAGTCTCTACCTGATACATATCATCATACATAGTGTATCCACCTGATACATAGATACATGATCCACACAATGTATCCATCAAAATACATGATCTACCTGATCATACAATGTATCCACCTGATACATATACAGATACATGGTCCAAGCATCCAACATGATGCTTATACAAAATACATACACATGATCCAACTGATCATATCTAGCATCCAACATGATGCATACATACATACATAAAAATGATCGAACTGATCATATCTAGCATCCAACATGATGCATACATACATATAAAAATGATCCAACTGATCATATCCAAGCAGAAACCAGAACATCATCCCGATGCTCGTCATTCAGCACTTACATCCACAGCCATGTGAAGGATCCTTCTTCCAACATGCTTGCAATGGCTTCAGCAAATGTGTCCATCAATTCTTCCTCGAAGTGTCCTCGATCTGAAGAACGCCAAGCCTCTCTCTGAAGTACTCGAACTTCACCCTAGCTAGTGGCTTCGTCAGCACATCTGCAATCTGCTCATCCGTTGCAACATACAGGAGCTTCACAGCTCCTCTGTACACCATATCCTTGATATAGTGATATTTGATCTCTTTGTGTTTCGACCTATCATGAAACACTAGGTTCTCGGACAGCTTCACACAACTCTGGTTATCACAGAAGATACTAGTAGCATCCAACGGGAGATCAAATAACTCAGACAGTAGCTTCCGTAGCCATACTGCCTCACAACTAGCTAAACAGGCTGCAACATACTCTGCCTCAATTGTACTCAGTGCTATGCAAGACTGCTTCCTGCTAAACCAAGAGATCACACCTGATCCCATATTGAAGCAGCACCTAGATGTGCTCTTCCTATCTACAGCACTGCTTGCCCAATCTGCATCAACATAACCCTGCATGTTAAACTTTTGATTTGCTTCATACTCGAGCCCATAATCCACTATACCTTTCAATTACCTCAGAATATGCTTTACAGCAACCAAGTGAACACTCCTCGGATCTGTCAGGAACTGGCTCAATGTGTTCACCGCAAAGCAAATATCTGGTCTCATGTTCGTCAGGTACATCAAGGACCCAATCATCTGATGATACATAGTGACATCAACTGGTTCAAATGAAGCATCACACAGAAGCTTCATGTTCGATGCCATAGCCTCGCAGTACATCATCCCGAACCTCTTCAGGATCTCTACTGCATACTTCCCTTGTCGAAGGAAGATTCCATCTGCACTCTGCCACACCTCCATACCTAGAAAGTGGTGCATCATACCCAAGTTTTGCACATATATGACTCCCTGTCATGTGTCTCAAAACCAAGTGGCTGCTCCACATACACTTCTTCTTCAACTACACCATTCAAGAAAGCTGTCTTGAATCCATCTGGTGTATCTTCTATTTCATCACTTTTATATTTCTCTATGCTGCCATCTGCAGCATGCTTGATCTTGATAGATCCATATGGAAGTCATAACAAACTTCCCTTCAGGTCTTGGGACTACATCCCAAACATCATTCTTCATGATCGACGGATCATGGCATTCCATTTCTTCATCCCAGATCCTGGGAACTTCAATATCTTCAATATCTTCAATAGATATCTTTGTTGTTGGAACAAATGTTGTAGTCCTTTTGTAATTGAAGATATACGGTCTTTCCTACAAAACAGGTTAAATTGCATGATTAGAAACATCTCATAATTTTCAGAACAAATTCTTACACATAAAAAAATATGTCATACAATCATGCAATTATCTTAGACAATGCTTCAATACAACATTTATCCATATCCCGTAACTTTCTAGATGCCTTCCAATCTCTACCAGAACATTGTTAAGAGTGTGCACAACTCCCAATATGTCAGCAAAGAGGTTTCATTCTAGATAAGTGGCAATGGAATGTTGTACAGTGCCATAGGCCACTTACCCATGCATATAAGTAGTATACTGTTCATCAATGCAATTATTCTAATATGCATAATACACAACCTAATTCTAGAAACATCATTATATACATTATTGAACAGTATTATTTAAGAAATGACAATTGAAATACTTATCTTTCTTTGTTTGTTGGGTGGACTCCCTCTGAGTCTTCGCTTCCTTGCAGGAGATACTGGAGTCCTAATCTGAAGTAGCTTCTTCTACACCTTTCTGTTGTGGAATGTAGAGAGATGGTCAACTCCCTCTAAATATCTGCATCCTTGCAGAAACCACTGGAGTGTACTCCCTCTTGATCTTTGCTTCCTGGATTACTTGTCCTTGAACTTATATTCATTCTCAATCCCTATGCATGCTTGTTAGTATCATTGTTGTGTTATCCTCTAGGTTTCATACGTAATCAAACATTCGTTAGTATAATCTTAATATTATCAAAACACAATAATCTCAAGCATGTATCGTCAGGATCATTTCAAACACAGATAATAAACATTGGTATTCAAGGTTTCAGGGAAGTCTTCTTTTACTCATGCATATTCTTATTTGATCATAGGACACTTTTGGTTAGTTAAATCATCAATCAAGATAAGAGATATAATATGCATAAAACCCGTGATTACTCAAACCTATGCCTTCATGATTCTTCTGGTTAGTCATATCATCGATTATGGTAAGAAACATAATATGCATACAACCATGACTATTCAAACCTATGACTTCATGAATAATCATTATCAACAACACAACAATATAAGATCCTAACACAAGGTAGGATTCTATCTTGATATAGGAAAAACATACCTGGATTAGCATGCTAGCTAGTTATGTCTAACATACTCACATGATGTCTTCTTGTTCTTCTTCAATGACTTGTGCTAGTAACCTGTATATCTCATAGGTTAACCATTATAAAACCAAGTTATACATACCTCGTAAATGGATCTTCTATGAGATCCATGATAATGGATGAATCTTTGTCCTCATTTCATCATGATCATATGTTCTTTAACCAGAACATGATTTGTCTTTCTTGGTGTACCTTTCATGTTAGTAGACAACATAAACCTCATACAACACCATAATGCATTAGTACAATCATAAGTGTCAACACCCTAATCAATGAATATTTTCTATCGTGCATTCATAATTTTATTAAGGTGATACGACAACTCTAAAATCAAGATTGTACTAACCGTAATAACATGAAGACAAACATACCATAAACTTAATCATGAACAAATCTCAAAACATACCTCGATGAGTCATACTTGTCAAGATTGCTTGTAATCTTTTTATGGAAGGCCTTAGCCTCATCTCCCTCTGAAACAGGAACTTCTTCACTTATGCAGGTGACCAATCCATCCTCTTCTAGGATTAACCCAATCCACTTGATTTCCAGGAACTGGATCTGGAGCTATATTAGGGTTTTTCAGAGAAAACCCCAAAATTCAAACTTTGAATTTCAAACTTCCGAAAGGACAAAGATATGCGCCTTGATGAGCTGATCAAACTGGTATATTCAGAATTTGAAAACTGCAAAGTTTCACTCCTCAATTTTGCCTTTGAAACTTTCGGATTCACTAGACATGACCTTGAACTAGGGTTTGATGAAGCCCACTCTTCTGCCCAATCAAAAGGTTTGATCCAAAGCTCTAAGCTTCTATTTTTATGAGAAGCTTCCAGCCGTGGTCACAGATTTCAAAAATTCCCATTTTTGCATAAGCCCTAATTTTCCACTTTTCTGATCAAAGTCCGGAACTAGGGTCTGATCCAGCCCGGCCTTCTGTCCAACCAAAAATTTTGATCTTGGTCTCTAAATTTCTATTTTGATGAGTAGCATCCATCCGTGGTCTCCGATTACAAAAGTTCCAACTTTCTCCGAAGCCCTAAATTCCGGAAGCCATGAATGAAGGTACTAAAAAATAATTATGTTTTGACAGAAATATGTACCTGATTGTTTCTGGTGTAACTCTGAACTTTTCGATCCACAGGGTCTGAAAAGGTTTCTTGAGATAGCCTGACCTGTTATCTTTCCCTCTTGACAGGTCTGACCTCAATTGGATTCTCTGAGAGAGAGTTATGCCAAGTGTCGCAACGTGACCTATTTATGGGATAATACAGGAGGGCAAACTTGTACGGTGTGCCACGTGTCACTATTTCAACTTCGGCCTCTAAAAAAGTTTCCTGAGATAGCTCGACCTGTTATCTTTCCATCCAGATAGGTCTGACTACAATTGGAATCTCCGAGACAGAGTTATGCCAAGTGTCGCAACGTGACCTGTTTATGGGATGATACAGGAGAGCGAACTTGTACGGCGTGCCACGTGTCACTGGTTCAACTTCGGTCTCTGAAAATTTTTCTCGAGATAGTAAAGTCTGTTTACTACCTGTCACTTTTTACTAAATTTCATTTGGATATTCCTAGCCCAAGTTATGACCTTTTTCCCAAGATCACCTGATTTTGACTCAGATCTGGAAGAGGCATAAACCCTATATTGTACAGATCATAAATAACAAAGTACAATGAATTAGAGGTTGTCCTTTGGACACAAGGTACATGGGGATTTATTCTTCGACCTGTAAATGTTTTAGATCCAAAAACTTCACCAAAACGGATTTATAACGAAAGTTCTACGATGGCTGGTTTTTGCTATATCAAGCCCTAGCATCGTAAGTGCAACAAGTGTCATACATGCCATATCATGCCTTCTTTCAGGCTAGCTCTGATACCATGTTAAATTTTCAGAATTTACTTCAATCTGATCTACGATCTTAACTGAGAGAACAACATGTACAACAAATCTACAGCATATCATTCATGGACACAATAATGCAAGCACAGAAGAGACACATAGTTTACTTGGGGAAAACCATAAAGGTGAAAAAACCCAATAACTTCCTCAGAGATAGATAGAGCAATGATACAACCATAATACAAGAGATAGTCTTCTCCTAGCAGCAGAGCCTCCTCCTCCACAAGTGTGCCACTCTCCATAGTGTGAGTGAGAGAATAGAATGTGTAAAATGAGAGAGACACACTCTCTATTTATACACTAACTTGACTTGACCTTTACTCAACTAGGTCGGCCTCAACTTAACCACTTAACATAATGCTGACTAGGCCGACCCCCACTAGGGTGGTCTAATAACCCTTTGACCCACATGACTTATACAAGGCCGACCCCAACAAGGTGGTCTAATAACCCATCAAGTATAAGTTATGACACTTACAATATAAATAACGACACTTCCGTATAGAGGAATAATAACATCTCTATAGGAATACAACCACTTCCGTATAGAGGAATAATAACATCTCTATAGGAATACAATATACATATATGTCAAATACATTCTGAAGTTACATATACATCAACAGTTTGGAAAAAGGTATAGCACGTGGAAGCAAGAGATACTAGTTGTGACGTTATCTAGATTCAGAAATTGATACTAGAGTTCATTGATAAGATGTTGGAGCCAAAAATTAGTTATTGTGATAATCAAAGTTACACTCTCAGAATCTAGTTTTTCATGATCACTCAAAGCACAATGATATCTGGTGCCATTTCATTAGATGTAGGGTGTGTGTTGGGGAAGATTTAGTCCAACCTGATTTTAATACATGAACCTTTGCTTTGGTTATAAAAGTAGAGAACGGACAATTGTAGAACACCCAGAATTGCATTATAGTGGTGATATCATTGTGTTGAACACTTGAGGTTATGAATAAAATGAATGTCTTAAATAAAGGAAGCAAGTTTTCACCTCCACTTGCTGATTAAGGAGGGAGATATGTATGTATTCCAATACAAGAAACCTTGTTGCAATGGACTAAGGGCTTAAATGAATTTGCTGAGGTTAGTCTATCATGGTGTGACCTAGTAGAATTTGTTCTGAAACAACAAAGGCAAAGAGTACACCTACATTCATCTTTAGTCCTGTAACTTTTACCAGCAGTAGGGGTATTATTTGGAGATTTGATTGTTGATTGGAATTTATGGATCGAAGTATTTATATACATTACCATTATATAGATCAATAAATAGAAATATGGAGGATATTTTGATGTATTTAATCCATGGAACCTGGAGCCCACTTGTAGCTAAATTGTGATTTTCAACTCTTGTTTCTCCCAACAAATCTGATAGTAATTCCTCAAGGCAATTTAAAGTCATATATTTCCAGCCCCCTTGATGGTTAGTTCATCAAAGATTTCATATCTAGTGGAAAGGAATGTATATATGGTGTTGTAGACAAAAGCCACAAATATCAAGGAAATCATCAACTCCCTGCCCCTCATCTATGTTAGTAACTTTTCATCAATTGTATTCCAAAATTTCTTGTGTAGTGGGGCTAGTCAACCTAAATGGTATATATTGGAGAGGCAAGATGTGGGTGTCAACAACATTTCCCCATTCACTCTAATTGCAAATAGATCTCCATGGTATGAAGGTATTCCATACCTTATAGGCTCATAAGTACCAAGCCAAAACACAATTCCTTGAGACAGGAAATTTTCAAGGCCATGGTCTAAAACAAGGTATACTCTTATAAAGGAGGAAATACAAACAAAAGAAATGCTTGAAGAGTTTCTGGTAGACGTGGAAGAAAAAATGACAGAGTCTGCATCAAAGGAAACACTACATTCAAACCAAGGTCTTGCAACTCCGCCACAAACCCTTCATGGAATAAGTCGTAACACCCCAAGTCTTGTTCCAAATTCAGGATCTTTCATTGGTAGTCCAAGAAACACCTCCTTGTGGACAGTGAGGATGTCTCCAAATGCACACAAGTTTAGCACACCATGCAAAAAGGGAGAGGGTGACAATCCAATATTAGTGCTAGATGACAGTCTTTTGCTGCACTCCTGGATTTCAACTGTGTACATACCTGGATGTGGAAATCTACCTTTGTCTAGTATGGTAAGTTTAATGTTTAACTAGGTTTTGAATACTAATGACGACCAAATGACTCTATGCTACAACAAGATGGTGCTAGGAAATTTTTCATGCTTTTGGTGAGCAAGTTAGGTATTGAATTTGTGCACGCCAGGCATATCATAGTTACAAGAATAGAAACAAGTGGGGCTGAGTATTACAGTTATCTTGTTCATTTTGTTTTAGAGAAGTCATAGCAATCGTGCAATCTCACATGTCGTAATCACTTGGATTGGTGGGAATGATTTAAGGCAACTAGGTTATTGTACTGCTTTTTGTCTTAGTCAAATTTGTGACTACAACTGCTCATTGTTTTTCCAGCTAGAATATTCATAATAGGGATACTAAACAAACAATTTCTTTAAATTATAGAAAATAAGTTCTTTTCAAAACCTTGAATCATTTACTCAACTACTAGTATAGTTCAGTTGATTTCATTGCACCAATTGTTGCCTTTAAACATACTCAGGAGGAAGCTAAGGATTCTAAGGATGACAAGACAAGTGTAAGTTTTGAAACCATTTTCTTGAATTTCAATTATTAAGCCACCATATGTGGCGTTACCTTCATAAGAAAACTATGTTGATTGTGTGGGTCACAAGTAGAAATGTCAAGGTGGTTTTTGATGTTTCTATTAGAGAATAACATGAATTGTTATTTCATGTTTTTTTTCTAACAAGATGAGAATGAAAAGCTGGAAGATGATGAGGACAAGGATGATCATGTAAGATTTTTGATGTGTATCTCACTCTCTTTGTTTTTGATCTATGCAGGAAGTAGGTTTCAATCAAATTTGAAGGAGTTTGTTATATTGGATCTCTGATATACATTTCAATGCGTTTTCTTCCTTGTGGGTATTGTATTTTTTTCCATAGATAAAAAATTTGAATTCAAAGATCAACTTTCTTATTTTATTTGCTAATACTTTTTATCTTATAGGTAACTCACTTTATATAGTTCAAGTTGGAATTGACAAAAATATCTATTGTATGTAGATTCACATGCCTATTCCATTTTCTCTTGGATAACATTTCGAAGCTAATACATGTGCAACAGGTAAACCTTAAATAATGAGTAGCATACATGTATTGTTTTATCTTTGTGTCCTCTGTGCTGTATCTATTAAATACTTATAAAGACATCTTTGAAATTCAAAAAAACATTCAATGAGACAACTGAGTCTCACATTTTAGAGAAGCCTCTCTAGTTCATTTGCTAGGACAAAGCATTCAGTGAGTGCATATTAATTGCAGTGGGACTACCTCCATATGCTTGGATGAATACTTTGTATGGAATTCAAATGAATACAAGTTTTTAATCCATATGCTTTTGGATGAATTCATTTTTCTTTTCTTCACCTCAAGAAACGACATTGGAAGACTGAGTTAGACCAAAATGCAATTTACAAGATTAATGTTAGAATGGATACTTTGTATGGAATCCAAATGAATACGAGTTTTTAATCCATATGATTTTGGATGAGTAGTGGTACTCAGTGCGACAGCCAATAATACTCCCTAAACAATAAAAATTAGAGATGGAGGTAGAAGAGACAAATGTTGGTAAATGAAAGAGAAGAGCTTGCTCTAAGTAGGCCATGTAAACCCTAAATGGTGCAAAGTTCTAAGTCAACTTAAGAAATGGAGGCAAACATAGAAGTAGAAAGAAAGGTGGAGGATAGAGAAAAAGCATTCTAGTAATCATTGTCACTGTGAAGGGGTTGGTGTGAAGTCTGATGATGTTCTCTAGGGAGAA
Source organism: Larix kaempferi (assembly GCA_027924585.1). NCBI lineage: Eukaryota > Viridiplantae > Streptophyta > Pinopsida > Pinales > Pinaceae > Larix > Larix kaempferi. Next base: position 409,592 of record BSBM01001753.1, read on the forward strand.
CTTGTGGTCAAGGGGGCTTGGTTGGGTGATCTTGGAAGTAGCCCTGGACTGAAAGGCACTGTCTCTTGTAACATTTGAGGCTGAGGGAAAAATTTCATGATGGAAGTCTGGTTGCTCAAACAGACTTGGTTGGATTCGATCTGGGTCCAGGTCAAGAACAATATCATTCATCAACAATCAAGCTCAACCATAGTGATGATTTTTGACACCAAATTTTCCTTCCTCATTGGAATGCCCTTAAGCTTTGTATAACTGTCTTTCCAATGAGCAAGATGTGTACAATAGATTTTTTTTGTTTCCCCCCTCCACTCTTGGGCTCTCACTCTCTAAATATATTTTCTTATGTTGCACAGGGAGACATTTCTGTGCTTAAAACCAATTCTCTCTGCGATCCAGTGTTTTGGGGACTTCGGTACTTGGAAACGTCCCCATTTTGTACCAATTTTGTTCCTTTCCAAACTCAATGACTTTTCGAAAATTGTCTCCACGTCCCTTGATTTATTAGGGTACTCCTAGTTGACCGCCAAGATAAAACCCTTTATGATCATGTTTAATAATGAAAGAAAAAAAATATTTAGTGCAGGTCCCATTCACCCTAATGCATAAAAGCTAAGATAATACATGACAAACTCTAAACTATTTACCATATTCTCATTCACTTGTAAATTCACTTTTTGGTCTTCTCTCACTGAAGAAAATCTTTTTCTTTACTACTTGGTGTTGCTGCCATAGTCAAAATCTGTGTCCAATTGATTAAAAAACATTTGAACTTTGGATAGAGACATTTTTTACCTTTGATGCTTCTATTGGCCATTTTTGATAGTTTTTACTGCTTGGTGTTGCCACGATAGTGAAAATTCAGCTCATAAAATCCCATAATGTCTCCTTGTCTACTAATGTTGGAAAAAATGACATAAACTACACAATAGCATTTAGGATTTTCTTTGCAGATATACTGGTCCCGACAGAGACACCTTAGGGTAATCTACTGGGACCACCTTTTTTTTTATTTAAGGAATGCCCCTTTTTACTTATTTTTTGGCTTTTTTGGGGGAATGTCCATTGTTATAGGAGACACCCCTTGATTTTAAGTACTTCCGAAGCTCTGCTTGGGGATGTTTCCTGATAGGCCAGGTGCTGTCCACAGCAGCTGATATGTTTTGTACCAATATTGTGTATGTGAAATGAATCCATGTGGGCCTACCCTAGGGACATGGAAACATGTCCCTTTCTAGAATAGCTATGTTTCATAGCAGTTGGAGGTTGGGGTGATGTGGGGAAAAGTTTTGGGGATAGTTGAGAAACTTCCGAAATTTCAGGGGATGCTAGGGTATGTGAGAAAGGGGAATCCTGGTCTCTTTGCTTGATTACAAATGAAATATAAAAGGTATCAAATAATTAATAATATTGCATGAAATATACCGACGATGTTATACCTCAATATTACACATTATGTATTAGTGTCGCATCCTTGTACTAGCGACCTAAACGACAGTTTCCCTTAAAGATCATCTGAACATCCAGAGTGAAAACCATTGACTGAATACTGAAAGCAAAACCTTTTTCGGCCATTTGCCAGCCCAACTTAGCCCTGTTTGTGAGCACTACCACTCCCTGCACATCTACTGGGGAACGGTAGTTAGCACTACCGTGCTTTGTTCCTTCTCTGGGGCGCGGTACTACCGTGTTATGCTCAGTTATAGGGGCGCGGTAGTCTGAAATTAGCCTTTTTTCCTTGGATTTTGGGATTTCGACCTTCGAGGAGATTTTGTTGGGATTACCATCCTTGGTTCAATCCTAACTCCTTCTTTGTTTAGCTGGCCTGATCCACTAAACCCTCCATAGATCCACACTTCTCTCTTTTTGGTTAGCCTTCCCATGTGCTATAAGAGAGAAGCCTTCCATGAGCCAAAGGGAGGAATTTTGGGGCATCAAACCTATGATCTTCATACTTCTGCAGAGATAGCTAGAGGAAGCACTTGGAGCTGGAGGATTGGCTTGGATATCAAGCAACCTTTGTAAGCACTCTTCAAGTTTGTAATAAAGTTAACTTGTCTTGTTTTTCCCATTTCATGTGCATTGTATGAGTTCTTGACATGGAATGTATCTAGTTTAGATTTGAACTTAATCTTTGTTTCAAGGTGTTTGGAAGCTTGCATGCTTGTTCCTTGTTTGATTTCAACAGGTTCTACATTGGAGCTTTGGGATCAAGAGCTAGAAGCGGGACAAACGTCAGATTGAAAGGTGAGTTATGTATTTCATCTCTTCTAAATGCATTTAATATTGTTGTGAAGATTAGTTTAGGAACTCAAGGTAGCATTTGTTTCCTTTTTTTCTTAGCATACAGTCAGTGCATCCTACTTTATCCTAAGAGAGTTTCTACCTATCCGTAGGGAGAAATTTCTACAACAAAAACTGGCAACCATACTGGGGACTTGAATCCATTTTCTTTGCTTGTGAAGTTTGCTTTCAATTTCACTTATTGATTGTAAGGATTGGGTTCTTTTACCCTCATTCACCTCCCTGTTCTCTACATTAGACTTCTGTTACGGATTAGTAAGTCCTCTGGGTTGGAAAACCCTTGAAAAGTCAAAATCTTTTCTCAAAATTCTGCCTCTTTCCCTCTGTTCACACACTACTACGCCCCCGTAACTACCTACAGAGCGGTAGTACCACGCCTTAACCACTTCCTACAGAGTGGTAGTCCATCAGTACCGCGTCTTAACCACTGTCTAGAGCGCGGTAGTCCTGCAGTACCACGTCCTAAGCGCTGTCGAGAGCACAGTAGTCTATCAGTACCGCTCCCAGGTGGCCTGCAGGCCCGCGGTAGTTCCTGGAAAGTGTGTTTATTTGGTTTGTTCGGTTATTTTTTGGGTCTTTTCGAGATTTGGATCCATGTTGGCCCTTTGAGTAAACACTAGTGTTTTGCTTGCATTTTTAAGCGAAATGGGTTCTATTTTTTAGATCATTTTTTGGTTTGGTGTGCTTGGCATGTTTGGATTGCTTGGCATCTTATTTCCTTTGCATCCTATCTAATGATTGTTTGAAGAGATTGATTCCTTGCCTCCGCTTTAGTTCAAAGAGAAGCTTGATTTTGTCGTTCTTTTACCATATTCATGAAATTGAAACACATAGGTATTCTTCTAGCTTTAATTTAATCATTTGACATTCTTGGTATTACATTCATGAGAAGAAGAAATGCTTGTTTCATATTTATGTGCATTTGAGTTAGACGATATTATTAGGTTCTTCTCTTTGTCTTGCATTTGATTGGAAGCATTTGTAGAATCTTTCTTTCCATAGCTTGGATGTGTCTTTTTCAAGTGTGAAAAGAAAGGAAATGGATTAGAATTATTACATTTGGTGTTCATATAAAGAACTTTTTTATTGCTTTGGGTTAGTTTTGGGTACATATTTTACTTCTTTCTATCATTTTGAAAAGAAATAAAATTGCATGTGCATTGGGTTGTGCATATTGGGAATAGAAAGAATTCTTCCTTACTTTAGCTAGTGTTCATCGAAGAGAAAGGCTCATTTCGATTCATCTTCATTTCCATGGTTTGAGTCATCACAACACCATCAAGTTGCACTTCCATAACCCGATTGTGTAAGACAGCCTCTAAAATTAATCTCCCTAACTAAACCAATATTAACCTCACTTGAGGAAATCAAAAGAATTTGGTAGTTAGGTAGGACACCGGGGATAGGCATCAAAATAATTTCCCCTTGTCATTTTTCATCTGAGACATAGTCGTTGTCTTTAGGGAACTAAAATCCTCTAGTATTTATTGACACGGTCATAGCCAGTTTGTGGAGGGGCCTCCTGACTGTTTTTAACTTTCAGGGGTTAAACGGCCGCGAGATTGAGAACCGGACGGACTCTGTGGAATGCCGCACTCCACTTAGCCCTAAGGAAACATCGATCATTGTCTTCCTTGTAAGGCAGAAGCGCCCAAAACCTTTTCCAACGTGTCATGAACGAGGTAGCTTAGTGACTTTTCTACTAGGTCTCTTTTACCCAGGATCCCTTTCGGTAGAGGGATATCCTTCCATTATCGGTCTCTGATTTTGTATTGTTTGACTTTGATTTCATCACCTTGCGAAGGATACAATTTGTTGAGGTCTCCAGCTCTTAATTAGGAGGTTTTGCTTGCTATCTTGTAGAGGGTATTTTTCTTTGTAGGGCTGCTTGTTGGCATTCTGGCCGTTTTGTTGTACAGCTCGCTTACTGTGGCAGCGGCCTCAGTATAGTTTTTTGAGCTTGCTCTTTTGGCCTGTGAGCCTTGTCTTTTCCTATCTCCCCATTCGCACGCTTGGTTTCCTGAAGGTTTTTGAGTTATTTTTAACAAGACTTTGTCCACATCACTTAGTTTTGTTCCATGGAGAATCCACCTCCATGCACCCATCCTCCTTCTGGGACTACGAATCCGGAGACCCCTTTTCAAGGGGTACCTTTTACTTTTCCTCCAGTTGGAGATATTGGTCCTCCCTTTATTGCCATGTTAAATCTTCCTGGATTAACCATAGGATTACCGGTATGGTTATTCAATCCGGTAATTCCGATTGCGCAGAATGTTTCGAATGTTAACTCTCCACCACGAGAGAGTCAATCCCAAACTAATCCTTCCCCTTCTTCGTCGGATGAATCTTCTTCCATTCCTTCTTCCTTGCTTGATCAAAGCAATAGTGTTAGTAGTCAGGTGGATAAGAAGAAGAAGAAAAGGAAAGTTAAGAAGAAGAAGGATAAGGAAGAAACCAAGCGTAAACGAGTTGCCCCTAATGGCACTCATTCTATGAAAACACCTCGCAAGCCCAAGTTCCCCTGCAAACTCTACAAGGGTGATCACCTTCTCAAGGATTGCCCTGGTATTTCTCGTGTGTCAGAAGTGTGGTCTAAAAACCCCAAAACAATTGTATCGTCGACCTCTGACCATCATGTCGATGACATCCTCTCAACCAGTGAACTCTTGCTGAAGAGTCGGAAGGGTAAAGTCCTATATCCCTGTTTGATATGCAAGGGTGTGCACCGTACTTTCCTTTGTCCAAGCATGGATGAAGCTTCGCGGTGGTTGGAAGATATTACTAGTTCTCAATTGGTGCTTCCAACAAACAATAGTAAGTTGTCCCTCAACCCCCAACTGGTTGACCAAGTGATCAATTCAGTTTCATCTGCAATTGATCCCACTCTCCCTCCCGAGAGTGAAGTGATTGAGTCGCTGTCATCCCCACTCGATCCTCCTCTTTCATTGGAGAAAGTTCAGACTGAAGCAGTCACCTTGACACAATCTTCATCTCATTCTTATCTTCCAAGTGAGAGTGAATTGGAAACCACTAATGTTTTCCTTATCGGTTCAGATTGTCCTCGGCAAGTGGAAACCCTGTCCATTTTCGTGAGACCCCCTCCAAGTACTGAGGTTATTTCCTTTGATTGGAATGGTTTAACAGAATCTTGTCTTCCTTCGAGTGTTCCTTTTCAAATATCTGTAGGAGTTTCCGATAAAGAAATCTTTCATACGATAGTTGATGAAGGAGCTTCTGTTAGTATTCTATCCTCAACTGCTTGGCAAGCCTTAGGTTCTCCTCGACTTGTGCCCGTCACTGACCAGATAATGGCTTTCAATATAAGGCCTACTGGACCTTTAGGGTCCCTTCCTCAATTACCTGTCACTTTGGGAGGGAAAACTATCTGTATTGATGTCATGGTTGTCCAAGGTCCCTTAGATTTTAATCTACTCCTTGGACGTGATTATGTCTATGCAATGAAGGCTGTAGTGTCCTCACTCTTCCGAGTGATGTATTTTCCCCATCATGGGAATATTGTGACCATCGATCAACTTTCCTTTGTGACGCCCACTCATCGCATGACTCCTAGTCACCAGACTTCCCTAAATGTTCCACATGTTTTAGTGGTTTCTTCCCCCTAAGGGGGGGGATGCTTGGAGCAAAGTTCTATTCTGGTGTCAAGCTCGTTAAAAAATGAAACCATTTTCTCAAGCATAGTTTACTTTTGGTTTTAAGCTTGTGTAAAAAGAAAACCAACCATCATCTCAAGCATAGTTTACTTTTGGCTTCAAGCTTGCGTAAAAATGAAACAGGTCACCATGAGCATGGTTCCCTTTCTATGTCAAGCTCGTTAAAAAATGAAATAGATTCCTGCGAGCATAGTTTATTCTCTGTTTCAAGCTCATTAAAAAATGAAACCGACCCTCAAGCACAGTTTACTTTTGGTTTTAAGCTTGTGTAAAAACGAAACCAATCCCAAGCATAGTTTACGTTCAGTTTCAAGCTTACGTAAAAATGAAACTACCTTCGAGCATAATTTCTTTCTGTTTTAAGCTCATTAAAAAATAAAAAGGACCCTTTCAAGCATTTTTATTATCTATTTTCAAGCTTGTGTAAAAATGAAATAGATATCCCTTCCATTTGTTCAAGTCTCTCGCTAGAGTTAGGATTTGAACCCTCATTTCATCTGCCTAGGTCACTTTGTCCTGGTTCTCCCTACCCTCCCTGGTGAACACATTTGGATTAGTAGCTAGGATTTTTGGGTAAGGAAGAAGAGTAGTCAGACGAAACGAAGCTTGGGGGGCATGTTTAGCCCTTAGCAATCATGCTGGGGGCTTTTACCAACCTCTGGTCATCATGTTGGGAGGGAACCCATCAATGGGCCTTAACCGTGAGTAGAGTTTACCTTTGGCTTCAAGCTCATTAAAAAATGAAACCAGTAGTCTGAGCAAAGTTCTACTCCTGTGTCAAGCTCGTTAAAAAATGAAACATATCCTTTCCCTTTGAGTCGAGTCTCCTCGTAGACTTAAGGTATAGTCGAGTCTCCTCGCCTATACCTTAAGTGAATGAAATGAAGCTTGGGGGCATGTCTTCAACCTATGGAAGTTACGTTGAAGTCAACTTGATCTCCTCTCCACACCACGTTGGAGCTAAGTCACTTACTTCTAGCAATCATGCTGGGGGCATGTACCAACCTTTGGATTTCATGACGGGAAGACGTTCACCATTGGGAACATTTTCGAGCATACTTTCCTTTTTTAGGTTTCGAGCTCATTAAACCATGAAAATTATCCCGAGCATAGTTCATTTTCTGTTATGAGCTTGTTAAAAAATGAAGCAGACATCATGAGCATTCTTCCAACCTATCTTCGAGTTCGTTAAAAACAGTAAGATGGTGTTTGAGCTTACTTTTCACTTTTTCATGCTCTGGTTAAAAACATGAAAAGTGGTTTGAGCTTACTTTTTCCTTTTTCGTGCTCTGGATCCAAACATGAAAAAGATTCCGAGTGATTTTGATACCATTATCGTGCTCGTTAAACAAATTGGAGTAAAAAGGTGTGTCTAATGAGTATAGGTTTATCACTTTATCCGACCTCGCTAGACTATTTACGGAAAAGGAACGGTGCCTAGTTTACTCTTCCTTTGTCGTGCTCAGTCATCAACCATGACAAAGTTGTACATGGAGTCCTCTTTAAGCTCTTTTCAGACTCCTAAAATAGGAAAAGATGGCCAAGCGAAATTGATTCATTCACGCTTGTGAAAGGATTTGAATGATTTTCTCCCTACTGATAGTTTACCCCCTTTTTCGAACTAGGGGGCACTACTTACGAAAAAGGAATACTCCAGCCAATCATGACTGGAAGAGTCCTCTCCCATGTTGTTTTACACTTTTTCAGGCGATGAGGCTAACCTTACGAAAAAGGACCGTTGGAGTCTTCTTTAGTTATTTTCAGACTCTCTAAACATGAAATGACAACCGAGTTTTCCTTCCTTGGACTCGTTAAAATTTAACATCGAAGGGCCCACTTTGGGATGAACCCCTCCTTTCTCAGGTTCGAAAAACATGTGAGATTGGACTCATCTATGAGATGAGCTATACCGAGCATCTGTTATCCTCCTCAAGATCATAAAAAAACAAAGAGGTACTCGTCCATCATGTCGGGGGAAAATGGGAAAATGAGTCAAGTTTACCTTGTTGGCAGCTTGTGAGTCGTCACCTTTGAACATGGCATGCATCCTCACCTTGTCTATTTTGGGTAGTCAGTCTTGCTGATAGTTTCATCATTATGATCATGCGTCCTCATTATTGCTATGAGTTCACACTTCCTGTGGTTCTGTCTGTTCAAGTAATCCCTACTGCCAAGATCTGTTTCATGCCGTTATATGTTCAAAGGGTTATTACCTTGAGTCCACCTCCACTTCATGTCAAACCTTCCCTTTGTGTCAGTACATATTCTGTTGTTTCATCAGTCCATACTATCTCTCGTTCTGATTTCGTGTCGATGATGTGGGAATCATTATGGCCCACCTTCGACGAGTCTATTCCTGTCGACACCAAATCACTATCCAGGAATTAGGCTTAGGAGTCAACCACTAGTACCTTGGTACCTGCATGCCTCAATGGCAGGTTTCCTCATATTCAATAGTAGGTTTTCATCAATGACCTCTGATTGAATGATCTCTCAGATGCTTGACATCAACTCCTTTATTCGCATTTCGTTGAGATGTACTATAGATACCTTGGGGATCATCATCATCATTGATGATTTTCCTCGCATTTGTTAACGATTCACATCATTGACCGGTAATCAAATGGTTTCTACCATGTTCGAATTCAACACCTTGTAATCACATGGCTAGATTCGTGTCGTTTGTGATTGGGTAGAAGACCCTGGACACCCTTTTGTATTTTGATTACGTCCAGGTTGCAATGGAGATTTTTCTGTATTGTCACACAGATCCACTTTTGTATTGGTCATGGCTGTGTCATTACTATCTCATGGATCTACGCTTGTTCATAGTAGCCATGATTTGTCTATAGTCTATATCATCTCAGTACTCATGGATCTGCAATGCATTGGTCGGCAGCCATGCTTTGAGTCATTTGTTTTCGAGCATGGGAATGCTTGCCTCAGTGGTATATTTGACATTTTTGTTTCTATTTCAGCTCCTTGTTGCTCTCCTCGATGTTATCTCCGAACCATATTTGTAAAGTCTTTTGGCCATCAGTCTCTTCTGACCTCACACTTTAGGGGGCATCTGTTATACCTCAATATTACACATTATGTATTAGTGTCGCATCCTTGTACTAGCGACCCAAACGACGGTTTCCTTTAAAGATCATCTGAACATCGAGAGTGAAAACCATTGACTGAATATTGAAAGCAAAATCTTTTTCTGCCATCTGCCAGCCCAACTTAGACCTGTTTGTGAGCACTACTGCTCCCTGCACATCTACAGGGGCGCGGTAGTTAGCACTACTGCGCTTTGCTCCTTCTCTGGGGTGTGGTACTACCGCGTTATGCTCAGTTATAGGGGTGCATTAGTCTGAAATTAGCCTTTTTGCCTTGGATTTTGGGATTTCGACCTTCGAGGAGATTTTGTTGGGATTACCCTCATTGATTCGATCCTAACTCCTTCTTTGTTTAGCTGGCCTAATCCACTAAACCCTCCATAGATCCACGCTTCTCTCTTGTTGGTTAGCCTTCCCATGTGCTATAAGAGAGAAGCCTTCCATGAGCCAAAGGGAGGACTTTTGGGGCATCAAACCTATGATCTTCATACTTCTGCAAAGACAGCTAGAGGAAGCACTTGGAGCTGGAGGATTGGCTTGGATATCAAGCAACCTTTGTAATCACTCTTCAAGTTTGTAATAAAGTTAACTTGTCTTGTTTTTCCCATTTCATGTGCATTGTATGAGTTCTTGACATGGAATGTATCTAGTTTAGATTTGAACTTAATCTTTGCTTCAAGGTGTTTGGAAGCTTGCATGCTTGTTCCTTGTCTGATTTCAACAGGTTCTACATTGGAGCTTTGGGATCAAGAGCTAGAAGCGGGACAAACGTCAGATTGAAAGGTGAGTTATGTCTTTCATCTCTTCTGAATGCATTTAATCTTGTTGTGAAGATTAGTTTAGGAACTCAAGGTAGCATTTGTTTCCTTTTTGTCTTAGCATAGAGTCAGTGCATCCTGCTTTATCCTAGGAGAGTTTCTACCTATCTGTAGGGAGAAATTTCTACAACAGAGGAATAAATGTCAAGGGCATTAATCATTGGGATGCCATGAGGTGATTTTAAGCACTACACATAAGGGGAAAAATAAATTGATATATTCATTATATATACACTTACTCAAATATGCTATAAATATGAACACATCATAATTGCTACTGATATTTCTACATCCTTGGTTTCCTGTCATATCAAAACTATCTTCATTTTCAACTCAATAACACTCTATAACTCCCATTCCATGGACCAATCAAGGAAGAGGGTGTCCATTCTTGAATAGGAGTGCCTCTTTGTCTTCTCCCTACTGTGTAAATGAGTATAATAATAAAACAATCATACTCTCCCTTGACTGGATATATTCATTTGGTAAGTTATTGACCACCTTTGATTATTGTTGTTCTTTTTATTCTCTTGCCCATGTAAATAAGAAATGGTACACTGTATGAATGCAATCATATATTGTAATACCGTAGAAAATTTTATTGGTTGCACCTGACTTCACATTAAGGCGAACGTATATAAGTTATAGATTTGAAGAGACAACACATCCATTGAAACTGTCTCCTTAAATTTAAGAAAATATATTGTGGCATTGCTCTATTTTAGAATGTTGGATGCAGGGATTTTGCAATTTTGGGGAGTAGTCTACATATTACTTATGTGTTGTTTTTTATTGAGACATCTTTTTTTCCATATTAGTGCTGATGATGTATTAAAATAAAAGGGCCATAGTTCTATGTGTATTATTGAGTAAAAGAAGATTGAATATATTTTTCAGCATCCATAGTGGTGAGCACTGATCATCCCTTTTAAAATAAGAGTGAGGAAGAAATAATACAAGAAATAATTCTTACATAATTCCAAACACATTCTTCCATACCCATAAGAGTAGTGTTTTACAAATTGGTTACACATAAATATGTAGAAGACAACATCAGTGATAATCCTTGTGGGATTTCTTAGGCTTCCGGCTTCTTGTGTTTGAATGGCATACCTAGATCCAAGAATTGGTTTTTTCCTTTCTATTTCCTCTGGAGGAACTCATACTAAGATATATGGAGTAAGGCCAAAGGGATCCCACTCATCTTCTAATTTCTTGGTTGCCGAATTTTCTGCCTGTTCTAGCCGTGTTTCTCCAACTCCCATTTTTTAATTTGGTAGGGCAGGGCTCGCCTTTCCTTATGTCTTCCCCTTCCTTTGCTTTGTCAGGAAGAGAGCTGATTTTTGAAAAAGGGATTCCAATTCAAGTATGGTATTTCTATGGAATCAAATTCAGCTAGAGTCTGTCTTCAACACCCAAGATGTGGTTTCCATTTTGTCGATCCTTGTTGTTCTCCTCTCCTGCTACCCTTTAATGAACTTCAAAGTTGTTTCTTCTTGTTCCAAAGGAATTCCCAAGCTTTGGTACTGCATGTAGGTGATGGGATTTACTTTTTCCTTTTGATCTAACAACTTCTTGCAAACCACTTGTCTCTTTTTTTTAGGTCAACTAATTGTGGTGGGGGGACCCTTTTTTGGAGAGCTTTTGGAAAAATGGCCATATTCAGGGAAGCCTTTACACTTGAAAGGGAGATGGTCATAATCCATATTTTGAACACAAGTCCAGTTGTCAAGATTGAGCTCTATTACATTTGGAAGGACAACTTCAATATCTACTTCCATACATATACATGCACAGGCAAATAAACCGGATTTTGGGTTTTCCCTATCTATGGATTTTCCTAATTTGTTGTCAATGGCTTGCAAAGTTTCTACATTCCAGTGATTTGGTGTGTCAATGGGGGCCAGACTGGGACAACCTTAGGTACCTCCTCATTTGGTTCAAATTTGAGAGTTCATATGTTAGCACCAGAATTGTGCTAAATAATAGATGAGATATGGGATCCCAAGATTTGCAAGGACGAGTTTTCTTTCTCAGTCTGCATGATGCTAAAGAAGAAAGTTAAAGGAGTTGAGCGTATTTAGTCAGGCTCGAGAAGAGATTAGCCAAAAGGAAACAAGGTCTAAAGGATGGTCGGCATAATGGAATTGAAAGAGCTATGCCAGTGGCAAAAAGGGATCCATGTGCTTGGCAGAGAGTGAGGTCAAATGGGATCGATGGTCCAAATTACCCGTCGCGGGAGAAGTCGCGGGCTCTTTAGTCACACGAGGGGAAGGTTAATCAGTGTGAATGTCAAAGAAAATAAACGGTCAATCGCCTAGATCAACGGCCAGAAGTGAGTTCACGTTTCTCACATGTGCATTAAACACTGCATTTCATATTCGCGAAGTCCAGCTAAACCTTGTCGTATTCCGATGGATGTGATGTGATGGAAGGGAGATCTATGGCTCAAATTGTGTTCACAGATTTTACTTGTGCGATGAGCTGATTGGCTCCGGATTTGCGAAAAAGGGGAGCAGCGACGCCATCCAATGGTCCAGATCTAGTTAAGGTATGAAATCGACGACACTCGTTTGATGATATGGAGGAAGGGTGAAAGGTCACCTCACTGACACCAAATGATGAACAGTGAAGCCGGAGCCACCTTAGTGCCGTCACACACCTCCCTGTGTATCTGAGAAGCCACATCAAGCATGCATAACGTCAGCTTGATTGGCAGTCACTATTGCTGCTAGATTGGGAGAGTCTATCAGGGCAAGAGGGTAGGGGTCATCACACAAAGCTGTCATCATTGTCACGGCCGTTATAGGAACGACCCTCATGTCCTGATTTGGCGTAGTGGAACAGAGAAGGTGGCGGACCTAGGCACTCAAGCATTTGGTAGTTGCAGTCTGATTATGGAAAACGACCAGGGAGCCCAGGTAGTGGTGGTGCCAAAACAGGTATGGTCTGAAGTAGAAGAGGAGAATATTCCTTCCTCCCCAATTATTTTCGACCGCGTGGAGGAAAGTTCTGCCAGCGAACCAAAAGAGCATGAGGACCAGCAGGAGCGCGCGAGGACTAGATGTCAACGAGAGAAGAAAGGAGTTTTTGAAGGTGAGCAAGGCACACACCTAGATACGAAAATCGTCAGATATTTCATCCTACCTATATAAGTAGAAATACCTCCCCTTTCGACAGACAATACGCAAAATGAAGACACCCTGGAAGTAGAGGATTTTTTTGGGCTGCAGGGTGAATTGAAAGACCCGGAATAAGGCGATGAGTGATTTGGGTCATTCTTCTGCCCCCTCCCTCCCCCTGGCAAGTCTATCCTTGGCTAGGTTGTACAAGTTGTTTTCCTGCTCTGAATTTTGAGACCTACTAAAGTATGCATAGCATTTAAAATGATCGTAGTCCATGCTCTGTAAGGAGCACGTATAGGGAATAATCAATGGTCAGTTATTGGTCATTTGCACCTTAGGTTTTGTTGTCAAAGTTAGCTAACCGAGCCATGTAGGCGGCGGCATATTTTGTAACAGTTTTGATGCTCGGCCCAGAGCCAAGAGACTATAAGTAGCAATGTAATAGAGGAACTAGAGGTCGAAAAATCATTTTTTGGTCAAGGCCTGGGAGAGCCTAATTATATATTTCTGAAACATCATCTTTAAAAGAATTGCAGCTTTTGTAATGGGTGTCCCAACAGATATTCATGTGTTGCTTTGCTTACGGTCTATTTATTTCCTTTCACAAATGTCACTGTGCTTCTTGTTATTCATTTCCATTATGCTTTCCCTTTCATATCTGAAATTAGTGTATAGTAGTATAGAATTCTTGGCAATAGTATCTAGCTACTATTTCAGATGTTCACTCAATAGTTCTACTAAATTCGATACCGAATTCATCCATGCTGGTTGCTCATATCGATGGTTTATTCTTGCTTTCTTCTTTTATCACCTAAATTTTGCATTTCGATGGGAAGTGGGTGGCTACCTTGCCTTTGTTTCGGTATCTCACTCTATGGCATTGTTATTTGATTTATGTATTTTATCTTGACTCCATTTCCCACATCTCTCTTATGATTATCCTACCAAACCCTTAAACAATTTATCTTACCAGGAATCTGACCTCCTAAAACAAGCTTTGATTCAAATATCTTGAGGAAGAAAGAAGGTTGTGTCTTTATGTTCGTTGTATTTTCAGTCTTCTGTCAATCTTGAGAGAGCCCTCTCGGACTATGTTGGGTCAGTAGCACAGATCCAAAGTGGTTAGTGGTTACCCCGATTCTGCCCTTTCACAAACTTGGGGTACATTTTGGGTGTTAAAAAATTGGCGCCGCTATCGGGTACCAATTGTCTAATCATTCTTGGGAGAACGACAAGGTCTCAGATCTGATTGTTGAGGGTGGACGACATTCAGACATCAGAAGGGTTCTCTATCATCCACTTGGAGAATCCACTCATTATTCAAGTTCAATTGGCATACTCCACTAGAGGACGAGCTTAGTTTCCTTAGACTTGGAAGGATCAAGGTCCGGGTATCAAAGTACCAATCTATTCAAAGAGGTCTTGTTCTTCTATGTTGGTTTCCTTTTGTCATTATGTATATATGTAAAAATATTCATGTCTCAATGAAGAGCTCTAGGGCATGAGAGAGCCTCTTTTGTCTATCCTTCAATAGATTTTGAAAGTGTACACCCTCCTTTCACCCCTAGAATCGATCCCATCCTTCCCTTTGAACCCTGTATGAACCGTGGCTAACCTTATGAGTTCCCCGAGAGTAAGACCAATGATATCCTCCCCGCACATACTCCTTTGCTTTGCAGAGCTCAGCTAAGATACAACACTTTAAGGCTGCCCCCCGTTCTTCATGATTTTCCTTTGAAATACCATAAGTAGCTCCCTATCTTTGATGGGGAATCCAAAATTCTTACGGCTGAGAGACATCTTCAAGGTTTTGAGCATGTTCTGGACCTCTTCGAAGTAGAACATGATGATGTGTGTATGAGGTCCTTCACCAAGTCCTTCCAAGGAGATGTGAAGAGATGGTTTAAGCATTTGCAACTTGAGTCTATCGATACATGGAGAAAATTGTCTGAGGTATTTCTGGGGTTTTAGGGCAAAAGAAGGCCATGGGACCTAGTTCTTTCAGAGTTTTACTCCATGAGAAGGAAAGAATATGAAACTATGTCTATCTTTAATAGGAGGTTTGCAAGCCTCTATTATGACATGCCAAAGGAAATTCATCCCCTAGAGAATGCTACGAAATTGCACTGTGCATCTGTCTATCCTCCAGATTTATCTTTTCATCTTTTGGAGAGAAGAGCTTCCAATTTCCAGCTTATGTTCATTGATGCATTGGAGGTTGAAGAAAATATTAGGATGTCTCAGAAATTATCAAGCTAAGACAAGGGAGAAAGGATTAAAGAAGAATTAAGGTTTGAAGAGAGACATGAACAAAGGGACCTCGCCTTACATTCAAACCTTTCCCTTGACAAACAAAGAGGAGAGCAGCTCGGTGGTGTATCAGAAGAAGGTAATTTTGGTCTATTTTATGTAAATTGCAATCAGCTTGCTAAGGTTCATGTTACTGATGATTTGAATGAAGGTTTCAGTCCTCCTAAGTATGATGAATATGAAGGAGACCATTTGGAGGACTTCATAAGCTTTTTTGGAATCGAGGATAAAGATGAACCTTCGTTCAGTCAGTTTCACTAGTCGGGAAGACTAGACGAAGAGGGGGACTTAGTGGCAGGTCCTGAATCCACCATTGAGATCCATCATACTATTGATTCCCAAAAGATAGAGGCCTCTTTTCGGGTCCAAGCTGAAAGGGAATACATAGTCCTTGAAGAGGAATATACAACCCTCGAGGAAGAATTTGTGATTCTTGAGAAAACATATGGGGTTGTTGAAGAAAGTATTGGTCTAGGTGTGTACCTTCAATAGGTTGACTAGATAGCTGAGATGCTAGAAGGTGACCAGGGCTGCCCATGTGATTCTCATACAAAATTCTCCTTTTTGGCTGAATTTGATTATAGAATCCTTGAAGAAGTTCTCGAGCCTAGCAAATATCTCTAGCCATCTGACCAAATAATTGAGGTACTTGAGGGAGAACGGGCTGGGCAGTATGATTTTCATACAGGCTCTTCAAAATTGGAGTCCGAATTTCAAGAAAAATGGCCCTTTCTTCATCTTTTCGGGGGATAGGGCGAAGTTTCTTTTGAAGTTCCAGAGCAGAACCTAGTTTTCAACCCAAAGATCATAAGGAGCTCAAGAGGAGGTGTTTCAGACAGTTTTTTTGTGGGAGCAACCTTCCAAGTTACAAAGAGACATCCACGCCATGGGGAGGTGCTCAAAGTTGCTCATTTCAATCTCACTAGGTCGGGCAAAGTTTTCAGTTGGCAAGAGTTTCAAGTCATGACTAGAATTTGTCAAAGGCACACAATTCCTGGACCTAGCATGAGCACATGGGGAAATAAATGGCCTACTTGCAACTCTTCCGAAAGAAAATCTACCGAGATACTAGCAGAGAATGCTCGAGGGCATCATAATTTATATGACCCCATGGACGGATATATGAAGAGATCCCTTAATCATGGATAGGAGTTTTGTTTCTACCAAGAGGGTCACTCCCTTCATCTTCCTTTTCTGCCATCACGACCTCACTGTTTGATTGTAGTCGAGAATGGGGGAAGAATCTACTCGAGGTGTCAGCTACTGGATTGGCTACATTGGCATTTTAATATCACTGGATATGGAAACCCTTGGGCTGACGTAGGATAGGACAGCTTGTACATAAATAAGCTTGACATGGCGAGCATGTTTTCAGAGGTTTCCAAGCACAACAATAGTTTCCAGTTTTTAGTCTGCTTTAAGTTTTTCAATAATAAAGGGTTACAGGTTGAATATTTTACAGTAAACCAAGCCCAATGGATAAGGCACTCGGTCTATGGTGTTCTTTGATACCTCGCACGGAGGATAGCATCCCCAATAGGAGCCTGTTGTTAGCACCAGAATTGTGCTAAATAATAGATGAAATCTAGGCTCCCAATATTTACAAGGATGAGCATTCTTTCTTGATCTGCATGATGCTAAAGCAGAAAGTTAAAGGAGTCGTTCATATTCAGTCGGGCCCAAGAAGAGATTAGCCAAAAGGACACAAGGTCTAAAGGATGGTTGGTGGAATGGAATTAAAAGAGCTATGCCGGTGGTAGAAAGGGATCCCTGTGGTGGGCGGAGAGTGAGGTAAAATGGGATTGACGGTCCAAATTACCCATCGCGGGAGAAGTCGTGGGCTCTTTAGTCACAGATGGGGAAGGTTAATCAGCGTGAATGTCTAAGCAAATCAGCGGTCGATCGCCTGGATCAACGGCCAGAAGCGAGTTCATGTTTCTCACATGCACATTAAACACCGCGTTTCATATTCGCAAAGTCCAACTAAACCTCGTCGTATTCCAATGGCTGCGATGCAATGGAAGTGAGATATGTAGCTCAAATTGAGTTCGCTAATTTTACTTGTGCGATGAGTCGATTGGCTCTGAATTTATGAAAAAGGGGAGCAGTGACACCATCCAATAGTCCAGATCTAGGTAAGGTATGAAATGAACGACACTCATTTGATGATACGACGGAAGGGTGAAAGGTCACCTCACTAACACCAAATGATGACTAGTGAAGCTAGAGCCACCTCGACACCGTCGTACACCTCCTCGCCTATCTAAGAAGCCACGCCAAGCATGCATAATGTCAACTCGATTAACAGTCATCATTATTGCTTGATTGGGAGAGTCTGTCAGGCCAGTAGAGCAGGGCTCATCGCACGAAGCTGCCATCATTATCACGGCCATTATAGGCACGACCCTCATGTCCCGATTCAGTGTAGTGGAATAGAGAAGGTGGCAGACCTGGGCGCTTAAGAACTTGGCAGTTGCAGTCTGATTATGGAAAACGACCAAGGAGCTGAGGTGGTGGTGGTGCCAGAACAGGTATGGTCTAAAGTAGAAGAGGAGAATATTGCTTCCTCCCCACTTATTTTTGACTGTGTGGAGGAAAGTTCTGTCAGTGAACCAAAAGAGCATGAGGACCAGTAGGAGCGCGCGAGGACTAGATGTCGACCAGAGAAGAAAGGAGTTTCTAAAGGTGAGCAAGGAACACACCCAGATATGGAAATCGTCAGAGATTTCATCCTCCCTATAGAAGTAGAAATACCTCCCCTTTCGACAGAGAATACACCAAATGAAGACACCCTAAAAGTAGAGGATTTTTTCGGGCCACAGGGTGAATTGAAAGACCTGGAATAAGGCGATGAATGGTTCGGGTCATTCTTCTACCCCCCCGGTTAAGTCTATCCTTAGCTAGGTTGTATAAGTTGTTTTCCTGCTATTAATTTTGAGCCCTGCTAAAGTATGCATAGCATTTAAAATGGACATAATCCATGCTTTGAAAGGAACACCTATAGGGAATAATCAATGGTCAGTTATCAATCATTTTCAACTTAGGTTTCGTTGTCAGAGGTAGCTAGCTGAGCCATGTGGGAAGCGGCATATTTTGTAGTAGTTTTGATGCTCAGCCCAGAGCCAAGAGACTATAAGTAGCAATGTAATAGGGGAACTAGAGGTCGAAAAATCATTTTTTGGTCAAGGCCTGGGAGAGCCTGATTATGTATTTTGGAAACATCATCTTTAATAGAATCGCAGCATTTGTAATGGGTGTCCCAACAGAGATTCATGTGTTTCTTTGCTTACGCTCTATTTATTTCCTTTCTCAAATGTGATTGTGCTTCCTGTTATTCATTTCCATTATGTTTTCCCTTTCATATCTGAAATCAATGTATAGTAGTATAGAATTCTTGGCAACAAGCTCTAGCTACTATTTCAAATGTTCACTCAATAGTTCTACTAAATTTGATATCGAATTCATCCATGTTGGTAGCTCATATCGATGGTTTGTTCTTGATTTCTTCTTTTATCACCTGAAATTACCATTTCGACGGGAAGCAGGTGGCTACCTTGCCTTTGTTTCAGTATCTCACACAACGGCGCTGTTATTTGATTTATGTGTTTTATCTTGACTCCATTGTCCATGTCTCTCTTATGATTATCCTTCCAAACCCTTAAACAATTTATCTTACCAAAAATATGACCTCCTAAAACAAGCTTTGATTCGAATATCTTGAGTAGGAAAGAAGGTTGTGTGTTTATGTTCATTGTATTTTCAGTCTTCTGTCAATATTGAGAGAGCCCTCTCAGACTGTGCTGGGTTAGTAGCACAGATCCAAAGTGGTTAGTGGTTACCCCGATTCTTCCCTTTCACAACCTTGGGGTACGTTTTGGGTGTTAAGACCATCTATTCATGTAAATCCCACTGTAGCTTAGAAACCAGGCCTTGGATCTAATAATGAAATCGCTATCATCCTTAAAATGAAAGTGAAAGGCACTGAAACCGTTACCAAAGTACTGTAAATAACCCTTTAGATGGTAACTTTATTGAATTTGAGCCCATTTGGCTACCATTTTTTGATTGGCCAAGCTCCCATAAACTTTCCTATTAGAGTTTGTTCGAGAAGCTGAAGGGATTTCCTTCTTTGTTTTCTGTACAAGATTTCCAACTTTGGTATTGCATCCATCTTCTTCACAAATTTATGAGCCTTCGATTTCTTCCTATAGTTATTTGTTGTGGAAACAGATATTTGTTTGAATCCTTCCACTACTGTGTCCATGGTCGTAGCTACAGCTTCCATTAGGGTCCCTTTCCAAATATTCTCACATATTTCGAGTAGCTTCCCTATCAACTTTGTCATATGGGATGAATCTTGACAAGCAGAATTGGACTAACTACAATCACAAGTGGGATCCAACATCTTCTAGGATGGGTAGAAGAGTTATGGTGGGCCTGGTGGCCAGGGTAAACCCTAGCTGTGAATAGGGATGCCCCTCCAAAGCTTCCTCATATCTAAAAAAATAAGCTTCCATTAATACTTGCAATAGATTATTCCTTTGTAATAATAATATTTTTATTTATTTATACATCTTTAGTTTCTAGCCTCAAGTTCCAATTTAAGATTATAAAGAACTTTTCATTGGATCCGGTCAAGGCTCTGCTTTCAAACAATTTGTTAAATTATTGCTCACCAATATACTCCACTCTAGTTGCAATAATAATTTACACATCCAAACCATGGGATTGGTATAAGTTTTGAATGGAAAGAAGTCAGAGGTGGGAATCCCACTGAATTTCATTTGTAGAGGCTATAAAGCGAAGCTTGTGGCTTGAGGAGTATAAGTCACTTAAAGACAAAAGAACTACACTCATTCCTAGCTAATGGAATGGAAGCATATCAATTCAGATTGGTCCCAAATTGGAACTTGAGATTTGCAGATATGGGAAAGATCTTAGACAATTTTGTTCCTTGTGAAAAGGCAAAGGATTTAGGAACTCCTAGGCAAATTCTTTGGTAAATGGTTGTTTGGGAGGTGTGAATTAGGGGCCTGTTGGCCAGAAGAACTGTCTTAGGCCAACTAGAGAAAAATAGTCCACACACTCAACTTAGTACAGTTTTGTATGTGTTTGGAATAACTGTTTCTCACAGGATTTAAAGGCCCTACTACCTGTGTTTTGTGCTCTCAAAGATAGAGAATCTCCCAAGGTGAATAAATCTTGAAAAGAAACTACCTGTTAACAACTATCACAAGAACTTAAACTACTTACGATCTAATCCTAAAGACTATCCAAAAACTAAATAACCAAGTTAGTAATTCCTAATATTACTCTATGATAAGCTAAGTGATACTAATCTATCTAAGTCATCACTCCTATCTCGGCCAAGAGCAAAGATTAACTTATTTGACTAAAAGTCTGAAACAAGGAAAATATTCACTAATTAAAGCTTAGTAAGAAACATACCAACTATAAAAAATGAATTTAAATTACTTCACAATAGATAAAACAAAACTATTGTAAAATAATTTATATATAAGAATTTCAAACTAAAGCCAAAATTCACTAATTGGATATGTCATTCTGAAACATGGAAAATATAATTAAACTAACTTACAATTGGAACAAGATCGATCTGCAAATTAGATAATTAGAAAAACTTGATTAACAACTATTGAGATCATGAAAAATTTCTTCGATATCAATAAGAAGGCAAATCAACTTATGATTCAGGTGAACATAAACATTCGAAGTTCTCACAAAACATTCCACATACAATATAAAGATATTTATATATGAAAAACAAGATAACAAGGGAGAGATAAATCACACAGTATTGATATCCAAAACTTAGCTAAGGTTTCAGTATCCTCACACATTTGACAATCATCAGAAGTTCATGAGACAGTCTGTGTAAACAGAATAAAAAAGTACTACTTTATAATAAAGGCTCTCCAATGTCTTAGAAATCGAACCCGTGTACAAAGTTTTGGGATTGTTTAAATAGAAAAGGAAAAGAACTTCTAACTTCCTAACAGTTCTATTTTTCTGGAACTACGTGGATTCTTATACAAATATACAATGATAAAAATATCACTTGACACTGCTTCAGATGTAATTCTAATGTATGCCACCTGATGACACCTAGACTGGAATAACGTGGAAGATAACTCATAACTTACTGGATAAACTCCAGTATCATTATTCCTGGACATGTGATATTTTTTGCATTAACCACCATCAACTTCCTGCGCAAAAATGGGATATGATTCCAACAATCATCAAGGAAATCAGTTGCGTGTGCATAGCATCTTCAACAGGTAAGTGTCAGCAAAATGAATTCCAAAAACGAAGCCAGAAGATCGACCTTCAACTCCAAAATTCCATGACACCTATATTAAATCAAACAAAACAGTTAGCAAATCGTAAACAAATAAAAAAAAATGATTAATACAAATGCATAATGATTAGGATGTCTGCAGAATTTTAATTCTGCAAGCATCCTCACAAAAATAACTCTGTATTAAAATAACAAAATGGCTGTATTTGCTAACCTGTATTAATCCGATTTTATGTCACCTGACCATTCAAACAAAACCATAAAATCAAAATGAACCTCATCTTAAAAAGCATCATGATTTTGGGGATGAATCAATAGAGACTTGAACAGGGACCACATGCCTTGCTTCATTTAGTTTGAATTTAAACCTCACAACCCTTGTCTTTGCAATTTTTTTTTGCTTGACTAACTGTTTATTTTTTATCAGAAGTTTCTTACCATAAGACTTGTACTCGGGTACCAATCAGCGGGTACCTCAGGGTTTATCTCAACCTCGACTTTAGGGTGACCGACACTAGGGTTTTGCTAGGTTCAGGTATTTAATTTTCAGGATCATTTTGAGAGCCCAGCTCTTGTAACTTTCACTCTTCTAACACCACCCCAACCCGTTTACGCCTAGTTCCAAACCTCTGTCGGGGCCACTCGTAATTTTCCCCAAAATTGTTATGGGTAAGAAATGATTCCCATGAATCGCCCAACTCTTCCAATCGGTAAGAGACAAGTATCTTGATAAGCCCGCGATGAAACAAGCTGCGTTCTTTATCCCCTACATTACTTTGATATGTGCTAGCCATCTTCTGCAAACTATTAAGGAAATAATACGACATATTCATAGGATTCCCTTTGAAAACCATGAAGAGGCGAACATGATAAAACTGGGTCTAAGACAATTGTCCCTCGCAGGTGGCATACCTGATAATAAGCCCCAATATAGCACACCACTTCTTCTTCAGCAGCCAATATGGGAAGTTGGACTTACATTCAACTCACCGGTTAGCTGGAGTCAAAAACTCCTTCCAGTCGTCACTCATCAAATGTTTACCCTTATACCAACATTCTCCCTCCATGGTCAAACCTATAGCTCGAGAAATAAATTCCTCTGATAATTCCAACACAATATCTCCAACCTGTGCTTTCATACCATAAAAAGAGGTCATGAATTCCCTGGAGACCATCAAATTAAAACCAGAGAACTTCTGCAGGAACCCTAGCCATCCTACCCTTTCCACCATTTCACGGCATTCGGGAGCAACGTCAAAGTACTCATCACCCATGAGCTCGAATCTGGATATAGGGGCCATAATAACTGTCACACAAACCTCAAATATCCTCAGAACCTTAACCAAAAAATGAAATGATTCCATCCTCGGCCCGCGCAGTTTAATCAAAATCCCAACTAACTTCATTTCACCTTGGTACTGAAAACACTCATGCACATTCATGGAAGGTAGGGTTATGATGCCCTTCGAATTGGTAAGGGTTATCGAAATTCACAGAAGGCTCAAGGTGCAATAATGTCGCTCAAAGGAATGATATTTGTACAAGACATTTGCCCCATGCGAAGCAACAGATGGCAAAATGATATGGTTATGCAAAAAACAAAAGCTTTGATCGTATGAAATTTTCCATATTAGCCGACACATTCTCATAACAACCTGATGCATTAGATATAACCAAAGTCTCAAATCTTTAAGGCATAAGTTGATGGTTACCATCGCATAATCCTCCACCACTTCATATCATTAATACCATGATTCTATAATGCACGATAATATAGATTAATCAAAATCAAGATAATCATTGTGATGAAAAAAAAAATTAATGAATGTGGCTAAGACCCAAACTATCTTTTGGGAAACATGTTGATCACTTATGATCGAACCATTGACCTTACCTTTAGGCATCATAAAAAGAATTTTATTACCTCATAAATCTTATCCCATTATAAATACACAAGTCTACAAATAAGGATAAGTGTACAAATAAAATGAGCTTGTAATATTGATATGAGACCAGCTTTGATATCCATGATTGTCATAAGAAGATCAATTTTAAGATAGGCAACTCATTAGACAAATCATAGAGATTAGAGAGAGAACTTGATATATGATGCATTGGTCTATTAAGTCAACAGTTTGAGATAATAAATGTGATGGATTTGCTTAACTTTGGATTTGTAAAGATGACCAATATGGTAAAGTTTAGGAGCTACTAATTTCAGGATTGTGAAATTCACAAATGATCAACCAAAAAGACAAAATTAAGTCAAGCAATTTAATTCAAGTGAAGGATGATGTTAATTTCCCTATACCAATCAACTTATCAACTTTATTGGGATTACCTTTAGAATCAAAGATTCTGAAGGCACTTCTAAAATATAAATGAATGAGTGTCGATCAAGGTTGTGACATGCAGTATGGTTCCTTGTCATCAAAACTTGTATAATGGCCAAATGGATTTTAGTGCTGAATTGCTCCAGAGGGTGTTGCTTGCCAACAAACTGCAACATGTTGGGATCGAACCAGTTATCTCTGTGCAAAAGGAAAAATTTCAATACCTCAGATAATCATAAACAATGTTTTGAAGCACCAAACTCCTATTTGGATGATTCAAACCTAGACTAGCTCCAACATGTGCGCCTTACTTATTCAGCAACAATGAGCCTTTGGTTGTTACCTGAGTATTCCTTACCTACTTCAACTTTTGACAATCAGGGTAAAGAATGACTTAGCTCAAGAGGAAATCTTTGAGGCATGGAACAGCTTAACCAATGTCAGTGAAAGATGTAGCTACTCAAGAATGCCAGATAATTCTCTTCTCATGTAAACAAAGGAAGCAGGTGATATTTATTCGTTTTCATTCATTTTTTTTTTTTTTATGATATATATACAGACGAATAAACACAAAAATCATTAACCAGAGAATACTACCTTAGCTTTGTAACTAAATGATGGTAGCATTATTCACCAATCCTACAAGAAACTGATTAGGCCAGCTCATGATGAGACATCCTGCCCCTTGGCTTTTAAACCAAGGATCGTTGTCTTGGCTTGGTGACCAAATGTAGACAACGTAAATCTGATAGAACCTATGATCATAACCAAACCAGCTCAACACGAGACCTTATGTCCTCTGATTAACTTTTCTCGTATTCAAAATTAAAAACAAATTAAAGCATTTTAGTTCAAGACTACTGTTCAGGCTTGGTGACCAAAAATTAATAGTATCATTCACAAGAACTATTGAAAATAGATAGGCCGGATCGTGATGAGACCTCTTGATTCTCATTTTTTCAAACAAGAATCATCACCCTAGCTTGGTGACCAGATAATGGTGCTTTCATCTCCAATAGTGCTAATGATCATGACGGATCGGCTTTATAAAAATACCTCCTGTTCTTGAACTAAAATTCTATTATTATGGGTTATTTACAAACTATTTACAAAAACTTGAGTTAGAAAACCACTGGCCTCTTGAGATAGCTTAAAAGTGACTAAACATTGGTCAACTAATCTACAGGCCTAATAGTCACTACTAGAACCAATGAATAAGTTTCCTGAGTCATCGGTCTTTTGGGTAGGCATCCAAAGATAACAGTTAAGGATTGTTACAAAAGACAGGAGGTTCACACACTAAAACTAGTTGTGGGAAATAACTCACCTTATAGGCATCAGATGCTTGAAACAAAATCAATAATTACGATCTGATATGTATTTCAATCATCCCAGTCGACACAGTTTCAACAAGTAATAAGTCCTCCAAGCAGGTCATATGTTCAAACCAGATTCAAGAAAAAGTGCTAGGCATATCTGCTAAAGATGTAATTTACAAAGAGAAGGAACCTGATTATGTACAAAAGCTTTATATTTGAAATATTTACAATCCCCAAAGATGATGTATCTATAGAAACAATCAGGTTAGGTTGACTCATTTGACTCAATTGGATCAATATAATTCTGCAAAATGAGATCAGACAAATCTATGAGCCATGTGATTCACTAACAGACCAAAATTTATTGAATCGAAAATTACTTAAATCAACAGAATCTGATAAAAACAATCCAGGGATTACTATATTCAATTGTATGCAAGCAAATCAGTGTTATGTACAGCAAGATGATGATGAATTCATAAGAAATTCACTAAGAAATTGATTGACTTCATTGTGATTAGACAACCATCAATGAGTAACTAAAATCAGGATGGTCTCGATAATGAAAAATTGTTTGATGTAACCAATCACCAGATTTTATAGATGGGTGTAATTGATGACTGATATGAGGAAGTGTGAGACCATTAGATTGAACAATCCTGAAAATCAAGAAAACGAAGATGACTATGTACAAAAGTATTCACAATGAAAATGTACAATGGGAATGGATTGTATGATGTGCAACTACTGGAAATATTTTTTAAGGACCTACCCATTGACCGGAAAGGTATCAAGCTGTCCTTGCAGAGTTTGCAACCGAAAGGTGTTGGGGCCTAACTTTTCTGCTATGATATATGGGCCCAGCCAAAGTCTTTGAAATTTCATATGGTCCTTCTTGTCCTCGTGTGCTTTATCCCATTTTAACACAAGGTCACCTATCTGAAAATCTCTATCTGAGGATGATCCATGATCAAACCAACATTTAACAATCTTCTGATGTTTTGAGAAATGTCTTTTTGCGTTTTTCCTCTCCTCTAATTTTAGCATCATATTTATTCTTTTCTCAATAGCAGAGCATTCTGTGTCTTGTACAGATTGCGTGAGTTGTAATGAAGGAAAGAACAAATTTGGAGGGAGTATAGCCTCGATGCCATATACCAGAAAGAATGGGCAATTACCAACAGAAGACTTTGGGGTAACTCTATTAGCCCACAATGCTTGATACAGAACAGTGTGCCAATTCCTGTGGTTTCAGCTATTGACCTTTTAAGGATTTTCAGCAAGTTCTTGTTTGTTGACTCTGCAAGGCCATTTCCTTGTGGATGATAATTAGCTGAAAACCTGGTTCTAATTCCCTTTTCTACTGCAAAATCAGTCAATTCTCCAGAAGAAAAATATGATGCATTGTCAAAGACTAAAGACTCGGGTAGTCCAAATCTAGTAATTATATGAGTCTCAACAAAATCGAGTACCTGACTTGTGTTGACTACTTGGAGAGGAGCAACTTTAGACCAATGGGTGAAATAATCAGTGGCATTTATGATGTATTTGTGTTGGAGAGAAGATGGAGGATTGACTAGCCCCACTATATCGAGTCCCCACTATTGAAAGGGTCTATCTACAATCACTGGCTGTAAAGGGAAAGTTGGCCTTTTGATCCTGGCAGATGCTCTCTGACAATCCTGACATTTTCTTACAAAATAATGAGCATCTTTGAATAAGGTTGGGCAAAAATAACCTGCCCTCAAAACTTTGTGAGCAGTAGTGTCGCCACCAAAGTGACCACCAGCAGGGCCATCATGCAATTGTTATAAGACTGACTCAGATTCCTCCTTTTCTAAGCAGTGGAGTAAAACACCATCTGCATTCTTCCTGAAAAGTGTGTTGTTCACCAGGTGATATGGCACTGATTTCAACCTGACAGCTCCCTTTTTCTTTGGTTCCAAGTGGTCTGGAGCACTACCTATTTCCAGATAAATGCGAATGTCAGAGTACCAAGAGTTAGCAAGATATGGGATAAAATAAACTTCCTTCTGTAGCAATGAAGCGTCTAAGGGTAAGTCATCTTGACTAGTAGGAAAATGAGCTGATTCAACTGCCAGTTTACATAATCCCAACCCTCTTATGACCTAAGAAGGTTTGATCTCTAGATCATACTCTTGTAAAGAAGCCATCCAATGTGCCAGTTTCTCTCCTAAATCCTTATGTACCAATAGGTTTCTTACAGCAGAGAAAGGAACAATGACTTTTGTTTTTGACTTCAGCAGATAAGGCCTGAAATGATTCACTGCTTTGAACACAGCGAAATCTTGTTTATCAACTTTGTGGTAGTTTAGTTCAGCTCCTTTCAAATTCGAACTCATGAATGAAATCAGTACTTCATGGTCTTTTTGATTCTTCTGAGTAAAGACAGCAGCATAGGATATGTCAGAGGCAAAAGTGTAAAGAATGAAGTCTTTCTTAAAATCGGGACTCAAGAGTGCAGAGGCTTCAACAATCCCTTCTCTTATCCTGACAAATGACTCTCTCTCTTTCTCTCCCCATATAAAGTCGTTATCTTTCTTTATCATATTCTGCAGTGGATGAACTATCTCTGAGAAACTCGGGACAAACCTTCTTACAAAGTTTATCTTTCCCATGAAGGATTGCATAGCTTTCTTTGTAGTAGGGAAAGGAATCTTAGAGATGGCTTCAGTCCTTTCCGGGTCAATAATAATTCCTTCTTTTGATACCACAAATCCTAGCAAAATCCCCTCAGTAACTGCAAAGATCATCTTTTTGGGGTTTAAGGAAATGCCAAACCTCCTACAACGTTCAAGCACTTTGTGCAGGTGGAAGATATGATCAAATCTATTTTTTGAATGTACCGTAATGTCATCTAAGTAGACAACCACAGAGTGATTGATCAGACCTCTGAAAGCAACATCCATTTCCCGTTGGAATGTAGCCCTAGCATTTATTAATCCGAAGGGCATCTTCCTATAGGCGTAGGCTCCCCAAAGGGTCCTAAAAGTAGTTTTCAGTTGATCCCTGGGAGAGACTAGGACTTGGTTGTACCCAGAAAAACCATCTAATAAAGATAGCATCTGGGCACCAGAGACTTTCTGTAAGATTTGTTCCATTGGTCGAACTGGATAGTTGTCCTTTTCTAATGATCGGTTTAAGTTTCGAAAATCTACGCACAGCCTGATGTCTCTGTTTTTCTTTCTGACAGGAACTAGGTTTGCTACCCACTGAGTGTGATGTACTGGAAATATGATTCTACCAGCAAGTAGTTTGTTCAACTCTTTCTTTACTACTGGTTCTAAAGTAGGGTGCATTTTCCTGAGTTTCTGTTGAAATGGCTTGGCTTCTTATTTCATGGGAATTATGTGTTGTATTATCTGTGTGTCAAAAGTTTTCAGGTCATCATATGTCCATGCGAATATGTCCTTAAACTCTTTAAACAGTTTGACAAAAGCTACTTTCTCAGTTTGAGTGCAATCTGACCCTATATTTATGTTTTGGGGATTTGCTTCTATGCCTAAGTTTATGGTTTCATAATGCATGCTAGAACTGTTCGTTTTGTAGTTAGGCACTCCATTGAACTTATCATGTAGGTCACAAAATTTTTCAAGTCTGAGAACTGAAGTAGGGATCAAATTTACCATCTTAAATGATTCGTCAACAGAATGAGGCGGATGGATTATTGAGAAATTGTGCAGATCTTCATCATGCATGATCTCGTCGATAGCTGCTTCTTTAAAAACATCTTCTCCCATTAAGAAGTCAATAATCTAAGAATCATCATTAAAGACACGCCAATTAGTGATATTATCAGGGATTGATGGTCTAAATAATAATTCAACAGAAAAGATATTGGGAGAGAAATTTTCCGAAGGGAGTAGCCATGAGTCCACATTCTCCAAAAGATTAGCTTCTGTATTTTGAAAGTGAGGGATAGAGTTAATATTAAAGGCATCAAATGCTGAAATCAAGTTCCATACCTCCTTTTTATAGCTTCATAGATGGTTAGATAAACAACGTATAGAATCGCGAACTTGACGAACAATGATTTCAGAGTCACCGAAAGCAACCAATACCTTCACATTTAAATCTAGCACTTTCTTTAACCCCTGAATGAGAGCCTCATATTCAACTGAATTGTTTGTGCACAAGCATTCCAATCTGCAAGACAACAAGTGTTTATTTCCTAAAGGGTCAAGGAGCATGCATGCTACGCCTGCGCCTTCTTTTGATCGTGCACTGTCAAAGTAGAAATGCCTAGGCTTATCAGCAAAATTATCTACATTATTCACATTATTTACAGCATTTAACAATCTAGAGGGAGCTTCCTGGAAATCACAATGTA
Organism: Larix kaempferi; assembly: GCA_027924585.1. Classification (NCBI taxonomy): domain Eukaryota; kingdom Viridiplantae; phylum Streptophyta; class Pinopsida; order Pinales; family Pinaceae; genus Larix; species Larix kaempferi. The sequence continues at coordinate 439,246 of BSBM01001753.1, forward strand.
AAATTTTTTATTTATTTACAGAATTAGCAAGTGCTGATTTATGTGCATGAAAAGTGCCTAAATCAGAATCAAAACCAAATTTTCCAAGAATCGAATCGCTAAACATAACCGGTTCGTTAGGTGAATCGATCTCAATCACTGTATGCTTCATGAACCTTTCCCTATCAATTCTGATTTGATTTGGCCGCCCATTCTTAGGTAGCCACAGATGTGACCAATCGGTCGAAAAATAACCTTTTAAAGTTTGAGACCAATCACGGCTTAGAAACTGCCCATATACATCTGGTATGTCTGCCACTACAATGTCAATAACTTGAAAAATTTGTGGATTATTAGCCATTCTAATCATTACTCCTTTCATCTCTCCCATAATTTTCACCTTAGAGCGGTCAAGCTAGCTGATCTGAGTTTCACAAGGAACAATCTCAGCATTCAACTTCTTGCATACCGAATATGACATAACGTTTGATGATGCCCCAGAATCGACCATGCAATTATGGACATTCCGGTTAAAAATCTCAAATGTCAATAGGAAAGGGGGAGTTGTAGACTTCGATTTCTTTCCTATCAGTGATCCCTATCAGCAGCTGTCTTATTGTCATTGTTGAAACTTGCCACCCTATTACTCGTGGTGGGATCAAAATTATTAGCTACAGATGTGGAAGGCTGATTTCTCCTATAACTGATATTAGATGGGGATGGCAGTTTTGCAAATATTGACCCTCGTGGCATAGGCTAAATTTTTAACAAGTCAAACATGCTTATGTTTGCTCTTTGTTTTTTAAGATCATCTATGATATGATACTGGAGGTCTTTGTCTTGAATTGCAGGATGTTGTGGTGTGAGTTGCAGACTGTTCGTAGGAGTGGGTGAAGGTTGAGAGTTAACAATACCTTTACTCCTAGTATTATGAGTATGTTCATCGATGAAAATAGAGTTGTCATGACACTCATCTTGACTTACTGAGCTGTCCCAAAAATGACAGTTGAATGCGAGGGGATCTTCAGAATTTTCCCCTTCAGGTTCAGGTTGTTCTTGTTCCTGATGTTCTTCTAACTCATGGTCATATGAAGTTTCAGGTAAAGCATAAACAAACCTAATCGTATTGAAGATTTCCTCATTGGTCGAAATGTCAGGAGGAGCATTTTGTCGCGCGCTGGGTGGTGTATACGGTTGATATGGAGCCTTAAAATTGCCTCTATTCGAGGTTCCTTCTCCATTGTTTCGTTTTAAAAGCACCACTTCGTTTGTCAAGGACCTAACTGCTTGTTGTAATTTTTCCATATCGAAAGAAGAGGTATCTTTCTTTTCTGTATTAGTTCTCTGTGTGGCTTCATTTCTTTTGCGCATGGGGTTGTCGAATTTACTGCTATTTTCTAGTTCAAAATTCATGGAATTCTTTTCAACCTTGATTGCTTCCTCGAAAGTTTCAACGAAAGTGGTTTTGCTAGCTTACTTGACAAACATGCCAAGAGATTTCAGCAAGGCAGAGGCAAAATTATCAATTATAATATCCTCTGGTGGTTGAGAAGTTGCTAGTATTCTATTCAACAAGGTGAGGAATCATTGATTAAAATCTTTCATGTGTTCCTTGTTTTCCATCCTAATTCTAGCCAGTTCAAGTGATAATACTGCAGGTGTCTTATCCTCTCCAAATTTATTTATGAAAGCCTGACTGAAATCAGCCCAGCTGGTTATGGATCCTTGGGTCAGGGAGATGTACCAACTTGCAGCTTTTCCTTCTAAAGTTAAAGGAAACAAATGGCATACGACATCCTCATGTTGGAGATTCATGGTCTACACAATGAGGATGAACTTATCGATATGGTTTTCTACAGGATCTTGGTTGATAGGATCAAACTTTGGTAAAATTTTATCAGGATCCTTTGGCAAGTTATGTTGTACTCCAGGTATGGCAACAACACCTCGTCGTAGCCAAGGTCTGTTGTTGTTCTCATCTCCTCCATCATGGTCAGCCATTTCTTGATCAGGTTCAGAATCTGATGAAGATTGGTTGTTATGATCACCTGGACTGTCAGGTGGTGAATCAGCAGGTGAAGGGGGTTCGTCAAAACCACCTGAAGTTGGTAGTTGTCTTGAAGTATTCGTGTTTATTTCTCCTCTGAGAAAACCGCTAAGATGGTAATCAGGCGATCCTACTGGGGAATGAACAGGTTCTTTGCAACTTGGTTCGTCACCCGTTTGGGTTTGACTGTAGGGTCTTCTAGGTATACCGAAATTGATTGGGGGAATGCCTGTCTGGTGAGAATAGCCTCTAGTCAAAATACATCTTGATTCTTCCAGGGCTTCTTGTATGTCTTCCAGAGTAACTGGAGGTAAACTGGTATTACGCAGTATGGAAGCCCTAACAGTATTCACAAGAGGTGTAGTTGTAGAGTTTGTTTGTGATGTAGGGGTAGGACTGGATACCGGTTCAAGATTGCTGATAAGGAAAGTTGTTTGACTGGTTGTGGGAGTAGTATGTGATTATTCATCCATTAAGCTTTTAGTTCAGGCCCTCCTTCTAGCGCCATTTGTTGGCCGGAAGAACTGTCTTAGGCCAACTAGAGAAAAACAGTCCACACACTCAACTTAGTGCAGTTTTGTATGTGTTTGGAATAACTATTTCTCACAGGATTTAAAGGCCTTGCTACCTGTGTTTTGTGCTCCCAAAGATACAGAGTCTCCCAAGGTGAATAAATCTCGAAAAAAAACTACCTATTAACAACTATCACAAGAACTTAAACTACTTAAGATCTAATCCTAAAGACTATCCAAAAACTAAATAACAAAGTTAGTAATTCCTAATATTACTCTATGATAAGCTAAGTGATACTAATCTATCTAAGTCAACATTCCTATCTCAGCCAAGAGCAAAGATTAACTTATTTGACTAAAAGTATGAAACAAGGAAAATATTCACTAATTAAAGCTTAGTAAGAAACATACCAAACTATAAAAAATGAATTTAAATTACTTCACAATAGATAAAACAGAACTATTGTAAACTAATTTATATATAGGAATTTCAAACTAAAGCCAAAATTCACTAACTAGATATGTCATTCTGAAACATGGAAAATATAATTAAACTAACTTGCAATTGGAACAAGATCAATCTACAAATTATATAATTAGAAAAACTTGATTAAAAACTATTGAGATCATGAAAAATTTCTTCGATATCAATAAGGAGGAAAATCAATTTATGATTCAGGTGAACATAAACATTCGAATTTCTCACAAAACATTCCACATACAATATAAAGATATTTATATATGAAAAACAAGATAACAAGGGAGAGATAAATCACACAGTATTGATATCCAAAACTTAGATAAGGTTTCAGTATCCTCGCACATTTGACAATCATCAGAAGAAGTTCATGAGACAGTCTGTGTAAACAGAATAAAAAAGTACTGTAGTATAATAAAGGCTCTCCAATGTCTTAGAAATCGAACCCCTATACAAAGTTTTGGGATTGTTTATATAGAAAAGGAAATGAACTTCTAACTTCCTAACAGTTCTATTTTTCTGGAACTACGTGGATTCTTATCCAAATATACAATGATAAAAATATCACTTAATGCTGCTTCAGATGTAATTCTAATGTATGCCACCTGATGACACCTAGACTGGAATAACACGGAAGATAACTCATAACTTACTGGATAAACTCTAGTATCATTATTCCTGGACATGCGATATTTTTTGCATTACTCACCATCAACTACCTGCGTAAAAATGGGATATGATGCCAACAATCATCATGGAAATCAGTTGCGTGTGCATAGCATCTTCAACAGGTAAGTGTCAGCAAAACGAATTCCAAAAATGAAGCCACAGGATCGACCTTCAATTCCAAAATTCCATGACACTTGTATTAAATCAAACAAAACAGTTAGAAAATCTTAAACAAATAAAAACAAATGATTAATACAAATGCATAATGATTGGGATGTCTACATAATTTTCACTCTGCAGGCATCCTCACAAAAATAACTCTGTATTAAAATAACAAAATGGCTGTATTTGCTAACCTGTATTAATCCGATTTTATGTCACCTGATCATTCAAACAAAACCATAAAATCAAAATGAACCTCATCTTAAAAAGCATCATGATTTTGGGGATGACTCAATAAAGACTCGAACTGGGACCACACGCCTTGCTTCGTTCAGTTTGGCTTTAAACCTCACAGCCCTCATCTTTGCAATTTTGTTTTGCTTGACTAACTGTTTATTTTTTTATTAGAAGTTTCTTACCATAAGCCTTGTACTGCGTTTTCTTTTCCTTCAAGGAATTCCATTTATCCAGCCAAGAGGACAAGTTAGCTTTTAACCTCGCAATCTCTTCCATGGCAAACATATTAATAAATTGAGCTTCTTTCAACTCTGTTTCTAAAGATGAATTAACCTGAGCCAAGGGTATTTCAATAGGTTGATGCACATGTTCCATGTTCGGCCCTGTACGCAGCTCCTGGTTAACTCCTTGATCTACATTGGGCACTGGATTAGATCGTTGAACACTTATACCTTCATGTTGAGAGGCCAATACATACTTGAGGTCAAGCATTGTGGGTCCAGTGGGAGCTTGATGTGGCCATGACTCGGAGGAATCGCTCAGTTCAACCACTGGGGTATCTTCTGCAACCAAATCCCTTTTCTCAAAGAGTGCGGCAGCCATACTACGAGTGGTTTGGTGAATTGCCTGATCACTCAGTACTTTACTAACTTTTTAATCTGTCAGTTCATGACAGAGATTGGTCTGTGGGTGCAGCTGAGCACCACTTGGGAAAGGTGGAATATTCACAGGTTGACTTGTTTGGGGCCGAGGGCCATCATAGGGTACCTCAAGGTTTATCTCAGCCTCGGCTTTAGGGTCACCGACACTTGGGGTTTGGCTAGGTTCGGGTATTTCATTTTCAGGATCATTTTGAGAGCCCAGCTCTTCTAACTCTGACTCTTCTAACACCACCCCAACCCATTTACGCCTAGTTCTGGACCTCCATCGGGGTCGCTCCTCATTTTCCCCAAAATTGTTACGGGAAGAAATGATTCCCATGAATCGCCCAACTCTTCCAATCGGTAAGAGACAAGTATCTTGATGAGACCATGATGAAACAAGCTACGTTCTTTATCCCCTACATTACTTTGATATGTGCTAGCCATCTTCTACAAGATATTAAGGAAATAATATGGTATATTCAAAGGATGCCCTTTGAAAACCATTAAGAGGGGACCATGATAAAACTAGGTTTGAGACAATTGTCCCCCGCAGCTAACATACCTAATAATAAGCCCCAGTATAGCACGCCACTTCTTCTTCAGCAGCCAAGATGGGAAACCGGACTTATATTAAACTCGCCAGTCAGTTGGAGTCAAAAACTCCTTCCAGTTGTCACTCCTCAAACGTTTACCCTTATACCAACATTCTCCCTCCATGGGCAAACCTATAGCTCGAGAAATAAATTCCTCTGATAATTCCAACACAATATCTCCAACCTGTGCTTTCATACCATCAAACGAGGTCGCTAATTCCCTAGAGACCACTAAATTAAAACTAGAGAACTGCTGCAGGAACCCTATCCATCCTTCCCTTTCCACCATTTCACGGCATTCGGGAGCAGCGTCAAAGTACTCATCACCCATGAGCTTGAATTTAGATACAGGGGCCATAATAACTATCACACAAACCTCAAAGATCTTCAGAACCTTAACTGAAAAATGAAATGAGTCCATCCTCGGCCCGCGCAATTTAATCAAAATCCCAACCGACTTCATTTCACCCTGGTTCTGAAAACACTCATGCACATTCATGGAAGGCAGGGTTATGATGCCCTTCGAATTGGTAACGGTTATTGAAATTCACAGAAGGCTCAAGGTGCAATAATGCCGCTCAAAGGAATTATATTTGGACAAGACATTTTCCCCATCCAAAGCAGCAGATGGCAAAATGATATGGTTATGCAGAAAGCAAAACCTTTAATCGTATGATATTTTCCATATTAGCTGACACGTTCTCATAACAACCTGATGCATTAGATATAACCAAAGTCTCAAATCTTTAAGGCATAAGTTGATGGTTACCATCGCATAATCGTCCACCACTTCATATTGTTAATACCATGATTCTATAATGCACGATAATATAGATTAATCAAAATCAAGATAATCATTGTGATGAAAAAATAATAATTAATGAATGTGGCTAAGACCCAAACTATCTTTTGGGAATCATGTTGATCACTTATGATCAAATCATTGACCTTACCTTTAGGCATCATAGAAAGTATTTTATTACCTCATAGATCTTATCCCATTATAAATACACAAGTCTACAAATAAGGATAAGTGTATAAATAAAATGAGCTTGTAATATTGACATGAGACTAGCTTTGATATCCATGATTGTCATAAGAAGATCAATTTGAAGATAGGCAACTCATTAGACCAATCATAGAGATTAGAGAGACAACTTGATATATGATGCATTGGTCTATTAAGTCAACAGTTTGAGATAATCAATGTGATGGATTTGCTTAACTTCGGATTTGTAAAGATGACCAATATGGTAAAGATTAGGAGCTGCTAATTTCAGGATTGTGAAATTCACAAATGATCAACCCGAAAGACGAAATTAAGTCAAGCAATTTAATTCAAGTGAAGGCTGATGTTAATTTCCCTATATCAATCAACTTATCAACTTTATTGGGATTACCTTCAGAATCATAGATGGTAAAGTTTAGGAGCTACTAATTTCAGGATTGTGAAATTCACAAATGATCAACCAGAAAGACGAAATTAAGTCAAGCAATTTAATTCAAGTGAAGGCTGATGTTAATTTCCCTATACCAATCAACTTATCAACTTTATTGGGAGTACCTTCATAATCAAATATTCTGAAGGCACTCCTAAAATATAAGTGGATGAGCGTTGATCAAGGTTTTGACATGCAGTATGGTTCCTTGTCATCAAAACTTGTATAATGGCCAAATGGATTTTAGTGCTCAATTACTCCAGAGGGTGTTGCTTGCCAACAAGGCCTAAAATTTCTTTTAAATATACATTTAGGGAGGTATATTATTTCAAAGAGAACGGATTAAATTATAAGTTTATTTGTTTTTGGTCATCATATAATAATAAAGCATAGATAGATAACAATTTGTTAACAAGTTAAAGTTAAATTGACTTGTTATTGAGTGCATCACTTCTAAACAATTTGTACCACTACTGAAAATGGTATAGATATTTGTTCATTATAGTATATATGGAGATGAAATATGAATTTTCTTTTAGGGCTTCACGCGTTTTCCTATCCGCTCTCAGTCAACATTGGGCGATGAAATGTTGCACTTGCAACTTGTGGTTCATTTGGAGAGAAATACCAGTTTCCTCTTAGCCTTCCATATGATGTTTTTTTGTAAGGTTCGTATATATATTAATATAGAAAAATAAAAAACTGTACATGTCAAGACTGTAGCAGCCTACTACAAAGTGGCTCCAAATGTTAATGGTAGAGCATTTGTCCAAAAACTGAAAAAGTCTGAGAAGCATCACTAACTAAGCTAAATAGAAATAGTTTGGAAATCCGTTTACTAGATGATCCCCCACAGTCCGTGGGTTATGTCCCGCAAAACTAAAATAGAGGATATGCAATGAGGCATCCAAACTAACCATAAAATAGAACTAGTTCTAGTCATATTCGGAAACAATTACTACGCAGGGGTGTGAACCTGGGGTTTCTTGCTTAGCTTCCCAGAGACCAGCATTCTGGCAGCATTGGTTCTCCATATGAGCATCTGAAGGATAGGCAAAAGGCGGCTTGCTGAACCGTTTCCCAGTAAGTTCTTTGGCAAGAGTGTCCATCTTCCTATTGATATGCTTGTCCATGATGACTTGATTGTGAGCCAGCCTACGAATGCCTTCCTCCAAACTCACGAGCCAGGTAGCCACAGAGGGGCCTTGCATGTCATCGTGCATGTGGCCCTCCATGCAGTACTCCAAAGCAAGACTAAATAAATATTTCATGCTCCAGAATAGGCTTAAATTCCTAGTATGTCATGTTTCCTATGTTTTGGTAGAACCAGAATACTCAACTAGACCTTCAAATTCATCAATCAGATGCTTAGCCTTTGGGTGCGAATTTCTATTTTGTAGTCTCATCTCCAAACACTCTATGCGTTCCCTTGCTTGTCTACTGAATTTGGTTTCAAAGAATCCCTTCGCGTTTTCCATGTCCTTGAGGGTCCTCGGCATGTGGGAAACGCTTTGGGTCATTCACAATCTTACACTGAGTAACATTGTTACGCACCATATTGATCCTTGAGAAACTTAAAAGCCAAGACGAAGGCCACCCGCTGTAGAAGAGTGTAACATACCCTTTTTGCTAAAAAACATTTATGTTGGAAACATTGTGTTAACTTTTATTGTAAAGTATAATATTGAACAAGTGTCCAAGGATGACTGTAATTTGCACAATATTTTATTATTAAATAAATTAAATAGGAGACAAACACTAAGGAGACTGTTGAAAGAGTGTTTAGTGACCCACTAGGTGGAATGGAATTTGGGGTAGAAGGAAATGGACAAGTGGCAGCATCATGACGCAACTAACTAGCTGTTGGTATGGGACAACTCCCTTGAAATGTGGTCATAGTGCCCTAGAAGGTGGGACTGGAGCTTGAGGCTCATTTATTGAAAAATGACCACTAAAGACCTAGGTAGTCTATATAAGAGCCATCGAATTATGAACTGAGGTTCATCAATTTTTCTGACGAGAAAATTTACCTTGGGGTTTGGTTGTGCTTGCACCCAGGAGATTTGATGAGGGGATATGCTAAGTTATTGATCATGGTGTAAGTCTGCCTATTAAAAATTGTTGAGTGCAGAAGTTATACTATTGAGTGTAGAAGCTATACTATTGAGAGCAGAAGTGATACTATTGAGTGCAGAAGTTATATTACTGAGTGTCTTGCTTCTACACAGATTCCATCTACTTAGTGGTTCAGTAAGCAAGCTCGGGGGTCCAAAGAAAGCAAGTAGTTTGGCTCCTTTTTTTGGAGAAGGTTGGGAGGAATAGACCTCCTTGGGTGTTTGTCCACCCTATCTACTGTTACAGGTTCTACTCATCATTTCTATTATCTAAGTAGTTAAAATTATTTTTTGAAAGTATTAATATAATAATTCTTTAGATCTAAACTATTGATATTGTTTTACAGAAGTAACTAATGAATTATGGTGTAGCTGTGAATTGTAGAATGAGGATTAAAGTAGATAAAATGATAGAAATAATACTCTTCTATATTTTTCCCCATGTTGTTTTCTACATCGTACTCCAGTACAGAGGAGGAATTTAAGGTAGATAAATTGATAGGCAGATTGCCAAATGAATGAGAAGATTAATGCTATTGTATTTCATTATTGTTTCTTATCATTAATATTCTGTAATAAAGAATATATGCTTAGGTTTGGAAATTTTAAAGGTATATAGCATCATAGGCACTATAATTATTCTTGCTTAAAAATAGAAATAAATATCTTATTCCTATACGAAACCTAGGATTTCCTTTCATCAGTTAAGTGTTTAAGGTTCACTATATTTTTCTTTAACCAGTTTTCATTAAAAAATAACAGTTGCAAAATAATTATTTCCTAAGTACACAATACTGTTATCCAATGCTGCTAGCAAGTATATATAATTACAAAAACAAACAGAACTCTTTCCATTACAAACAAATGCATGATTATTTAGCACTAATTTCCATCCACAGTATTCATTTCTTTTATGTTATTTTATTATTTAAACTACAGTTAATCCCATTTATATTTTAGAGTAGGATTAGAAACCCTAGCTAGTTGTTCCATCATTTTCTTTATTTATCGCAACAGTTAAACAAAGAACTAATATGTTATCCAGAACAGAGTTTCATTTAAAAACTTAAACATCATGACAGGTTCGTAACCCTTCAATGATCAAACCCTAGAAGTATCAACATTTACCTTTCAGGATAAGAGTTTACTTAATATTCAACACCATCACTTAAAACAGAACAAAAAAAAAATAGTTACGATTTCATTACATAGGTGCAGGCAAAAACATTAAGTCTTAGCTCTTGGCCATCAATCAAATCGATAAACAAGAACAACAAGCAAAGCTTTCAACATCATGAGCTTTAGTCACAAAACATTTATCTTATACACTCCTTAAGACTAAATCAATGAATATCTCGGCATTTACATGAGACAACAGTATCATGTATCTATTGAAAAACATTAACTGAAAAACCATACGCTTCCTCTATTCAAAATTTTACTTTCAGAGTTCGACAATTGTTACTAGAACATCAAAACGATTATTGGAAAACTACATGTTAAGGTTTGACCATTTTAACACAGGGATAAACCCTTGGTTCTCAAACTATTCCTTAAAAACACAACAGTTGCAAAAATGAAAAACTTCATTTCACACAAACTGGAGCACTGCTCTCAATCTCAAACACAAACACCATAATGTAGGAAACACAGTTCTTTCATTTACCAAAGACGGTATAAGGGTAAAACCCTCTCCTCAGTTAATTTCTTTGACAGATTCTACATTGAAAAACAAACACCATAGGCCTAATGTTGAATGGGTCGAGGGTTTCCTCCTCCCCAAGCTGCCAGATAGCTCACAAGTATTTTGACGAAGATCACTCCTCAGATCCCAAGAAAACATGGAGTCTCGACAAAGAACACATGATGAAAGTCACCCTACGGGATACTTTCTTGCTTTACAATACACACAACACAAACCATAATGCTTACACAAACAAGGTGTAGAACAAGATGCCTGAAATGGATTATATTACTTCTCATAAATCGGTTACAATATAAAATAACTGTAAGCAAATAACTAACTACGATCGACCTCAGCCGTTACAACTTAGAAGTAACTGTGGTGTGTTCTCCCTATGTGTCAACCTCACCCTCTCCTGGTTTGCCACGGAACTCTGAGCTATGGTTAGATCTCAACTCACTACTCTTCAGCTAGTGTGATTCTTCACAACTCTTTCGGCTCTGCACTATGCTCTCTCTGCCCAACAGTGTCTAGACTGAAGGCCTTCTCCTCCTCTTCTACTCTACGAGTGTTGTTCTCGAGGTGGTTACAATCCCAAGACATGCGTTCCCCCCTGTTCGCCAATCTCGCCAAATCCTACAAACCTGCACTATCAGCTTCCAGTCGTGTTGTACAGCCTCTGTCCATGAAGTCCACTATCATTTCCTTCACCAACTCGGAATAACTGTAATAACTTCCTCAACAACCCCGAACGTCTATTAGGTACAGTCCCTTTACTTTCCTGTCCTTCCAACCCTTCTACAGCAGTCAGTCACATCTCGAATTTCCTATCACTTCACTCCTTTCTCAAATACACTTGGCTTCACTAACCTTGTCATGTCATAGATTGACCACTTGTTGACTACCCGACATCTTACGCCGCTCATCACCTATCGACCATTCTTTGTCGATTCTCGACCTCTTGCGACATCTTCTTTTCCTTCAATTGATTGCACCCCGACTATTTCTTCCTGACTTGTTAACTTCTACAAGTCAACCTGCTCTCCACACCAGTGGTCATCGGCACTCCTGCTAGTCAGATCCCTTCAGTCGATCAACTTCGACCGATCTTCCTAGGACTCGATGCTCCTGCATCAAACTCCCCAAGTGAAAAAGAATTCGACTGCTCTGTTAGTCTCCTGAACTCCTCTTCAGAAATCCACGTCGCTTCCTGCAACTCATCATTTGTCCATCGCACCAAGTATTCTTTCATGCGCGATCTACGGGTACACCCTACTTCGTGTTTGTCAATTACTTCTGCGATCCCTTCTTTATGTCGGTATGGAATCTGTTCTGCCCAGTCGATACTGTTTCCTTCCTCCTTTCTATTGCTTGAACCCTCTTCAAATTTGTACAGGTTCGAGACGTTGAACATTGCTGAAATGTTCAATTCTTCCAGCAATTCCAACACATATGCGTCGTCTGAAATCTTCTTCAGAATCCTACATGGCCCTATCTTCTTCAAATTCAGCTTGTTGTATGTTCCTGTCGGAAATCGCTCCTTCCACAAATATGCATAGACTAAGTTCCCCTCTTGGAATGACAGTAGCCTCCTTCTCCAGTCAGCTCTCAACTTGTAGGCTGTGTTACTCTTCTCTATGCGCTTTCACACATTCTCATTAACTTCATGCATATGCTCTACAAATGATTCGACATCTGCGCTCTTCCTGGTCTCTGTCGGCAATTCGACCAGATCTACCACTACATGTGGACTCCTCCCTTGAACAATCTGGAATGGACTCAATCCTGTCGATCGATTCACAGAATTGTTATATGCAAACTCTGCCCGTGCCAACACATTTTCCCATTGCTTGGGTCTATCGGCTACTAAACATCTGAGTAGGTTTCCCAAACTTCTGTTCACAACCTCGGTTTGTCCTTCTGTCTGCGGATGATGTGCCGAGCTAAACTCTAACTTTGTGTCGAGTTTCTTCCAGAGGGTTCTCCAAAAATTCCCCATGAATTTCGTATCCCGATCTGACGTGATACTCTTTGGAAACCCATGCAGTCTGACTATTTCCTTAAAGAACAGTACAGCGATCCCTGTGGCATCACTTGTTTTCTTACATGGTAGGAAATGTGCCATCTTCGAAAATTTGTCAACTACAACAAATATTGAGTCGTTTCCCTGTTGATTCCTTGGTAATCCTAACACAAAATCCATGCTAAGATGCTCCCACGGGTTCTCTGATACTGGAAATGGTGTATACAACCCCGTGTTCTGACTCCTTCCTTTTGCCAACTGGCAAACTTGACATTGTCGAACTGTAACAGCCCGAGAAAAGACTACTCTATTACTTTGAATATTATTTTAATTTTGTTTTTACGTTGTAATAAATTTGACATTGCAGGACATGTGCATGAGCCGAGGGGGCTCAGAGAACAGTAATAGTTGAGTGAGTGTTGAGCTAAGAAGCTTTGGAGCACTTCGATTTGAACTAAATAACTGATGTTGAGCTAGAGGCTCTAGAGCATCAAGTGAACTAATGATTATTTTAAATAATGAATTATTACTATTTTATTCTTTCGAACTGACTGAGGCAACCACTCAAAGAGAAGTTGAGCATGCAAGAACCTAGATAGGTCTTTAGCCCCCCAAGTAAAGTTGTAACCATCCAATAGAAGAGTAAAAGTCTAATTTATTAAGTTAAGGATTTAAAATGATTTCTGAGGATTAAAATAAAGAAATATTAATTAATAATTAAATAACTAAATCTGCTAGGTGTCAATTAGAAAACTAAGTGTTGTCAAACCCAAAATATCCAGTATTAATAACATAGAAGGTAATGTTGCATGGCACGTCTTCCAAGTGCACTGAAAAGGGTCCAGTCATGAGTCTGAGCGCTCAATACCAGAACTAAACCTAGTGTATACCATAAAGGGGTTGTCCGGAGAGGACTGTTTATTTTTCATTTGCAGGAGCAATGATATTAAGATGGACTCACACCTGATAGGCTGATAAACAAACCTTGTGGACACTCTGCTGTAGTAAATAGAAAACCGACCCAGGTCTGCCTAGATTCTTGTTATGCTCAGCTTGGCTCGGGGGTGACCGGTGGAACAATCTAGGAACAGGTCGCGGTCTAAGGTTGGGAGGAATGTGGAAGCTCCACAGTCAGTTAGTTTGCATTAAAATATTGATAAGTATTTAAATTTAGAGTTTCTATTGTTTCTTTTAATTATGCATCTGTTATCCTTTTTAATAATATGCTACAGATAATTTTGTGAATTGATTAGTTGTAGATATGTTATTGTTGTGTTAAGTGACCCCATGTTTATGTTAGGTCGGATCTTATTAATGTATATCTACTCACTACCATACATATTGAGAATCGAATGGATAGATCTCATTACCCTAAACTAAAATGTTAAAAAGTATGCAGATTCGTGATCTTAAATCTCTTATAGTTTTCGATCTGAAATCATGATACAATTCTTGTGCTAAACAATGCAAGTTGTGCAAGGATAGGGTAGGACTTTTATGTTTGTTTATATCATTAAATTTCTGATGAATCTAGATTTGAGAAATGTATAGACATTAATTTTTTTCTGCTCATACTTTTTTTGCTATGATAGCACAGGGCTTATTTCTAATTTTGTTTCTAATCGATATATCTAAACTTGCTTAGAATGAATTCTTAGAAATATATTTTATTCTTCTTTTTTTGTCCGCACTATTTAGTATTGTAATTTAATCATTTATATGATTGTTTTTACCTTAGGATTATCTCCATTTGGAAACGAAATTGAAGCTGAATTATCATTGTTATTTATTGGAGAAATATTTCCTACCCTTATGCAAAGAGAGAAATCGTTGTGATTTCCGGACACTAGGTCCTAAACTTTGCTTGGGTTTAAATAATTACTGTTTCAACATTACATCTTTTTCCCTTATATTTATAGGCTAAATAACCAATCTTTAAGTAGATCTGCTGAGTCAAATAGACAAAATTACCATATAAATTTATAGGTAAACCTTTTTGCAAAAACATAGAAAATTCTTCATTTAAAATCCAAGGACAGAAACCATACATTTTTCACAAGTAATTGATACTAGGAATCATGCACAGAAGCCCATTTTGTTTTACTGTAGGGCCATATGATTGCCTTGTATCTAATAACAACAGGAAGGATGAAAAAGAAATCGAGATTTGAGACTTTAACTTGGGTTTTGAGTTTGAACTCTGTCTAAAATCACCTTTCTAATGGTTTATTTTATTCCAACATATTACAAATATCAAAACCCTAGGTAGAGATCAAGAAGAACTACCATGGCCGTAGTTACCTTTATTTCAAACTACTTTCCTTCTAAACTGTACAAACAATTCTGGGGAATAGAACTCTAATGGCAAGAAAATTGTCATTTGTCTTAACCCTTTTTACCTATAAACAAACAAAGCTTTCCAACATACATGATAAGGGTTTAAAAAGCATTCTTTCTATTTTCTTCCACTAATTGCTCTTTAAACAACCAAGTGACAGAGAAGTGATAGTACAAATTTACAAACAACAATAATTCTTTAGCAAACACATGAGACTTATAAATTTTTCTTCCTGGACCATTCTTTTTCTTCATCTGTCTACAGTAGGAAAACTTAGCCTTCGAAACCCATTTTTTCTTTTATGGACAGAGTAAGCGTTTAAGCTTCTATAATATCCTCATTAAGGCCA
Organism: Larix kaempferi; assembly: GCA_027924585.1. Taxonomy (NCBI): domain Eukaryota; kingdom Viridiplantae; phylum Streptophyta; class Pinopsida; order Pinales; family Pinaceae; genus Larix; species Larix kaempferi. The sequence goes on from BSBM01001753.1 coordinate 454,514, forward strand.
TTTAAAATTATGGCATCAACAATTCACATAGCTGTAACTACATCAAGATAAAGTAAACCCTTCAAATATCGCAACCGTCCTCCAACAAAGTTTTTGTTAACCTTCAAACACTTAGAAGTATTTCACAAAAGTATTGGGACTATCAATTCTTCCCAAATCTTACATTTAGCCATCAAAAGAAAACAGAAGGCATCAGAAAATGGGCAGCTCGACGAGGGTTACACTTTGAATCTCCCAACCCACTTCAAAAGAAACTAACATTTTCCTTTCTAAACATTTCACTATAACAATTACAGCAAACGAGGAGGTGCTTTGAGACCCTAGGCCTTACCAGGGTCCAGATAATAGACGAACACCACCTCCAGGAGTACCTTACCCAATTATTTTTGCTACGAGGAGTTCTCCTGTCACAAACCATAACAAAGAAGCATACAACTGATTACTACATTAGGTTAAATCATGAGAAAATTACTGAATAATTGTATTCACGTAGAGGAGTTATCAATGTTACCTAGGGCGTAATGTTTTGGTGGAATATCTCTGTAAAGGAACAATGCTCGGCCGAGTAACAGGACCAGACCTCCCTCCTCGACAAAGAAAACTCATGGTGCTTTCCCAAAAAATGTGACTCCAAACAATACAAAACCAAAAGGTGTGTGAAGGTTTGAACCAAGGGTTCTATTCCCCATGCCTCGACATGGAACTCCACCACTTGCATCTTCACATGGGAGCTTTGAATGCCCCATCTACCGGTGTCAAGTCAAATCAATATTTATTACATACAGTTGTCTCGAATTGGTATAGTTCTCAATTTAGTTGGAGTAAGGGAGGAGGGGTTTAGGGTTTATAAATTATACTTTGGTTATCCCTTATCACAAAGTAATAGTATTAAGTCCACCTACATAAGAAACCAATTCACATGTTTTAGCTCATTGAGCTAAGTAAGGTCTAGGGATTCGAGGAACCTCACCTTTCCCTAACTTGTGTAGAAACATTGCATGCATGGGAAAACCTTTGTGGTAAGTTCATCCACTCAAAATAGATAGGAAGTGAAGTACTCTCTTAGGTAAATATCTAGTAAGGATCTTTCATGAAGGCATAATCATCACAAACATTCAAATACACATTTTAGCACAACTTTAAAAGGACACTAAGTAGCTTCATGGTTCCTGACTTTTCCTTGTTAGAGTTATTTCTTCAATCATAAGGTTATTGACCGTGTAAACCTTAAGTTAAGTAGATTAAGGACCCTACAAAAAAAAAAAAATATTTTCTGATTTTTGGGTTATTACACGAACCCATATTCCGACATCTGTCGACATTCTTAGCCAGAAATATTTCTCTTCGACCAAACTTTGGTCCTGTCAATCCCAAAGTGTCCTGCTAACCCGCCATTATGAAATTGTTGGATTAGATTCTCTCTTGCCAATCCTTTGTGAATACACAACTAACTTCCCCTGAATAGGTAACCCTCTTGAATGAAATAAATCAAATATGGAGTTCTATCGATGCTCCAAGGCTCACGACAAGCCTTCCATGCTTTCACAAAATCTTCGTCGGTTTCATACTCTGTTTTTATCGACTCTATCCTTGTTGCTTGAACATGCGTCATGCCCAGCAGTGCAAATCTCTTGCTCAACGCGTCGACAAATTTGTTCGACTTGCCTGACCTATGTCGCAACATGAACGTATATCTCTGGAGCAGCTCCACCCACTTCATGTGTCTCTGATCCAAATTCGATTGAGTATTCAGATACCTCAGTGCTTGGTGATCTGTGTATAACAAAAATTCCTGTGGAAACAAATAATACCTCCATTTCTTCAATGCTTCTATGATAGCATAAAATTCCTGGTCATAAACCGAATATTTTCGCTTGGCTCCATTCAGTTTTTCACTAAAGAATGCAATTGGTCAGCCTTCCTAGCTCAACACTGCTCCAATTGTCGTTCCACTCGCATCACAATCAACTTGGAAAACTTTGTCAAAGTCTGGGAGAGCCAACACTAGGCTCTCAGTGACCTTTTCCTTCAATTTGTCGAAAGCTTCCTAGGCCTTATCGGTCGACTTGAACTCACCCTTTCTCATGCATTCTGTCAATGGTGCACAAATCCAACTGAATCCTTGAATGAACTTCTGGTAGAAACTAGCAAGTCCATGGAAACTTCTTACTGTAGTCGTACTTGTTGGTTCTGGCCAATCTACTATTGCCTTCACCTTCTCAGGGTCCATCTCCAACCCTTTACCTGAAACTACAAATCCCAAGTACACCAATTCCTTCTTCATGAAGAAACACTTTTGTACATTAATCATCAGCTTCTCTTCCTGCAATTTCTGTAATACTTGTCAAACGTGCTCCAAATGTTCTGCCTTGGTCTGACTGAAAACCAGAATGTCATCTAAATAGACTACGACAAACCTTCCTAAGAATGGTTTCAGCACTTCATTCATCAATCTCATGAATGTACTGGGTGCATTAGTCAATTTGAATGGCATGACTAACCACTCATATAACCCTTCTCTTGTTTTGAATATTGTCTTCCATTCATCTCCTTCTCTGACCCTAATCTGGTGATACCCACTCTTCAGGTCTAATTTTGTGAAGTATGTCGCTCCACTCAAGCAATCCATCAAGTCATCCATCCTTGGCAATGGAAATCGATACTTGATCGTGATCCTATTGATGGCTTTGGAATCGGTACACATTCTCCATTCCCCACCCTTCTTTGGTGTCAATACTGCTGGTACTGCACACGGGCTCAAACTTTGTTGGATCAATCCCCTGTCCAACAACTCTTGGACCTGTCGGTTGAGCTCCTGTCCCTCTGCTAGACTCATCCTATATGGTGCTTTGTTTGGCATACTCGACCCTATAATCAAGTCGATCTGATGGGATATACTCCTTGTCGACAGTAATCCTGTCGGTTTCTCATTAGCCATTATGTCTCTAAACTCTTCAAGCAACTCCTCAACTTCGACTGGAATGTTCTCCATGTTGGTCGTTCCATCGACATACGTTCCTTTTGGAATGATCGCGAAACATCCCGACTGTTTTTCCTCCTCCACGAGGAATTCCTTTGCGGTGCTCATCAACACTCACTTTTACCAAAGATTCCTCTCACCATCCCTACTGTCAGCTGGCTCTTCTCGCCTTGGCTTAAGAGTCATTTTCACACCATTTTTCCACACGGTGACTGTGTTAGCTCGACCGTCATAGATCATCTTACAATCATATTGCCATGGTCTCCCTAACAACAGATGGCATGCATCCATGGGAACTACATCACACAGTACACTGTCCTCTAATCCTTCAACTCTGAAGTTAATCAGGCACTATTTGGTCACTTTAACATGGTGTCCTTTATGCAACCATGAGATCTTGTAAGGGTGTGGGTGTTCTCGACACTACAACTCAATCTTGTCAATGAATTCTATCGACACAATATTCTATGTACTTCCACCATCAACTATGGTCTTGCAACGCCATTCTCCGATTCACACCTTCGTTCAAAAGATTGCCTTCCATTGTGCTAGTTCCATCGGGTCACGTTGATCTTCCTAGATCAAGGCTCTCTGAACCGTCAGATTTTTATTTTTATTTTTCTCACCTCCACTGCTATCTGATGTCGATTCTTCCCTCTCGTTGACTTGCTCATCCTTTCGACGTCTGGGTTTTGACTCTTATGCAGCATGTTGGTTTTCTGGACATTCATATGCCTTGTGTCCCACTCCTCGGCATTTGTAACAGATTATGGCTGGTTTGTTAGCTCCTTTCTTATCGGATGGACCACATCGACCATATGCGCCTCGACCGTAGTTCTCACGACCATCACGTCGATTCTCTTGCGCTTTCTCTTTAATCGATTTCTCTTCTATGCATCGACTATCTTCGACACCTTCTTTCTTGTATCTGCTACCTTGACCTTTCACGGAGACAATCTTTCCACCCCGACCAGTCATCCTGCCTCTGGTCACTGTGGATTTTCTTGATATTTTCTCTTCCACCTTCAGAGCTAACTTATAGGATTCTCCAACTGCTCAGAGTCTCGACATGTTGAGTTCATCCTGTATAGCATACTTCAAGCCATTTAAATATCTTGTGATAGCTTCTTCTCCTTCATCAGTTTGTCATTACTGAATCGAAAATCAATAGAACTCCTATGTGTACTCCTTCACAGTCATTTCCTTCTGTCGAAAGTTCAGTAACTTCCTGAACAAGGAAACCACATACTCATTTGGGAAGAACTTCCCCTTCAACTTGGCAACCATCCTATCCCAAGATTTGATTTTCTCCTTTCCTTTCTTGAGTCTATCAGCCTGTACATTGTCCCACCACAATGAGGCCTGACCCTTCAAACTCAGACATGCAGTCTTAACCCGTTTAGGGTCCTCGATCTACTCTACGTCAAATTATTTCTCTATCTCTCTGAACCAGTTGATCAAGTCTTCTGGGTCCAGGCTTCCCAAGTACGTACGCACATCTATCTTCGCCCGACCTCTCATTTCTATTAGAAGCTCGATGAGTTTTTCCTCTGGTTCTTCTGCTGTGGCTTCTTGAGCTTCCACTTCCTCGACTTCCTCGTCGCTATGGTATAGCGCTTCAGGAATGCAACCACGCCTCTGGTTTTCTTTGATTACTATGACTTCATTTGTCAAATTTTGCATCGTTCGGACGCATTCGTCGAACATCTCATGATCCAATGTGACGACTGCTGTACCACACGCTCTTAGTCCTCAGACATTAATGCCTCTATGAGACATTTTCAACCTCCACTGAAAAATATCACGCGTCTGGGCTCTAATACCAACTGACGCAAGTCACCCTACGGGATACTTTTTTGCTTAGCAATACACATGACACAAACCACAATGCTTACACAAACAAGGTGTAGAACAAGATGCCTGAAATGGCTTATATTACTTCTCAAAAATCAGTTACAATATAAAATAACTGTACGTGAATAACTAACTATGATCAGCCTCAGCCATTACAACTTAGAAGTAACTATGGTGTGTTCTCCCTGTGTGTTGACCTCACCCTCTCCTAGTTCGCCACAGAACTATAAGCTATGGTTCGATCTCAACTCACTGCCTTTCAGCCGGTGTGATTCTTCACAACTCTTTTAGCTATGCACTCTACTCTCTCTGCCCAACAGTGTCTAGACTCAAGGCCTTCTCCTCCTCTTCTTCTCTGTGGGTGCTATTCTCAAGGCGGTTGCAATCCTGAGACACGGGTTCCCCCCTGTTCGTCGATCTCGCCAAATCCTACGAACCTGCACTATCAACTTCCAGCTGTGCTGTACAACCTCTTTCCATGGCATCCACTGTCATGTCCTTCAATGACTCACAATAACTGTAATAACTTCCTCAGCAACCCCAAACGGCTACTAGGTATAGTCCCTTGACTTTCCTATCCTTCCAACCCTTCTACAGCACTCAGTCACATCTTGACTTTCCTGTCGCTTCACTCCTTTCTCAAATACACTTGGCTTCACTAACCCTTTCATGTCGTAGTTCGACCACTTATCAACTACCCGACATCTTACGCCGCTCATCACCTGTCGACCATTCTCTATCGATTCTCGAACGCTCACGACATTTGCTTTTCCTTTAATCGGATGCACCCCGACTATTTCTGCCTGACTTGTTGACTTCAACAAGTCAACCTGATCTCCACACCAGTGGTAATCAGCACTCCCGCTGGTCGGCTCCCTTCAGTTGATCAACTTTGATCAATCTGCCTAGGCCCCGATGCTCCTGCATCAACACATGAAGGTCCAATAGTCATCTAATCGGAGTAACAAAGTAACCAATGAAGCTTACCAGTCTATTTGTAGCTGCCAGTTATCAAAACCTAACCTGGGAAGTCATTAACGAAGGGACCTACCATTTGAAACAAGTTTTGGTCAAAATGAGTTTATGAAAGAAGTCACTACATGTGAAATATCAATAACTGAAACTCTTATCAGAATGGAAGAGACAAGGTTCGAACCTAAGAACATTACCTTTTATGTATCCTCGTAGGATAATGCTGAAGCCACTACCAAACTGTACCCATTAGTCCATCGCCGAATGCAATGAAGGATGGAAGAACAACTTTGAAACAATATCACCTAACAAACAAGGAAAGTCAAGTATTGGAGCAACCACACATAGAACTGTCACTCCCCTTGGAACCATTGGAAACACCAAGCTATTACGGTAAAACTCTCACAAGAGTATCGGTCCTTCAAACTATCAACAGGTTCCAGTTAAAACATCAACAGGTCACGGTTTTGAACTGTGGAAACTCCCCAAACACCTTCTAATGAAACCCTGAAGGCTCTCGGCCTGTCGGCCTCTCCACAGAGCCACTCCACACTACATTGAATGTTGATGAACAATAAATTCAAAATATAGTGGTGATTAGGGTTAGATCCCAAGCCCAAGATCTACGATTGAACAACGGTGGAGATCACCCAAAGGGTATCTCATACTCTCAAGCAACCACCAAAGTAAAGACATCATTAATACCCTTTGCCACCAAGGAGGACAACTCGGATAAACTTAGAACCAAAAACACATACAGCTCGTCATGTTGTTTGACCGATCACAATACCTTCACGTGCCTCGCACCATGACAATATCCACAAAGACATTCCACTGTCTCGACAGTTGGAATATTAATTGCAAAAGGTGAACCAGAGTGCCTGCTAGCATGAAAATCATCGTGGTATGATTTATTACTCATCCTAATGTATCGGGTTATTTGTAAAGTTCACAATCCTGCCTTAGTACCACACCTTGTGGTAAGTCAAGGTTGTATCGAATTCATTTGCTAGGAACTCATCATGTTAAAGGGTCACATGATGAACACACGAGGTGTGTATAATCATTGTTCATAGGACTTTTATAAGGCTCTGCATATATATTTCAATAAAGTATAGAAATCAAATAGAAATTGTATAAGTCAATAGTCCAAATAACACTTAAATAATTCATTGCATATAAGTTTTAAGCTCTAGAGAATACAAAGAAGTTGCATATAAATATTGCACATTGCACTTAGCCATTACATCCAGGATTTGTTGTATATCCTTATAGTTTGCAGTAAATAGAAACTCAAGATAATAATATATGGAGGCAAAATTGAAACATCTTAAACCTATCTATGGTTTGAACAAGTAATAAGTAGGGCTAATATAGTATTGTGAATATTATAACCGATGTCCTTCCTATTTTAATATACTAGGCTAATTGAAGAATCTCACCCGGTGTCAATTTCGACATTTTGTCTCTAAAACCATTAAGACTTGGAGATTACTGAAAACTGGTTAGAAACACTTTGGTCACACTTCGTAAACACTAAATCTCTTACCTATAATTTTCGAAAGGAATGATTCAAATGCTTTAGCATGAATGCTAAGTAAGCCTCGGGTATCCTTATGACCCCTTCATCATCAAATAGAAGAGCAGTAGTTATCACTTATCAAATTTATATCATTGGATCATCAACGTAAGTTATATGAAAACATAGTTGCGTTAAGAAGAACATTTAATAGCATTGAAGTGTAGATATTAATTAACGTGTTGCAAAACATTACACTTTTGACCAACACAGCATTTAGTACAACAAGACGACAATGAAGCATTTATTATTTTTCCGCATAGTTAGATTATGCATTAAAAGCTATAATGAAAAAAAAATTATTCTTGTAAATTTCGGGATGTTACGTGTGGTATCAGAGCGCAAGTTCAAACTCTAGGCCTGAAATAGGCTCACACGTGCAAAAACAGAAAAAGAAAACCAGGAAGTTTATGTTACTAAGTTTTATTTTAATTTTGTTTCTGTACAGAACAGTTTGACTTTTAAATTGCAGGTATGGAAATAATGAAGGAATCAGCAAAGGACAGATCCCCTCATAACGAACATAAGGATAATAATAATCATGAAGAAATTTATGTTGAATTAAATGACCAGCCTTCCAAACTTCTACGTACTGTAAAAGATTTAAAATCTGAAATAAGAACTGTCAAAGAAGAGAATGAACATATTATGAAAGCTCAGGATGAGTTAAATCAGATTTTAATGGAGAAATACCATAACGAGGAAAGAGGAAGGAAATCATAAGTAAATTCTGATTTTGGTTCAATGTCTCACAAACGTAAAGGTAAGAAAATAAGGAATGGTAAAAATAACAATTACTCTTCATCTGAATCTGATCAAAGTAATTACATTTCTGTTCATGACAACAGTGATAGTGATTACCATTCTAAGAAGAAAAAACATAAGCATCATGAGCAAATCACAGGCAAGTTTAAAAATATTAAGCCACCAACCTTTAATGGCAAAACTGAAAAGGGGGAGATAGCTGAAGCATGGCTGTTCGGAATGAAGAAGTACTTTAACATCTATGATTACTCTTCTGAGTTAAAAGTGAAGATGGTTATTTACAATTTGACTGGAAAGGCAGATCATTTGGTGGTAGGATCTTAAAAGAATTAAGAACATTAAGGAAAGAAAAATAACATAGAGTATGTTTAAAAAATTATTTAAGAAATTTTTTATGTCATAGCAGTACTATGAAGATAAATCTAAGGAATTTTATGATTTAAAACTGGGTACTATGAGTATGAAAAAGTTGTGCAACAAGTTCCTTAGTTTACTAAGGTATGTACCTTACATGGTCGAGGATAAGCCTAAGGTATAAAGGTTTCTAAGTTGTCTACCTTTCAATTTAAAAGACAGGATTGAGTATGGTAACCCTTCCACCTTGGAAGAGGCCATGAGGAAAGCAAATTTTTGTTTTGATCAAAAAAGAAAAAGAGAAGGAACAACTAGCTGGAAAAGTAATAAGTCTAATCAGTTTGATCATAAAAGGAAGAATTTTACTCATAATTTTGGAATTTTTAAGAAAAATTTTAATAACAGAAATTTTCCAAGTAATAATAATTATAGGAGTAATGCACCACAGAACTTTACTGCTGCAAAAAATGTACCTAATAATACTAATAACAACACCAAATATGCTGAACAGAGGGGACCCTTGAAGTTCTTTGAATGTGGCGAACCACATAAGAAAGTTGATTGCCCATGCAACAGAAGGGCGGTCAACAAAATTCACACTCTGCAAGCAGAACCTACACTTGGAGATGTAGCAAGAGAAATGCCCAGAATAAACGCAGCGCTGGAAAATCGTCAAGAAGACCATCAAACATCCATGGTCGAAATTGAAGGTATGATACAAAACAAATCTATTTCCATTTTGATAGATCCAGGTGCAAATTTGAGTTACATTTCACCTGTTTTAGTGAACAGATGTACATTAAAGATAGAGAAATTTGATAATTCATGGTTAGTTCAGCTAGCAACAGGCACTAAAAGAAAGGTCACAGATTTTGTTAAAAATTGTGATGTATTTTTGAGTCAGCTGAAAACCCAAGTTAATCTGAATGTTTTACCCTTAGGGTCATATGACTTGTTGATTGGCATGGATTGGATTGAACATCATAGAGTAGTGCTTAATTGTTTGAGAAATATTTTACTTGTCTGAATAATGAAGGTAAAACTGAAACAGTAAAAGGAATTCATAGGAAGGTTTCAGTAAGACAAATTTCTGCGTTACAAGTTAAGAGAGCTACCAGAAAGGGCTATAAAATGTTTGTTGTTAATGTTATGAAAGAGGAATGTTCATCTAAAGAAGATAAGTTAAAACTGGAGGATATTCCCATCCTTAGGGACTTTTTTGATGTATTCCCGGAAGAAATTATAGGATTACCCACAATAAACGGAACTTGATTTTACCATTGAGTTAGTACCAGGTGCGGTACCAAACTCAAAGGCTCCCTACATAATGAATATTCTGGAGATAAATGAGTTAAAATCTCAGCTGAACGAATTAATAGATAAAAATTATATAAATCCCAGTGTGTCTCCTTGGGGAGCACCAATAATTTTCATTAAAAAGAAATATTGTACTATGCAACTCTGCATTGATTACCATCAACTTAATAAAATGACAAATTAAGAATCGATATCCATTACCCTGCATAGACGATCTATTTGATCAAGTACGCGGAGTAGAGATATTCATTAAAATAGATTTAAGGTCCAGATATCATCAAGTTAGGATAAAATACGATGACATATTCAAAACCGCTTTCAGAATGCGATATGGGCACTATGAGTTCGTAGTTATGCCTTTCAGGATGACCAACGCACCTGTAGTATTCATGTGTTTAATGAACAACATTCTGCATAAGTATTTGGATAAGTTTGTAGTTGTGTTCATTGATGATATTCTGATTTACTCAAAAACTAAAGAAGAGCATGACGAACATTTAATAATAATTCTGCAAGTGTTAAGAGAACATCATCTTTATGCTAAGTTCAGCAAATTTGACTTTTATAAAGGTAAAATAAAGTACTTAGGTCACATAATATCTAAAGATGGAATTTTTGTCGACTCTGATAAGACAAAAGCAATTAACGAGTGGCCTATCCCTAAAGATGTAACTGACGTTCGGTCATTCATGGGGATAACAGGCTACTACAGAAAGTTTATTGAAGGGTTCTCACAAATTGCAAATCCCATCACTTCTTTGCAGAAGAAGGGGAAGAAATTCGTATGGGATCAAAGGTGTCAAGAAAGCTTTAATAATTTAAAAGAATTATTAACCACTGCACCAATTTTAAAAATTGTTGATCCCAATAAGGATTTCGTTGTATGCACTGATGCATGCAACGATGGACTTGGAGGGGTCTTAACTCAAGAAGGTCATGCCTTTGCTTTTGAGTCAAGGAAATTAAAAGTTCATGAAAATAATTATGCAACTTATGATATTGAGTTGGAAGCCATGATACATGCACTAAAAATGTTGTGCCATCACTTGATTTGAAGAAAGTTTATACTAATGACAAATAATAAGGGTTTAAAGTATTTGTTGGATCAAACAAATCTTAACGCAAGGCAAGCTAGATGGCTAGATTTCCTTAGCGAGTATGATTTCGAGATTCAACACATTAAGGGAAAAGAAAACAAAGTTGTTGATGCCTTAAGTAGAAATGCCAAATTAAGTTCTATAGCAACAATCAGCACATTTAGGACAGATCTGGAAAATCAGATCGAAGAAGGAAGTAATCAAGATGAAAATTACCGAAAAATTGCATGCTAATGTTGCTAAAAATTTATCTGAAAATTTGATAATAGATTACAGCATTAATGAAAGAGGTTTCTTGATTTATAAATCAGAATTTATGTACCTAATGTGTCAAAAGTTAAGTTGCTGATTTTGGATGAAGTTCATAAAAGTCTTTATTCGGGACACCTTGGTTATCAAAAAATGATAACTATGTTAAGAAAATATTTCTTTTGGCCCAACATGAAGAATGAAGTGGCTGAGTATATAGCTAGGTGTTTTGAATGTCAGACTATGAAGGCTGAACCTCAACACCCAGCTGGACTATTGCATCCATTGCCAATTCCAGAATGGAAATGGGAAATTATAAGTATTGATTTCATTACAGGTTTTCCTAAGAATCAGATATAAAATGATTCCATAATGGTTGTTGTGGACAAATTAAGTAAGGTTGATCATTTCATTCCTATCAAAACTACTTTTAAAGCTCCTAACATTGCAGAGGTGTTTATGAAGCAAATATTTCACTTGCACGAAATCCCAAAGGTAATTATTTCTGATCGAGATTCCAAATTCACTGGAAATTTTTGGACAGCACTGTTTAAAGGTTTAAATACTAAACGAAATTTCAACACTTCTTTCCACCCACGAACTGATGGTCAAACAGAAAGGGTAAATCAGATTTTAGAAGACATGCTAAGAATGTATATCAAAGATCAGCCATCTAAGTGGGTAGATTATTTACATTTAGCAGAATTTGCATACAATAATCATTATCAAGCATTTGCTAAGTTTAGTCCATTTGAAATTTTATATGGAAGAAAGTGTAGCACTCCTATATCTTGGGATAATCATGTTGATAGATTGATGTTAGGACCATATTTGTTAAAAGAAATGGAGATAACCATGAAACAGGTACAAAGCAACTTGAAAGTTGCACAAGATAGGCAAAAAAGTTATGCAGATCTGAAACACATTGAAAGATAATTTCAGGTTGGAGATCATGTCTTTGTAAAGATAAAACCCAAGAAAAGTTCTTTAAAGCTTGGGAGTTGTGCTAAACTAGCACCAAGGTACTGCGGTCCATTTGAAGCACTATCAAGGATTGGACTGGTCGCATATTAGTTAGCATTACCATCTAACTTAAAAATCCATAATGTTTTTCACGTATCTGTTTTAAAAAAGTATGTGCACGATGCTACTCATGTGCTGAATTGGAATGACATACAGGTGGAAACCGAAGGAGATTTTCAGGTGGAACCGGACTGTATCCTTGACAGGAGGGAAATTATGCTTCAGAATCGCAGCATAGGGCAGGTAAAGGTGCAATGTAAGCACCTTAGCCCTGATGAAGATACCTAGGAACTAGAAAGTAAAATGCGGGCAGCATATCCAGTTATGTTCCAAGAAGGATCTGATGATCAATAAGCAACATCGAGGATGATGTTGAGCTTAAGTGGGGGTGTTTGCAACATACCCTTTTTGCTGACAAACATTTTATGTTGGAAACATTATGTTAACTTTTATTGTAAAGTTTAATATTGGACAAGTGTCCAAGGATGAATGTAATTTGCACAATATTTTATTATTAAATAAATTAAATAGGAGACAAACACCCAAGGACTGTTGAAAGAATGTTTACTTACCCACTAGGTGGAATGGAATCTGGGGTAGAAGGAAATGGACAAGTGGCGGCATCATGATGCAATTAACTAGATGTTGGTATGGGACAACTCCCTTGAAATGTGGTCATAGTGCCCTGGAAGGTGGGACTGGAGCTTGAGGCTCATTTATTGAAAACTGACCACTAAAGACCTAGGTAGTCTATATAAAAGCCATCAAATTATGAACTGAGGTGTTGATGTATATGTAACTTCGGAATGTATTTCATCTATGTATTTCATATATATTTATTGTACCCTTATAAGAGATGTGTTATTCCTCTATAAGGAAGTGTCGTCATGTGTATTGACAAGTGTTGCAAGTGTGTGTACTTGCCGATGGGTTATTAGACCACCATGTGTGGAGTTGGCCCTGAAATATATATTATATTGTGGATGTACCTAGCTAGACAAGTCGGCCCCATAAGGTCACTGGGAAAACAACTTAAGTATAAATAGAGATCGGGAGATCTCTATTTGAACATTTGGAAACTCACACTTCTCTCACTCAAAAAGTGGTGCACTAGTGAGGAGGAGGATCATCTGCTACTAGGAGACTATCTATGTGTATTTTGCTTGTACTTTGGTTGAGCCATTGCTCTCTCTATCTTTGAGAAAGTTGTGGGGTTTTTCACCTTAGGATTTTCCCCACGAAAACTCTGTGTCTCTTGTCTCTCATGCTTTTGATTCTTGTGATGATTGACATGCTTGTTATGATTGATATACATTGATATACTGTGCATGTTATTATCTCGGTGAGATCCTAGAGTATTGTGAATTAATGCTCAAAATTTAACATGGTATCAGAGCTAACCTAAGAAGAAGACATTGTGCAGTGACGAAAACTTGGGTTTCTTGTTTATTGGGTTTCTCTCCACAGATTTTGGAAAACCAATACAGTAGATTGACTCTACTCATCAAGGAGAATCTATCTATCCAATCAGAATTGAATTCTGAGCATTTTCAGATTTGGGCCTAAAAATTAGGGTTTCCACAAAAATAGGAATTTCTGGAATCTGAAGACATAGCTACAAGGTCCTTGCAAAAATTGAAGTTTGAAGCTTTGGATCGATATTTTTGGCTGGGTAGATCTCCGGAAAACTCAAACCCTAATTCAGGGTCCTCCTTAGTGAACTCGGGAAGACAAAAAGGAATTTTTGAAGGGTAAAGCTTTGCAGATCTCAAATTATGAATACACCAGGCTGATCAGCTCATCAAGATTCATCTTTCTATTCTTTTAGAAAGTTGAAATTCACATTTTGAATTTTTAGCGTTTTTCCGACAAACCCTAATCCGAGACCAGATCCAGTTTTCAACAAAATAAGTGGTAAGACATAAATCTTTTCTATTTCCATTTGAAGTACTCTTTAAAGATGTCTCACCACACCAAGCTTGAGGAGAAGCTTGAAGGGGATGATAACTTCCGAGCGTGGAAGTATAGGATTGGGTTAATCCTCGAAGAGAATGAGTTAGACTCATATATAAAAGAAGACATCCTTATCCGAGAGGATGAAGAAGCTAAGGTATTGCACAAGAAGAACTTGGTCAAGGCAAAGATAATCATTGATGATTATATCAAAGACCATCTCATACCTTATGTGTCATCTCTAAAGACACCCAAGGAGATGTTTGACTCCCTGGCCAAGTTATTTGAAGGGAAGAACATAAATCGGAAGATGACTCTGCGGAATCAATTGAAAGGGGTCAAGATGTTGAATGGAGAGACCATTCAATCCTAGTTCTCCAAGGTCTCTCAAATCAAGGAACAACTTGAAGCTGTGGATGAAGCAGTGGACAATGGTGAAGTTGTTATGACAACTCTGAATGGCCTACCTAGGTCATGGGACTCCTTTATTCAAGGAATCTGTGCAAGAAAGAAATTAATCTCTTTCAGTAAACTGTGGGAGGAATGCTCTCAAGAAGAAGCTAGGCTTGTAGCTTGTGAAGAAAAGATGGGAGGTGAAGATCAAGCTCTCGCAGCCCACACCAAAAGAAGCATGCCCAAGAAGGAGCACTCTCACTACAAGAGATCCTATCACAACCATCGAAAGAATAAGAAGGATATAAGATGTTTCACATGCAATGAGAAGGGTCACTTTGCTTCAGAAAGTCCCAAGAACAAAAGGGATAACATCAACTCCAGCAAGAAGAAGAAGGGCAACAAAAGAAAGTTCCATGCTCATGCCGTCGAAGATGATGAACCTCCAAAGAAGAAGGCTAGGGAAAAAAGTGATGATGACTCATCAAGTGAAGAAGAGTATGTTCTAATCTCTGCTCTCACAGGTACTATCTCTCATGGCTATAATGATTGGTTAATTGATAGTGGGGCTTCCAAACACATGACTGGGCTTAAAGAACCTTTTGTAAATCTATCTAAACATGAATCACCCCATAAAGTGAAACTTTGGGATGACTATCAATACCCCATCAAAGGAAGTGGTGAAGCCTCCTACAATCTAGATTCTGGGAAGTCTTTGAAGATGAAAGATGTTTTGTATGTACTTGGGCTCAAGAAGAACCTACTCTCCATATCCCCATTGAATGCAAAAGGTATGAGGGTTGCATTTGTGGATGGCCAAGTTCTAATGTGGCCAACGAGAAAGACCATAGATGATGTAGTAGTGATTGGAGAGCAAGAGGGAGGATTGTACAAATTAAAGGGACAACCTGAACATGCTATGAAGAGAAAGATTCATCCATAGTCATGGATCACATAGATGTATGTATAATTTGTTTTTGCAAAGGTTAACTAATGAGTTATGCAGGTCATTGAAGAGAACAAGAACACATTGCTAGACATAACTAGCAAATATGATGACGAGATATGTTTTTGTTATACATATCGTATAATTTTGTATGATTGATAATGATTACTCTTGAAATTACAAGTTTGAGTAATCACGGTTTCAGGTATATTATGTTTATGACTAACCATAAGAATGCTTAATATTTCTGTTTGAAATGATCTTGACTATACATGGTTGAGATTATTGTGTTTTGATAATATTAAGATTATACTAATGAATGTTTGATTATGTATGAGACCTCGAGGATAACAAAATGATGATACTAATAAGAATGCATAGGGATCGAGAATGAATATAAGTTCAAGAATAGGTAATCCAGGAAGCAAAGATCAAGAGGGAGCACACTCCAGTGGTTTCTGCAAGGATGCAGATATTCAGAGGAAGTTGACCATCTCTCTACATTCCACAACAGAAAGGTGTAGAAGAAGCTACTTCATATTAGGACTCCAGCAGCTCTTGCAAGGAAGCAAAGACTGAGAGGGAGTCCACCCAACAAACAAGCAAAGATAAGTATTTTAATTGTCATTTCTTGCATATTTGTTTGTTTAATATGTTCCTAGATTTAGGTTGTATATTATGCATATTAGAATGATTGCATTAATGAACATCTTACTACTAATATTCATTTGATGGGTAAGTAGGCCTATGGCACTGTACAACATTCCATTGCTACTTATCTAGAATGAAACCTCTTTGCTAACATGTTGGGAGCTATGCAAACTCTTAACAATGTTCTCGTAGAGACTGAAAGGCATCTAGAAAATTATGGAACATGGATAAATGTTGTATTGAAGCATTGGCTAAGATAATTGCATGACTGTATGACATATTTCTTTATGTGCAAGAATTTGTCTAAAAATTATGAGATGTTTCTAATCATGCAATTTAACTTGTTTTGTAGGAAAGACCGTATACCTTTACCTACAAAAGAAGGATTACAACATTTGTTCAAACAACAAAATTATCTATTGAAGATATTGGAGTTCTCAGGATACGGGAAGAATGCCATGATCTGTCGATCGTAAAGAAAGATGTTTGGGATGCAGTCTCATGACATGAAGGGGAGTCTGTAGTGACTTCCAAGAGGATCTACAAGATCATGCATGCTGCAAGTGGTAGCATAGAGACTTTTGCTCATGTAGCCAGATACACTTCCATTAGATCCGTACTTGCTCTGGCTGCAGTGATGAAAGATACAGCAGATGGATTTCAAGACAACTTTCTTGAATGGTGTAGTTGAAGAAAAAGTGTATGTGGAGCAGCCACTTGGTTCTGAGACACATGACAGGGAGTCATATATGTGTAGAACTTGGTATGGTAGGATAGACATCATTCTATCTAGTTTTGGCTTTACCAAGAGTAAAGTGGATTCCAACCTTACTACAAGGTTGAGGAAGGCAATCCAGTGATACTCTTATTGTATGTGGATGACTTGTTTATTACAGGTGAAGATAGATTGATTGCTGACACGCAGTAGAAGCTTGCTTCCTAGTTCAATATGAAGGACTTAGGGATGATTCACTATTTCCTAGGTATGGAGGCGTGGCAGAGTGCAAATGGGATCTTCCTTGGACAAGGGAAGTATACTGTAGATATCCTGAAGAGGTTCGAGATGATGGATTGCAAGGCCATGGCCACACCTATGGCATCGAATCTGAAGCTTCTATGTGATGCTTCATCTGAGCCGGTTGATGTCTCTATGTATTGTCAGATGATTGGGTCCTTGATGTACCTAACGAACACGAGACCAGATATTTGCTTTGCGGTGAACACATTGAGCCAGTTCCTGACGGATCCGAGGAGTGTTCACCTGGTTGCTATAAAGCATATTGTGAGGTACCTGAAGGATACAGTTGATTATGGGCTCAGGTATGAAGCGAATCAAAAGTTTAACCTACAAGGTTATGTTGATTCAGATTGGGCAGGCAGTGCTACAGATACGAAGAGCACATCTGGGTGTTGCTTCAGTATGGGATCAGATGTGATCTCTTGGTTTAGCAGGAAGCAGTCCTACGTAGCATTGAGTACAGCCGAGGCAAAGTATGTTGCATCTTGTTCGGCTAGTTGTGAGGTAGTATGGCTACGGAAGCTACTGTCTGAGTTATTTGATCTCCCATTGGATGCTACTGGTATCTTTTGTGATAACTAGAGTTGTGTGAATCTGTCTGAGAACCGAGTGTTTCATGATAGGTCAAAACACATAGAGATCAAATATCACTATATCAGGGATATGGTGCAGAGACGAGCAATCAAGCTCCTGTATGTTGTGACGGACGAGCAGATTGCAGATGTGCTGACAAAGCCACTAGCCAGGGTGAAGTTCGAGTACTTTAGGGAGAGGCTTGGCGTTCTTCAGATCGACGACACTTCGAGGAAAAAGTGATGGACACATTTGTTGAAGCCATTGCAAGCATTTTGGAAGGAGGAACCTTCACATGGTTGTGGATGTAAGCGCTGGATGATGAGCATCACGACGATGCTCCAGTTACTGCTCTGTATATGCATCAGGATGATGCTGGAGATGATCAGTTAGATAGTTTATATGTATATGTATGTACGCATCATGTTGGATGCTGGATATGATTAGTTGGATCATTTATATATGTATGTGCGCATCATGTTGGATGCTGGATATGATCGGTTGGATCATTTGCATGTATTTTGTATATGCATCATGTTGGATGCTTGGACCATGTATGTGTATATGTATTAGGTGGATACTTTGTATGATTAGGTAGATCATGTATGTTGATATATATCAGTTAGATGCTTTGTGTATCTATGTATGTATCAGGTGGATACATTGTATGATCAGGTGGATCATGTATGATGATATGTATCGCGTAGATACTTGGTATGCATCAGGTAGATGCATTGTATGATCAGGATGATCATGGATGACGAGATTCAGGATGTTGCTCCAGATGACATGTAGCAGGATGTTGCAGTGATGATGATCAGGATGATCATGTGTACATTAGGATGATGTATGGTGAGTATCAGGTTGATACTTTATGGCCGTGGAATAGGTTGTGCAGATGAGGATATAATTTGGCCCTGGGAGATTTGCAGATAGTCTTTCGAGGTTTTTCCTATGGCATGTAATCTGACCTTGGGATATCTGGCAAATGCTCTTTCGAGGTTTTGCTCTGGGAGGACATATAATTTGTCCCTGGGAGATCTGCAGATAGTCTTTCAAGGTTTTTCCTATGGCATATAATCTAGCCCTGGGATATCTGGCAGATGCTCTTTCAAGGTTTTGTCCTGTGGCATATAATCTGTCCCGGGGAGATTCGATAGGTTGGGTTGTGTGCCCGTAATAAGTCCTGGGATGCTCTTGCGAGGCTTTTCCATGACCACATGTAATGTGTCCCTCGGAGATCCTATAGGTAGAGTTGTGTGCTCGTAACAGCCTGGGATGCTCTTGCGAGGTTTTGTGGTGACCACATGTAATCTGTCCCTCGAAGATCCTATAGGTAGAGCTGTGTGCTCGTAACAGCCTAGGATGCTCTTGTGAGGTTTTGTGGTGAGGTCACATATAATATGGCCCTGGGAGATCCTACAGGTCGGCGTTGTGTACCCGTAACATCCTGGGATGCTCTTTCGATTTTTTGTGACGCACGTAATAAGTCCTGAGGATTCCATAGTATGGCCAATGATGAAGACTTGTAGGTGGTGGGCCTACATCTAGTATGAAAAAGGACTGGCTCTGTAGAACTTCCTATGATGAGTAGATTCAGAGATTGGTTGAGATAGCAGTAGCAGTGACAGTGATGATGACGATGCATCGATGACGATGATCCCGAGAAGAAGACTTGTCTAGCAGATCTTTGTTGAGAAATACCTTCCTTGTTAAGAGGGTGTGTTGATGTATATGTAACTTCGGAATGTATTTCATCTATGTATTTCATATATATTTATTGTACCCTTATAAGAGATGTGTTATTCCTCTATAAGGAAGTGTCGTCATGTGTATTGACAAGTGTCACAAGAGTGTGTACTTACCGATGGGTTATTAGGCCACCATGTGTGGGGTTGGCCCTGAAATATATATTATATTGTGGATGTACCTAGCTAGACAAGTCGGCCCCATAAGGTCACTGGGCAAATAGGTTAAGTATAAATAGAGATCGGGAGATCTCTATTTGATCATTCGGAAACTCACACTTCTCTCACTCAGAAAATGGTGCACTAGTGATGAGGAGGATCATCTACTACTAGGAGACTATCTCTGTGTATTTTGGTTGAGCCATTGCTCTCTCTATCTCTGAGGAAGTTGTGGGGTTTTTCACCTTAGGGTTTTCCTCTAGGAAACTCTGTGTCTCTTGTGTCTCATGCTTTTGATTCTTGTGATGATTGACATGCTTGTTATGATTGATATGCATTGATATACTGTACATGTTATTCTCTCAGTAAGATCCTAGAGTATTGCGAATTAATGCTAAAAATTTAACATGAGGTTCATCACTTTTCTTGACGAGAAAATTTACCTTGGGGTTTTGCTGTGCTTGCACCCAAGAGATTCGATGAGGGGATATGCTAAGTTATTGATCATGGTGTAAGTCTTCCTGTTAAAAACTGCTGAGTGTAGAAGTTATACAATTGAGTGTAGAAGCTATACTATTGAGTGCAAAAGCTATACTATTTAGTACAGAAGTGATACTATTGAGTGCAGAAGTTATATTACTAAGTGCCTTGCTTCTACATAGATTCCATCTACTTAGTGGTTCAGTAAGAAAGCTCGGGGGTCCAAAGAAAGCAAGTAGTTTGGCTGCTTTTTCTGGAGAAGGTTGGGAGGAACAAGCCTCCTTGGGTGTTTGTCCACCCTATCTACTATTACAGGTTCTACTCATCATTTATGTTATATTAGTAGTTAAAATTATTTTCTCAAAGTATTAATATAGTAATTCTTTACATCTAAACTGTTAATATTGTTTTACAGAAGTAACTAATGAATTTTGGTATAGTTGTGAATTGTAGAATGAGGATTAAAGTAGGTAAAATGATAGAAATAATACTCTTCTGTATTTTTCCCATGCTATTTTCTGCATCGTACTCTAGTACAAAGGAGGAATTTAAGGTAGATAAATTGATAGGCAGATTGCCAAATGAATGAGAAGATTAATGCTATTGTATTTCATTGGTGTTTCTTATCATTAATATTCTGTAATAAAGAATATATGCTTAGGTTCATAAATTTTAAAGGTATATAGCATCATAGGCACTATAAGTATTATTTCTTAAAAACAGAAATAAATATCTTATTCTTATATGAAACCTAGGATTTCCTTTCATCAGTTAAGTGTTTAAGGTTCACTGTATTTTTCTTTCACTAGTTTTCATTGAAAAATAACAGGTGCAAAATAATTATTTCCTAAGTACACAGTATTTTTATCCAATGCTGCTAGCAAGTATAGATAATTACAAAAACAAACAGAACTCTTTCCATTACAAACAAATGCATGATGATTTAGCACTAATTTCCATCCACAATATTCATTTCTTTCATGTTATTTTATTATTTAAACTATATTTAATCCCATTTATATTTTAGCGTAGGATTAGAAACCCTAGCTAGTTCTTTCATCATTTTCTTTATTTATCGCAATAGTTAAACAAAGAACTAATATGTTATCCAAAACAAAGTTTCATTTAAAAACTTAAACATCGTGACAGGTTCGTAACCCTTCAATAATCAAACCCTAGAAGTATCAACATCTACCTTTAAGGTTAAGAGTTTACTTAAGATTCAACACCATCATTTAAAACAGAACAAAAAAAAAACAGTTACGATTTCATTACATAGCTCCAGGCAAAAACATTGATTCTTGGCTCTCGACCACCACTCAAATCGACAGACAAGAATAACAAGTGAAGCTTTCAACATCATGAGATTTAGTCACAAAAAATTTATCTTATAAACTCCTTAAGACTGAATCAATTAATATCTCGGCATTTACATGAGACAATAGTTTCAGCTATCTATTGAAAAACATTAACTGAAAAACCATAGGCTTCCTCTATTCAGAATTTTACTTTCACAGTTCGACAATTGTTAATACAATAGCAAAACAATAATTGGAAAACTACATGTTAGGGTTTGACCATTTTAACACAGGGCTAAACACTTGGTTCTCAAACTATTTCTTAAAAACACAATAGTTGCAAAAACGATAAACTTCATTTCACACAAACTGGAGCACCGCTCTCAATCTCAAACACAAATACCATAATGTAGGAAACAAAGTTCTTTTATTTACCAAAGATGGTAGAAGGGTAAAACCCTCTCCTTAGGTAATTTCTTTTACAGATTCTACATTGAAAAACAAACAACATAGGACTAATGCCGAATGGGTTGAGAGTTTCATCCTCCCCAAGCTGCCAGACAACTCACAAGTATTTCGACAAAGATCACTCCTCAGAGCCCAACAAAACATGGAGTCTCGGCAAAGAACACATGAAGGTCCAATAGTCATCTAATCGGAGTAACAAAGTAACCACCGAAGCTTACTAGTCTATTTGCAGCTTCCAATTATCAAAACCTAAGCTAGGAAGTCATTGACGAAGGGACCTGCCATTTGAAACAAGTTGTGGTCAAAACGAGTTTACGAAAGAAGTCATTACATGCGAAATATCAATAACTGAAACTCTTAACAGAATGGAAGAGACAAGGTTCGAACCCGAGAACATTACCTTTTATGTATCCCCGTAATAGAACGCCGAAGCCACTGCAAAATTGTACCCATTACTCCATCGCTGAATGCAACGAAGGATGGAAGAACAACTTTGAAATACTATCACCTAACAAACGAGGAAAGTCAAGTATTGGAGCAACCACACTTAGAACTGTCACTCACCCTGGAACCATTGGCAACACCAAGTTGTTATGGTAAAACTCTCACAAGAGTATTGATCCTTCAAACTATCAACAGGTTCCAGTTAAAACATCAACATGTCACGGTTTCAAACCATGGAAACTCCCCAAACACCTGCTAATGAAACCCTGAAGGCTCTCGGCCTCTCGGCCTCTCCACAGAGACACTACACACTACATTGAATGCCAAGGAACAATAAATTCAAAACATAGTGGTGATTAGGGTTAGATCCCAAGCCCAAGATCCGATATTGATCAATGGTGGAGATCACCCAAAGGGTATCTCGTATTCCCAAGCAACCACCAAAGTAAAGACATCATTAATACCCTTTGCCACCAAGGAGGACAACTCGGATAAACTTCGAACCAAAAACACATACAGCTTGTCATGTTGTTTGACCCATCACCATAGCTTCACGTGCCTAGCACCATGATGGTATCCATGGAGACATTCCACTGTATCGGTAGTTGGAATATTAATTGCAAAAGTTGAACCAGAGTGCGTGCGAGCACGAAAGTCATCATGGTATTATTTCTTACTCATCCTAATGTATCGGGTTATTTGTAAAGTTCACAATCCTACCTTATTACCACACCTTGTGGTATGTCAAGGTTGTATTGAATTCGTTTGCTAGGAACTCATCATGTGAAAGGGTCACGTGGTGCACACATGAGGTGTGTATAATCATTGTTCATAGGACTTTTATAAGGCTCTGCATATATATTTCAATAAAGTATAGAAATCAAACAGAAATTGTATAAGTCAATAGTCCAAATAACACTTAAATAATTCATTGCATATAAGTTTTAAGCTCTAGAGAATACAAAGAAGTTGCATATAAATATTGCACATTGCACTTAGCCATTACATCTAGGATTTGTTGTATATCCTTATAGTTTGCAGTAAATAGAAACTCAAGATAATAATATATGGAGGAAAAATTGAAACATCTTAAACCTATCTATGGTTTGAACAAGTAATAAAAAGGGCTAATATAGTATTGTGAATATTATAACCAACATACTTCTTGTTTTAATATACTAGGCTAATTGAAGAATCTCACCCGGTGGCAATTTTGACATTTTGTCTCTAAAACCATTAAGACTTGGAGGTTACTGAAAACTGGTTAGAAACTCTTCGATCACACTTCGTAAACACTAAATCTCTTATCTGTAATATACAAAAGGGACAATTCAAATGCTTTAGCACGAATGCTAAGTAAGCATCGGGGTATCCTTAGGACCCGTTCATCATCAAACAAAAGAACAGTAGTTAGCACTTATCAACTTTATATCATTGGATCATCAACATAAGTTATATGAAAACATAGCTGCGTTAAGAAGAAAATTCAATAGCATTGAAGTGTAGATATTAATTAACGTGTCACAAAACATTACACTTTTGACCAACACAGCATTTAGTACAGCAAGACGACAATGAAGCATTTATTATTTTTCTGCACAGTTAGATTATGCATTAAAAGCTACAATGAAAAAAAATTTATTATTGTAAATTTCGGGATGTTACAAAGAGGATGAGAAAAGTCAACTCTAGAGAGAAGACCTCAAGGTAGGAATATGATGGTTTCCTAGGATTATGAGCAATAGATCGAGGAGGATTCGCTTTGTAGGTGCCTCCCAAATAGAAACCTTGACCCCATGCAAACATCCTTCCCATTATGAACTGATATGGATTGAAAAGCCATGAATACTTGCACAAGGGACGACTCAGATATTGGTATTGTGAACTAGTAGTTGGCGGGGAGAGAGTACCAATCCCATTAATGGGATATCATGTCATGATCCATGTCGTGGAGACATGGAGAATCAGACTCGGCCACTTGCCAGCCTGCATGCCGCCTTCCACCTTTCTTTAGGATACCCGCACATGCCTCCCACGTGCATTGGGAGTATGATTGCACCCGTCGTGGGGATTATGCCTCCAAATTTTTTCATAACCTCTCTCAATTGGCATTTGGAGATGAAATGTTGTAAATTGTAACCATTCTCTCATTTGCAGATAAGATAAGATAAAATATAAGATAATTTTATTAATGCCTAACAAATGACTACAAAAGTATGTCAATGGCACTGTGTGGTACTCGGATGTCAATACAAAGTGGGAGTGCTAATGGATCTTATATAAAGCACTATATGAAACTCTATTCTAAAACCAAAAAGAGCTAACTCCAAAGATGGAGAGCTGACCCAAACGACACAAGTACAAAGAAAGTCAATATAGAAGAGAAATGTACAAGGAGAGTGGATCGGGAACTGTGATACAAAAATGGTGAATATGTCATGGCACAATGGAAGCCTTGGAAGCCCTGGAAGCGTCTCTCCTAACATGTGAAGCCGAATAAAGGAATCTCGAAATATCAATATGCCGGAAGAAGAACTTGAAGAGGAGCTATATTGGTTAGTGTGCTGCCGCCGAGAGTGGGAACATGCTGTTGTGATCTGGATGTAGTTGAATGGCTGCTGAGATGGGGCCAGGGCTTGCCACGTTGCTGGGGTCGGGTGGATGTAGAGCTGGTCTATTGTGTCCCCAGGGCCTCCATATGTTTTTGTAACCTATCTCAGTTGGCACTAGGAGATGAAATGTTGTAACTTCTAACGATTTAGGGGTTGAGCTTTCTAGTGCTCAATGAGTTGTGTTAGATTATTGGCCTTAACATGCTCTCAATAAAAGCTTTACTCGGAATCATCTAATGCAATAGTATTTTTTTAAGCCAAGAGTTCACATTTTCACCCTAATTAAACATACCACTTGAGTTTGTGAAGATTTGTAATATTTCAAAGTTCAAGTGTTGTTTGAAAATTTATGAAATGTCTTTGGGGATCAAAGTTCATAAATTCTTCCAGTTGCAAGTAATCAGGGAGTATTTATATTTATTTGAACAGTTAGTAGAACTTGTTTGATTGATCCTACATATTTGTGACCTTCTAAAGTATTATTGTTGGATTTGGACAAAATTGAAATTTCTGTAGAGATCAACCTTTGGAACATTACAATTAGCAAGATTGGTCTGATTGTATTTTTATGCATTATGTCACCATTGGTTCTTCTGTGATATGAAGCTTGGTTATATTTGTGAAAGGATTATGCATTTTTAAGTATTTTACAGCAGTAGTTGAAAATATCTTTACTCTTTCTGCTTTCTATTATATCTTTTCTAATTATTGAGCAAGATGATTATATTTTCTAACGAGTGTTAATGCTAGGATTTGTCATGCTTTGTGTGCTGATATTGCTTGGTGTCTAAAACTGTTATGTCGTTTCCAAGGATGGGATCGTTGCAAGTTGCTTTGCCGAATTCTAATACAACTGCTTTGGTTGCACATGGTTCTGAGCCAGGGGCTTTTAATACCCAATGGACGCCATCTCTAGCACCAGCTCCTTATCAACCAGTTTCTCCTAGTAGGTTATTTCCCTGTCAATTAGTTCTTTTGTCAAATATTCAAATCTGTCATTGACCTATCAAGAAAAGTAACTTGGTCCGTCAAACTGTACCATTGTCAATATTCTAATGGTTAATCTATTAAGAAGATAGATACTCAAGTATGAACTGCAATTGTATAGTAACTTTTCAATCAAATCTTAAAGTCAACAAGGCTTTAGGCAGTTCTATTAATTTAATATTTCTCCGAGCTTTGCCTTTTCTATTCAACCAATTGTAAGATGGTTCTTGGGTTTGAATTTGTATGCAAAAAAAAGTATATCCTTCTTTTACTTTTGTGACCTTTCTACTTTATTGAAAAGTTTGTTCTAGTTCTTTGTATTTTACAAGTTTACAATTTTTTTTGGGTTCTAATTCATGACAAATTGTTTTACTCCCACCATATATTGAGATATAGAATACACTGGATTATATTACTATATGATGATAATTCATTTCATTCTGGGCCTATTTTTCCTAAATATTTCTTGAAACCCATAGCAAATAATTGGAGTCACATTCTCCACTCTTTTAAATGTTACTTGAAAACTATGGCAATTTATTACAGTGGCATCCTCCTCTCTTTTCAAGTTTGAATGGCAAACTATTCATGTTATCCCTTACAAACTATGTTAATATGAACTTACGATACCCATCCATTAATTGTGGCTGTAAAGTTAACAAAGATAGAGACTGCTTTCACCTGTTGTCTTATCCGGTGCACCTCATACAAATATGTACATTGACAATTATTTTTCATCAAATAAGTTTAAAAAATGGCATGCCCTCTCCTCAGTTATGCATAGTTATACTAATGGGCCTGCCCACTCTTCAGGCATGCACCACTATACTAATGGACTTCTAATGTTTATCTACTTGCAAGTAACTTTCTACACAGTTGTTGTGGACCTTCCAAGCCAATGTGGATGTCCGTTTCTCAGGATTGTGGAGTTATGTTTGAGGCTCGCATCTAACATGTTTAAATAAAAATTGAAAATTCTTATTAAGTTGTATCTATATGTTTTCCATTTAGTGGGAGTCTCCAATATGGCACATGTATATGATCCTATAAAGTGTAAGGAATTTTCACCACTTAAAACAATTACCATTAAATGACAAACATCTTTCTACGATGAAACAAAGATTTTCTATTCATTTCTAACATTTGTCTAGGCAATATGGAAAGATAAAGGCAATTCTAGATTACAATGTTGTTGAGATACTTACTTAAATAATACTTAGTATAGGAAATATAGAGTTTAATTATTCAAACATATTATTTAGTCAACAATGATTTCTAAGTAATTAGACAAGATTGTGTTTATATCATTTAATATGCAAAGCCTTCCAAACCAATCATTTCCATGTTTGAGATCATGGTAAAACAACATAATAACAACTCTATGGTCATTATACTGATGAGTAAACCTTGAAAATGCTAGATCTACTCTCCTCTAACACTTGTGAGAAAATCAATCATAACTATTTAAACCTTATCCCTAAGAAAATCATTATGTCTTCAACAATTCCTCTCTGGGTTTGGTAATAAAAAAAAAATAGTCCCAAAAATTTATTCACACTTTGAATTTATGGTATTCCTAAATTTCAAGGAGTTCCCCTAGATCCATTATAAATACCATTAATTCCCCAGATATGCCCACGCCAGTTTCCTTGTCAAACAACTAAGAATTTAAGTCAGTCATACCTGGTCAAGATTTGTCTTCAATCCACTTTCTTCGATTCTAGAGGTGAAATATATGAACAAACCGAGGGCCCTGCTATGGGTTCTACCTTATCCATTGTTGATTCTATCCTATTCATGGAACACTTTGAAGCATAAGCCATTGGAAACTTCCCATTGGAACTAAAATGTTGTTTTTTCTTTGGGAACAACATCCCATGGACAATGTTAAAACTTAAGATTGGATATGTTGGAGTTAGTTAGAGGAGAGTGAGAACATTCTGCTGTGAGGGTTTTCCCTAGCAGTGGTGAATAGATTGCCTTTGGATTGACTTGATTCCATGATATTACCAAAATTGACTGATATCAACTTTCTATTTAATAAAATCTTGGAGTCCCCAATGCATGATATTTGATATACCTAACTTGTCCTCTATAACCAATCCTTGATATAATACTAATGATTCTTCAAGATTTTTTGTAATCACACCCTAGTTCTTTCATATAACTTGCTACCATTCCCTCTTTTGGTTTTCAATACTGAGCAGCACCCTGGCCAGGCTCTGCTTCAATTTTCTTTTGTTGCCCATCAATGAAAAACCTATATTAGATTTTTTCACTTCGAGACATAGTTAGAGCTGAATTCATACTACATATTTGCTTTCCACCACATATTTTAATTTCCATATTTCAATTTTCTACCCATCCTACTAAAGAATCTATAAGATGTATAATGGTGAGTTTCGTGGGATTTACCTATTTTAGCTTTTGTCCTTTTCCTAAACAAGGAAATCACTTTCATACTTCCAATTCTTCATACAACTTTTATGATAAAATGTCTTGTTTATGATTTTCCTTGTGGGCCATTTCCCAGATCTAAGCCCAGTATGAGTTGCATGCGAATGAACCTGAGTATTTTGCCTTCTATTGGAGAACTATGTCCTCTTGGGAGTTAAGTATGTAGTAAATGCTGCATCATTTAACATCCTATACCAAAGATCTCTTGACACATTGCAAAAAAATAATATAAGTGTTTGGGGACCTGATACGTTCCTCCATTCCTATTTTTCTTAGAGTTTCAGCATTCAAGGCCATGACAATAACAAGAAAAAAATGTTTATTTTGCATAGGTAGTGTTTCAAAGTTTTTTTGAATTGCTATTGCTTTGCTCACCGTGTAAAAGCCCTTACCAGATGGATGCCTCAGATCATTTCATCCTGTAGTTTATATTTCAAAGGAGTCACTCGGCCAAGTTATTTAAGGGCTGTAAAAACTCGGGTTAGATTTTCGGGGGACTCGTCAAAATTTAGGTCTGTCTTCCAACCTAACCAGGATCTGTTAGATGAATCATTTTAGTTGCAAAGATCATTTTAGTTGCAAACATCAGGAATATTTCAAGTACCATTAGGTGTTAGCCAATTCCTTAACTGTTGATACTTAGATTGATCTTCCTTAATTGTTAATACTCAGTTTGATCTGCTTAGTGAGTGATCATGTATTATGTTGGCACAAAATGGATAGAAGGAAGGATAAATAATCAATCATACTATCTAAAAAACTAGACATCTATTATATAAATTTATTTAGCTTTCCTATATACAATAACTTTAGCTGCGAGTCCTTTGTATAAAATCTAATCTCAAAATGTTTAATTTTCTTTTAAGAATTCACATCCAAATTTATTGTGAATCTCTTCACAATTCGTGACTGTCTCAGGGCTTCCAGCTATTAATTCAATTGCACAAGAAACCCTATATGGATGTTTTAATTGGAGCTGGAAATGACATGTCACGCATTCATGTTGTTAAATTCATAAAAACATTGAAAAGATGTATCCCTTTGGTTGAAGATCTCTTCACAATTCATGATTGTCTCAGGGCTTCCAATTGCACAACAAACCACATATGGATGTTTTAGTTGGAGCTGGAAATGAAATGTCATGCATTCATGTTGTTAAATTCATAAAAATACTGAAAAGATGTAGCCCTTTTGCTGAAGAATAATTGACCTCTCCTCCACTGATAAACTCATGAAATTCAATTTAGGCTGAAATGACAGTTTTTTAGATTTTAAATTTGATGGTGGCAGGAAAAATACAAAAATTTCCTTTTGCTGAGCACGAGTTACCTGAATCAATTGTGTTGCTAATGCTATGGAAAAAGGCATGCATATAAAAGTGGGATAGGAATTGGAATCCTTGGGAAGAATAATGGAGAAAATGGGATATGGAAGAAGTAAATGGGTAGGATATAGAGAAAGAAGATAGCAATAGGTAAAAATAGAAAACTTGGAAATGGTAGGAGACTTGAGATAATAAGATAAGATAATTTTATTGATGTCCAACAAATGACCACAAAAGATTAATGGGACTAAAATATACAACCAATGTGAATACAATGTGGAAGTGCAAAAGAAACTCCTAGCTAATGCAAAAAGCAAGAGGAAGAAAGTAAAAGATAGTGTAGCAGAAACAAGTGCCTAGATAAGCTAATTGCCAGGTCTAATTCAAATATGTATAACTGTATCATGGGTGTAGTGATACCATGTGAGGACCTGAGACTGAAACTGGACACCTGGGTGCTAATCAAGAGAGGGAGAAATGGGGATGATGTCAAGGTCTCCTGGTTTTGATAACCGAGGGAAAGTGGGTGGGGTGACTGTGGTACTGGCTCACTGGCTCACTGTTGGAGTTCTCAGAAACTATAGTGGAATCCAGTTGTACCATCATTGGGGGATGTAAGAGTGAGGGAGCCCTTTTCTTCTACTATCCAAGGTTCAAGGAAACAAGTTCTAGTTAGAACCTTGGCTACATAATAAATTTATGCTATTCTGCAGGGAGCAGCTAAGGTGTCCCTTCTAATGATAGTACAACAAGACATCATGGATGCATATCTTTTCCTTTAACATTTAACTGCTGGGATTTCAGTAGATCTGAATTTCTGATTTGAATATTTCTACTCATACTTTAACTAAAATATTAATAACTAATCATTGAGCCTTTTTCTTGACTACTTTCCAAAACTTGAGTGTTTTCCTTGTACATGTTAGACCATCCATTTGTTCATAAAATGTACCCCTTCTTAGTGAAGAGGGGCCACAAAGAGAATAGTATATTAGTAGCAACATAATCCCAAAGGGATCTAGCAACTTTCAAACTTGGCTTAACATGGTTAACAGTTTCAGCTTAGTGACAATCCATGTAGCAACCATCTGTAAATTAGTAATACTTGAGCAATGTCAGCAGCTTATTTTTTGGAAAAGGTGATGTTGTCTAACCTCTTTATGGGGTGACTTATCAATTCTATTTGCAAGAAGTTGCAACACTTAGAACAAAGTTGGTTGTATGGTTCTCACCCATAATTGACATTTTCTTAGAAAGATGTAGTTTCTCTTGAGATTGAAGCCAAAGATGACATGATAGTTGATTAAGTGTAGCTACAGGTATTCAGCGCATAGCCTCACTGACTTCCTTCAACCAGGCCATTTTTGGTTCATAATTCCCCGTAGGGGTCAAGGGACAATGCCCCTTTCGGGGTCCAAGGTCCAATCCTCTGCGCCCACTCCATCTTTGCACACACACCTACAACCAGGACCATCATGGAAGCCCAACTGATGCGCCTCCAGGCTCCAATCAAGAACATGAATAGTCACCACATTGATAGTTATGGAAGAAAATTGATTATAGCAATTGAATATACATTCTTGTAATTGAAATGTATTCCTATGTACACTATGTATGATACACAATAGAGCATAGGGTATAGAATAGCTAGTGATCCTTTCTTTTTCTCACTCTATCATATAGCATTGAAAAAGACATTACAACGAAATAAAAACAATGTCAAGTTCAAATTTTCTTTGTTTCCTTCTTACTAATTTGTTGCTAAATGTAAGATGCTAAATTGTATTTAAGCATGCCATATTGTCTTGTTAACTTTGACAGATTGCCAACCATGACTTTGCAGATACAAACAGTACTCACTTTGATATCACCGACCTTTTGTTATTAGATTTCACTATGATCAAGATCTCATTTTTGTAGCGAGGGAGGTGGCTTCGCCCACATTGGAGGAAGAAGAGTTTGGGAAACCATTTTCTTATCTTTTACTTCTATATAAACTAAAATTCTCCTTTTCATAGCATCATTTATCATTATCTTCAAGTTACTTATGAATTTTCGGTCAAATTCAAATATCTTGGCATGACTCCAAATAACTCAGTAGATAGTTTAACAATGGATGCATGCTTTTCATTCCTATAAATTTCGGCGATTTTTTCATTTTGCATTATTCAAACATGGAAAATAATGATTACCATATTCCATAAATCGACAGAAAGTGAAGGATTTGAAAAGGCTCAAACAATATGAAAATAAGAAATGGTTAACAATACTTAAACAATATGAAAATAAGAAATGGTTAACAATACTTAAATAGTTAATTATACTACTTCCAACAAATCTAAATCTCAGAATATAACCTCAACGGAGAAAACAAATCTAATAAACCCAACCCAAAAGAGCAAAAGAATCATTCCAGACCAAAGAGTAAAAAAATTGAAATAAGACCTTCCGCTGTGTTTCTACCTCTCCCTCGATACTCCTAAGAAGGCAAAGATTTGTAGCGGCGTCCACTTCAAGAAGACAGAGATATAAGGTCAACCGAGAAAACAAATCTAACTATCTAAACGAAGTTAATAAACCCTAACCCAAAAGAGGAAAATAATCATTCCGCTGGGTTTCTACGTCCCCTCGCTGGATATTCCTAAGAAGACAGAGATATGTAGCGCCATCCACTTCAACATGGCCATGCAAAGTACCATCGAGCTGATGGCCATGCACAGTACCAACAACTAATTTAATGAACAGAAATAGCATGGATCATGAATGACCTTTCAACTGCATTATAAATGGATTGACAAGGCAAGGAATCGCATGGAATTCTTGGCTATATTCGATTTTGGTAAGTATCTTTTCAAATGGAAAATCTATTACATTTTCAAAATATTCAAGGCACTACTTGTTATTTCAAAAATTAATGATGCTATTTAACTAAAATTCATTTTAAAAAAATCAACAACACAAAAATTAAACTATAATTAAAATACATTTCTCTATCTTTCAGTTTTAAATTTACGCAAGCAATCACTGAAACAAACAAAAAGAAATAGTAAAATCCTGGATAATATTGAATCGAATCCCTTCCTTTGCCGCTTATCTCCACCAAAAAAATCGCTGAAACCAACGCACCCAACGAATGTTAAAGATCTTTTATCGGGTATCTTAATGGAAGCCATGCGAACGATCATTGTCGGCCGAT
Source organism: Larix kaempferi (assembly GCA_027924585.1). Taxonomy (NCBI): domain Eukaryota; kingdom Viridiplantae; phylum Streptophyta; class Pinopsida; order Pinales; family Pinaceae; genus Larix; species Larix kaempferi. Next base: position 487,411 of record BSBM01001753.1, read on the forward strand.
CATTGTCGAGAGAGAATGACCAACGAATCCACGTTCCGCTCCTCCAAAACTGGGCTTCCAGAATGCTGGCGAAACACTAAAATGGAGCGTGCCAACTGACACTAAGCGTTTGGTGGAGCTTACTAAAGAAGTATGGTTGAAAAATGGTGCGGAGACACTGGATTTGCTTTTATTACAGGCTACGAGGCCTATGTTAGAGTAGCTGACGAGCATTGCCGCAGTAAAGGACATTCCGCCTACCTTATCATCAGCCATGAACATTCCTGCTCAGTTTCCACCGGAGTAATTTCAGACACCCAGTTTCTAACATGTGCGAGGAACCCCAGAGCCGAGATCTTCTTCTCAACAACAGTGGTCCATAAGGAGGAGCCCCAGAGCCAAGATCTTCTTCGCAACAACAGTCTTTCTTAACGAACCGCAATCCACATCCACATGCACTCGGTCCTTCTGCGGGAAATCACACTGTCGCTCCGCATCCTCTGCGAGAGCTGAATGCCAATCAATTTCAAGGCAGCAAAATACATGGAGAATTTCGATTTCCCTCTACAGTGAATGAACAACTTCACTACCATTTCAAGGGCTCAGTAGGTATTGTGGGAGAAAAGCAGCGACGAAATCAAATTGGCAGCAATAGTAGCGGTCTCCAAGGAGGACAAACAACGAAGCAATACTTCAACGGTAATAGATACGTTAGACAATCTCTCCAAGAGATTTAGGCGGAGAGAGGTTGGGAATAACCATTTCCTAAGCATGTTTTAAACAAAAACACTATTAACAGTGTTGGAGTGGGATGTGATCAAGGATTTCAAAATTGCTAGCTGGCAGGAACGCCATTGGAGATACGAGTACAGAACAACGGTATTGTCCCAGGAGATACATCGCAGCAGAATTATGGGAACCAATACTTTCTGGAATCCTCGTTCACCACACATCGCACAACTATGAGAGGAACAGACTCATGAAAGATAGCAGAAAAAAGAAACGAAATAGAAAGGCTAACAAGCATTTGGGTTCTTCCTTCTACAACCTTTCATCTAGTGTTTTAGCACTCCCTTTTCAACGGTCAATTTTTTCCTTTGCTTTTCTCTTTTTTTTAAGAGTGACTTCTCTAACGGTTATGAGTGTCGTTTTTGTTGGGCCCACACAAAACGGCTATGAAAAATAGGTTTAAAATTCAAATCACAATTGGATGATACACTTGAGACTTGAGAGTCTGAGATGGCTTCTACATAATGTTTCTATATAAAATTTTAAACTTTATAATGGACCTTAATGTTTAGCGATCTCTGAACTGAATAAATAAATATATTAAATATATACTATTTATATTATTTTCTTTAGCTATCGTTAAATTGGAAATTAAATTAACTTATGTATACATTATTTTGTTTAAAAAAATATGTTCTATATTTATTTATCTTGTTTAAAAATATATATTGTACATCTATTTATGATGAAGAGCATGCTAAATTTTAAATTTAATTTTAATAGTGAACTTTAATCTTTAGTTATATTTAAATTAGATAAATAAAATTAGTCATATATACATTGTCTATATTTAAATTAAATAAGTGAATATATCATGTATATATATATATATTTTTAATGAAATATAAATGAATCCAATATTTTGCCATTCAACACTAAAATTTCATTAAATATAAAATAATCTCAAATATATATAGACTTCATTTTATCTAAAAAACATAAATCGAATTACTTCCAATAACAATTGCATTTAAGTCTTTGAAATCATAACCATTTAAATATTTATTTTAATATATTCAAAATTATCTTATTATATAAAAATTATTTTAATCTTCCCACTAAAAATTGAAAATGACTATATTTCTCTAAAACTATGAATACAACAATATAATGATTTGATTAAGTCTTAATATAGTTATAACTAAAATCACATAGTAAATATAATTCTTTATAATTGTATATAACTATATAATGAGTAAAATTCAATATAATTTAAATAACTAAAACCATTATAGAACATGAAAATATAAAGATTTCAATTACTAATCATAACTAAAAATAATAAAGAGGAAAAATGTTGAATATTGTAACTTCAAAGAATATTATATTTGTACTTTATTATTCCGGAGATGGTTCATTCCTCCGAGGTAACCCTATCATGTATATGGAGATGTTTATTCCTCCAGGGGTTTGTATTAACTAGGGTTATTAGACCCACCATGTGTGGGTAGGCCCGGAAGTTATATTTTAGGGGTTATTAGACTTCTCCAGGTGAGGTCGGCCCCATTAGTCTTTTAGTCAGTTGGGAGTCAAGTATAAATAGAGGAGGTGAACTCCTCATTAGATCATTCACTCACTTGTGAAAGAGTGCGCACTAGTTGAGGAGATCTGCTAAGGAGTCAAGGAGAAGGAGCACATCTTGTATTTTGGTTTATCATCTTATTGAGGAAAGCTTTGCTGGGTTTTCTACCCCATGAGGGTTTCCCACGGTATATTGTGTGTCTATCTTGTGATTGTGTTTCTTTCAGAGATCTTGTTTGTCTATTTGGTTTAAACTTAACATGGTTTCAGAGCTAGACTGAATAGGACATCTTTCACAAGGTAAGAATACCTCTTTCTCTCTCTTTGGTGAAGTTAGGGTTTTCAGCCCAAAGTTGGTATTATTGATTTTTGGTTGCATGGCTGGATAGCTCTCATCAATACCTTTCTTTTGAGCCATAGATCGAACTTTTTGGTTGAGTAGAACTTCGGGAAAGTCAAACCCTAATTCTACCAAAAGTGCGATACGTCAGATTTTGGTTTCAGAAAAAAGTTGTAATTTTTTATTTCTGATTACATGGCTGGATAGCTCTTCTCAAGAGCATTCTTTTGAGCTATAGATCGAACTTTTTGGTTGGATAGAACTCCGGGAAAGTCAAACCCTAATTCTACCAAAAGTGCGATAAAATTCTGTTCCAGATTCCGGAAAAGTGAAAAGTAACTTCCCAGGTAAGTCTACTCTGTCTCTTGGACTCCCCCAAGAGAAGATGGCTCCAAATACTAAGCTTGAAGACAAGCTAGAAGGCATAGAGAATTTCCGGGCATGGAAATACAGAATTGGTCTCATTCTTGAGGAAAATGATCTTGCTCATTATATCAAGGAGGAAGTTGCAGAACCAGAAGATGATGAAGCCAAAGAAAAACACAGGAAGGACCTGATTAGGGCAAAGAGAATCATAGCTGATTCCATTAAAGACCACTTGATTCCCCAAGTGTCTTCCAAGAAGACTCCAAAGGAAATGTATGATGCCCTAGGAAGAATGTATGAAGGAAAGAACATCAACAGGAAGATGAATCTAAGGACTCAGTTGAAAAGTACCAAGATGCACAAAGGAGAATCCATTCAAGACTACTTCTCAAGAGTCTCTCTAATCAAAGAACAACTAGATGCCATTGGTGATACTCTTGATGAAGATGAACTTGTGATGACAGCTCTAAATGGTCTCACTAGACCTTGGGAGTCATTCATTCAAACTATGTGTGCCAGAAAAGAAAGTATGAAGTTTGATGTAGTATGGGAAGATTGTGTTCAAGAGGAGGCTAGGGTTGCCAACAGAGAAGCACTTCTCAAAGAGGATGACCAAGCTTTGGCCACCCACACCAAAAGAGGAAAGAGAGGCTACTTCAAGAAAGTGAACCACAAAAGGCCTCAACCCTCTCATAGATTCAAAAAGAAAGGGGGAGACATCTCCACAGTCCAATGCTTCAATTGTCTCAAGCTAGGACACTATGCCAGAGACTGTACCCTACCAGAGAAGAAGAAGAAAAGATTTGTTCACAAAAGACATCATGCTCATATGGCAGAAGATGACAGTGAAGAAGAAGAAGAAGAAGAAGAAGAAGAAGTGGAGGAAAGGCCTCAAAAGAAAAGATCTAAAGTAAAGAAAGAAGAACCAGAAGAATATGTACTATTTTCTGCTCTCTCTGGATCTGTGTCCCCTGGTGAAGGCACTTGGCTCATTGACAGTGGTGCTTCAAAGCACATGACAGGTCATAAGGAAACTCTCTCCAAGATTGAAGAGAAGTCTTCACCACAGAAGGTATCTCTAGGAGATGATTATCAATATCCCATCAAGGGAATTGGTGAAGCAAGCTACAAGCTTGATTCAGGAACACCTTTGAAGATGAAAGAAATTTTATATGTCCCAGGTTTAAAGAAGAATCTACTTTCTATCTCTGCACTAGACAAGAAAGGCTTTAGAGTAGCCTTCATAGATGGTCAAGTACTCATGTGGACCAAAGGAAAATCAATCAAAGATGCAATTGTCATTGGTGAAGAAGAAGGAGGACTTTATAAACTCAAGGGTCATCCAGAATCTGCCCTTGCTCATGAAGTTTCTAGTCCCAGTGAGCTATGGCATAGAAGACTAGCTCACATTAACTATAAAGCTTTACCATATGTGAGTAAAATGGTTATAGGTTTGCCAAACTTGAAGGTTGATCATGATGGCTCATGTAAAGGATGCAAGAAAGGGAAGAATATCAAGAATCCCTTTCCGAAAATTGAAACAAAGACTAAGGGTTCTCTAGAGCTAATACACTCAGATGTATGTGGACCTATGCCTACCACATCTCTAAGTGGGTTTGAATACTATCTCTCTTTCATTGATGACTATTCAAGAAAAACTTGGATATACTTCCTAAAGGGTAAGAATGAAGTCTTTGGAAAATTCAAAGAGTTCAAGGCTCTAATAGAAAACCTCTCAGACAAGAAAATCAAGATTCTCAGAACAGATAATGGTGGAGAATATACTTCCAAGGAATTTGAAGAGTTCTGTAAAGAAGCTGGAATCAAAAGGGAACTAACCACTCCTTACAATCCCCAACAAAATGGGGTAGCTGAGAGGAAAAATAGAACCATCATGGAAGCTGTAAAGACTATGATACATGATCAAGACCTTCCCATGTATCTATGGGCTGAAGCAGCCAAGACAGCAGTATATGTTCAAAATAGACTATCTCATAGTGCTCTTGACTTCAAAACTCCAGAAGAAGTCTTTACAGGAAAGAAGCCTGAGGTAAGTCATCTCAAAATATTTGGGTGTCCTGTGTACATACACATTCCAAAAGAAAAGAGATCCAAATTGGATCCCTCAGGTAAGAAGGGAATATTTGTTGGTTATTGTGAAACCTCCAAAGCCTTCAGAATCTACATACCAGGTTTCCATCATATAGAAATAAGTAGAGATGTTACCTTCGATGAGGAAGCAGCCCTCAAGAAATCTAGAAAGTGTCAACTTGAAGAAGTTTATGAAGAAGATACATCTCCCAGAATCTCAGAGAATGCTCACATTCCTGAAGAGGACACACCAGATGATCATGACATGCTGGAACCACAAGAACCTCCTGTTACAGAATTGTCAAGGAAAAGAAGACCAACATGGGCTAGAGACATTATTCAAGGAGCAGAAAGATATGGTGCTCCTGAAGGCTCCACTAGAGAAAGAAAGAAACCAAAGTTAGTATCCAACTATATGGCCCTGATGTGTGATCTAGTGGATCAACTACCTACCAGCTATGAAGAGGCAGCTCAAAAGAAAGAATGGGTAGAAGCAATGACTGAAGAATATCAGTCAATAATGAAAAATGATGTTTGGGATATAGTTCCCAAACCAAAAGACAAAAGTGTGGTTTCTTCCAAATGGATCTTTAAAATAAAACATGCTGCGGATGGAAGTATTGAAAAATACAAAGCAAGATTTGTAGCCAGAGGTTTCTCTCAGAAGGAGGGAATTGACTATGAAGAAACATTTGCACCAGTTGCTAGGTATACTTCAATTAGAACTATCATGGCTCTTGCATCCATGATGAAGTGGAAACTACATCAAATGGATGTTAAGACAGCTTTTCTGAATGGTGTAATTGAAGAAGAAGTATACATAGAGCAACCACAAGGGTTTGAGGTAAATGACGGAAGGACTCATGTATGCAAACTGAAAAAGGCATTATATGGGTTGAAACAAGCTCCCAGAGCTTGGTACGGAAGGATTGATAATTTCTTAACTAGCATGGGCTTTACCAAAAGTAAAGCTGACCCAAACCTTTATATCAAGGTGATGGATGATGAACCAGTTATACTTTTATTATATGTAGATGATCTATTTCTAACTGGAAATGAGAAACAAATCATTGAAAGCAAGAAGAAGCTTTCTTCAGAATTCGAGATGAAAGATCTCGGATTGATGCACTACTTCTTAGGATTAGAAGTGTGGCAAGAACCAAGAGGAATCTTTCTGAATCAAGGTAAGTATACTGTGGAAATTCTGAAGAGATTTGATATGTTGGAGTGTAAACCCATGGCCACTCCCATGGACTCCAACTTAAATATTTTGGTTAATGACTCATCAGAATTAGTGGACCTAACTTTATATAGACAGATCATTGGGTCACTAATGTACTTAACAAATACTAGACCAGATATATGCTTTGCTATAAATACCCTAAGTCAGTATCTAGTAGAACCCAGAAAGGTTCATCTAATAGCTGCAAAGCATGTAATGAGGTACTTAAAAGGTACATTAGATTTTGGTTTACTCTATGATGGAAGTCATGAACTCAAGTTGCAGGGTTACTCAGACTCTGATTGGGCAGGCAGTGTCTCAGACAGAAAAAGTACTTCAGGTGGATGTTATAGCCTTGGATCTGCCATGATCTCTTGGTTCAACAAGAAACAATCCAGTGTGGCCCTCAGTTCTGCTGAGGCAGAATACATAGCTGCTTGCTCTGCCAGCTGTGAAGCTGTATGGCTTCGGAAACTGTTATCTGGGGTGTTTGACTTAGAAATGGATCCCACTATGATTATGTGTGATAATCAAAGCTGCATCAAGATGACAGAAAATCCTGTGTTCCATGATAAGTCAAAACACATAGAGATCCGATACTTCTATATTCTAGATATGGTGCAGAAAGGAGCTATCAAGCTTGAGTACGTGAGCACTGGAGATCAAATTGCTGATATCCTTACCAAACCACTGTCTCGTGTGAAATTTGAATACTTTCGAGACAAGCTTGGTGTAGTTCAAAAGGACTCTCCTAGAAAGGGGGAGTAGCATGGTTCCTGATGACAAGCAAGTCTCATCAACAATGAGACTTCACCTAGTCACTTAGAAATAGTTAGATTTAGGACTATTTTATTTTCATTTAGTTTCACTTATACATGATTTGATGATAGATGTATTAGTGAGAATACATGCTAGATGTATACATGCTTTTGATGTTAGATGTATACATGATTTTGATGATAGATGTATTAGTAAGAATACATGCTTTTGATATATGACGTATACATGCTGTTGATGCTAGATATTGATTATGTACTTGTATGGATGAGGATACTTGTACTTGTATTGATGAGAATACAGATTGAGGGGATTGAATCATCCCTGGACTTTCAGTCCTAAAGAGAGCCGTAGACGTGAGGTCTCCGAGAATGAAGTCCTTAGTGGACAGTTGAGGGGATTGAATCATCCCTGGACTTTCAGTCCTAAAGAGAGCCGTAGACGTGAGGTCTCCGAGAATGAAGTCCTTAGTGGACAGTTGAGGGGATTGGATCATCCCTGGACTTTCAGTCCTAAAGAGAGCCGTAGACGTGAGGTCTCCGAGAATGAAGTCCTTAGTGGACAGTTGAGGGGATTGGATCATCCCTGGACTTTCAGTCCTAAAGAGAGCCGTAGACATGAGGTCTCCGAGAATGAAGTCCTTAGCGGACAGTTGAGGGGATTGGATCATCCCTGGACTTTCAGTCCTAAAGAGAGCCGTAGACTGGGTCTCCGATAATGAAATCCTGAATGAACAGGTAGGGGATTGTATCGTCCCCGGACTGAGGTCCCAGAATAGAACCGTAGACTAGGTCTCCGATAATGAAATCCTGAATGAACAGGTAGGGGATTGTATCGTCCCCGGACTGAGGTCCCAGAATAGAACCGTAGACTGGGTCTCCGATAATGAAATCCTGAATGAACAGGTAGGGGATTGTATCGTCCCCGGACTGAGGTCCCAGAATAGAACCGTAGACTGGGTCTCCGATAATGAAATCCTGAATGAACAGGTAGGGGATTGTATCGTCCCCGGACTGAGGTCCCAGAATAGAACCGTAGACTGGGTCTCTGATAAATGAAGTGCTGAATGAACAGGCAGGGGATTGCATCGTCCCCGGACTGAGGTCCCAGAATTGATCCGTAGACTGAAGTCTCCGAGAACTGGAGATTGGATTGTATCATCCATGGACCTATGTCCTAAAAGGAGCAGGATTGATCATCCTAGGAATATGATCGTGTGACGACGATGCTGATGATCGTGTGACGACGATGCTGATGATCGTGTGATGACGATGCTGATGATCGTGTGATGACGATGCTGATGATCATGTGATGACGATGCTGATGATCGTGTGATGACGATGCTGATGATCGTGTGATGACGATGCTGATGATCGTGTGATGACGATGCTGATGATCGTGTGATGACGATGCTGATGACGATGCTGATGATCGTATGATGGCGATGCTGATGATCGTATGATGACGATGCTGATGACGATGCCGATGATCGGATTGATATCGACACTGTTCCAGTAACTGGTTGAGTTACTGATGAAGATGAATTGAAGAAAGCTTCCGATGATTTGTAGATGTATCATATATGATGACTCCTTGCTCTTGCAGATGTTGTTATAATATCCTTCTTGTTAAGGGGGAGTGTTGAATATTGTAACTTCAAAGAATATTATATTTGTACTTTATTATTCCGGAGATGGTTCATTCCTCCGAGGTAACCCTATCATGTATCTAGAGATGTTTATTCCTCCAGGGGTTTGTATTAACTAGGGTTATTAGACCCACCATGTGTGGGTAGGCCCCGGAAGTTATATTTTAGGGGTTATTAGACTTCTCCAGGTGAGGTCGGCCCCATTAGTCTTTTAGTCAGTTGGGAGTCAAGTATAAATAGAGGAGGTGAACTCCTCATTAGATCATTCACTCACTTGTGAAAGAGTGCGCACTAGTTGAGGAGATCTGCTAAGGAGTCAAGGAGAAGGAGCACATCTTGTATTTTGGTTGATCATCTTATTGAGGAAAGCTTTGCTGGGTTTTCTACCCCATGAGGGTTTCCCAGGGTATATTGTGTGTCTATCTTGTGATTGTGTTTCTTTCAAGGATCTTGTTTGTCTATTTGGTTTAAACTTAACAAAAAAAAGTTTTAATATTGTGACATGCAATAAGTTAAAATGTGGCTCTACATTTTAATATGCTACTAGATTGTAAATTTTGAGCAAATTTTGAAGGCATTTTCCATGGGTGTTTGACAATTGACACATTCCATAATCTTCCATTGGATGGTACAAACACAGAGTGTAAATTAATCTTTCTAATGGTTTAAGAAACACCTCAAATATAGTTTGTATGTAAAATTTATGGCCCTAGTATGGTGATGTATCAAAATAGGTTCATCCTTGAGACCTTGTTCGTTTTGTTACCTCATCTCATAAGATTAGGGTTTAAAATGCTTACCCTTTTTTCCTATGACTATTTTACACTTTATGTTGAGAGACTTTTTTCTATCTCTTGTAACAATCTCTTATATTTGATCATAGCAAACACATGTCTCTTAAGAAATAAGTTAGCACCACTCTAGCCATTGTATATAGCAATGCTCTTCTATTTCATTCATTAATAGAATTTGGGTTTCATTGTATTATTGTCCTCTCTATAATAACTCTATGTGATTTCATCTATATTTATATCTTCATTTCATTCTCCACATAATTTGAATTATCTATCAACATTGATTACAATTTCTTAAATTCTCATTTTATTTTCTTTGGGTGGACCCTTCTGGTGGTTAAAAAGTCAACATGATACACCATCAAAATATGCATAAAGTGCCTTGCTAACCAAAGTAATGATTTTGTGTGGATAGCCATTTGGTGGGAACCTAAGTTTCTTCTCATGTCTTTAATCCCTACTATATAGGATTTGAACTAGTGGCTTGATTTCATTCAAATATTGTTTTGTGAGTCAAATTTTAATCCACAAAGATGTCTTGTAGGAACCAGGTGCACCTATGTAGAGACACTTGTTAAAATTGTAGATTTGGCCCAAAAATCATCCCTAAGGATTCCAATGATAGTAAAGCATATATTATAATTATATGAAGTTGAACATAAAACTTGTGTGCGTGGCTTCATCCATCTCATTTATTCCATCACTTAATGCACCATTCTTGTTAAGCGTGATGTCTACATTCTGATACAAAAGCTTTGAATTATGTGATACAATTGTGCAACTTGCTTTATTATATTATAAATCATTGTTAAATGCATCCCAAATTCACTATGATATGATTTTAAAAATTATTCTCAATTTCTTTGTAGCATTCCCCTATATAAATGTTATTAGTCCTTTTATCACTTTTCTTTTTATCACTTGTATCTCTATGTAAAATCTCACATTTGTTAATATATGACTCTGTGCTCAACTAGGCTATTGATGTCAGCTACGAAAATAAATCGAAACACCTACACACGAGGCAAAAAGACAGGCTAAATATTGAAATGACATATAAATATTCAACTGAACAAAGCACATTCATGAACCCAAACATCTCCATGCATAAGAAAAGTTATTTAACAAAAATGCAATTAACATGAGATCATGTTAAACCTAAATTTTTAAAAATAACATTTGACGAGCAGTTAGGAATATGTTCTATGCAATAAATCAAGCTTGGAGCATGACCGAAAAACACAAGTTTGCATGCCATTTTGAAGTGAGAGTGATATATGATATCTTATTAAAATAAATGACTGTGTTGAGAACGAAACTTAAAACCAAATTTATAAATTGCAAGGCGTCAAATTCAAAGGATCCTGTAACCTTGGCAAAGAACTAATTCAATGAACAGAAATAGCATGGAGCTTGAATGACCTTTCAACTACATTATAAATGGATTGACAAGGCAATGAATAGCATGGAATTCTTCGCTGTATTTGATTAGGGTAAATATATTTTCAAATGGAAAACCTATTACGTTTTCAAAATCTTCAAAGCACCGCTTGTTATTTCAAAAATTAATGGTCCTGTTTAAGTAAAATTAATTTTCAAAAATCAACCGCACAAAAATTAAACTATAATTAAAATACATTTCTCTATCTTTCAATTTTAAATTTACGCAAACAATCACTGAAGTAAACAAAAAGAAATAATACAAACGTGGAGAATATTGAATCGAAACCCTTCCTTTGAGTTATCACCATATGCTGAAAGCAAATACGTAGATGCAGAGATGGTAATCATCGTTCCACCACACATAAATAATTTGTCAGGTCTCTAGAGCCACACATAAATAATTCGCTGAAACCATAGCACTCGGCATAATTCCTACTCTGCATAATTCGATTCCAACGCGCCCAACACTTTGTATATTTCATGTAGAAAAGTGGCTCATACTCGCTAATGGCCACTTTGTATCTTTCCTGTAGAAAAGTGGTTCATACTCGCTAATGGCCACTTTGGCGAATAGCTTTTATCAGGTAGCTTAATGGAAGCCATGCCACCGATCATTATCGAGAGAAAATGACCAATGAATCCATGTTTAGCTCCTCCAAAACTGGGATTCCAGAATGCTGCAGAAACACTAAAATGGAGCGTGCCAACAGACACTAAGCATTTTGAGGAGCATACTAAAGAACTAGGGTTGAAAAATGGGGCGCAGACCCTGGGTTTGCTCTTAAAGCAGGTAACAAGGCCTATGTTAGAGCAGCTGACGACCATTTCCACAGTAAAGGACATAGCCCCCACCTTATCTTCAGCCATGAACATCCCTGGTCAGTTTCCTCCGGAGCAATTTCAGACACCCACCTTCCAACATCCAGGAACGGCAGTCTTTCATAACGAACCACAATCCACGGCGACCTGTAGGAAATTACAGTGTTGAGGTTGCTCTGCATGCTCTACCAGATTTGATACCGGAAGAGCTGAATGCATGGAGAATTTCGATGGCCCTCTACAGTGAATGAGCAACCTCACCATCGGTTCAGAGGCTCAATATGTATGGTGGGAGAAAAGCAGCAACGAAATCAAATTGGAAGCAATAGTAGCACTCTCCATGGAGGGAAAACAACGAACCAACTTCAACGGTAATAGAGACCTTGATCATCTCTCCGAGGGTTTTAAGCGGAGAGAGGCTGGGAATAACTATCATCGAGAAAACAAATTACCCACTCCATTTCCTACTGTGCCAGGGGGAAATCGAGCAATAATCGTTGCTTGAAATATAGTTCATGATCAAGGTTTAAACAAAAAAACAGTATTATTGGTGTTGAAGTGGGATGTGATCAAGGATTTCAAAATAGCTAGCTTGCAGGTAGGCCATTGGAGATACGATACGAGTACAGAGCAACCGTATTGTCCCAGGCGATACATCCTATGGGAATCAATACCTTCTGGAATCCTCGTTCTCCATACATCGCACAACTATGAGAGGAGCAGACTCATTAAAGATAGCAGAAATACAAACTAAATATGAAATGCTAACAAGCACTTGGGTTTCTTCAACAACCCTTCATCTAGGGTTTTAACACTATCTCTTGTACCTCAACCTTTCAACGGTAAGTGTTTGCGTTTGCTTTTAGCTTTTTTTAGCACCGACTTTTCTAACGATTATGAGTGTTGATTTCTTTAGCTTTTTTAGCAACTTTTCTAACGGTTATGAGTGTTGCTTTTGTTGTACCCACACAAAACGGCTAAAAAAATAGGTTTAAAATTGAATTCACAATCAGATGATACAATTGAGAGTCCCATAATAAATGTATTGAGTATATACTATTTTTTTAGCTATCTCTAAATTGAAAAGCGAATTGGTTATATATACACTTTTTTTTTTTTAAAATATATGTTGGGTATTTATTTGCGATGAAAAGCATGTTAAATTTTAAATTAAAGCTTTATAGTGGATCTTAATATTTAGCCATCTCTAAATTGCACAATGAAACCTATCACATATATATTACTTATTTTGAAAATGAATATTTAACCATGTCTAAATTAAACAAGTGAATGTGTCATGTATACATTATTTTTTTTAAAACTAAATATAAAAGAAGTTGTCTAAATATTAGCCAAATGGAGCTTTTCATTAGAATCTTTTGTTTTTTATTTTGCAAAAATTGAATTTAGTTGTATGACCCAAAATTTCAGGGTTTGCAATTGTCTTTGAACTACATGAATATAAAATGAATCCAATACTTTTCCATTCCCAATTTATTTTGCAAAATTTGAAACACACAAACATATATATAATAACTTTTTTAATCCAAAAAACATAGACATAGTACTTTTCCATTCACAATTTATTTTGCAAAATTTGAAACACAGAGACATATATATAATAACTTTTTTAATCCAAAAAACATAGACATAGTTGCTTTGAATAACACTTGCATTTGCTAACTATGTTTCACTAAAACTATGAATACACTAATATAATGATTAACTAAAATCACACAATAAATACAATTCTTTATAATTGTTTCTAATTATATAATGAATAAAAGTCATTATAATTTAAATAACTAAAACCATTATAGAACACGAAAATAAAGATTACAGTTACTAATCATAACAAAAATAATAAAGAGGAAAATAAATTTTCAATTGTATATGTGGATATTAGTGGCCGGGCTAACTTAAAATGGTTCTACATCTTAATATATTAATAGTGCTACTAGATTGTGAATTTAGAGCACATTTTTTAGGCATTTTCCATGGGTGTTTGAGAATTTACATAGCCCATAATCTTTGATTGGGTCGTCTAAAAACACATAGAGCATAAAATAATCTTTGAAATGTCCTAAGAAACAATTCAAATAGAGTGTATATGAAAGTTATTATCTCCCTATATGTTGATGTATCAAAATAGGTTCATGTCTTGGAGACCTTGTTCCTTTTGTCAGCTCATCTCATAGGGTTAGTGTTTAAAATCCTTATGGTTTTTCCCTCAAGGTTTTACACTTTATGTTAATCTAGACATTTTTCCCTCTTATAACAATCTCTTGTAATTGATCACATAAAACACATGTCTCTTAAGAAATTATTTATAACAATTCTAGCCATTGCATATATCAATGTTTTTCTATTTCATTCATTAATAGAATTTCTATTTCATTGTATTATTGTCCTCTCTATAATAACTCTATGTGATTCCATCTATATCTCTATATTCATTTTATTCTCCACATAATTTGAATTATCCATCAACATTGATTAAAATTTATTAAACTCTCAGTTTGTTTTCTCTAAATAAATGAGCAAGCAAAAACTACCCCACTTGCAAGAAAAATTGTAATTCACATGTTCATTGCTACAAAAATTATCATCAAATTATGCCAATTTTTTTGAGTCCATGTTGTTAAAAAACATGTAGGTGGACTATTTTGATGGTTAAAAATCAACATGAAACACCACCAAAATATGCATAAAGTGCCTCGCTAGCTAAAGTAATGATTTTGTGTGGATAGCCGTTTGGTGGGAACTTGAGTTTCTTCTCATGTATTTAATCCCTACTATATAGGATTTGAACTAGTGGTTTGATTTCATTCAAATCTTGTTTCATGAGCCAAATTTTAATCCACAAAGAAGTCATGTAGGCACCACGTGCACCTATATAGAAACACTAGGTAAAGTTGTAGGTTTGGCCCAAAACTCACCCATAAGGATTTGAATGACCATAATGAATATACTATAATTATATGGATTTGAAGTGCATGGATTCATCCATCTCCTTGATTTCATCGTTTAATGCACCATTCTTATTATACATGATGTCTAGATTTTTGCACAAAAGCTATGAACTATGTGATTCAATTGTGTAGTTTGCCTTGTTATGTTATAAATCATTCTTAAATGAATCCCAAATTCACTATGATATGATATTAAAACTTATTCTCAATTTATTTGTAGCATTCCCCTATATAATTGTCACGGCCTTTTATCATTTGTTAACAAGCTACATAGCTAGACTATGTAAAATCTCACATTTGTCAATATATGACTATGTGCTCAACTAGCCTTTTGATGTCACCTATGAAAATGAATATAAACACCAACACATGAGGCACAAAGACACACTAAATATTGAAATGACATAAGAATTCATCTGACCAAAGTGCATTCATGAGCCCAAACACTTCAATGCATAAGAAAAAATATGTAATAAAAATGCAATTAACATTAAATCATGTTAGACCTAAAATTTATAAAATAACCTTTGATGAGCAATTAGGAATATGTTCCATGTAATAAATAAGGCTTGGAGAATGACCCAAAAACATTAGCTTGCATGAAACTATGAGGTGAGAGTAATTATTCATTATTCTTAAGATCATTGTCAATGAACTCAAGAATATCCTCAAATTTAAAATAAATAAGTAACTCTCTTGAGAATGAAACCTAAAACCAAATTATAAATAAAAATAGGGGGTTTCGAATTCTGCTAACTTGGGGCTTGGTTGAGGCCTCAACAATATCATGAATGCGATTGTGCAAATATGGTAAACGGTGGGATATGTGGTTCTTTTATCATAGTACAATAGGTCCCACTCTAGTATTTTAGAAGTTTGAGAAGTTGTTGCAAATGTTTCATTTTAACATGAACCTTTTGAAAGTGCACACTGATCTATAAAGATAGTTTGACACATATTTAGACTTTCACCATACCATGAAAATACTTGCAAAGAAATAACTGAATTGAAAGAAACATCGTCATTCTTTTCCATAGCCAAAATAATATATCATCCCTAACAAGCATCCATGATGAACAAAATTCAATGGGTTAGGAAAGCTGGTCACCTAACAAGTCAACCCTCTTGGGGAGGGAGGAAAGGAGATAAGGATATCATAGTGATTATGAGTTATACAACCCCAAGTATGACAACCTCTTATCCACAAGGACCCCTCAAATATTTATACATGAGATGAAATTTATTTTCTTAGGTTTAAGCATCAATTTCGAGATGCCATGAATCTAGAATAACTAAGCTTCTAGTGTATTTTTCAAACATTGTAGTTTATTTAAAGGGCCCTAAAGGAACATATGATTTGGACATGGGATATGCTCATGGTATATTGAGTTCTTGGAAATTGCATATTTTCAACTCCCAAGAATTTAAAATCCATATGGATGGATGGTACAACAAAGTGGTTATGTAATCAACATGAATTAAGAAACCCTCTCTAGAATCAAAGTAAGTGAGATTTTCTTGTAGAGAAGGCCACGTGATGAATCTACTAGTAGATCCTATAAGGCTCTTTCATAAATTTTGTCTAAGTGAAACAAAGTTCCAAGGAATCATCTCAATTAAAAAAAAAACGTTTCAATTAGGTTTATAAATCCCATGTAATGTATTCAATGCAATCCATATTGTTTTCTTGACAATTGCAAGGTGTGAAAAAATGAATATTCTTTGACTTCTTGGCATTCTACCATATTCTAAACCCCACATACAATCCAAGGGGCATCTAAAATCTCATCAACACACCAATGATCTAGACATTTATTCTATCCTTTGCATTATTGGAGTTGCAAATGATGGTCATCCCTAGGAATCAATTATCAATATTAAGCAAAATCCATAGTACTCTTTGTGAGGGATCAACTACAAGTCAACCAATGCATCAACTAAGTGAGGAAAAACTAGTAATACAACCCGCTCTTTTCCTTCAAGATGATTAAAATATATATTTTGAGCTGCTAATGTTGTAAAACACATCTTGCTAAAAAAGAGATTATGCAAAAATGAGAGAAGAGAATGAAGAAAGAAAACCCAAAACCTATTTATTATCATTATTCTAGAAAAAAAATATTATTATAGAGGTCTATAATAACAAAGGAAAAAATCACTATCAAATTGTTTGGAGCACAATTGTGTGTATTTTTTAAATATATTAAGTAATTAAAATACCTAGGTATGTGTACCCTTTTAGAAGCTAATAGAGGTTCACTATTATGGAGTAGTGTGATCCTCAGGATGGTTATCCTCATGATACATAAGATCCTCCATGTTTAGTTTCATTCTCTCAATAAGATGAGGGAAAGGAGTCTAGAAAACAAAATGGGAAACCCACTTTGCCTTATTAGGAAGCTAATATTTATGCCCAACAAGATATGAATATGTTGAAGGTCCCCTCATTTAGGAAGTAAAAATATCCAACAATGTGTCTTCAATAATTGGTTATCGTAAATATGGAATAATATCTATAGGGTGAGACAACTAGGCTTCTTCTTCCAGTAAGGGAGGTTCGTAGAGTTTTAAGCTACTCACATTGATTGTGTTTTAATTCCAAGATGGAAAGGAAAATATAACATATAAGCATTGTCATTGACTTACTAGATAATAGTATATATACCAACACTTGAGAGGTTTCATCTTATGATGGAATTGGCCTTTAAAATGTTGATTTCTTGGCTAGAACTAATCATGGTCCGCACATGGTCCACAACTTAGAACTACATGGGAACTCAATGGTAACCCTAAAAATCCCTATAACATGCATGGGATTCTTAGGTTTTGTTGGTTAGTTTCTCGTCAATCTAATCGAAATTATTCACAGAAGAGGATGGGAGGTTGGAGAGTGATAGCTAGTTCATATGGGGTGAGAATTTAGTACCTATAACATGACTTAATGGTGGAAATTCAATAGAATGGTTGAGAAAGTTATTGTAACTATGTTTTAGGACTTGCAAGTAGGTATCCCACTGTTTATTGTTAGTATAGTGCATATGGAGGCATGAACAAGGCTACAGTTCACTAACTTAGTTTGGCCATTGGTTTGAGGGTGAAAATAGTACAAAAATTAAGATGGAAACATAATAATTTCTACATTATTCTCTAGAATGTGCTAAAAAAACATGAATTACAATTAGAAATAATACTAGGTCACACAAACTAAGACCAACCATGCCTAAAATATAAAAATTTTGTAAATGGATAGTTGAAGTAGTGTTTGTGGAGGGGATAGAAAGGTCCATCTTAGAAACACGATAGACCACAAGCAAGATATAATCATGTTTGCAAAAGTTCATTGGCAACAAAAAATTTCCATAGACAATGATTCCCAAGGATGGGAGGGAATAGGTAAAGGATTCTAGAGCCCCCCTTTTATAGTGGGTAGGATTGTTGACACTACCAAAGGGGACACGTTTAAATGAATGATTCTACTTGATGTTTCATAGTTTCCTAGAAAAAATCTAGTGCTAGTGTTGGAAAGTCTTTGCAGTGCCAGAGTGTCCCCCATAAGAAGATGTGCGAGCTTCTTAAATGGAGACTAATTGATCAAGTGTGTTGGGCACAAAAAGTTGGTTGAGTTTATATAACCAACTATCATCAACATAAGGTATAGTCAAGGAAGGGTGTTTGGTTGATCTATATAAGTTGATGAATAACAAAGCAAAACTATTCATAAACCTAATAAGGTGGGGAAACTATTCGATATATGAGGCCCATTTGTATCGAATGACCATGTGAAACTATTGAATATAGGATGCCCATTTGAGATGGTGTTATTCATGCATCTTAGACAAAGCATTGAGAAATATCAAAGGATGATGATTAGTATGCAAAATAGTCTCCTTACCCAAAAGATAGTGATGGCATTGCTTCAAGGCCTACACCAATGCATAGAACTCTTTATCATAAGTGCTATAATTCATTTTGGCATCTAAAAATTTCTCAAAATAGTATGTTGCACGGTGAACTCCACTTTTTATGTACATCGTCAATCACATAATGATAAGCAATTTCTCCACTTTGAAGGGTTGATATAAATCAAGTAAATGCAAAAACTATTAGAGATAAGCATAAGGTTGTTTTTAAATTATGAAAGCCCTCTTTGGCACCTTCACTCCTTGTGAAAACATATTCATTTGATAGCCAATACATGTGAAAACCTACTCATTTGATAGCCAATACAAGGGACATGTAATGTACGAGAAGTTGACAATGAAACACTAATAAAAATTACTTGGTTTCCAGAATAATATATTATAATTTTAAAAATTGAAATTTTTTTTTATTGAAAATATATATATATATATATGAGAGACATTTATCGTAAAAATTACTTAGTTTTCTAAATAATATATTATAATTTTAAAAATTTTAAAAACTTTTTATTGAATATATATATATGAATGACATTTATCATAAAATTAATACAATTTAAATGCAAATAACAAAGTAATAGGTATTCTCCCATTGAGAGATGGCTAAAATTTATAGTCCTCTATAACTATAAAGACATGATTTAGAGCAAACATACTCATCAACGAATATATGACATAATAGCCAAATCTACCACACATAATAAGTCTGAGTGTACATATCGTGAAATAACAAATACATTTGATATTATTTTTTAAAAAATAGGAATTAAAAATTTTACCTTAAAACAATATTTAAGCCAGTGTACATATTATGAAATAAGAAATATATTTGATATTATTTCTTAAAAATAGAAATTAAAAATTTCACCTTAAAACAATATGTACAAATCACTCCATGAAAATTTAAAATTAATGATATCATCTAATTTTGATTTCAATTTAAAAATTCATTTTTAAACATTTTTTTCATTAACCATTTTATTTAGTTAAAATTTCAATAAAAAATAGAAATAGACTTTTAACCGTCACATGACTAAAATAGAAAATTTACCAATTAAAAAAACTAAAAGGCTGACGAAAATATAAAATTTACCAATTACAAAAGCTAAAGAGCACTAGAAATTTTACCAATTAAAAAAGTGTTGATGAAAATGGAAAATTTACCCATTAAAAAGGCAAAATATGTCCGTTAGAAAAGCTAAAAAGCATAAAAAATTCAACGTTGAACATTAACGCAAAACGTAACCGTTTAAAAAGCTGAGATACAAAATGGAGTAGTATTAGAAAGCCTATATAAATGTGAGAGATGAAACCTAAATGGCCTTCTGCATTTCAATTTTTATTTGTTTTTAACCTCTTTTTCACGATTTGGCTTCTCTCATAGTTGTGCGCTGTGTGGAGCACTCCTCGTTTTTGGTGCAAAACATTGGCGACCTTTTAAATATTTTCATCAAAATGAGCGTTACTGTGAGTATCTGGTAGAGAATATACAAAGTGTTAGGAGCCATGGAATCGAATTATGCCTAGTGGGTTTGAAGGTTTCAGGGATTTGTTTATGTGTGGCATCTCTGAAAGGTAGAGGCATATGTGGGATTGGTCATTCCCGTGGAAGCTCCTTACCCATTGTGGGATCCACCATGGGATTACACCATGGTGGGGGACCATCTAACCCAATTCAGTCACTATGGAGTCACACATATCCAATTCACTTTGTCCTTGTGTTAGGACAATTTAATCCTGGAAACGTACTCCACAGGATACCTTATCCTGGAAACCCATACACTCCATGGAGAAGTGATAGTGTTGCACCAATTGGACCCCCTCAACTTTTCCTCATGTCCAACCACCCCCCACCACCACTCGGTCCACCCCCACCTCCTTTCAGAGGCGGCAGACCCCCACCCCATTCCGGAGGAGGCGGACCTCCACCTTCTAGCGGAGGTGGTGGCCCACCCCATTCCGATGGTGGAGACCCACCATACACTGACGGCAGTGGTGGAGGACCACCACCTTCTTGCAGCAGCGAACCCCCACCCCATTCTGGAGGAGGTGGACCTGCACCTTCTGGAGGAGGTAGTGGCGCACCCTATTCCGGTGGCAGAGGCGTTGGCCCACCCCATTCCAGTGGTGGATTCGGTGGCCCACCCTACTTCGGCGACAGAGCCGATGGCCCACCCTATTCCGGTGGCAGAGGTGGTGGCCCACCTTATTCCGGTGGCGGAGGCAATGGCTCACCTTATTCCAACGGTGGAGGTGACGGACCCCCTTATTCCGATGGTAGAGGAGGACCCCCGCATTCCGGTGGAGGTCCACCTTATTTCAGTGGTGGAGGACCCCCACCTTCTGGTATTGGACCACCTTATTATGTCAACCCACCCCCTTATGGAAAATTCCCTATGGGAGGACCTTATAATCAATCAATTCAAGGTCCTACTGGTATGCAAATTCCATACCAATACTACCAGTATCCGCAATTGAACCAACAGTTACTTTTTTGGCTCCTTTGGATTTGCTAGATCTGTCTCAGCTGACAAAGAATCCCATATTACATGGATATAACTCGCCACCCATCCTGGTAAATTTTCCATCCGATATTCCAAAGTTTAACGGAAATCCTAGTGAGGACCCGAAGAACCATGTGATGACTTACCATCTATGGTGCTCATCTAATTCCTTGATGGACGATTCAATCCATCTAAGGTTATTTCAATGAACCCTCACCGGTACAACTTCCAAGTGCTATATTGAATTACCACCACACTCATTTCTCGTTTTCTACTCTCTTGCTATGTCCTTCCTGACTCATTTCCAGTTACCAATATGCTATGAAACTGGTACGGACCTACTGACTTCGCTCTGCCAAACCACCGCCACTCATATATCTGATCATATCCATGAATGGCGAAGGAGACGACGTCTCATTAAGGCTCCCATTCCAAACCAACTCTTACCTGACTGGTTCACGAAGTCTCTTTTACCCACCGTAGCTTGAGACGTGGCAATGGGTGGGGCCATCACAGAGGAACAAGCTATTGCTTGTGCCCAGTATTTATACCTTGTCTACGCTCAATATGACACATTGTATGACATTGTTTCGGACGCCCCCCGCCCCACATACGATCTTGCAAAACCACCCAAGGAACCTCAAGCCAACGTCATTATTGGTTCCCTTAACTCCTAGCCTGCTCCAAAAAATGATGGATCCTCAAACCATCATGGTTCCTCTCCACACTTAGCATAGGATGGCCACAATACATCCAAGTCTACTACTCCTACTTCCATCCAAGAGGTGAATTCTATTCAATCAGCTTCCCCTCAGAAAATCAGTGCCAAGAAGAAGACCAAAGGTAAATCCAAGAAGTCTTTCAATCAGCAGGAACACAAGAACGCCTTTGTAGAAACCAATCTGGAAAGGAAGGTCAAGTATCCTTATTTACTGTGTGGTGATGATCATTTCACCAAGGAACTCCCACATAGGGAAGAAATTCATAGGTTTCTAAAGGGAAACACCACCCCCACAGTTCTCAACGATCCCTAACCCAATCAGAATCAACAACTGATCACACAACCTCCTCCTTCAAAAGGAGATACATCCTCCACCGTGCATGTTCTCATGATGCATAGTGAAACGGTTAACCTAAACACATGATGACGATCATATGACTTGGTTCTTCCTAAGGAACCCACTGGAAGTAATACTGAAAAAGATTGCACCTCTATGCCCGACATTACCGTACCACAAGCTTCTATCACCATTGAGAAGCCTTTATTAGAGTTATTGTTGTGTCTGTCTTAGAGCACAATTCAAAAAGTAGTTTTCAATCCTAATGCTCGGGCAGCTCAGAACTACAACATTGTAGAGGACTTGGCACAAGCCCCTTGTGCCATGTCGATGCTAGAGGTCTTGCAGAATTGTCCTAACCAGTGCAAGATTCTTCTCGCTTTCAGTGGCGCGGTAGATCCGGATTCCTCGAATACAATAATGTTCAAACTCGAGTATTTTAAACCGAGGATTTCCCATTAGCTAGCCTTCCAAGTTGCCACAAAGGTTACTGGGAAGGAAATCCATCGTACGGTGTTAGATGAAGGTGATTCCACCTCGGTGATGTCATTATCTTGTTGGCAAGCCATCGGATCTCCCGAGTTAAACCATTCTCCCACCACCTTGAAAGCATTCAACGGTCATGGATTCCAACCTCATGGGCTCTTATAAGCCTTAGCAGTAGAGTTGGGTGGAAAGATTGCAACCATTAACGTGGAAGTGGTCGCTGCTCCTTTGGATTATAAGCTTTTTCTTGGTTGTAACTAGTTTTACACCATGACTGCAGTCTCCTGATTTGTCTTCCGCATTGTGCAATTCCCCCATCAAGGCTGAATTGTCACCATCAACCAACTGGACTTCTATACACAAGACACCTCTACTCATCCCTGCGATAATGTCCCTTTGCTAGGGAAATATTCACAGTTATATGAGAGCGTGGGGGTTAGACTCATAAAGTATTCATCTCTTATGGGTGTCTTTCCAACTCCAGATCCTCCTAAACATGTTGCCACGGTGAACATGATCTCCTCCATGATTCCATCATATTCCAACTCTCCAGATCTATGCCTCATACCCGATGAGGCTACCGTGCATTTGATTGGTGACACAATGCCTCTCTCACCAGCTGAAGCTACTTACGAGGCTATCCAATCATCCCCTAAGGACCGCAGTCACTGATACTCACTTGTGATACGGTCATTGAAGGAGACTTGGAAAACATCGAGCCTACCATTTCGATTGACATCTTGGTTACCCCTGGTGTGGTGGAACATATTCGTTTAGGCCAGAATTGCTCTCCTGAAGAGGTCACTACATACACGGCCTTATTCAAAGAGTTATGCAACGTGTTCGCATGGTCCTACGAGGAAATGCCTGGGATATATCCTGTCATTATTGTGCATGAGATCCAAACGTATCTCGATACCAAACCAGTCCGCTAGAAGTTAAGACGAGTGCACGCTCAAAAAAATGCAGCAATTAACGCTGAGATCGAAAATCTCTTGAAGGTTGGTTACATCTACCCTATTCCTTTAATGGAATGGGTCTCCAATGTCATCCCTATGGCCAAGAAGTAGGCAACCATCCCAGTCTGTGTCGATTAGAGAAAATTAAAAAGGCTTGTCTGAAGGACAATTACCCTACTCACTTCATCGATCAGATCATTGACAACTATGATGAAGGTGTCATATTTTCCTTTATTGATGGATTTTCAAGTTAAAACTAGATTGAGATCCACCCGATCAACTAACACAAGACTGCTTTCATCTGTCCTTGGGGTACACTTGCTTATCACAAAATCCCTTTTGGCCTTAAAAATGCTGGTGCTACATTCCAGTGGGCTATGTCGTATGATTTTCATGACGTGAAGGACTTTGTGGAGCCCTATTTGGATGATCTCCCTGCTCATTCACAGCATCGTGAGTTCCACGTTGATCATCTGATGGCAGTGTTCCTTAGATGCAGGTGGTATAATATCCGTCAAAACCCTCACAAGTGCATATTCTATGTCAAATCTGGATGCCTCCTACGATTCATCGTTTCCAAAGATGGGATCCACATTGATCCCTTGAAGGTGGAATCCATTGCCTCTCTCCTAACCCCCACTAATATCCTAAAACTACAAAGTTTGCAAGGGAAGGAAAACTACTTACGCTGTTTTGTTTGTAATTTCACTGAAAAGAAGTAGGGCTACATGCTATTACTAAAGAAGGGCGTCCCCTTGATTTGGAATGACCAAGCACCATGATCCTTCAATAGTTTGAAACATTCCATTACCCACGACCCTGTGCTCCAACCACCCAATTACTATAAGGATTACATCCTTTATCTTGTCGCTTCTGCAACCACATATGCCATGGTCTTTTTCCAGGAAGATGATAACACTTAGGAACATGTCATCTATTACCTAAGTAAGGGTCTTATTGAATCTGAAACTCAGTATTCGCATGTCAAGAAACTTGCTCTCGCTATAGTTATTTCTGTCCAAAATTTCCGTCACTACATACTACTCCATACCACTACCCTCATCGCCAACTTGAACCCCATGTACCACATCCTTACACGTGAGGTGCTCAAGGGAAATTATTCACACTGGATCGTGATACTTCAGGAATTCGATCTCCTCTTTGAGAAGGCCAAGTCTAACAAATCATTGGTTTTCGCAGAGCTCATTTGTGATCTTCCCCATGTTGATCCAAATAATGATCCCATCGACTCTCTTCCCGACAAGCTATTGTTTCTAATTAGCATGTCCGACCCATGGTATGGAGATATTACCTTATATCTTCGAACCCAACGACTCAATCCCCAACTGTCTCGTGATGACCATCGTCGTATATGCCATTACACCAAGTACTACTTGATCGTTGGTGATACCCTCTATCATCGTGGTGTTGATTCCACTCTTCGATGTTGTCTAACCCATGAGGAGGCTGAACATGTCCTGAATGACTATCACTCCGAGGCTTGTGGAGGTCATATTTTTGGGATGGCTATGGCCCAAAAGGTACTATGCACGGGATATTACTCACCTTCGATCCTCAAAGATTGCATTGAGTCTTTTAAGAAGTATCCCCCATGCCAACACTTTCAATCGAAAAGGCGCTCCCATCCAACCCCTTTACATCTAGTTATTGACGTCGGCCCCTTTGCGAAATGGGGCATAGATTTCATGCACTATAAGCATACCTCAGTCGGGGGGCATGGTTACGTCATAGTAGCCGTTGATTATTTTACTAAATGGGTCGAGGCTATGCCTACATACAATGAGGACGAAAAAACCACCACACTCTTCATGTTTAATCATGTCATTGCATGGTTCGTAGTTCCATAATCCATAGTCACAGATCATGGATCTCACTTCCAAAACCACATGGTGGATGAATTGAGAACCAGACTGGGTTTTGTCAATGAAAACTCAACTCCTTACTACCCACACTCCAACGGAAAAGTAGAGGCCATCAATAAGGTCTTGAAAAGCATGATTAGAAGCATTGTGGGTACACACAAATTGAACTGGAACAACATGCTCTTTATTTCCCTATGGGTAAAGCAGACCTCCATCAAGACTACCACTAGATTTACACCATTTGAACTTGTATATGGATTAGAGGAAGTTTTACCAATAGAGTGTGAGATTCCATCTCTGAAAATCGCAATTGAACTTCTCCTAAACACCACTGTCGAAGAAGAATGCATCGTTCACCTAGAGAAACTCGACGAGACCCGTCGCGATGTTGATCTTACCAATGATGCACATTAGAAACACATCAAAGCTTAGTGTTATAATTCATCCAAAGCTCGCATCTTTAACAAGGGTGATTTGGTCCTCACATATGACCAAAAGCATGATAAGGTGGGGGAAGGTAAGTTTGAGTTCATGTGGCATGGGCCATACATCGTAAAATGTGTTCTGGAGAAGAGAGCATACGAGCTAGAGGATTATGATGGAATATCTATGGGAGAGACTCACAATAGGCTCTACCTGAAGAGGTACTCTGCCTGAGTTTTTCACGCATAAGTATCTTGAATACACTGTACATGGCGTGTGTTGTGTATGGTGTGATGCTTTGTTTTAGTGTGTTAGGATATTGCTTCTCTACTTATACCATGTTTTCTCTGCATATGTAGATGGAAACTTGTTTTGTATTTGCATATGGTGCTAGTCGGCATACTCGTAACCTTTGCTTCGGAAGCATGGGTACTTTATTCCCCTACCAACAAGCTTATCAGCTCAGGAGGAAGCTGTCTAGGATATGCAACCAATAACGCTGTGGAATATCATGCGGTGATTGGAATCTTAATCGATACTCTTTCCTTGGGTATGAGCCACATTGTTATCTATCTCAATTCACAACTAGTGGTTTCTCATCTTAACCGGATTTACATTATTCGTGACCCCGCTCTACTTCGTCTTTTTCGACGAGTTCGTCTCCTGGAGAGGTCCTTTGAATCCATTCAATACCTGCACATTCCATGAGACATGAGCATAGTTTCCGACTCGATGGCCAATTTTATTTTAGATTGGTACATTGCACACATAAGATATCTATAAGATACAAAAAACGGACATGACATGTAAATTACCCTTTGTATAAGAAAAACATGTAAAAAAGATCCCATCAATCACCAATAGAACACAATATGCATAGAAGCCACCAATAGTGTCTATATATATAAAATCGGTACAAAGTACAAAAATGATAGTGATGATACAAAATATGAAGCTCAAAAGCCTTTAGTAGATACATATAAAACATGAGCCTAGTCCCTAGGATTCTCATGATAGTAGATCACGACCCTTGCTACTTTCCAGAGCAATGTGCCGAAATGCAAAGATACCCCAACCGTAAGTTGTTGGTAGCGATGGGGTAGGTCATGGACACCTGGCTTCGGGATATCCAGTGTGAGCCTGTGAAGGTTCTCCTCGACCTCCTCCATCTCCTCGATTGAATATCGGGTCGTGGGGCCCATCTACGGAATCACACCTCTTCGCGCAAGAGGAGAGACTCCAACTAGTCCCATCGGACCCACATTTGCATGAAACATATGAAAACCATCATCACTGCTCCAAAAAAATCATAAATACATAAAATGAAAAATATAAGTGGTAGTTGTTCTTACCTATATCGCCCCACTGCACTCCCTCAAGAAGCACTAAGTTAGGGTCCCCTGTGAAGTCCATCCCATCATACTAGTAGTCCTCCACCATGAGGAGCTGACTCCTTAGCCATGTGAAGAAACCTATACCGAAGCTAATAATGGGACCCCTCCCACCATGGCGAGACATCACCTCAGACCACTTGGTAATATGAGTATCTCGAGCCTCTTGGTCCTCAAGGTATACCTACGGGTGTAAGTGAGGCACTCGCTCGAGCATAAATGATATCACCACTGAACTGTAACCAAATTGCTTCGACACCCCACGTCGGCATTTGGTCAGCTGATCTCATAGACTGGTGAGGAGCCCCTCACACCAGTTGAATACAGTAGGAGCCATACACTCCTTCGTGTATATCATCTGTGATTTTCTTGCTAGATGACAAGATCGACTAGAGGCCACCCTCATTATGGTAAAGAGCATAGTACAAAGAGCTCGATCTCGGACATCCTTGATGGGAATATTCCCACTAGCCATCTAAGTTCCTGGAGTGCACCACTGATCAATCATGTCTTCCATGGTGCAATCACCCCCTTGTGATCTAGTTAGGGACACAAGGTTTCCCCATCAGGACAACCCTGTCAAAAAGTAGATGTCCTCAACATCTATACTCAAAGTATTCTCACCAATTTGAAAGTGTTGTTGTACCGGGTCCCAACATTGGACTAGATGTGAAAACAACAGTACTTGGGCCCTCATTCCCACCACTCAGAAGTACTTGATAAAACCGCAATTCCTCAATGTGGCTATACATTGGGGATCATTTTCTGCTTGAGCGTCGTTGAGCTCGTGCTCTCGTTCTCTCCACTCGAGGACCATTTTGGTCACTGTAATCGTGCCCAAAAGGCCAATAAAAACTCATTAGAAACTTTTCAACCCATCTAAAATGATTTTGTATGGTCAAATTTGTTAAATTTTGAGCATTAATTCACAATACTCTAGGATCTTCACTGAGAGAATAACATGTACAGTATATCAATGCATGACAATCACAGTAAGTATGACAAGCATCACAAGAATCAAAAGCATAAGAGACAAGAGACACAGAGTTTCCATGGGGAAAACCCTAAGGTGAAAAACCCCACAACTTCCTCAGAGATAGAGAGAGCAATGGCTCAACCAAAGTACAACCAAAATACACTGAGATAGTCTCCTAGTAGTAGATAATCCTCCTCCTCACTAGTGCGCCACTTTCTGAGTGAGAGAGATGTACTTTTCCGAATGATCTAAATAGAGATCACCTGATCTCTATTTGTACTAACCTGTTTTCCCAGTGACCTTATGGGGCCGACTTGTCTAGCTAGGTACATCCACATTATAATATATATTTCAGGGCCGACCCCACACATGGTGGTCTAATAACCCATTGGCAAGTACACACACTTGTGACACTTGTCAATCCACATGACGACACTTCCTTATAGAGGAATGACACATCTCTTATAAGGGTACAATAAATATATATAAAATACATAGATGAAATACATTCCGAAGTTACATATACATCAACAAGATTTTGCACATGATTGGCAGACTTGCGTAGGTGTAGACCATCTTTACAGATATGGTGCAAGATGTCAGCTCGATATTTGCGCTGGTGCTATCACGGCACAGTTCTCGAAAGGGGAGACAACATTGGCCGCCGAGAGCAATATCTCCCTCCAACCATTCCCAAAACCCAACAAAAATGAAGTAAAACAAAAAATTTAACCATTGAAAAGTTAAATGGCTGAGCTTAGGGTTACCTATCGCTAACGGAACTCGAAATGGTTGATCATAGCTCCCGGATTTGGCAAGGAAAAAATGGCTCTAAATGACACTTTTCACCTCTTTAACTTGGTAAAAACAAATGGTAATTGTTTTTTACTATTTACCCATTTTTATATAAAAAAGGAGCATATTCCTTTTTTAATTTATTCCATTGTGGTTTATTTTACTATAGTTGGAATTATTTATACTCAGTTAATCATTTTGACCTAATTTCGAAGCTTGCAGGTGAAGTAATGTACCTCATTAATACTGGTTTTCCATGATGGTGGTCATCCCACACTTATTATCAAGTATGAATCACTCATGGAGTATTTTCGTGTCATTATTTCGCTCATTAATACAATCATTAATGACACCGAGCTAACTCTTTGTTCTTTCTTGTGCTCGTAAAATGATGAGAATAAGTCATCAAGCTATAGTTTATCACTTTTCCGAGCTCGTTAAACTTCCACGAAAAAGGAACCCCTCAGAGTCTTTCTTTAATCTCTTTTCAGGCTCTTGAAATACGAAAAATATTGCCAAGCGAACTTGATACGTTCATGCTGGCAAAAGTATTCAAACGGTTGTCTTCCTGGTGATAGTTTACCCCTTTTTTGGACTAGGAGGCACTATTTACAAAAAATGAATACTACAGCCAATCATGACTGCAAGATTTCTCTCTCACGTTGTCTTACCCTTTTCTGGGCGAAGAGACTAACTTTACGAAAAGGACTTTTGGAGTCTTCTTTAGTTCTTTTCAGACTCTCTAAAATTTAACATTGAAGGGCCCATCATGGGACGAACCCATCCTATCCTAGGTTCATAAAACATCTTTGATTGGACTCATCCATGGGGTGAGCTATACCAAGCACCCATTTACCTTCCTCAATCTTGTTAAAAAACAAATGAGGCACTCATCAATCATGATGGGGAAAAAGGAAATATTTTGTGTTACACTATAATTTACGGTAGTACATAGTTTCTCTTGAACATGGCACTCGTTTGCATTTGCATTTAGTACTTGGGTAATCCGTTTGTCTTCAAGTCCTACTGATTCCATGAGTCATGGCACTCCTTTGGGTCATCCAAAGAATGTTTCCAGCTTCAGTTGCATTAGGAGTCAGTATCATTCTCGTCAAAGTCAATATTGCCAAGTCATGCCATGCCTGTGTTCAAGAGATGTTTGTTACTGACCATTTGCAATCAATACACCTTCCATCATGTCGGTCTACCCCGAGTCAATCTTACACATCACTCTACTATCCGATCTACTCCAAACATCTATTATCAAGTTTCATGTCGAAGATGGGGGATTCATCATGGCCCTCCTTCGACAAATTCATCCTTGTCGACTTCAACACATCATCCAAGGGTTGAATCTAGAAACCAATCAAGTACCTTGGGCCTGCATGCCTTGATGGCAGGTTTCCTCGCTTTCAACATGAGTTCACATCATTGAATCTTGATTGAAATATTTCATCGGGTGTTCAACCTCAACTCATTGATTCACGTTCGGTGATATGTACTATGATACCTTGGGGATCATTGACATTAATTGTGATTTCCATCGCGCTTGTTAACGGTATACATAAATCACCGATAATCAAATGGTTTCTACCATGTTCTACTCCAAGACATTGTAATTACATGGATATATTCATATCATCACGGGTTCGGCTTAAAGACCCTGGGAAATCATATCTTACCCAAGTTGCGATGGAGATTGTTTGATTCATATTACATGGATCCACTTTGTATTGGTCGTGGCTATGTTATCATCTCCTCATGGATCTACGATTATGTCTAGTAGCCATGATTGTGTTCGGTCGGTTTTTACTTCCATGGATTTGCATTGTATTGGTCGGCAGCTGATGAGCCCAAGATATAGGTACTCTATATCCCCCTTTATTGCACACAAGTGCAAGAAAGGATAAGAAAATACCTCTATTTGTAGGGAAGAATGAATTTGTTTTGATTATTTAATGAATTAGTTTAGAGATGATTTTTTCTTATACTTAGAAGCGTTTTTATGTGCTAATTATATGAAAATAGGCATGCGTGAGCAGGGCGCAGGTGATATGGAAAACAACAAGCAAATCAAGCTAAAGACTGAAGATCATGAGTGACTCAACGCTCACATCTTCCTGATTTATAGAAAGAACTCCTATTAACTGGGATCGTTATTCCCAATGTAAATCTAGGTTAGAATTAGGAATAAATAGGGACCTCTTCAATAGCAGGGGGGCCTGTTAATATTTTTGGAAAAGCAATCTTCAGCATATTGTTGTATTTGAGACAGTTCTGTTTTTACTTCTTCTAAACCCATGAAGTTATGATTTGATAATGGAAGACCAACATATTATTAATTCCATGAGTTTATAAGTCTCTTCTTCTCCTGAAATACGTGTTGGCGAGGGCCCCCTTAATACGTAGATCATGAGTCTCATTTATCATTGGAGGTATTTCTCATGCGTTTTACTTATTGTTTCAATCTTTGCAATGCGTGAAATTGATGCAAGTCACCCTACGGGATACTTTCTTTCTTAACAATACACATGACACAAAACCACAATGTTTACACAAACAAGGTGTTGAACAATATGCCAGGAGTGGCTTATATTACTTCTCTGAAATCAGCTACAATGCAAAATGACTGTAAGAAAATAACTAACTATGATCAGCTTCAACCGTTACAGCTTAGAAGTAACTGTGGTGTGTTCTCCATGTGTATCGACCTCACCCTCTCCTGGTATGCCACGAAACTTTGAGCTATGGTTCGATCTCAACTCTCTGCTCTTTGGCCGATGTGACTCTTCACAACTCTCTCAGCTCTACTCTCTCTACGCTTTGTGCCTCCATTTCTTTGCCCCCTTAGACTGAAGGCCTTCTCTTCCTCTTCTACTCTCCAGGTGTTGTTCTTAAGACTATTGCAATCCCGAGACACGCGTTCCCCTCCATTCGCCGATCCTGCCAAATCCTATGAACCTGCACTGTCAGCTTCTAGCCATGCTGTACAGCTTCCGTCCATGATGTCCACTGTCATGTCCTTCACCAACTCATAATAACTGTAATAACTTCCTTAGCAACCCCGAACAGCTACTAGGTATAGTTTCTTGACTGTTTGTCCTTTCGACCCTACTACAACAGTTAGTCACATCTCAACCTTCTTGTCGGTTCACTCCTTTCTTAATTACACTTGGCCTTGCCAAATCTTGTCGCGTCATAGTTCAACCACTTGTCGACTACCCGACATCTTATGCTGCTCATCGTCTATTGACCATTTCCTGTCGATTCTCGACCTCTTGCGACATCCATTGTTCCTTCAGTCGGCCGCACCCCGACTACTTCTTCCTGACTTGTTGACTTTGATTAGTCAACCTGCTCTTCGCACCAGTGGTCATCAGTAGTCCCGCTAGTCGGCTCCCTCCAGTCGATCAACTTCGACTGATCTGCCTAGGTCCCGATGCTCCTACATCTGACTCCCCAGGTGAAAAATAATTCGACTTCTCTGCCAGTCTTCTGAACTCCTCTTCAGAAATCCACGTCGCTTCCTGCAACTCATCATTTGTCCATCGCACCAAGTATTCCTTCATGAGCGATCTAAGGGTATGCCCTACTTCGCGTTCATCGATTACTTCTGGGATCCCTTCTTTATGTCGGTCTGGAATCTATCCTGTCCAGTCGATACTTGTTCCTTCCTCCTTTCTGCTGCTTGACCCTTCTTCAAATTTGTACAGGTCTGCAATGTTGAACATTGCTGAAATGTTCATGTCTTCCGGCAACTCCAACACATATGCGTTGTCCGAAATCTTCTTCGGAATCCTACATGGTCCTATCTTCTTCAACTTCAGCTTGTTGTAGGTTCCTGTCAGAAATCGCTCCTTCCACAAATAGGCATAGACTAAGTCCCCTTCTTGGAATGACAATAGCCTCTTTCTCCAGTTGGCTCTCAATTTGTAGGCCACATTACTCTTCTCGATGTGCTTTTGCACATTTTCATGAACTTCATGCATATTCTCTGCGAATGATTTTGCATCTGCGTTCTTATTCATTTCTGTCGGCAATTCAACCAAATCTACTACTACATGTGGACTCCTCCTTGAACAATCTGGAATGGGCTCAACCCTGTCGATCGATTCACAGAATTGTTATATGCAAACTCTGCCTATGCCAACACATTTTCCCACTGCTTGGGTCTATCGGCTGCTAAACATCTTAGAAGGTTTCCCAAACTTCGGTTTACAACCTTGGTTTGTTCATTCGTCTACGGATGATGTGCCGAGCTAAAATCTAACTTCGTGTCAAGTTTCTTCCATAGATCTCTCCAGAAATGCCCCATGAATTTCATATCCCGATCCGACATGATACTCTTTGGAAACCCATGCAGCCTGACTATTTCCTTAAAGAATAGTACAACGATCCCTATGGCATCACTTGTTTTCTTACATGGTATGAAATGTGTCATCTTCGAAAATCTGTCGACTACAACAAATATTGAGTCGCTCCTCTGCTGAGTCCTTGGTAATCCTAACACAAAATCCATGCTACGATGCTCCCATGGGTTCTCTGGTACTAGCAATGGTGTATACAACCCCGTGTTCTGACTCCTTCCTTTTCCTAACTGGCAGATTTGATATTGTCGAACCCATATTCCAACATCTGTCGACATCCTTGGCCAGAAATACTTCTCCTCAACCAGTGTTTTGGTCTTGTCGATCCCAAAGTGCCCTGCTAACCTGCCATTATGAAGCTCTCGGATTCGGTTCTCTCTCACTGATCCCCTGGGAATACACAACTGAATTCCCCTGAATAGGTAACCTCCTTGAATGAAATAACTCAAATATGGAGTTCTGTTGATGCTCCAAGGCTCCCGACAAGCCTTCCACACTTTCGCAAAATCTTCGTCGATCTCATACTCCGTCTTTATCGACTCTATCCCTATATCCTGAACAATGATCGTTCCCAACAATGCAACTCTCCTTCTCTGCAACTTTGTTCT
Source organism: Larix kaempferi (assembly GCA_027924585.1). Classification (NCBI taxonomy): domain Eukaryota; kingdom Viridiplantae; phylum Streptophyta; class Pinopsida; order Pinales; family Pinaceae; genus Larix; species Larix kaempferi. Next base: position 521,542 of record BSBM01001753.1, read on the forward strand.
ACTTGCCCGACCTATGTCGCAACATGAATGTATATCTTTGGAGTAGCTCCACCCACTTCATGTGTCTCTGATCCAACTTCGACTGAGTATTTAGATACCTCAGTGCTTGGTGATCTGTGTATAACACAAATTCCTAAGGAAACAAATAATGCCTCCATTTCTTCAATGCTTGTATGATAGCATAAAACTCTTGGTCATAGATCGAATATTTTTGCTTTTCTCCATTCAGTTTTTCACTGAAGAATGCAATTGGTCGGCCTTCCTGGCTCAACACTGCTCCAATTGTTGTTCCACTTGCATCACAATCGACCTGGAAAACTTTGCAAAAGTTTGGGAGCGCGAACACTGGGCTCTTAGTGACCTTTTCCTTCAATTTTTCGAAAGCTTCATGGGCCTTATCTATCCACTTGAAATCACCCTTCCTCATGCATTCTGTCAATGGTGCACAAATCCGACTAAATCCCCGAATGAACTTCCGGTAGAAACTAGCAAGTCCATGGAAACTTCTCATTACAGTTGCACTTGTCGGTTCCGGCCAATCTACTATTCACTTAACCTTCTCAGGGTCCATCTCCAACCCTTTACCTAAAATCACAAATCCCAAGTACACCAATTCCTTCTTCGTGAAGAAACACTTTTGCAGGTTAACCAACAGCTTTTCTTCCTGCAATTTCTATAATACTTGTCAAACGTGCTCCAAATGTTCTGACTTGGTTCGACTGAAAATCAGAATGTCATCTAAATAGACTACCACAAACTTTCCTAAGAATGGTTTCAGTACCTCATTCATCAATCTCATGAATGTACTGGGTGCATTAGTCAATCCGAATGGCATGACTAACCACTCATATAACCCTTCTCTTGTTTTGAATGCTGTCTTCCACTCATATCCTTCTTTGACCCTAATCTGGTGATACCCACTCTTCAGGTCTAATAAATTGAAGTATGTCGCTCCACTCAAGCAATACATCAAGTCATCCATCCTTGGCAATGGAAATCGATACTTGATCGTGATCTTGTTGATGGCTCTGGAATCGGTACACATTCTCCATTCCCCATCCTTCTTTGGTGTCAATACTGTTGGTACTAAACATAGGCTCAAACTTTCTCGGATCAATCCCATGTCCAACAACTCTTGGACTGCCGGTTGAGCTCTTGCCCCTCTACATGACTCATCCTATATGGTGCTTTGTTTGGAAGACTCGACCCTAGAATCAAGTCGATCTGATGGGATATACTCCTTGTCGGCGGTAATCCCGTCGATTTCTCATTAGCCATTATGTCCCAAAACTCTTCGAGCAACTCCTTAACTTCGACCGCAATGTTCTCCTCGTTGGTCATTCCTTCGACATATGCCCCTTTGGAATTATTGCAAAACATCCCGACTATTTCTCTTCATCTGTAAGGAATTCCTTGGTGGTGCTCATCAAGACTCAGTTTTCCCAAAGATTGCTCTCGTCGTCCTTATCGTCGGCTGGCTCTTCTCGCCTCAGCTTAAGAGTCCTTTTCACGCCATTCTTCCACACTGTGACTGTGTTAGCTCGACCATCATAGATCATCTTACGATCATATTTCCATGGTCTCCCTAACAACAGATGGCATGCATCCATGGGAACTACATCACACAGTACGCTGTCTTCCAATCCTTGAACTCTGAAGTTGATCAAGCATTGTCTAGTCACCTTAACATGGTGTCCTTTCTATAACCATGAGATGTTCTAAGGGTGTGGGTGTTCCCGACATTTCAACCCAATCTTTTCGATGACTTCTGTCGACACAAGATTCTCTGTACTCCAACCATCAACTATGTTCTTGCAACACCATTCTCTGATCCGCACCTTCGTTTGAAAGATTTCCTTTCATTGTGCTGGTTCCATCGGATCACATTGATCTTCCTGGATCAAAGCTCTCTAAACCATCAGATTCTGGTTCTTCCTTTTCTCACCTCCACTGCTATCTGATGCCGATTCTTCCCTCTTGTCGACTTGCTCATTCTTTCGACATCTGGGTTTCGACTCTTCTGCAGTATGTAGATTTTCTGGGCATTCATATGCCTTGTGTCCCATTCCTCAACATTTATAATAGATTATGGTTGGTCTGTTATCTCCCTTCTTATCGGATGGACAACTTCAACTATACGCACCTCGACCACGGTTCTCACGACCATCGCTTCGGTTCTCTTGCGCTCTTTCCTTCATCGATGTCCTTTCTGTGTGTCGACTATCTTCAACACCTTCTTTCTTGTAGCCACTACCTTGACCCTTCACGGAGACAATCTTTCCACCCCGACCAGTCATCTTGCCTCTGGTCACTACGGACTTCCTCGATAGTTCGTCTTCCGCCTTTAGAGCTAATTGATAGGCTTCTCCGACTACTCTGAATCGCGACATGCTAAGTTCATCCTGTATAGTATATTTCAAGATGTTTACATATATGGTGACAACTTCTTCTCCTTCATTAGTGTGTCCTGACCGAATCGACAATCGGTATAACTCCTCCGTGTATTCTTTCAGGGTCATTTTTTTCTGTCGAAAGTTTTGTAGCTTTTGGAACAAGGAAACCACATAGTCATTTGGCAAGAACTTCCCCTTCAACTTAGCAACCATTCTGTCCCAAGACTTGATTTTCTCCTTGCCTTTCTTGAGACCGTCAGACTGTACATTGTTCCACCACAACAAGGAATGACCCTTCAACCTTAAACATGCAGTCTTAACCTGTTTAGGATCCTCGATCTGCTCTATGTCGAAGTATTTCTCCATCCCTCTGAACCAGTCGATCAAGTCTTCTGGGCCCAGGCTTCCCGAGTACGTACGCACATCTATCTTCGCCCGACCTCTCATTTCTGTTAGAAGCTTGATGAGTTTTTCCTCTGGTTCTTCTGATGCAGCTTCCTGGGCTTCCACTTCCTCGACTTCCTCGACGCTGTGGTCCAGCGCTTCAGGAATGAAACCATGCCTCTTGTTTTCTTTGATCGTTGCGACTTCATTTTTCAAAGTCCGCATTGTTCGGATGCATTTGTTGAACATCTCATGATCAACTGTGACGGCTTCTATGCCATGCACTCTTCATCCTTGGACATTAACGCCTCTATGAGCCATTTTCAACCTTCGCTGAAAACTCTCACACTTCCGGACTCTGATACCAACTGACACAAGTCACCCTACGGGATACTTTCTTGCTTAACAATACACACGACACAAAACCATAATGCTTACACAAACAAGGTGTTGAACAAGATGCTAGGAGTGGCTTATATTACTTCTCTGAAATCGGTTACAATGAAAAATAACTATAAGCAAATAACTAACTATGATCAGCTTCAACCATTACAACTTAGAAGTAACTGTGGTGTGTTCTCCTTGTGTGTCAACCTCACCCTCTCCTGGTTCACCACGAAACTCTAAGCTATGGTTCGATCTCAACTATCTACTCTTCAGCCGGTGTGACTCTTCACAACTCTCTCGACTCTACTCTCTCTGTGCTCTATGCCTCCCTTTTTCTACCCCCTAAGACTGAAGGCCTTCTCTTCCTCTTCTACTCTACGGGTGATGTTCTCAAAACTATTGCAATCCTGAGACACACGTTCCCCTCCGTTCGCCGATCTTTCCAAATCCTATGAACTTGCACTATCAGCTTCTAGATGTGATGTACAGCTTCTATCCATGACATCCACTGTCATGTCCTTCACCAACTCGTAATAACTTCCTCAGCAACCCCAAACGGCTACTAGGTATAGTTCCTTGACTTTCTGTCCTTTCGACCTTGCTACAGTAGTCAGTCACATCTCGACCTTCCTATCGGTTCACTCCTTTCTTAATTACACTTGGCCTTGCCAAATCCTGTTGCATCGTAGTTTGACCACTTGTCGACTACCCAACATCTTACGTAGCTCGTTGTCTGTCGACCATTTCTTGTCTATTCTTGACCTCTCACGACATCTGCCGTTCCTTCTGTCGGCCGCACCCCAACTGCTTCTGCCCGACTTGTTGAATTTGACTAGTCAACCTCCTCTCCGCACCAGTGGTCATCATCACTCCCGCTGGTCGACTCCCTCCAGTTGATCAACTTTGACTGATCTGCCTAGGTCCCGATGCTCCTGCATCAGAAATTGCTTTGGCATTAGTTTAGACATCAGATTCATATTTCAGTACAATCGATTTTATTCTATAGTTGGATAATACTACTTTTCTAGTTCTGTGACTCATAGTTCGTAGCTCTGTGTGTGTCATCTGCACATCCATATTTTACATCTGAGTTTTAGCATTTTTATACCATTTTCAGTTAACAAGTTATATCTATGAGTTCATTCATATTGTCTTTATTTCAGTTTGATCACATAGAGTATTAGATATTTCAGTATTTGATTTGCATCTGATTTGAATAAAATAGGTTTAACCGCTTTTAGTATTTGATTTAGTAGGCAGATTTACCAGTTTTCAGCATTTAATTCCTAAAGCAAATTTCCAGTTTTCTGGTATTTAATTCCTAGAATAAATCTATCAGTTTTGAGCATTTCCAATTCATAGATTTACATGCTTTCATATTTCTTGCTTCTTAGTTTTGGGAACAATACTTCCTCTTTTCCTTAGAGTAGTATTTAGGATACATTGAATCACTTAAAATGACAAAGACCACCCTATAGTGCACATATAGTGCCTAGCATCTCTTAAGTTCATATGCTCCCTGGTTGATAATTAAAGTATACTCCTAGTATAGCTACCCTAATTAGGTAACCATTCCTAGAGTCCACCACATTTTGGCGTCCTTGCCGGGGATGTTCTTAATCTATAGGAGACATCTTAAAAAAAAAAATTCATCATAGGAATTTTACTATGAATGCCTCGATGAAAGAGGGATGAATTTGGATGATTCTTGCCTAACCACCCTATGAGCAACACCAGCTCTGATCATTCTCAATTTAAATTGTTCAACTCTGACGAAGAAGCTGATTCGAGCTATGATTCACACCGTGATAACTACTTTGCTACCTCTAGCTCAAACGATACTATGGAAAAGGAAGAGGATGAAAATAGAGAATTGTTTACTTTTCCCATTGGTGTACCTCTTGGGGATGCCAGAATAAAGAATATCAACCCTAATAATCTACCAAAATTCCATGGCTTAACTTCAGAAGACCCTAACAAATTTCTATTTGAATTTGAGGTAGTTTGTAGGTCTTTTGGTTATACTACTAATGCACAAAAACTAAGACACTTTGCTTCTACATTGAAAGATCTATCACTCAGATGGTTCATGAGCTTAGAAGTTAATAGTATCTTCACCTGGGACCAAATGAAACAATCCTTCCTGGAAAAATATAGAGAATACTGTAAGGAAAAAGATACAAGAGATGAAATCTTCAGGATGCAACAAGGAGAAAGAGAATCCCTAGAAGACTATGCACAATGCTTCCAACTCAGCGACAAAAGAGCTAGTCACTGCACCCTAGATCAAGAATCATTGAAACTTGTCCTTCTTAGAGGAATCAAAGAAGAAAAACTAGAAGTCTTAAACCTATTAGGAGATGGGGATATATTCCAGAAAACCTATGATCAAATCCTACAAATCTTCAATAATTATTGTAGATCCATAAAAGGTAAAACTGGGACATAGGATACACATCCATTTACAGGAGGGTCATCATCTTCAGGACCAAACCTCATAAAGTCTGATTTGGGAAATCTTCTTGACAATATGAAAACTCATATCCTTCAGTCCCTAGAAATGCAACTAAATGCACTCCAAATAAATAAGAAACATGATGAGATAAACCAAGCACTGGCAGTATTTTTCCCATGCTATAGAAAGAAACATGAAAAGGGACAATGCACATTAAACACAATAGAAATATGTGTCCTCTGCATTGATGATCACTCTACTGATAAATTCCCTCTACTGCCATCATGCAAAGCTGCCATTCAGGATCCCACATTTGAAGGTTCTATGGAACAACTCTATTTTGTTAATCAAAGAATAAACAATTTTGTTAGGCCCTTCTAGCCCAACAACCAAGCATATTTTAACCAAGGAAGTAATCAACAAAATTGGAACCCCTCAGCACCAACCACATGGCCAAATCGAGCAACTCCAAACCAATGGCAACAAATCCAAACACTGCTTCAACAACCATATTATACACATCCTTATTCTCCCTACCCCCCACCTTTTTCTCAGCCACCAATGAATTATGGAAATCCATACCCTTATTCATCAAACTGGAGGGCTGCATTACAGCAACCACTCCTCATGCCACCCCCACAAAGCCAACCACCTCCCATACCACCCCCAATTCCTGCTCAATCGGTTCCAAAACCAAACAATAACAGAGTAGCACAACAACAACCCTATAACACTAAGGTAGTACAATTCCCTACATATGTTTTGGAGACACTCGAAATAAATGAAATTAATCTCAGATATGGTAAAAAATTACAGAACACCCATCCACCAAATAATCAAGAATATATCAATCATGAACAAATAACAGAACCTAAAACATAGTAGCTAGCTGAGACACACTCTCAGGGAAACGAAAATCAACCACAAATACCAAACAGAACCCCCCCATTCCCTAAGAAACTTACCAGGAACACTAGAGAGGAAGAAGAAAACTCTATCCTTAATTAGTTAAAGCATTTGAACATCCAAATACCCATTTTATAAGCCATAAGAGACATACCAATCTGTAATAAATTTATTAGGGAAAATTGCTTAAAACGACTTGGCAGAAGAAAGCGTGACCCACCAACTATAAACATATTGGGCCAATTAGCATATTTAATGTTGGGTGTCATTGTCAACCCCAAATACCTTGACCCAGGAAGTCTAGTCATCAACGTAACCATTAAAAGCAAACGTATTGCAAGCAATCTAATTGATTTAGGGGTTGCAATCAATGTTATGACAAAGGACACTATGATAGCCCTAGGAATCCAGTTTATTATCAGACCAACCAGTACTGTGCTTCAACTTCCTAACACATCAACTGTAAAACCTAAAGGAATGCTTGAGGATATCATTTGCAACATAGAATCCTAGGAGTATCTAGCTGATTTCATAGTTATAGAGGTGAAGAGTAAACTTAGTGGATATCCAATAATACTAGGACGACCATGGATAGCAACAGCATATGCCTATATAGGATGTATATCTGCAAACATGACAATCACTAATGGGCAAGCTAGAAAGAAAATCACAATTTATCATCTAGCAATAAAATCTACAGACATAGAATATCAAAATGATATAAATGACCAAAGCATATAACCTGTCCTTACCATCGAAGCTACCCTATCGCTAAAAGCTATTGATGAAGACAGTCATTTAGATAGATTTATTCAAAATGAATATTCTAATCATGATGTTCTTGAAGATTGTTTTGAAACAGATCAACAACAAGAAGTTAAATATTCACCCCACAACTCTGACAGAATGTGGGCAGAGGTGCTCTCACTTGAACAATAGTCAACACAGATCAAAACAGTTGAAATCATGCTTGGAAAGACAGCTAATATTAACTCTAAATTGGAGCCAGAACAAGAGCAACAATCAATGAAGGTACTCTCAGAAAATAACAAGGATTTTGCATGGACATACACCGACATGAAGGGTATCCACAAAGACATTTGCAAGCATTACATATATATCAAAGAAGGAGATGTACCCATCAGACAACCTCAAAGAAGGGTGAACCCAACATTAAAGGATATAATCAAATTGGAACTATAGAAATTATTGGATGCAGGGTTCATGTACCCAATCTCAGATAGTGAATGGGTCTCACCATTGTTAATAGTCCATAGGAAAGGAGAGAAATGGAGGATCTGCGTGGATTACAGAGAACTCAATAAGCCAACTAAAAGAGACCAGTTCCCTCTGCCATTCATTGATCAAGTCTTGGATACACTAGATGGAAATAAATTCTTCTCATTTTTAGATGGGTTCAGTGGATACAATCAGATCCTAATCCACCCAGCTGATTAGGATAAAACCACATTTACATGCCCATGGGGCACTTATGCATACAGAGTGATTCCCTTTTGACTCTGTAATGCCCCAACAACATTTCAAAGGGACATTTTGAGCATATTCTTTGATTTTATCAATGATCCGATGGAATTCTACATGGATGACTTCTCACCCTATGGCCAAAACTTTCACGAGGCATTGCAGCATCTTGAATTAGTATTAAAAAAGGCATCGAAATGTGCTTATGTCTAAGCAATGACAAATGCAGGATGCAGATTCAAGAGGGCATAGTGTTGGGACACCATATCTCACAAAGAGGCATTGAAGTTGATCAAGAAAAAGTCACGGTCATTAGGACAGTTCCACCACCTGTCAAACAAAGAGATGTACAAAGTTTCCTTGGGAAAACAAGATACTACAGAAGATTCATAGAAAGTTATAGCAAAATTGTTGCACCTATGTTTGCTCTTCTAACAAAAGATACAGAATTCATCTAGACCAAGCATTGTATGTCAGCATTTGAAAACTTCAAAGAGAATACAATCACAGCCCCAGTACTCCAAGGACCCAATTGGACATGTCCATTCCACATATATTATGATGCATTAGATAAGGCCATTGGATTAGTCCTTGGGTAGGAAGAAGAGAAGAAACCATATGCCATATATTATATTAGAAAAAACTTGGCTGGAGCTGAACTCAATTATATAGTGACAGAAAAGGAATTTTTCATTGTCATACATGCAATAAACAAATCCGGGCACTATATCACTGGATACCAAGTTTTTTTCCACACTGACCACTCAACAATCAGGTACCTTATGAATAATCCTAATATAAGTGCTATAATTATTAGATGACTTCTCCTCTTGCAAGAATTTGACATAACAATCCTAGATAAGCCATGCAAACATAATGTGGTAGCAGATTTCCTGTCTAGACTGAGCCATGGACAGGACAGTGAGTTGGTAAATGATAATGTTGATGTATTTGTAACTTTAGAAGATATTCTCTTGTATATTGTAATTGTACTTTATTGTATCCCCAACGGAGATGTATTATTCCTCCGATTGGAAGTGTCGTTAGTTGTACTTGCAAGTGTCGCAAGTTATATTGTAAGTGTCGTAACTTATACTTGATGGGTTATTAGAACACCTTGATGGGGTTGGCCCTATATGAGTCATGTGGGTTAAAGGGTTATTAGACTAGCCTAGTGGGAGTCGTCCCAGTCAACATTATTTTAAGTGGTTAAGTTGGGGCTGACCTAGTTAGAGTTAAAAGACAAGTGAAGTAGTGTATAAATAGAGAGTGTATCTCTCTCATTTTACACATTCTCTCATTCACTCACTTCGCATTAGTGAGAGAGAGGAGGAGTGCGCACAAGTGGAGGAGGAGTAGCTTCTATAGACATTTATCTTTTGGGGATTCATCTTGGTGATCTTTGTATTTGTGCTTATTCTATCTCTAAGGAAGTTGCGGGGTTTTTCACCTTCTTGGTTTTCCCCGGTGAAATGTTTTGTGTCTCTTGTCTCCTGTCTCTTATGCTTGATATGTTGCACATGTTTTTCTTTCAGTTAAGATCCTAGATCTATTGAACTAAATGATGAAAAACTAACATGGTATCAGATCTAGCCTGAAGGAAGGCATGGTATGTCATTTATGACACTTGTTGCACTTGTGACAAATTGGAAGCTAGGGCTTGGTATAGTAAAATCCAATCATCGTGGAACTTTCGCTATAAATACATTTTGGAGAAGGTTCAAGATCTAAAAATTCTACATGTAGAATATGAAATGTCCATGTACCTTGTGTCCGAAGGAAAGCCTCATATCCCTTGTACTTTGTGAGATATGATCCGTACAAGTTAGGGTTTCTTCCTCTTCCAGAATGCAGTCCTAAATAGGTGACCTAGGAAAAAAGGTCATATCTCAAGATAGGAAGCTCGAAATAGAATTATGTAAAAAGTAACAGTTAGGGAACGGAATGTACTTTCACAGATATGGGTTTAAGAGGCTGAAGTTTAAACAATGACACGTGGAAGGCCGTACAACTTCTCTATATTGTTTCATCTCATAAACAGGTCATGTTGCAACACTTGCAATATCTCTCTCTTAGAGAATCCATTTGAGGTCATATCTGTGGTGTTAGAAAGATGATAGGTAAATATAGCACAGAGAGAAGTTTCAGACCCCAAGGATCCAAAATTTCAGAGATACATTAGAAACAATATGGCATATATTTCTGTCCAGACATAATTGGATTCTGAGCACCTTCATTTTTGGATCGTCAATGCTGTGGGAAATTAGGGTTTTGGAGAAAGTTGGAATTTTTGACATATGAGACCACGGCTAGATTCTCCTCATCAAAATTGAAATTTAGAGACCAATATTGAATTTTTTTCTCGGGCAGAACCTCGAGCATCATCAAACCCTAGTTCGGGATTTTGATTAGTAAGCTGGAAAATTAGGGTTTCTGCAAAAGTTGAAAATTTTGGAATATGTGACCACGGCTAGATGATCCTCATAAAAATCAAAGTTTAGAGAACAAGATCGAACCTTTTGGCTAGGAAGAACACTGGGCATTATCAAACCCTAGTTCAGGATTTTGACAAGAAGATCTGAAAGTTTAAAAGGCAATTTTGAGGGGTCAAATTTTGGAGATTTCAAAATTGAAGTATACCAGCTTGATCAGTTCAGCAAGGTGCATCTTTTCATCCAATCCGAAGTTTGAAATTCAAAGTTTGAATTTTTAGGGTTTCTCTGACAAACCCTAATCCAGCTCCAGATCGAGTTTTAGCAAATCAAAGTGGATTGGGTTAATCCTAGAAGAGGATGAATTGGACACCTACATAAGTGAAGAGATTCCATTTCTAGAGGGATATGAGGCTAAGTCCTTACATAAGAAGTCTACAAGCAATCCGGACAGGTTTGACTTGAGGAGATATAGGTATGTTTTGAAATATGTTCATGATTAATTTTATGATATGTTTGTCTTCATATTATTGAGGTTAGTACAATCTTGATTAATTTTAGACTTGTCTTATCACCCTAGTAAAAGTATGAATGCATGTGAATGATAGAAGACATTCATTGATTAGGGGTATGGCACTTATGATTATACTAATACACTGTGGTGTTGTATGAGGATGATGTTGTCCACTAACATGAAGGGTACATCAAGAAAGACAAATCAAGTTCTAGATCAAGAACATATGACCATAGTGACATGATGACAAAGACTCATCCATAGTCGTGGATCACATAGAAGCTCTACTTATGAGGTATGTATAACTTGGTTCTACAATTATTAACTTATGAGATATGCAGGTTGCTAGTACAAGGTCTCTAAGAGAACAAAGAAGACATTATTTGGGTATGTTAGACAAGCATGATAATCCAAGTATGTTTTCCTATATCAAGTTAGAATCCTACCTTGTGCTAGGATCTCATATAAGTATGCTTTCATATGATTGATAATGATTATTCATGAAGTTATAGGTTTGAATAATCATGGTTTTATGCATATTATGCTTCTTACTTTGATTGATGATATGTCAAACTAGAAGAGTCCAATGGTAAAATAAGAATATGCATGAGCAAAAGAAGTCCTCCCTGAAACCTTGAAATACTAATGCTTGTGATAAATTACCTGTGTATGAAATGACTATAACCATACATGTTTAAGATTATTTAGAATCATAATGTTTTGATAGTATTGAGATTATACTAATGCATGTATGATTATGTATGATATATTGAGGATGACACTAGTGCACACTAAAGCATGCATAGTGGTCCAGGATGGATATAAGTTCAAGGATAGATAATCCAGGAAGCAAAGATCAAGAGGGAGCACACTCCAGTAGTTCCTGCAAGGAACAAAGGTTGAGAGGGAGTCCACCCACAACTAAATAAAGATAAGTATTTGAATTGTCATATGATTACTTAAATAATGTTGTCCAGTCATGTACATACTTATGTTCCTATATTTAGGATGAATATTATGCATATTAAAGTTGCATTAATGAACAAGATACTACTAATATGCAAGTAATGGGTAAGTGGCCTATGGTACTGTACAACATTTTGTTGCTACTTATCTAGAATGAAACCTCTTTTCTAACATGTTGGGAGTTGTGCACACTCTTAACAAATGTTCTGGTAGAGATGGAAGGCATCTAGAAAGTTACCATGTGACTACGGGATATGGATAAATGTTGTATTGAAACATTGGTTAAGATAATTGCATGACTGTATGACATATGTCTTTATGCATAAGAATTTGTTTTGAAAAACTATGAGAAGTTTCTAATCATGCAATTGAATTTGACTTGTATGAAAGATCCTGTACAATCACCTACAAAAGAAGGACTACAACATTTGTTCCAGCAACGAAGTTCAAGAAAACTATCTATTGAAGATATTTAAGAATCTCAAGTTTCCCAGGATCAGGGATGCAGCAATAGAAGGATGCCATGATCGAGGAATACCAATCGATCATGAAGAATGATGTTTGGGATGTGGTCCCAATACCAGAAGAGAAGTCTATTGTGACTTCCAAGTAGATCTACAAGATCAAGCATGCTGCAAATAGTAGCATAGAAAAATACAAGATTGAAGAAATCCTTGTATGGCTTGAAGCAAGCACCTAGGACATGGTATGGAAGGATAGACAGCTTCTTGTACAGTTTGGGCTTTACCAAGAGTAAAGCAGATTCCAACCTTTACTACAAGGTTGAGGAAGGAAATCCAGTGATACTCCTACTATATGTGGATGACCTATTTGTGACAGGTGAGGATAGATTGATTGACGACATGAAGAGGAAGCTTTCTACCAAGTTCGAGTTGAAGGACTTGGGTATGATGCATTACTTTCTAAGTATGGAGGCATAGCAAAGTGCATATGGAATATTCCTTGGATAAAGGAAGTATGCAGTAGAGATCCTGAAGCGGTTCGGGATGATGGACTGCAAGGCCATGGCCACACCTATGGCATCGAACCTGAAGCTATTGAGTGATGCTTCATCAGAGTCAGTTGATTCCATGATGTATCTATAGATGATTGGGTCCTTGATGTACCCGACGAACATGAGACTAGATATTTGCTTTGCAGTGAAGACCTTGAGATAGTTTGTGACAAATCCTAGACATGTTCACCTAATTGCTATAAAGCATATTCTGAGGTACCTGAAGGGTACAGTTGATTATGGGATCAAGTATGATGCGAATCAAAATGTTAACCTGGAGGGTTATGTTGATTCATATTGGGCAGGCAGTGCTACAGATAGGAAGAGCACTTTGGGGTGCTACTTCAGTATGGGATCAGGTGTGATCTCTTGGTTTAGCATGAAGCAATCCTATGTAGCATTGAGTACAACCAAAGCAAAGTATGTTGCAGCTTGTTCGGCTAGTTGTGAGGAAGTATGGCTAAGGAAGCTACTGTCTAATTTATTTAATCTCCAGTTGGATGCTACCTGTATATATTGTGACAACTTGAGTTGTGTGAAGTTGTCAGAGAACCTGGTGTTCCATGACAGGTCGAAACACATCGAGATCAAATATCACTATATTAGGGATATGGTGCAGAGAGGAGTAGTGAAGCTCCAATATGTTGCGATAGTTGAGCAGATTGCAGATGTGTTAACCAAACCACTAGCAAGAGTGAAGTTCGAGTACTTCAGAGATAGGCTTAGTGTTCTTCAGATAGAAGATAATTCGAGGAAGAAGTGAGGGGACACATTTGCAGGAGCCATTCCAAGCATGGTAGTAGGAGGATCCTTCCCATGGCTATGGATGTAAGCATTGTGTGATGAGCGTCAGGATGATGCTCCAGATCATATGCATCAGGATGATGCTGTGTATATGATTAGGATGATCAGGTGTGATGAGCATCAGGACGATGCTCCAGATGATATGCATCAGGATGATGTTGTGTATATGATCAGGATGATCATGTGTGATGAGCATCAGGACGATGCTCCAGATGATATGCATCAGGATGATGTTGTGTATATGATCAGGATGATCATGTGTGATGAGCATGAGGACGATGCTCCAGATGATATGCATCCGAACGATACTGTGTATATGATCAGGGTGATCATGTGATGATGATGTGCATCAGGATGATGTACTATATGATGATGATCAGTATGATCATAAGTATCAGGATGATACTCCACGACCGTGGATAGATTGCTGCAGGTAGCATAGAAAAGATCCTGGGATATCCAATAGTCTAAGCTCGAATACTCTTTTGAGGTATTGCTACAGGTCATCCATGGATAGATTGTGCAGGTAGCATGTAAAATATCCTGGGATATCCGATAGTCTGTGCTCGGATGCTCTTTCGAGGTTTTGCTACAGGTAGCATAGAAAATATCCTAGGAGATCTGATAGTCTATGCTCAGATGCTCTTTCGAGGTTTTGCTATAGGTTGGCCGTGGATAGGTTGTGGAGGTAGCATAGAAAATATTCTGGGAGATCTGATAGTCTGTGCTCTGATGCTCTTTTGAGGTTTTGCTACAAGTAACATAGAAACGATCCTGGGAGATCCTATAGTCTGTGCTAGGATGCTCTTTCGAGGTTTTGCTACTAGAGGCATGTAATCAGTCTTGGAGATCCGATAGGTTGAGCTATGTCCTCATAAAAGTCCTAGGATTCTATTTAGAGTTCTTGCAGGTTGCAAGACACTCTTTTATGGTTTTGCCTAACCACATAGAAAAGATCCTGGGAGATCCGATAGTCTGTGCTAGGATGCTCTTTCAAGGTTTTGTGGTGGTGGTCACATAGAAAAGATCCTGGGAGATCCGATAGTCTATGCTCGGATGCTCTTTCTAGGTTTTGTGACGGTCACATCACTAGTACAAAATGAGAAATTAATGACTAAAAAAATGACTAAAATTTGACTATAAACGACTATTTTTGAGTCAGTGACTAATAGTATCCGATTTCCACTATATTATCTCTAGTCGTATTTCACTAGTCATTAATTGGTTGACTTATTAGTCATTGATTTAGTCAATTATAGTCACTGATTAATTCATTGACTTAGTCATTGATGCTCACTGATTTAGTCATTGATTGTCACAATTAATGACCAAATATATGACTAAATAAACTACTAGATGATAACATATTAATGACTAAGCTAAACACGACTAAACGTTAGTCGTGCTATAAGATACTAGAAATTAGCTACTAATAGTCGTATATATGCGAATTTAGTTGTTTTCTTAGTCACTAATTTATGGTAGGGTACAGAGGAATCAAACCACCAATCTCCTGCCTATAATTAGGCAGGTGCTATACCATTGAGCTAGCACCCTTTAAGAAGTTTTTATTTCTTGAAAATGATGATATTCAAACAAATTTTGCATGGGAACAAAATGAATGTCAAACATATTCAAGATGTATGGTGCTCTACCATTGAGCTAGCACCCATTTTGCTGAGAATGTTAGGTCTTCCTTTTGATGTATTGTTCTCTTTATGTTTGAGTCTGTATCTGTCTGTTCTCTCTTGAGATACTAGAAAGAACCATGTCTGTTGTGAAGAAAGACTGTAATAGGGCTTAGGACTGTAGGGTGAAGACACTCTGAAACTGACTAACATCCAAAAAGCCAAGTTTATGTGTACTTTGATTTCTACTTTCAAAATATCAAATACAAAGTATTTTACCCTTGGGAAAAAAAGTCTTTGTGCCTGTTTTATTGAGGAAGTCGTTATAATCAAGAGTCAAGACTACTAGAAGATTTTGAAGAAACATTTTATGTTTTTTGCTGGACGATCTCTTCAAAGAGCAATTTTGAGCACTAATAAGCACACATCTTCGTATACTTCATGATTTTGACTGATATAATAAATATACATTTTTTTGTTGGAAACAAAAAAAAAGGTTCAACAAAATTGATATTAGTGAAAGCAAGGAACAATAAATTACCTTATAGTGTAGTAAAATTGCTCGATGACTTCTTGCCAATGACCTTGTTTGATGAAAAACATTGATACTCCAGAGAAACCTCCAAACCAATTCATCTATCAGCCTTTCCTCTGGTGTGTCCTCAAAACTTAATACAACCTTCAAGGAAGTAAGTACCGAGGGACGAGTTGTGACAGCCAATGCTTCACAAACCAAGACCAAAGCTTCATATGCACCAACTCGAATTTCAGCTCCCATCTGTTCAGAAAACAACATAGCACATACATACTAAAAGTTAGCATGATTATACAACAAGCTTAATGAAAAAATTGTTTTATCAGCATGGAAAATATTCATGTACAAACTTCTGATGAGAAAATTAGTTTCCAGAGAAAGGGAGACTAAGTAAGTAAGCATCGAGTAAGAAATCAGTTAAGATGCTTCTAAAACCCTTGTTAAACAATAAAAAAAAATCTAGTGAAATTCCAATAGAGCAAAGGCATATTTTATATGCAACTCATTGTCATTTCAAAACATCAGCATACCTCATCTTGAGGTATTGATGTAGTAACAACATTCCAAGAAAATTCCCATAATAATATGATCACAGAATCAGGAACCATAGTATCCCTCAAATATGCACACCATATTGTGCACTCAGCAACAGTCTTAAAAGCCAAAATCTGTTCACAATAAAAAAAACCCTTCTTAAACAATAAAAAAAATCTAGTGAAATTCCAATAGAGCAAAGGCATATTTTATATGCAAGTCATTGTCATTTCAAAACATTAGCATACCTCATCTTGAGGTATTGATGCAGTAACAACATTCCAAGGAAATTCCCATAATAATATGATCACAGAATTAGGAACCATGGTATCCCTCAAATATGCACACCATATTGTGCACTCAGCAACAGTCTTAAGAGCCAAAATCTGTTCACAGCTCAAAAGAAAGATGCACAATATCAATATTTATGAAGAAAATAAAGATGACTTGGTCCTCCCTTATAAACTTAAAATAACTTCCTCCAAGCAGAGATCACATCAAGAACAATAAAAAGGAACACGGATCTAAAACTTAACCAAATAAAGTGTGAAAATTGGAGGTCAAACCAAGAAAAGTACATCCCTTGAATGGTGGATAGTGGGAGGCTATAAAATGCTTCTGAAGCCAATGTCCATAACAAGCCAGCATGTGTGAGAAAAAATGTTTCACGAATTCAATTCATTAATACAAAAA
The DNA here is from genome assembly GCA_027924585.1 of Larix kaempferi. Classification (NCBI taxonomy): domain Eukaryota; kingdom Viridiplantae; phylum Streptophyta; class Pinopsida; order Pinales; family Pinaceae; genus Larix; species Larix kaempferi. Next base: position 538,670 of record BSBM01001753.1, read on the forward strand.
AGGAAAGATAATGTTATGAACATTTATACCTTCCTTACCCATAAGCAATTCTCCCTGCTCTATTTTCCACGTTTTTAAGGAGGTTGTTCCCACAAATTAGCATCATCCTTGATGCTTTAATGATTAATCTATAGTGCCCTGTGAGCCAATGTTAGTCCAAAATGGATTTTATTGTAGACTCACCTTATTTTTTATTCCTAGCAAACACATTACTATTTTTCCTCAATGTATCACTATGATATATAATTCATTTCAATATTAGAGTACTTCCAAGTTTCAATGCTCTGTATGATCATTATAATTATTGTCAAGTAGAAACAGAAGAGAAGACTTGTAGTCAGCCAGTTTTTCACACAAAAAAGCTTTGCAGCAAACCCTTGGGCCAATCCTAGGGCTACCAAGTTGATCATGCACTGGTACTTTCAGGGTCATAGATGATGATGCAATCGGTCCCACTAGAGCATTGATACAGACATATGATACAAACTAGGATGGAAATAGAGGTCATGAGTGTAGTAGTTCAGGGTCTAGAAAGGTCTCACAATGTCTTTTGTCTGTGAGTGACCACCTTGTGTATGTATAGAGTATACACATCTGATATGGATTGCGGAAGAAACTTGAAAGTAGTAAGAGCACCGTTAGAGTCCCAGAACAAGATGGGAAACCTCTCCCAAATATCATAGTATATTGGAAATCTCAAAACAAGTGCCATATGGGATGTGGAGGATTTAATTGAAGGTCCCTTGGCAAACTGTAATAGTCTTTTATGTCTGTTTCCCTGCTATTTTTTTTCCATGCGATTATGAAAATGGATCTCTATCAGAGTGTTGGCTTGCTATTTGTAGGCAAGTCTTCAGATCTTATCAGAAATACTGACTGCAAACAGATCTAGATGAATTATTTTTATGTTTAAGTAGACAGAGGAGCATCTCATATTGATGTCCTTGAAAATGAATATAGTAACTGCACTAATTGTTTTTTTATTAAGTGGACATTAAATTGAAGTTTTTATGTTATAAATGCATCTTAAGGTATTTTCAATATTGATTTCATATATCACAAACTTAAATGATGACTCAAGTCTATGTCATCGTGATGGAGATTGGAAATATCACAAGAAAAGTTTCTAGCAAACTTTTGGTGGTGTTGGGACTGGTTGAAGGTATTTATTTTGAAATTGTCTTCCATATTCCATGTCATCTAGTGTTTCAAGTTTTTATTCAGCTGCATTAAGGTAAAAAAAATGTGTTTTCTTTCTTGGTACTCTAGCATTTTATGTCCTGATTATCATTTGTAATAACTCTACAACACAAAATTTGATCGTAATAAATAGAAAAGTACGATATTATGTATTATTAAGATATATGTGGAACTCTGAGTGGTTATATCATATTTTATTTTTCTATAGTCCAATGGAAATTAATTGCGTTTTTTGAAAAGCAATGTAAATAATTGAAGTTCCTTGTTGAAATTATGAGAGAAAGCAGGTGCATTCTACAGCCCAGTCATGAAGAGGTTGTAATATTTGTCCATCCATATAATATATATATATATATAAGCAAACTAGTGTAGGTCAATTTTAATCAGTATCTTTTAAGCATCAAGATATTTCCATTTCATTCTTTTTTTGGGTCCCTCTTGGTACTTAATAGATCCTGAGTGAAAATGGATCTACACTGGTATGCTAGAGCCAATTTCTTTTTCCCACGAAAGAATCATCATTTCTATTCAAGTAGAACGGAAATCATATTCATAATGTGCTAAGGCACCACAAAGCAATAGATAAGAAGGATAAAAAATCTCCTTTCTTCCTCATCTATTGAGATACCCTAAGAAAATCTAGCTATCAGCTCAGAAAAGATAATTTCTGATCTAGATGAAACCGACCACTATCTCTTACAGAGGGGAAGAGTCAAAACATGTAGTGATCCTTAACCCATGATATTTCTTCAATTTTTTTGGCCCAATGATATTTCAAAACTGCCACCTATACTATCTTTTGAGAGAACAATTTATAGCTTTGAAGTTCTAATAACAAACAAAAAAAGAGCAAAATATCATCAAGAAACAAAATAGAACCACTTCATGACTTCCCTTGGACATCTTCAGGATTAATTGTCTTCATATACATACGAAGAACCTTCCTAATAACTTCAAGATTCACCCTGCCTTCCACCATCTGATGGACCTCTTTAGATAACCTGTCAGCCTCAGAATTATGTTCTTGGAATACAGGATTGAAATAAATCTGATTCAAGTTATTGTTCTATTCTATTAAATTAACTTTATCACCCAAGCTCTTGAGATCAATTTACAGCAATTTCCCTGTACCTTTCATCCAATTAATCACTAAAAGTGAGTCTACATAGATCTAAATAGCCCTAACATATTAACAGGCAATGGTTCCTCCAGTACTTGAGCACTTCCGATCGATACATTTCTTTCAGGTTCCAGAGATTTTTCCTCTTTTCTCTGGGACTCCCAGATTTATATTCTTTTGTTTCTTTGAGGGTAGATTTTAGATTTTAGGTCTTTGACCTCAGAGGATAAATATAGTTTTATAGGAGCTATACTTTCACTCCCAGCATGTAATGTTTCTGATGTTGCTTTCAGTCCCTTTGATCTATTTATTGTCCTGACTCCCTTGTTGGACATTAATAGAATTATCTTACCTTAACTTACCTTACATTTTTTTCCATTGCTACTTTAAGCAGCATCATTGGAGCCATTAATTCTACAAAGTTATTGGACCCCACCCCCAAAGATCCCTTGAGCTTTCTTGAGTGGGATTCTGAGAGAAATAAAACACATCCTGCACTATTGCTACCCTAAGTTCCTTGACTAGAGCCAACAAAAAGACCCCTAGACCTGCTCCTTGTTGATTCTCAATGCTAGAGCCTGGTTTATTATGCATTAAAATAAATTATGAAATGCACAAGAAGCTTATATAAAGTCAATGAATAAAGATTTTGGAAAAATAGAAAGATGTTTCGTTAAGTTAAAAATCTTGTCCAAAGGTACTCTGTAATTCAGTCTGTCAATGGTTGAAATCCTCACATTCAGGATGTGGTTGTGGCTTATTTACTAGACAATATGGAAAAGGCAATATCCATTGCCATAAAGGTGGAGAAATCTAGCTTAAATGGAGGAGTGATCTCTCAGTGATGAATGGAAAGTAACGATGGTAATAGGCATATGCACTTTGTAGGAAATCTTGTCCCAATTTTCTCCCGAAAATCATACATATTTTAAAAGGTAAGAGTAGTTAAAATGCTATGTATATAGAGGAATTTGTTTAAAACTTTGAAGATATTATCCCAAAAGCCCACAAATAAATGAGGACCAAAACAAGAAAAGAGGGGTGTTTGTAGATTGTAAGGCAAGTGGCCAAGAAAATCCCCTCAAAATGTAGATGCTAAACATTTTAGTTGACTGAATTCTTCATTATAGATGGATGATAAATAGTGTTGAGCCTACATTCTTGGGGATCTTGGATGTACTAACAATTTAGTGTATGAAAACTTTGAGGAATGCTAACAAACAAATTCAAGAGGCTCAATATGCATAGAATGTCATGGAATCAAATGGAATATTTATTCAAGTCCACTAATAACCAAAAATAGTTAATTGCAACTTTAAGCACTAAAGAAACTAGATCTTAGATCTAAACTTAACATGCAAAATTGAAGCTCTTTTAGATCTAATTTAAACAAGTAAACAAATATGATAAAACTTTTTAGATCTGATTTACTTGAGAAAAAAGTAACCAAGAAGAAAATATTTGAAGTTTGAAAGAGAGAAGAAGAAAGATCCTGCTCACGTTCTGAATCCTTTTGCAAACTTGGAGAACTGTTGATGGGAACAAGAAGAGTTTGTGTTCATTCAATACAGAATCCAAAGGAAAGGAAGATGCAATTGAGCTCAAACTTTCACTTGTGAATAGCAATCTGCACAACTTATCAAAGTTGCAAAAACTAGATCAGATCTAGTACACCCCATAGTTAGAAACCCAAAAGATCATGGAATATATCTGAATAGAACATAAACTCTTAGATATCTAAAAATAGAGCAGTAAATAAGCAAATCGAAATCCTCAAACACTTATCCTATGTGCTACAGAGAGTCCTCTAAGCCAGACTAATTACTGATATATGCAAGGAAATAAAATTGCAACAATATTACCTCATTTACAATAACACATGCACAACTTTGCTACACCTCATGAGCCTCCAAAGCCTTCAAATTTATTCACAATAGCAACAATGAAATAATATATGAGCAAAGGTTCCTTGCATCTATCCAAATGAAGGGGAACAACCTTGCTTTTATAACAAAACTCTATTTCTAGCCTCTATTTCCAGCAAGGTTCATGGTATTTGTAGATCCAAACTAGTCCACTATGGTAGCTTTATGAATGACCTCTATTTCCAGCCTCTATTTCTAGCAAGGTTCATGGTATCTGTAGATCCAAACTAGTCCACTAGGCTACGGTTTCCATTACAGGCACCACCACAACGTGAATTTGGCCATTGGTAGTGGATACCATGGTAGTTTTTGGATCATTATTGGTAGTTTTTGGATGTAATGAAGAAAGTTTTATAGATATGTGCCCCTTGTACACATGCATTGTTTTCATTCTTCATAAACCCATGAACTTGTAAGAGTCCGATGTATAATTGCCGATGTAATGAAGAAAGTTTTACAAATATCACATATACACGTTTTGGAGGAAGCTCATCCTTCATCACATTCATTCCCATACGTTGTAAAAAACCTTTTAACTGTTCTTATAAGACATGTGATCTCTTATTCATTATTTTCACATCATCTTTGGTTCAGATCACATGTTGCCCATTTTCAATAGGATTTTCAAACCTACAGTTCAACATTGTTAGTCTAGGACACTGATTAGTATGGGAAAGTTTGACAGGAATAAATCCTGCAACCAGTATGCTATTATAATCCTGATGAAAATGAGATATAATTGAACAAAAAAACACTTAGACAAGCAAGAATAAACTTGATCAATGAAAGCACTTACCGGTTTTTGAACTCTGGTTGCTTTCCCATAAATCCTTCTCTTACAAAGTCCACCATCTACAAGTGATATAAAATATTACAGACTATATATACAACCCAAATCAAAAGAAACATTTTAATATCATAAAAATCACACTCATTAGCATTCTAGAACCTAAAAATAAGATCGTTGGTTTGCAAGGGGGGGACTTGGGTGAAAGGGGGAGTTTTGAATATTCCAAGGAGAAATTTGGAGTTAAACAAAGCAATCAAAAGTGAAAACACTATATAATTGGAAACAATGGAGATTGTTAAGAATAATAAAATTATGAGATTTACCAAACCTGTGGATATGATGTCCATGTATACCAATAAATACCTAAATTTGTTGATCTCCTCTCATGTTGAGGTCTATAGAGTGATTGTGTAATATTCTTAATAAACCTCAATCATATCAATTAACAATACTCTAATGTACCCTTGCATGCAATTTAAGGTTCCTGGCAAAAACATGGTCTTATCTCAACAATCCATGTCTCCATGCTACTTGCATGATAATCATCACTTTTGTAAAATGAAAGAAATTTCAGTGCTCATACAAGAAGTGATTGCATATAGGTCACCTATAAGGTGCTAATAATGTTTTTGTATTCAGATAAAGGGTACGGTGTTAGTCACACTGGCCACTTGTAAGTTGCTAATAATCTATGATTGAGTGGAAGTATTAACAACTTCAATGGCCCACAAATGCATTATATCTCAATGGTTAAGGATAGGTGCAAGTCCTAGAAAAATTAGATGGAATAGAAATCCCTTTCTCCTGGCATCTAAATTGAAGATTGAGGCCACTTCATGAACAAAGGGTCACTTACCAACAAACACAAATCATCTGTGTAAGTTCCAATTTGATCTAAACATTCCATTCCTTAAAAGAGAACTATTTGAAGCATTCTTTAATATTAACTTCCTCACATATATTCTATGTACTAAAGCAAGATATTTTCTCTCTACTCTCTACTTGCTACTGTTTCCCATGCAACCATGGTTCATATATATGAAATATTTTCTCTTATCCAAGTAGGAAAGAGAAAGTTGGTCAGCTCTAGACATAAAGACAGTTTGTTGCACCACAGGTTCAATGATTCTATATAGTTATTTGATCATTTATTGTTTATCCTCAAGGTTTCTAGCTATTTGGGGTTACTAGGGTGTTTGTTGCATCTCAGGAATGCCTAACACAACTTTCAAGATGAATAATTAGATATGTTAATAGAGCCCCATCTTGTAACTCACACTTCAGAACCTCTATGGATATTAGATTAATTTTGGAAACATGGTGGATGTCATATACATGCTTAGCATATATGCTAAAAAATTTGGTAAAATTTCCATTAATCTATGCAAGGGACAGATCACTATCTGGTTTTCCTCTATTCTTATTTTTGAAATGTACAGATAAATTAAATTTCTCTCTCCCAAGATTACTCTCCAAGGGATTCATGCTTGAATCACATCGTATTTATCACCCATGGCACCTCCTTTCTACTTCTGGAACTGAATATACCACAAGGTACTTGCAAAAATTGTAGCTACGGATGGATCTTGGGTAGCACTCTCACTTTGCATTTTTGTAGCAATCAATTCTATAAGATCTCGAATAAGATTGCTCATGATCTGTGAATTTCCCTTCTCAAAGAAATATAGATACCTGATGTGCATGGTCAATTTTCAATTGCAAAAAGGTGTCAGGGTCTATGCATAGAAAAAATTCCATTTCCTGAATATAACTAATTCATAATGAAAACACACTCTTCAGTATCAATATTCTTCACAAAACCAACAGATTCCCTATTTCTACTTCGATGAAATAAGGTATTACTTGTTAAGTATCTCCACAAAAAGAGTTGCAGGTCAACTATTTCCTCCTATGACATTATCCATTTGCTAAGCAGCATTAGCTATCCTTATAGCCCTTTTAAGACAAAGTAGAACCCTGAGATCAACAATTGGTTAGATCTGCCAGTCCACATATAAATCGTCCCACATCTCAAAAATTGAGTCGATAAGAATAATAAACAACTTACCTTTCTCCATCCTTTACTCCACCCTTGTCTTCAAACCAGAGAAGGTGAGAAAATACATAAACAACTTTGCACTGGCCCTGCTTTTTAAGAAGCTTTGTTGAGTACTGGAAAATCAAATTAAGAAATCAAACAATCAACTTGCATATGCTTCAAATAGAATATTCTCCCTAGTCACTAAACCATCCATATTGTAACTCACACTTCAATTTATTAGAGCCCCATCTTGTAACTCACACTTCAGAACCTCTGTAGATATTAGATTAATTTTGGTAATATGGTGGATTTCAGATACATGCTTAGCATATACGCTAAAAAAATTGGTAAAATTGCCATCATTCTATTGAAGGGACAGATCACTATCTGGTTTTCCTCTATTCTTATCTTTGAAATGTAAAGATAAATTAAATTTCTCCCTCCCAAGCCCACTCTCCATGGGATTCATGCTTGAATCACATCGTATTTCTCACCCATGGCACCTCCTTTCTACTTCTAGAACTAAATATATTGCAAGGTGCTTGCAAAAAATGCATCTACAGATGGATCTTGCGTAGCACTCTCACTTTACATTTCTGTAGCAATCAATTCTATAAGATATCGAATAAGATTACTTGTGATCTGTGGATTTCCCTTCTCAAAGAAATATAGATACTTGATGTGCATGGTCAATTTTCAATTGCAAAAAGGTTTGAGGGGCTATGCATAGGTCAAATTCCATTGTCTAAATATAACTAATACATAATGAAAACACACTCTTCAATATCAATATTCTTCACAAAACCAATAGATTCCCTATGTCTACTTCGATGAAATAAGGTCTTACTTGTTAAGTATATCCACAAAAAGAGTTGCAGGTCAACTATTTCATCCAGTGACATTAGCCATTTGCTGAGCAGCATTAGCTATCCTTATAGCCCTTTTAAGGCAAAGTAGAACCCTGAGATCAACAATTGGTTAGATCTGCCAGTCCACATATAAACTGTCGTACATCTGAAAAATTGATTCGATAAGAATAATAAACGGCTTACCTTTCCCCATCCTTTACTCCACCCTCATCTTCAACCTAGAAAAGGTGAGAACATACATAAACAACTTTACACTGGTCCTGCTTTTTAAGAAGATTTTCCGAGTACTGGACAATCAAATTAAGAAATCAAACAATCAACTTGCATATGCTTCAAATAAAATATTCTCCCTAATAATAAAATATTCTCCCTAGTCACTAAACCATCCATCTTGTAACTCACACTTCAATTTATTAGAGCTCGATAAAACTCACACTTCAGAACCATTGTGGATATTAGATTAATTTTGGTAACATGGTGGATGTCAGATACATGCTTAGCATATATGCTAAAAAATTTGGTAAAATTGCCCTCATTCTATGCAAGGGACAAGTCACTATTTGGTTTTCCTCTATTCTTATCTTTGAAATGTACAGATAAATTAAATTTCTCCCTCCCAAGACCACTCTCCATGGGATTCATGCTTGAATCACGTCATATTCTTCACCCATGGCACTTCCTTTCTTCTTCTGGAACTGAATATACTGCAAGCTACTTGCAAAAAATGCATCTACGGATGGATCTTGGGTGGCACTCTCACTTTGCATTTCTGTAGCAATCAATTCTATAAGATCTCGAATAATATTGCTCGTGATCTATGGATTTCCCTTCTCAAATAAATATAGATACCTGATGTGCATGGTCAATTTTCAATTGCAAAACAGTGTGAGGGTCTATGCATAGGTCAAATTCCATTGTCGTAGCAACCCAATTTGTACACTGATGGAAAGTTTGCCCTCGTTTTAATACATAATATAGAAGCAACTGTCATCTTTAGACATCATAATAAGAATTTCATACCTTTCCCACATCATATGTGCATAACAACTTCCCATGTAGTCTCTCTTGTTAGATGTCTATCCAGTTCATGGCTAAACTTTTCTTTGTAAAGACTCGCCTGAAAGGATGGTGTTGGCCTGATTTTATGAATCAGAGCCAATAAAGAGGTTTTATCCACACGATCAACTTAAAGCAGTATCCGGTGTGTTTAAGTTAACAAGACCTCACAGGTTATGGTCCTGCTACCAGCTAGTTTGTCTCTTAAGGAAACCTCAAAACTAGCAAAATCTAACCTATTCTAATGTTTATCCTATCTATATATTTACAAATATCCTAAAGCTGCTTTCGGAAAGAAAGACTTCAATTTTTTGTGAAATTTTCTAAGTATGAAAGCTTAATTACAGTATGCAGAATGATTTAACAATACTAAAGATAAAATAAACTTAAAACTAATCTATCTATTCTATTTTACCCTATCTCAGCTGAGAGCAGATTTGAAATTAAAATTAATCATTAATCTTATAACAGAATATTGAAATACGATATAAACCAAACATGTTTAAATTATAACAACAATTATTCTGCTATATAGAAATGGACTTGAATTTCAACCTAAAAGACACAGTCAAATTTCATTTCCAGAACTGATTAACAATTATTGTTCAAGATAGTCATTCAAATTTAAGATAATGTTTATTTAAATATTCACCATTAACATACAAATGAAACTTTAAATAAACCCGAAGTTATATCATTCAAGCTAATGTTCATAGTGAACACACCAATGAACAAACCACAATGACATATGCATTCAATAACTAATCTTGAGACGACAAAGTGAGAAATTGTTTGAACATCAGTATGACACAGCATACATAGTTTGCATATAAACAGAAAATGACAAACTGAAATATATGTATATATAAAAACCCAAAAATGAATACCATTCACAGCATCATTCATAGATATCCAGTATCATCCACAACAAAGCTTCAGCTTCAGGTTTGAAGTAATACTAGCAAATAGAATATATTTCAAGAAGTTTTTCTTCTACACTTCATCCATGCCGAGTTCATCAAAAATCTTCCTTCATATACTAATGAGAATCGGTTTTTGCTATAAATGTTGCATGCAACATTATAGGAAATTACTTAACCATAAAAGCATCTAATTACACCTAATACTGAAAATAGAATCGACTAGCCTGAGTCGAGGCATCTCAGAACATTCCTGACCATTCAGAAAACTCCAACTAGTAACAGATCAGCTACACTTTCACGCCAACGCATCCACTATGTCCTGCATTCCTGGAAGAAAACGGTGATAAAACCCTCCTGCATTAAATTCAATAAATATATCATATTAAAATCGATTTAACACAGTTAACCGAAATATTAAAACAAAATTATAAATGCATGCCTGTAAAATCTCCGATTTTACAGACATGCTAAATCAAAATGATCGTTACCTGTCAACAAGAAAAAGAACTATTAGACTTCATTGCGAAGAGCGATTACTCTTCTAGCTTCGGCCAATTTAGCCTTCAACCTGATAATTTTGACATTTTGTTTTTCAATTCGTTCCAAAAGCATCTGGTTTGTTTTTAATATGGATTTCTTAGATTCCTTGAATTGATTCTTTTTCACGTTGGCCCTTTTCCATCTATCAATCCATTCTAACAATTCTTTCTTGAGTGTTTTATTTTCTTCTTCCAACAAGACCGTATACTGTTTGCGTTTTCCTTTAGACTCTGCTTTCTTATCCTGATAGACATTTCCTAATATCTGCTGTAGGGTTTCGTCTTCGCTGGCTACATGAGGAGAACGAGGACTATCACAACGCTGATGGTGAGATGGTTCAAATTGTACAGTGTCAGGATCTATTTCCGGTTGATTACCCTCGACCTCACCTGATGGCACATCATTCCCCTGAACAGTGGTAGAATTCCCTACACCCATTGGGCTAGGGACAGGTATCGTAATATCATCCTCAATATTTACAACTGCAGGTTCGGCGGCAGTGGATTTGGAAGTCTGTGGATCAGACCTATACCTTGGAGTAGAATGACGACTATACATGCTTCTGGTGATTCTACGTGAAGATGATAGGTTTCCAACCTTCGACCCTTGCTTATCACAACAAACCTGAGCCAGATGGTTCAGCTTATGCATAAGAATTTTATCACATTCAGTAGGTTTATCAATTTCATCTTCGGCTGATCCCTCTTTTAATTTTACAGGGTTGCCATCATTATTATCGGGTTGTGATTCATTTAAATTTTCCCTAGAACTGCAAGGGACTGAAGCCCTATCGTCATCTTTATCTACCTCATCATCTACAGACGTGCTTATGGCCTCTGGTTCATTATCCTCAGAGCTATCATCCTCAGAATCTATAATTTTTCGTTTCCTACGAGCTCGAGGAGACGAATTGGGCCAATGCTGTGTTGGCCCCAATTTACAATCGACTAGGAATTCATCCCACGACCGACCTTTTGCGGATAATTGATATTGCAATAAAATTTTAATCAATCCATGGTGACACAGACTATTATCAGGGTTATTAAAATTTCTCACAGACTGTGACATTTTCTTCAGACTTTGCCACAGATAGAAGGGCAAGTTAAGTTTATAACCCTTAACCGCTAACAACAACCGTAAATGATATAAATGCAAATGGGAAAAACGTCCACAACAGGTTACGTACCTTACCAAGATTTCATAGTAAGCTCTCCACTCGGGCTTGAGAAATTTTACAGGCACGCCTACTCTCAATTTCGTTTTATCTGGTAAAGGCGAGAACAATGCCAAACACTTCTTCTTATCAACCATAAGGCCTTTAAACCAGCGTTCTCCCACCTGGGGAAGTTTCGTGGCTTCAGCAATGCTGTCTTCATTTATAACAAACTCAAAACCCCCAATTCGCACCCTGTCATTTTTAAAACCCATTGCAAACATTCTGGTAATCTCCACATGATGACCATCAAAGCTTTGAAAGAAATGCGTCCATCCCATTTTCTCGAATTTCTGGGCAACCTCCTGATTAGCTTCAATAATTTCATACCCTGAGATTTCAAAACGATTCAGAAGAGGCATGGTTTCTTCAACACTGTTTTGGTTTAGTCGTGGAATGAACGGAAATGTGAAAACAGATGGAATAGGTATCCACACACACGACATACTAGAAAAATCTTCACATGCGCGAAATCTGATCCAAATCAAATCTCTGAACCTACCATTTTAGCGGGATGGTGATAAATAATACACTTTCATGCTACATCATGGTTTATGCTAACTTATCTGCGTTTTGACCTCGCTAAGTAGTGATCACTACTTAACTCAACGAACCAGCGATACGACGACTGCCTAACTTGGTGAACCAGAGATATGACAACTGATATAACCATTATTAAGATCATTGATTATTGACAGTGGTTCATTATTATAAGTACAATGGCCATAGTTTGAAATGAGTGTTAGTGATTAACACTGTCAACACGGTGATGCCAAATGCATACAATTGTCAAGTCTATCATGTGGTGAAAGCCACGTTTCCATGCCAACTCACCAATCCAAAGGTTTATCAATTTAACCGTTGATTTAACGCCTGGTCAGTTCATTACATGATCATCATTATTCTGTGATATTACGTCATGACGTGAAGAAGCATAGATTGCGTTTTAAGGTTGGGTAGGTATTAATCAAAAGGCCAACTTGGTGTTTATTTATTTATATGTACAAACTATATATATACAATACTAAGTCGAAACCTTTATACATGGTATTAACACACTATAGTATATATCATTAGATAGGGTATTTATCATATGTGAAATGTTTCCTATATAAACCACCATTTATTGATTAAATATGATATTGACAAAGTTTATAATAGGAAATTACTTTATGATATTAGATTCCCAAATTCACTTAGTCTTGAGACTAATAATACCCTAAACAATGCGCTTAATGATACTTCCTTGACACACAAAACCCTTAAGTCAGATAAACTCGTTTCAATATTTTGAACAAATTTTAACGAGAATTTACAAAACTTATCAATCCTTGATTCAAAAACCAAATTCGATGATCAAGTCCATATCAGCTTTTAGAGTCATTAATTACTTTTTCTTTGATTAAGAGCACCTTCAGAATCAAAGATTCTGAAGGAGCTCTATATAATTTTAATTCAGTTATCACATAAAGGACTGATCTCTCTTCACTTTGTCAAGAAGTGAAGAGGTTGTTGCTTGCCGCCAACAGATGGGTAATAATAAACCTGGCCACCTGTATATATTGATAAAGTACTTAAAAGGTAGAATACAATCTTCAGTGAATAGTGGTCATCTATTTCAATAATGGGTACACAAAATTGTTCTTTAATAGAGTCCTTTAACAGGAGGTTCTCATAAAATGAATACCTAAGGAAGCTATATCTGTATATTTATCGCTAAATGCATATAGAATCACCCCAATCTAATATTTTGTAAGATTTGGAGCCATCTATTTATAGAATGGGTCCTCTGCAACCCAAACTGTGTGCTCTTTATTTATACCATAAATGCATGGATCATCCCCCCTTAGCTTTATATGTCCAACCCCAAGAGAAGGTAAAGTGATATGAAAAATGAGTAGCTTTCCCCGAAGTTGGCTCTGCTCACATTCCAAAGTACAACTTCTTTCAAAATAAAAACTTAAGAGCCATACTGGCAGAAACTACCATGTGTATGAGATTATCCTTCATAGAAATAGTGTCGATGAATCAGGTAATTAATATGAGGCATACCATGACCATGAAAGCTGCTTTAAGAGCAGGTCCAAAAGCAAACTCGATATTAATATTTTCTAAGGCTCTGTATGGAGAAATATGATGGTACAGTGCAAGCTATGGTCATCCAGACCTTAAAGAACATGGACACTTCTTCTTAGGAACTAGACAAGTATCTCCGGAAAATCTTGGGCAGATCCAGAGAAAGAGCCAGAGTAGAGCCTGAGCAAGAGACTAAGACAAAGAAAGAACCGGAGTTGGGTCCTCAAATTATTGAATTTTGGGGATCAAAAAGCTCCAAAGTGAGTAGGTCTGATCCTTAATGCTTGTTGCCACAGATAGGGTGCAAGACATCTTGTACCTCCCTATACTTTGTAATTGAAAATTTCTTTCATTCTCCTCCCAAGTAAGATATAAGTATGGAGTCTTTTTCTTCAACCCATGAAAGGTTTTTCTCCAGTTCAAACTTGTCTGTGTAGTGTGGATGTAATTACTTATGTTGTTGTTGTTATTTCTGTTTGAAATTAACATAATTATGGACACTGTTTAGTAGTATATAACAGAGTTTTTCATCCACAAGTTTCTTTTTCTCAGATTGTGTTAGTTGTAGTGATTTTAATGGCAGATAAGTGTTGCCACACTGTTACTTCCATGAAGACACACACAGGAAATGTCAAAACTCAGTTGAAGAGCCATGAGTGTTTCTTAATGCACAATTAAGGGAAATTGGATGATGAGTATATGTCAGGCGAAGAGTAGTGTTACCAAGAATATTCTAGTTGGTACCAAGCAAGCATCTGTCAGCAAGTGGTGATTCCAAACCTACCAGTGAATACTATGAGCCTATCCATCTAACCACAACTAGGTTGTTCTTTGACCACCCCACATAATCAATCCCATCTAGCAGTTATTCCATGATAAAGGTAATCTTTTTCAAATTATTTTGATCATCAAATGGTATTAGGGGTTTTGAACATGTACCTATTCCACGGGAACTATATGGCTCCAATCATCTGCCATCATAAGCATAAACCTGACCGCAAAAATCACCATCACCTACATCAAAACTAGGCATGTCGTAACCTGCATTTTTTCCAATAGGGATTTCATAATAAGAGTAATCTCTATCATCGCTAGTGTGTATGCCCTCTCTATCACATCTAGTCATTTTTTGAGTGAGTGCCTTTCTTGCTAGGTTTATCCATGGCTCTCTACAATGGGCTCATTTGTGGTCACGTTTTAATGAGCATGTTTAAGTCCCAAACTAGGTCATGACTTGAGATTCCTCCATGGCTATCCTGCTCTCTTCTTCCGCGAAAATTACAAGGGAGGCAATTTTGATAGAATTTGGCACCCACCAACTTTGATATTTTTATTATTTTTTGAATTTAGGGTAATGGATTTTTTTCAATTTTTAATATAACTATAGTTTCATGGATAGTTTTTGGTGGCCATGACACTCAATAAACAACACTAAGCTACGAAGAAATTAGTTGATGGAAGCAATGAAATCACAATTGTGTGTCAAAATGGGAGCTTTATCACAATTGCATGTCAAAACACAAGCTTTATGGATTATTATTGTATTTTTTGCTCTATATTCATATGTTTTACTTTCTTGACCACTTTAGAACAATTAATAACAACCCATATGCTACCTTCCAATGACTCTCCAATCACCTAAATAGCAATGCCCATGGAATGTGTAGCAACTACTATACTTCCACCACTACAATGGTTAATTGAACAATGCAAATACATAAACAAGGTGGATGCTATAGATGGACATAGCATTAGATGTGGAAGATGTAAGGTATGGATCATTGAAATTTGACTGGAGGGTTATCTTGGAAATGAAAAGGATTTCAACAAGCTAAGCACTTTAGAGAATCTAGGTTTCTAGAACAAGCAAGTAAGCAGGTTGTTGTTGAGTTTCAAAGGGATAGAATAGTTGTAGCATGGCCTTATTATATCTAGGTGGGGTGGATATGGACTAATAGGACATAACATAGTGGAAAAAATATTGTTGGAGATACATTAAATAATAATAATAATCCAACATTAAATCAATATGGAGGAATGGTGGCAAGTGGTGTCAAATAAGGAGTACAATGGACTTTGGTTAACAAGCACTCTAAAAACTCATCTCATATAAAGACCTATATTTTATGTCTCAAAGACATCTAGGCCTGCACAAATTATTCCCAACTAGGAAATAAAAAACCATCCATCTTTTAAATCACAAATGTTAAATTTTTAGAATTTACTTCAATCTGATCTAGGATCTTAACTGAGAGAACAACATGTACAGCAAATCTACAGCATATCATTAATGGAGACGATAATGTAAGCACACAAGAGACACAAAGATTTACTTGGGGAAAACCATAAAGGTGAAAAACCCCAATAACTTCCTCAGAGATAGATAGAGCAATGATACAACCCAAACATCAGAGATAGACATATCCTAGCAGCAGATCCTCCTCCTCCATAAGTGCGCCACTCCTCCTTGAGTGCATGAGTGAGAAGTGAGTGATCAAATAGAGTGCCTCCCGCACTCTATTTATACTTGACTTGACTTGCCTTTTACATAAATCACGTAGGCTCGAACTTAACCACATAACATAATGCTGACTGGGCCGACCCTCACTAGGGTGGTCTAATAACCCTTTGACCCACGTGGCCGACCCCCAATAGGGTGGTCTAATAACCCTTTGACCCACATGACTTATACAGGGCTGACCCCAACAAGGTGGTCTAATAACCCATCAAGTATAAGTTACGACATTTACAATATAAATGACGACACTTCTGTATAGAGGAATAATACCATCTCTATAGGAGTACATACAACATACATATATGAAATACATTCCGAAGTTACATATACATCAACACGCCCTCTTAACTAGGAAGGTATTTCTCAGCACAGGTCTTCTAGCACAAGTCTTCTTCTCTGGATCATCGTCACTAGATAATCATCATTGAGACATCATCATCGTCACTGCTGCTGCTATCTCAATCAATCTCTGAATCTACTCATCATAGGAATTTCTACAGAGCCAGTCCTTTTTCATACTGGATGTAGGCCCACCACCTGCAGGTCTTCGTCATCACTGGCCATACTGTGGAATCCTTAGGACTTATTACGTGCATCACAAAAGCTTAAAAGAGTCTCTTGACTAGCAAGAACTCTAAAGAGCATCTGAGGCCTTTTTCATCCTGTCCAGATCTCCAGAACTTATTACATGTGACCCCACCACAAAACCTTGCAAGAGCATCCCAGGCTGTTACGAGCACGTAGCTCTACCTATAGGATCTCCCAGGGCACGAATTACATGTGGTCATGGAAAAACCTCGCAAGAGCATCCTAGGACTGATTACGGGCACACAGCCCAACCTATCGGATCTCCCAGGGAACCGAATTATATGCCATAGGACAAAACCTCGAAAGAGCATCTTCCAGATATCCCAAGGCACCGAATTATATGCCATAGGAAAAACCTAGAAAGACTATCTGCAGATCTCCCAGGGCACCGAATTATATGTCCTCTCAGAGCAAAACCTCGAAAGAGCATTTGCCAGATATCCTAGGGCACCGAATTACATGCCATAGGAAAAACCTCGAAAGACTATCTGCAAATCTCCCAGGGCATCGAATTACATGCTCATCTACACAACCTGATCCACGGCCATAGAGTATCAACTTAATACTCACCACACATTATCCTGATGTACACATGATCATCCTGATCATCATCACTGCAACATCCTGCTGCATGTCATCTGGAGAAGCTCGTCATCCACGATCACCTTGATCATACAATGCATCCATCTGATGCACACCAAGTATCTACCTGATACATATCATCATACATAGTGTATCCACCTGATGCATATCAATATACATGATCTACCTGATCATACAATGTATCCACCTGATACATATATAGATACATGGTCCAAGCATCCAACATGATGCATATACAAAATACATACACATGATCCAACCGATCATATCCAGCATCCAACATGATGCATACATACATATAAATGATCCAACTGATCATATCCAGCATACAACATGATGCATACATACATACATAAAAAATGATCCAACTGATCATATCCAGTAGAAACCAGAACATCATCCTGATGTTCATCATCCTGATGTTCATCATCCAGCGCTTACATCCACAGCCATGTGAAGGATCCTCCTTCCAACATGCTTGGAATGGCTTCAGCAAATGTGTCCATCACTTCTTCCTCGAAGTGTCCTTGATCTGAAGAACGCCAAGCCTCTCTCTGAAGTACTTGAACTTCACCTTGGCTAGTGGCTTCGTCAGCACATCTGCAATATGCTAGTCCCTTGCAACATACAGGAGCTTCACAGCTCCTCTCTGTACCATATCCCTGATATAGTGATATTTGATCTCTATGTGTTTCGACCTGTCATGAAACACTAGATTCTCAAATAGCTTCACACAACTCTGGTTATCACAGAATATACCAGTAGCATCCAATGGGAGATCAAATAACTCAGATAGTAGCTTCCGTAGCCATACTGCCTCACAACTAGTTGAACAGGCTATAACATACTCTGCCTCAGCTATAGTCAGTGCTACGCAGGACTGCTTCCTGCTAAACCAAGAGATGACACCTGATCCCATACTGAAGTAGCACCCAGATGTGCTCTTCCTATCTGCAGCACTGCCAGCTCAATTTGAATCAACATAACCCTGTAGGTTAAACTTTTGATTCGCTTCATACTTGAGCCCATAATCCACTGTACCCTTTAGGTACCTCAGAACATGCTTTATAGCAATCAGGTGAACACTCCTCGGATCTGTCAGGAACTGACTCAATGTGTTCACAGCAAAGCAAATGTCTGGTCTCGTGTTCGTCAGGTACATCAAGGACCCGATCATCTGACGATACATAGAGACATCAACCGACTCAGATGAAGCATCACATAGAAGCTTCAGATTCGATGCCATAGGTGTAGCCATGGCCTTGCAGTCCATCATCCCGAACCTCTTCAGGATCTCTACTGCATACTTCCCTTGTCCAAGGAAGATTCCATCACTCTGCCACACCTCCATGCCAAAAAAAATAGTGCATCATCCCCAAGTTCTTCATCTCGAACTTGGCAGCAATCTTCCGCTGCGTGTCGCCAATCAATATTCACCTATAACAAACAGGTTATCTGTATACAAAAGTAGTATCACTGGATTGCCTTCCTCAACCTTGTAGAAAAGGTTGGAACCCGCTTTACTCTTGGTAAAGACCAAACTGGATAGAAAGCTGCCTATCCTACCATACCAAGTTCTGCACATATATGATTTCTTGTCATGTGTCTCAGAACCAAGTGGTTGCTCCACATACACTTCTTCTTCAACTACACCATTCAAGAAAGCTGTCTTGAAATCCATCTGGTGTATCTTTTATTTCATCACTTTTATATTTCTCTATGCTACCATATGCAGCATGCTTGATCTTGATAGATCCATATGGAAGTCACAATAGACTTCCCTTTAGCTCTTGGGACTGCATCCCAAACATCGTTCTTCATGATCGACGGATCATGGCATTCTTCTCGTATCCTGGGAACTTCAATATCTTCAATAGATAATTTTGTTGCTGAACAAATGTTGTAGTTCTTCTTTTGTAGGTGATGGCATACGATCTTTCCTACACAACAAGTTAAATTGCATGATTAGAAAACATCTCATAGTTTTCAGAACAAATTCTTACACATAAAGAAATGTGTCATACAGTCATGCAATTGTCTTAGCCAATGCTTCAATACAACATTTATCCATATCCCGTAACTTTCTAGATGCCTTCCAATCTCTACCATAACATTGTTAAGAGTGTTCACAACTCCCAACATGTCAGCAAAGAGGTTTCATTCTAGATAAGTAGCAATGGAATGTTGTACAGTGCCATAGGCCACTTACCCATGCATATTAGTAGTATACTGTTCATCAATGCAATTATTCTAATATGCATAATACACAACCTAATTCTAGGGACATCAGTATATACATTATTGAACAGTATTATTTAAGAAATGACAATTCAAATACTTATCTTTGTTTGTTCGTTGGGTGGACTTCCTCTGAGTCTTCGCTTCCTTGCAGGATCTACTGGAGTCCTAATATGAAGTAGCTTCTTCTACACCTTTCTGTTGTGGAATGTAGAGAGGTGGTCAACTCCCTCTGAATATCTGCATCCTTGTAGAAACCACTAGAGTGTACTCCCTCTTGATCTTTGCTTCCTGGATTACTTGTCCTTGAACTTATATTCATTCTCGATCCCTATGCATGCTTGTTAGTATCACCATTGTGTTATCCTCTAGGTCTCATACGTAATCAACCATTCATTAGTATAATCACAATAATCTCAAACATGTATAGTCAGGATCATTTCAAACACAGATAATAAACATTAGTGTTCAAGGTTTCAGGGAAGTCTTCTTTTACTCATGCATATTCTTATTTGATCATAGGACTCTTTTGGTTAGTTAAATCATCAATCAAGATAAGAGATATAATATGCATAAAATCTGTGATTACTCAAACCTATACCTTCATGATTCTTCTGGTTAGTCATATCATCAATTACAATATGCATACAACCATGACTATTCAAACCTATGACTTCATGAATAATCATTATCAACAACACAACAGTATAAGATCCTAACACAAGGTAGGATTCTATCTTGATATAGGAAAAACATACCTGGATTAGCATGCTAGCTAGTTATGTCTAACATACTCACATGATGTCTTCTTGTTCTTCTTCAATGACTTGTGCTAGTAACCTATATATCTCCATTATAAAACCAAGTTATACATACCTCGTAAATGGATCTTCTATGAGATCCATGACAATGGATGAATCTTTGTCCTCATGTCATCATGATCATATGTTCTTGAACCAGAACATGATTTGTCTTTCTTGGTGTACCTTTCATGTTAGTAGACAACATAAACCTCATACAACACCATAATGCATTAGTACAATCATAAGTGTCAACACCCTAATCAATGAATATTTTCTATCGTGCATTCATAATTTTATTAACGTGATATGACAAGTCTGAAATCAAGATTGTACTAACCGTAATAACATGAAGACAAACATACCATAAAATTAATCATGAACAAATCTCAAAACATACCTCGATGAGTCATACCTGTCGAGATCGCTTGTAATCTTCTTATGTAAGGCCTTAGCCTCATCTCCCTCTGAAACAGGAACTTCTTCACTTATGCAGGTGACCAATCCATCTTCTTCTAGGATTAACCCAATCCACTTGATTTGCAAGAACTGGATCTGGAGCTGGATTAGGGTTTGTCAGAGAAACCCCAAAAATTCAAACTTTGAATTTCAAACTTCTGAAAGGATAGAAATATGTGCCTTGATGAGCTGATCACACTAGTATGCTTAGAATTTGAAAACTGCAAAGTTTCACTCCTCAATTTTGCCTTTGAAACTTCCAAATTCACTGGACGTGACCCTGAACTGGGGTTTGATGAAGCCCACTCTTCTTCCCAATCAAAAGGTTTGATCCAAAGCTCTAGGCTTCTATTTTTCTTAGGAGCTTCCAGCCGTGGTCACAGATTTCAAAAATTCCCATTTTTACAGAAGCCCTAATTTTCAACTTTTGTAATCGAAGTCCCGAACTAGGGTTTGATCAAGCCTGGCCTTCTGCCCAACCAAAAATTCTGATCTTGGTCTCTAAATTTTTATTTTGATGACTAGCATTCATTCGTGATATCCGATTACAAAAATTCCAACTTTCTCCAAAGCCCTAAATTCTGAAAGCCATGAATGAAGGTACTCAAAAATAATTCTGTTTTGACAAAAATATGTACCTAATTGTTTCTAGTGTAACTCCAAACTTTTCGATCCACAGGGTCTAAAAAAGTTTCTTGAGATAGCTTGACCTTTTATCTTTCCATCCTGATAGGCCTGACCTCAATTGAATTCTCTGAGAGAGAGTTATGCCAAATGTCGCAATGTGACCTGTTTTGGGATAATACAAGAGAGCAAACTTGTACGGAGTGCCACGTGTCACTGTTTGCACTTCGGCCTCTGAAAACGTTTCTTGAGATAGCTCTCCCTATCATATTTCCATCCTGATAGGTCTGACCTCAATTGGACTCTCTGAGAGAGAGTTATTCCAAGTGTCGCAATGTGACCTGTTTATGGGATAATACAGGAGAGCGAACTTGTATGGCGTGCCACGTGTCACTGGTTCAACTTCGGCCTCTACAAATTTGTTTTGAGATAGTACAGTCTGTGTACTACCTGTAACATTTTATGAAATTTCATTTGGAGCTTCCTAGCCCAAGTTATGACCTTTTTCCCAAGGTCACCTGATTTTGACTCAGATCTGGAAGAGGCAGAAACCCTATATTGTACAGATCATAAATCACAAAGTACAACGAATTAGAGGTTGTCCTTTGGACACAAGGTACATGGGGATTTAATATTCGACCTGTAAATATTTCAGATCTGAAACTTCTCCAAATCGGATTTATAGCGAAAGTGCTACGATAACTGGTTTTTGCTATATCAAGCCCTAGCATTGTAAGTGCAACAAGTGTCATACATGCCATAGCATGCCTTCTTTCAGGCTAGCTCTGATACCATGTTAAATTTTCAGAATTTACTTCAATCTGATCTAGGATCTTAACTGAGAGAACAACATGTACAGCAAATCTATAGCATATCATTCATGGAGACAATAATGCAAGCACACAAGAGACACAAAGATTTACTTGGGGAAAACCATAAAGGTGAAAAACCCCAATAACTTCCTCAGAGATAGATAGAGCAATGATACAACCCAAACATAAGAGATAGACATATCCTAGCAGCAGATCCTCCTCCTCCATAAGTGTGCCACTCCTCCTTGAGTGCATGAGTGAGAAGTGAGTGATCAAATAGAGTGCCTCCCGCACTCTATTTATACTTGACTTGACTTGCCTTTTACATAAATCATGTAGGCTCGAACTTAACCACATAACATAATGCTGACTGGGCCGACCCCCACTAGGGTGATCTAATAACCCTTTGACCCACATGGCCAACCCCCAATAGGGTGGTCTAATAACCCATCAAGTATAAGTTACGATATTTACAATATAAATGACGAAACTTCCGTATAGAGGAATAATACCATCTCTATAAGAGTACATACAACATACATATATGAAATACATTCCAAAGTTACATATACATCAACAACAAAATGGTGAGGGTGCTCCATCATAATCCATCTCTGCTCAACTATCCTTGCAATCTAGGCTAACCCTCACTCACAAATGTGAGTTAGTGGAGATGAACTAATTTAAATATGAGCATGAAATCAAGAAATATGATAAATCCCAAATAATGCCACTAAGACACTAACACAACACAACTAACCCATGAAGATGGCCCATGCACCTAGCACACCCAACCCATGCAATGTATTTATGCACCTTGGAAGCTTCAAACTATAACCCCCTCAGCCCATACCTAACCTTAATATATTATAACCCTTGATTCACTAACATGCTAACCCATACTTAGATTCTAAGGTGATACTAATGACCTAATGGATTCATGGGATGTATATGATTCTTGAGGTCCATTTCTTGCTATATGGCTAAAAGTTGGGGTCTTAATAATTTTGTCTATGGGACTTATGGGTCATACATGGTGCCTAATTCCTCCACAAGATCCCTAAATAATTAAAATTCAGTACAAGTAAGATATCTTGGTCATGTTCAAGTTTAACACACCATTAATAGTTTTAAGGGTCTAAGCCATGCTCTAGGGACAAAAGGGGGGGGTATTAAGTGATACTATTTGTGTACATGGTTGATGGGCTATGCATAGGGATAAAGGACATGACACAAGCTCCACATAGTAAACACTTTCCCTGTGAGAAAGATATCATGGCCATTTTGAGGTATAGTATACCATGGATGGTTCTTCAAACGTAGACCATGGTACATGGCCAAAATTCCTGGTCTTAGATCATAACATTAATTTTTGAGGTTGAAGGGCCATCCATAAGGCCCAAATCCACAAATAATCGTTGCATTAATAATATTTATCATGTAAGGGAGATATTTTTTAAGGTATAAAAATTTGTAGATAGTTCTGAATTCCTAGGCCATGGTATTTAGGGATCATGGGCCATGCATGATGTCCTAAAGCACCATATAGGCCTGACATAGGGTATATTTAGCATATGAGTTAGATGTCCTATCCATTTCAATGATTGAGCCACTAGAGCTAGTTCCTAGAAGCCATTCCATGTAAAAAGAGTATGGTGCTAATTTCATGGTTTGGCACTGCCAACATGGTTTGGATGGCCTAAGCCATTGTCCAACTTTAAAATATAGATTCTTACAAAAAAATTCCTATAACTCATGGGCTATTCACGAGGTCTCAGGGAATTAGATAGTCCCCATAAGCACCTTGATGATTTATATTATGACATGTATATAATCTTAAACTCAACACTACAAGGTGCTTATGGTGTGCCACCCACAACATCAACCCGAGTGGTGAACTCCCAATTTTTTTGTCAAAATGTATGAGTCTCATATTGATGTATGTTATTTCATGTTTTCATTATATATTTAGATTTGTACTTTGGGGTTGGTCAAAGGTTCAAGGCATTTTAAGATTTGTTTTTTAAGGAAAGTATCGATGATAGGGACTAATATTGGCCATTATAGATATGCGGAATGTAAAATTTTTGGATCTTCAAACTTTGAGAGGTTTCAAATGCCTTTAGATATTTGCATGTTTTACATTTTCATGACATATTTATTAGCAATTGGCATCCTGGTCATACAGAATAGAAGTGCATAAACACATGTTCTTAAGGTATGCACATGCAATGTGATGAAGTGTGTGTAGAAATATTAGAACTTGGTATATGGAAAATGGGATCAAATGGGATCAAATAAAGGTTCAATGGGAGGCCATGTGCCATCCTATTGAGGAAAATATGATAGTTGAGACTAAAACATACATGCTAAAATTATAGCTTTAATGTGTTGACGCTTCAACATGCCCATGTTAAATGATTTTGGGATTTGCCCCCCTACTCCTCCTTTATCTGGCTGCAAGGAATTTTTCAACGGGGATTCTCAGGAATAGGGTTGTTTTTGTGGTGTTGGGGCTCTCATTATTTTAAAGCTAGATCGTCACTTTAATTTATGGTTAAATTGCGGTTGATCGGGGACCAATACAAGAGGAGAGTTATTGGCTCTCTGGCCTGTCCTCTTTTTCTCCAATTCTCAGCATCTTTCTTTACACCATACTGTTGGTGGCTCTAAATTGACTTATACTAGTTGATTGGGTGAAAGGTCTGTGTTATTTAAAGAAGATGGAGCTCTCTGCAGCTTGGATGGATCATGTTAATCTTCGTCTGCTCAAGGCCTTTCTTGATGTCTCTATCATGAATATCTTCAGGGATTTCAATACACATGCAGACGCTTTATCCAGACATCGTCTTGTGGCCTTAGACGGATTTATTCATTTTCAGGAGTGGTGTGAGCCGGGTCTACTTTTTTCCACGGGTAGTTTTCATGTTTTTGGTTCATAGATGGAGACCTTTCTCCTCATTTCTATTTTTTTGTACTTAACGGTTATATATCCATTTCCTCTTTTATTTTTGGTTTGTTTCCCCATTGATGACTTTTCCCTCCATCCGCATTGTTAAAATTTAGTAAAATATTGTAATTTCCCATTGTTAGTGTGAAACAACTAAAAATGACTAACATAAGTGAGTAATTCACATTAATTGTTGTTAGCTAGTCATATTTATATTCCTGTGACTAAATTAGTCATTTATGTTAGTCATTTTTATTTAGTCACTTGTTATCTAGTCATATATTTTATCCCGTGACTAAATTAATCGCTTATCTTAGTCATTTTTTGTTAGCTTATTTAAAATTGCTCAATTTTAGTCATTTATCCCTTGAAAAAACAGTGGTGACTAAAGTTTTTAGTCACCTAGTCACTTATCTCTCATTTTGTACTAGTGCATGTAAGAGATACTAGGAGATCCTATAGTCTGTGATAGGATGCTATTTCAAGGTTTTGTTGATGCACGTACTCAGTCCTGAGGATTCCACAGTATGGCCAAAGATGATGAAGACCTACAGGAGGCTAGGCCTACAACTGGCATGAAAAAGGGCTCGCTCTGTAGAACTTCCTATGACGAGAATAATTGAGAGATAGCCCATTTATCAAGATGACAAGTACAGCAGTAGTGACGATGATGCTCCTTGATCCAGTGATGATGATCCAACTCCAGAATTGAAGACTTGTGCCTATATGTATTGATGACCTGTGTCAAGAGAATACCTTCCTAGTTAAGAGGGAGTGTTGATGTGGTTATAACTTCAGAATATATTCACTTGTAGATTGTATTTGTACTTTATTGTATCCCCAATGAAGATGTATTATTCCTCTGATTGGAAGTGTCGTCAATTGTACTTGCAAGTGTTGCAAGTTATATTGTAAGTGTCGTAACTTATACTTGATGGGTTATTAGAACACCTTGATGGGGTCAGCCCTATATGAGTCATGTGGGTTAAAGGTTTATTAGACCACCCTCATGGGGTTCAGCCCAATCAACATTATGTTAAGTGGTTAAGTTGGGGCCGACCTAGTTAGAGTTAAAAGACAAGTGAAGTAGTGTATAAATAGAGAGTGTGTCTCTCTTATTTTACACATTCTCTCATTCACTCTCTTCACATTAGTGAGAGAGAGGAGGAGTGTGCACAAGTGGAGGAGGAGTAGTTGCTGTGGACATTTCTCTTTTGGGGATTCATCTTGGTGATCTTTGTATTGGTGTGGGGTTTTTTACCTTCTTGCTTTTCCTCGGTGAAATTTTTTGTGTCTCTTGTCTCTTGTCTCTTATGCTTGATATGCTGTACATGTTTTTCTTTCAGTTAAGATCCTAGATATATTGAATTAAATTATTAAAAACTAACAGATAACTTCCTTGATGAGAACCTCTTTGCAATATCAACAAAAATCCCATGGTTTTCTAACATAGCAAACTACCTAGTATCTGGTAAATTTCCCCAACATTACAGCTACAAAGAGAAGTGCATAATCATAATACAAAGCGCAACTTACACATGGATAGAAGGGAGGCTTTTTAAAAGAGGGCCAGACCAAATATTGAGAAGATGCATCAGAGAAGATGAAGTCCATGACATACTACATGCCACTCACAATGAGCCATGTGGAGGACATTATGTTGCAAAGAGAATAATTTATAAAGTTTTACAAACTAGATATTATTGGGCAACACTTCACAAGGACTCGTATGATTATCTATCAGATTGTGATGACTACCAACGAATGGGGAAGCCTACACAAAAGGAAGAAATGCCTCTACATCCCCAAATATATTTGGAAGCATTTGAGAAATGGGGATTTGATTTTTTTGGTCCATTTAACTCCCCATCAAATCAAAAAATCAATATTTTAGTATGCACTGACTACCTTACAAAGTGGGCAGAAGTGGCAGCACTTGCAGCAGCAAATGAAACAAATGTGGCAAAATTTTTTATAGAACAAATCTTCCACAGATTTGGAGTTCCAAGAGAGTTAGTTTATGACCAAGGAACATAGTTTACATACAACCTCATCGAGGAACTTCTTCGAAGAAACAATGTTAAACATCGAAGGTCCTCCTCCTACCACCTTCAAGCAAATGGTCAAGCTAAAGTGACAAATAGAGAACTTGAGAGAATTTTGACAAAGATAGTACAACTGCACAAAAGAGATTAAGCAGATAGATTGAGTGTAGTTTGGGATTATAACACAACATGGAAGACAACAACAGGCTTCACCCCATATGAGTTGGTATATGGAAAGAAAATAATGATGCCCAACAAGCCCTTAGCCACACTGAAATAATTCAGCAACAGAGGAAGAAGTGGCATGAAAAAAACATTAAGCAGAAGCAATTCAAAGAAGGTGACTGGGCACTACTATATGAATCTAGGTTTCAAATTTTTCAAGGCAAACTCACCACTAGATGGCTCGGACCCTATATCATTGACACAATCTATGAAAATGGAGTAGTCATAATTACAACAATTGATGAAACATAATTCCCAATGTTGGTGAATGGACATAGACTCAAGCTATATAAGAAACCACAGTCCATAGAGGAATTCACACAGACACTCTATCACAAAAATCTAATGCTGATAGAGGGCATCAATAATCACTGATTACTATTAAAATATATATATATATATATAAAATAAAAAGAAAAAGAAAAAGGAAAAGGAAAAAAAAACAAAAAACAAAAAAAAGGAAAAGAAAAAAGAGTGAAAAAAATGATGAAAAAATGATCACGAAAAACAAACAAACAGAAAGAAAAAAAATGGTGAAGAAATTATGAAATCCGTTGAGGATTATGTGAAGACAAAGATGAACGGACTAGGTCTATACCAATGGAGATCTATGCTTACAACATAACCCTGCAAATGAAAGATAGTTGCTCTAAACAGTTTTCGATATGGGAGAAATGATGTTAACACTTCATACAAACCAACCATCAGATTCATACATGGAAACAAATCTACGGTCAATAGCTCTTGTGTAGATTAAACATGCATGAGTTAATGAACTTCTTAAAACAACAAATTTTTGATAGATTCCACATACGCTAATCGTATAGATCTGATAAATAATTGAATCTATAGTGGGTGTTCACTTCATGGATACAACAAGCATGGGAAAAACAAATTCTTAAAATCGTGAAGTTTGGTAGGGACCATGCTCTTGACGGTAGAGATGGGGATTGGATTCCGATGAATGATTGACAACGAATCAAGTTAGTTGGAACGCTATATTCAGATAATTGAAAAAAATCAAGCGATCCAACAAGCAAATTTAAACAACACAGAACTCCAATCAAGCGAGCTAGCAAGGAAATTTCAACAACATAGAACTCCAATCAAGCGAGCCAACAAGCAAATTCCAACAAAGAAGAGAAACAAAACAAGCGAGCCAACAAACAATAATCATAAAATTACAACTAAAATAAAGCAAGCCACAAAATCATTGAAGGTGAGATTCAATAAATTCAAAGGTCAAATCAAGCAAGCAATTGACAAAAAGCAAGCGAGCCAATAGAAGAGAAATCATAAAAAGCATACAATTGACATGACAAAAAGATCTACAGACACATGGAAAATCTACTACAGAATCTCACACCCATGCATACAATCCCACATCATCCACTCAAGTACGCTAGCATAAACAGGTAATCATTGAACTCTTTGTTTTATTTTCAAATCAAATCATTCTCCCCACAAAACGATTATTTTGAAAGTTGGGGACAACTTTTAAGTAATTTTGGTGGCACGGTTCAGGGTAACCTTACTGAGTCACGATGAACCACCTTAGCCATGTTAGGGAATGATGACCTCCATATCTCGCTACTATATATCCTCTAATGACCAAAGCTTCAATGAAATGCAATGATGCAAAGGAATGCAATGTGCAATAATGGAAGGGAATGCATAAGAGGGAAAGCATGATGCACAATAATGAGGATGAGCGCATAAAAAGAGCAGCATAAGACAGTGGGATATCCAAAGAAGACCCAATTCAGCAATACAAAGTTTCTTAGAAAGGAAGAATACTAAAAATTGGACTCACCACTCAGTCAGCAAGCTTTCCACAAACCGCCGATCGATTCCAAGAAGACGGGTAAGTCATCCACTCTCAAGCTTTGTGGTTTGGTTAATTGTTTAGCAAACTCAGAAATGACAAAGGGATTCAAGAAGAGCGAGTGAGAAGACCACATGCCCATCTATGAAAATCTGCAGGTGTTGGCCTTCCTCCACACAATGGGATGGATGCCATTTATTATAGGCCTGAGAGGATCCGAAATGGCAGTAGCCCTAGAATTTACCCAAAATTTGAAACACATAAAAGAAGAACAATATCTCACTCGGGTGAGGGGACTATGCATCAGGCTCGATGATGAAGCTATTGCAAAGTATACAGGATTTTCCATGGGGCTGCATTGGGGTAGAGATGATAGAGAAGCTAACCAAAGAGCAAAAGCAGATTTCTTTGGACAGGGGGAAAGCTATGAGGAAGACAAGAATGAGTTTAAAAGAAACACCATACCTGCACCATGTGACGAGGTAGCTTCCATTGTCCTAAGGTACGCATGCACAGGAAGGCTCAGTTACATCCCAATCTTCCATCTCATAATTTTATAGCTCTTAAGGAATCGGGGCCACATTAGATCAAACAATAATATCATCATTCCCTTCTGCCTTCTTTAGTCTCTCTTGGAAACGAGCAAGAAGGTAGTGCAAGGGAAGGAGGATGCAGTGGCTCACCATGGACTGATGAAGTTAATTATTTGTGAAGAACTAAAGGTGCAAATTCCATATCTCTCATGAGAGGAATTTGTTCTGGTCTCAGCCGAAGACGTGCAAAGGATGAAAGGCACGTCCAATCCTATCATACCCCTGGCCTCTGGATCAAAAGAAAAATCCACCTCGGTATTAGGAGCTAAAAGGAAAATTGACATGGACAACGATAACGAGGTCATGGATGACACTCTGATCAGAATAAATCATTCCATGGATGCATCTTGCTCGAAAACCTCATAGGTTTCTTCAAGCAAACAAGGGTCAAAACGACAGAGTAGAAGGTTGGCACAATAGAAGAAAGCCAGGCATACAAAGAAGGAAGAAAAAGAGGCTAGACTCGTAATACAGAAGCTATTTGATGATGAAGACATTGGGGCAGAGCAGGATGACCCCTCTACATGTGTAGAAGAAGATACCTTCTAGTGGAACCCTGCAAATGAAAATGTGAACACTGGAATCAATGCGTAGCTGACTGAGGCATTGGTCGAGCTGGAAAAAGTCAAAGAAGAACTAGTTGCCTTAAAAATTGAGGCAAGACTCCACAGGAGCCATACAGTTCCACCAGCATCCCCATCGTTTATACATGAGAAAAATTAGATATTAAAAATGCAACACGCAGGGGAACTGAAGCTGGTGGAAGAATTGGCTTAGAGAGATTAGAATTGGCTTAGAGAGATCATAAAATCTTGCAGTTGGAAGATACCATAACCATCACTATGAAAATTTATGAAGATATATTGGGGCTCACACCACCATCCAGGGTCTACACCGTTTACTTGAAGGATAAATGGGGCAAGTTCCAGTTACAGAGGCTAAAGCAAGTCCTGCCTTTGGAATTAACCACTCCAAAGGAGTTTGTAGACGCCTCTCTTATTTGTACTGAATCAGAAAAAGATCAATTATGCGAATTTTTCCTACATAATTTTGTGGTACCAAACTCACCCAACTAGTCACCGAATCCCTTCATGGGTGACTTCCAATTAAGAGCACTATGCTCTTGGATGAACCATGAAATAGAGAGGGCCCAAGAT
The DNA here is from genome assembly GCA_027924585.1 of Larix kaempferi. Classification (NCBI taxonomy): domain Eukaryota; kingdom Viridiplantae; phylum Streptophyta; class Pinopsida; order Pinales; family Pinaceae; genus Larix; species Larix kaempferi. The sequence continues at coordinate 569,860 of BSBM01001753.1, forward strand.
GCTCATCTCTACCTCGCAAAAGAATGGCAGGACCCACTGTGGATCAAATCTGAAGAAACTCACCCCAAGAAAGTAATCCAAGATCACCTTTCCATCACGTCAGATGAAGATCTAATTCCCATACTTCTCGAGAAGCAGTAGGAAGAGGTTGCACATTTTGGCCTCATCACTCAATGCACCTACAGAGAAGTTCATGAAGCCATTGATGAGAGGTGGACAAGAGCCTCACTCACCCCTTAGGCTAGAAATTGCACTCACCAGAGAAAAGTTTTATACAGAGTCTTTGATAAAGAACCAGCTCAGGTGGATAGGCATGAAATTGAGCCCTCCTTTCTTTCTCCCTTTGACTATTAAGGAGCAGATTGATGAAGAGGATGAAAGGAGAGCATGGGCTAAAGAATATCAGGATCAAGGATATTATAGACACGCAGGAACTCCTTGAGTGGTTTCCTGGGATATTAGGAAGGATGTCATGGAACAAGATGTGTCACCCAAGGATGGGTGACTTCTTCAAGTCCATGGGAGATGATGAGCCTAGGATATAGGTACTCTATAGCCTCCTTTATGCCACAAAAGTGGAATAAATGATAAGAAAATATCTCTGTTTGTAGGGGAGAATGCATTTTTTTTTTAGTATTTAATGAAGTATTTTAGAGATTATTTTTTCTTATGCGTAGAAGCGTTTTCATGTGCTAATTATATGGAAATAGGCATGTGTGAGCAGAGCACAGGTGATCTGGAAAACAACAAGTAAATCAAGCTCAAGACTGAAGATCATGAGTGAATCAGCGCTCACATATTCCTGATTTATAGAATGAAATCCTATAATCGGGATCATTATTCACAATGTAGAGTTAGGTTAGAATTAGGAATAAATAGGGACCTCTTGAATAGTAGTGGGGCCTATTCACATTTTTAGAAAAGCAATCTTCAGCATATTGTTGTATTTGAGATAATTCCGTTTTTAGTTCTTCTAAACCCATGAAGTTATGATTTGATAATGGAAGAATAGCGTATTATTAATTCCATGAGTTTATAATTCTTTTCTCCTCCTGAAATATGTGTTGGGTAGGGCCCCCTCAATATGTAGATTAGGAGTCTCATTTATCATTGCAGGTATTTCTCATGCGTTTTACTTATTGTTTGAATCTTTACAATGTGTGAAATTGCTTTGGCATTAGTTTAGACATTAGATTCCTATTTCACTACAATCGAGTTTATTTTTTACTTGGATAATAATGCTTCCGTAGTTATGTAACGCACAGTTCGTAGTTCTGTGTGTGTCATCCATGCATGCGGATTTTACATCTGAGTTTCAGCACTTTTATACCATTTTCAAATAACAAGTTATATCTATGAGTTCATGCATATTGTCTTTATTTCAGTTTAATCACATAGAGTATTAGATATTTTAGTATTTTATTTGCATCTGATTTGAATAGAATAGGTTTAACCACTTTCAATATTTGATTTAGTAGACAGATTTACCAGTTTTCAGCATTTAATTCCTAGACCAAATTTCTAGTTTTCCAATATTTAATTCCTAGAATAAATCTATCAGTTTCAGCATTTCCAATTCATAGATTTACATGCTTTCATATTTCATGCTTCTTAGTTTTGAGAACAATACTTCCTCTTTCCCTTAGATCAGTCTTTAGGATACATTGAATCACTTAAAATGACAAAGACCACCCTATAGTGCACATACAGTGCCTAGCATCTCTTAATTTTGTACGCTCCCTGGTTGATAATTAAAGTAGACTCCTGGTATAGCTACCCTAATTAGGTAACCATTCCTGGAGTCCACCAGCAGCCATCTTGATAGTCATATGAGACTGGTATATCAGATTTAGTTGTACTGCAGTAGCATCTTCCAACCAACAAGTCCTTGCCATCCATCTTTGAAAGCATTTGACCTGTCTTATTCTACCAGCTTCATTCTTTTGGGGGACATTCTATTACATCTAAATCTTGTCATCATGAGACCCTTAAAAACTCACTACCTTAATCCCTGAAGTCTCCTTGATCAAGAATTCATTTAGAGAAAGCTGTTGACCCTTTGTCCACAATTTCTAGTTGGACCGGTGCAGGTTTCCTTCTATCAAGTAGCACCCAACTAGGTCAGGCGCATGTTTCCATCTGGAATACTACACCGGTGGCTCAAGTTACCTTTGTGCATCCTGCGCTTCCCCTCTCAGGCACATGTTTCCTTAATAAATCATGTGTCAATAGTGGTTAAATTGGATAAAGGTGGCTCTTGAGCTAATTCTAGAGGGTGGATGAGGTGGATCTCTATCCCTAACTCCTAGGTGATATGTCCTACGGTTCCCTAACCTAAAGGGAGTATCCCTTAGTCTTCTACCCATGATTCTCAACCTACTCTATCCACTTGGTCCTATATATACAAAGATCTTCCCCATTCCAAGGGGAGGAATTCTATAGCACTTATATGCTGGTGGAATTAACCTACGTGATCCTTATTCATCTCTTGGGAGGCACACATTCCCTTTGGAGGCATTGTCTTGGCATGTTGGATGAAGATTGTAGCATTAGGGATTGGGTTGTAATCGCCACTCTTCTATGTATTTCTCATTCATTTTATAATAACATAATCTCTTTCCATAAATGTGCTTGTGTTGATGATGTTTATAGTTTACTTCCTTAACTGTTTACTTGGATCAGTTAGTGTTTATATATGTTTTACTGCTCACTTTGTCTCTATGTGATTTGATGGGTCTTTTAGCTATGGATCTGAGTACCACAGAGCTTGGAGCAACAAAGGATGGTAATATATACGAATCTGAAAGTACGATATCTGTGTACATTGATCTCTAATTGATCTAGGAAAGTAGCTTTATGTTCTGTCTCTATTTTTTCTAGATCCACTTGGACTAGGGAGATCTAGCTCTCATCCACTCGAGTACATTGTCCAATAACAACCACCCTTACCCCCCATCTCTATCTTTGTTATAATCCCCCTATCATTAAAATACCCTCCATATTTGTCTCTCCTAATCCCCCTCCCTATTCCACTAACCATACCCCCATCTCTCTCTCTTTATCTCTATCTCCCTTTAACCCCAAACACCAACTCCTCACCTATAGCCCCCTTTTTTCTAATCACCCTACTCCTCCCCAAACCCATAACCCGCTTGATCTATGTCTCTTGCTCTCTTCTCTCACCCTCCTACTGCTCTCTTTCTCTATCTTTGCCTCCCTCCTAAACCTTGTTAACCCTTAGTGTCATATAGAATATATTTGTATTGGTACATATCACACATGAAAGGAATCGCTTGCATGTTTTATAGTTATATATCTCCTGCGCATTTTATAGTTCTATATCGCAAACGCATTTTTTTCCCACCAAGTCTTTTAGTGGGAGTAAGAAATTTGAATTCAAAATAAATGTGCTTATTTTTCTTAGAACTAATAATAATCCTCGTTACATGTCTAGGTGTAATCCCTCTTCCTATGTGTCTTCATTGGATTTAGCTTCAAGTAAACCAAACCTATGCTATGGAATATGGTAAGTCATAGCTAATTGGGCTTCTCAACTATTTTATCAATATGCTTGTGTTTTACCACTAGTTACAGTATGCTACACATGATCATTTTTTTATGAAGTTTTAGACCTAGATCACAATTTTCCTACAAATTCCAAATATGTGTTTTTTTAATTTTTTTTTTCTTTTGTCATTACTCAACTCAATAAACACACTATTACTATTTTTTCTATAACTTTTCCATTTCTCTAGCACTTTAAAAAAATTGTTTGTTGCACTACTTGACACTGACCTCTACATGCTATAAAAAAAGGTTTCATGATCATTGCATTAAGATCTTCAAAAGCTACACCAACACTTGGTACAGTGTTTTCGAGGTTTGATCACTTATATAATTAAAAATAAAATAAAAATTATTAAATTTATTTTGGAATAATAATGTTGCACTAGTACTATTTTTTGTTTTTGTTTTTTTTTGTAACTAGGGGAATCGGCAACTGGAAACTGGGCTGATACTCGTGTGACACGGGGTCTAGGGATCCAATCCCGCTACCACTATACCCCCAGGTGCCCCACACACCCCGCAAGCATGGGACACGGGTAGAGCTGGGTGTGATTTGAACTCGTGACCTCCATTTACAACTGTGACTTCATAACAACTGAACCACCAATGAGCCACACCCATGCGGGCCACTTATCGTGTTGCACTAGTACTATTTGTTCTCTATATGTCTATCAGTTTTCGTAGGTTGACTCCATCATTTAGGCACCCAAAGGATGCACCCACAAATACATATATCTTATAAATTCCTCCCCAAAAAATAGATGTTAGAAAAGATCAAACTTGATATAGTTATGAACATTTATATATTTGGAAACATGATTCAATTCCCTACATTTCATCTTTTTTACTCAAAGAAATATTCATTGCGTAAGTATCTCAAAATATCCATGTAAGTTGAGGGATGGTTGTTTTTTCAATTTTTTATTACATCTAATGCATCAAAAGAGAGCCTCATTAGCTTGCACCAACCCTATATTATGAGATAAAAAATACGAAATAGACAATATGTATTTAAAAATCCATTAAACTTGTAGTATTGTATTTGTTTATTCAAACATTAAATATAAAATACACAATATTATATTCTAGCAGATTTGGTGAATATAGGATTATTACATTTTTTTAATGTAAAACATAAAATATAAAAATTAATATTTTATATTTTATAAAACATAAAATATAAAACTTAATATTTTGTATTTTATAAAACAGAAAACAGAAAATATGTCTCCAAGAGAGAGGGGAGAGGGGGTTAGGAAGAAAAAGATGAGGGGTGGTTAGTGGTAGGGTGATTAGGAGAGAGAGAGGGGGGTTAGGGAGAGAGAGAGAGATTAGGGGTAGGTATGAGGAGGGGTTTGGGGAGGAGAAAGAGATAGATAGAAGAGGAGGGAAGTTAGACAGAAGAGGGGTATAGAGAGAGAAGGGGGGGTTAGACTTTGGGAGGACGAGGGAAGTTAGACATAAGAGGGGTAGAGAGAGAGAGAGAGAGAGAGAGAGAGAGAGAGCTAAGGTGTGACTAGGGGGGGTTGTAAGAGAGAAAGATATAAAGATTGGGGTGGATTACAGGTTTGGGGAGGAGGTAAATTAGAGAGAATAGGGGATATATATATATATATAGAGAGAGAGAGAGAGAAAGAGGGCTCTGGGTTTGGGGAGGAGGAGATCCATTAGAGAGAAGAGGGGCTAGAGAGAGAGAGAGGGTCATTAGGGGTATTTTGGAGGAGTGAGGTAGGGGGATGTGGAGTGGGAGAGAGAGAGGTGAGGGTTAGAGGTAGGGGGAGTAAGAGGGGGGTTAGGGAGAAATAGATAGGGGTTTATGGGTAGGGAGAGAGAGAGGTTGGGGGGTAGCGAGAGGAGGAGAGAGAGAGAGAGGGAGGGGAGGATTAGGGATATGGGTATGAGGAGTGGGGGGAGTGGGGTTACAGAGAGAGAGGGGGGAGGGTGTTAGGAGTAGGGATGTGAGGAGAGAGAGAGGGATAGATATACATATATACCACTAAATTCAACCAAAACTTCATTAAAAAAAATTACAGATATACCACTAAAAATAGTGGCTTACTCCATACCCCACCTCTCTCTCTCCAAACCTCCTAAAACTCCCCCCTCTCTCCCTAACCTTCCTCCTACCCCCACTACTCATAGCCATCCCCCTTCTCTCTCTCTCTCTCTCTCTCTCTCTCTCTCGCTCTCTCTCTCTCTCCAAACCCCCAAATACCCGCTCTCTCTCTCCTTAACTTTTTTCCTACCCCACTACTTGTATCCATTCACCCTCATCTCTCTATGTTACTCCTCGTAACCCTAACACCCCTATCTCTATTTCTCTCCTAATCTCCTTACTCCCTACCATTAACTAATCGACCATCCCTTTCTCTCTAGTCCTCATCTCCCCCCTACACCTACCCCTACCCGTAATAACCATGCCTCTCTCTCTCTCTCTCAATATCCCCCCTGCCACTAACCATCCCCCCCACCACTATCCATATCTCCCTATATATATCCACACTACTCCTCCCCTTCCCATTAACCCTACCTCCTCTCTCTCTCTCTCTCTCTCCATGTACCCTAACCCTCATCCCCCCCTCTCTCCCTAACATGCCTCCTACCCCCCTATACATAACTACCCCCATTATCCCTCTCTCCCACTCCCCAATACCCCTAACATTCCTATCTCTTGATATTTCATAATCCACTCCCCCTACCACTAAACACTCCCCCATACCTTTCTCTCTTTCTTATTCTATGCCACTGTTACACCTAAAATCATACCATCAAGAGATTTAGTGTATACATCCCTAAAGTACCATTGGCTAAGTTATTTACCTAGAAAGGATACCTTTGCATTTATGCTAGGTTTTGAAAGGTCATCACAGGCTGCACTCATGCAATCTGCGACGTCGTATCTTACTCTATTCCAGAGTGCGACGAAGTCATTTAATGGACAAAAATAGGTCCTTCGAGCTCATTCTCAAAGCCTGCTGACTTGGATCCTTATCCCTGACCTCTTGGTAGAGGTGTCACTTGGTTCCTAACATCTTGGGAGGATCCCCTATCTTTCTCCTACCATATCTCAACCTACCCTATCCATATCCTATCCACTTAGCCCTATATAAGTGAATCTCTACCCCTTTCTAAGGGGAGGAATTCTATAGTATCTAGATGCTGGTGAAATCATATTGGATAGATCTCTAACTCATCCATTGAGAGACTCATACTTCCTTGGAAGGATATGGAAATTGGCTTGGATGGAGAAGGGCTACTACGTTAAGCCTTGGTTGTAGTCTATTCTTATCTATGTACTTTCCCTATATTTACAGTAATATAAACGCTCTCCACCAATATTGTTTATGTGTGATGATATTGTGTAGTTTACCTTCTTAACTGTTTACTTATATATCTTATTGTATAGATGCTTTTTACTCATTTGCATTGTTCTATGAGTCTTGATAGGTCTTGTAGCTGAGATCTGACGATTGCGAGACATGGAGCAGTATCCAGGAGAAAGGATTGCGAAGTTAAGGTCAGGCATCTAGCACTTGATCCTTAAGTAGATCTAGGAAAGTTGTTTGTAGTCTATATTATTTTTTCTAGACTCACATTGAGCTAGGGAGATCCGGCTCACATTCGCTTGAGTGGATACTTCTCTAGATTCACCTGCCTCTCATTCCTTGTAGGGTGAAGAAGCAAAAATCCCCACTTCAAACGACTTACTTCCCATTGCACTGGGAGAGCCTGGGTCATTGGAATGGATAGATCAACCCCAGGACGACCCCGTAGCAGCTGCTCATCCATTAACGGCCTATTGGACATCTTCTATAGGCCACCTAGTTGCCCATTTTTTCCGTTGCACCCCCACCTCGTTGGGCTAGACACGATGACCACTTAACACTTTATCGGGAGCAATTGGCTCATTTACGTGCTATGGGTGAGGAGTTTCAATGGTGAAACTTTCAAATAAGGTTCGATGACAGACCAATCCCAGGTCGATCTTTATCTTTTGAGTCACCAGAATCATCCACGCAACATGTGACCACTACTGAAACTGGTCAACCATCCATTCCTACACATGCATCTCCTAGACAGGAGACCAATTCAGTACTTCCTACTTCCTGAACTGTTGAACAACAATAGTCCAACACACCTGTGACCACCACGATTACGTTACCTGCTCCTCCCCCACCACAAACTTCAAGGGGAGTATACTCTTTACCCCCTACCTTCTTTACGGGTAGTGGCAATCCTACGGTGAATAATCAACAACCAGTGTTGGGTCAACCTGTACCTAGTGGTCAGCAAGTTGTTACTGGGGGGAAACCCCTGTCTCTTAACCATAATCCTACAGTAGGAGTTCCCATCGGGCCTTTCATTGGAAATTCCTTACCTCCTGGACCTTCCACTTTGGGACTATCCCTTGTTGGGGGCTTGTCCAACGTAATTCAACGTCCATCGAGTCAAGTGTATCCAGGTCATCTTAACCCTGTGCCGGGTCAACTTAATCCCAGAAATGCACTCTATGGGGTACCCTATGTCATGTCCCAAATTTGGCATTGGGTCAAAATTTCCTAAACAAATTGGCCCTATTCATTAGAGTTTGTCAAATTGATGCTAAAGGTCAAATAATTGCCAAGGAGGAAAATTACTAGTTTCCTAGGTTTGGGGTGGAAGCTTTGGGATTTCGAATAATGGGGATAATAAATGATGTTGGAACATTAGTATGGCATAAATATTTAATAAAGGAGATAAATAAATATATACAAGTGAAAATCAAAGTGGCATTTGATCATGAAGACACATGGAGGAAGTGGGACCCACACAAGCTAGAATTTATGTGCCACATGGCTTCCTCTTCTTCCAATTTTGAATCCATGGGAAGCCTAATGTTCTTGGGATGAGTTATAAGGTCAATAATACTTGGCATGAGTCAATGAGGTCGAAATATAGAGGAAGAGTAACTCCCATGGAAGATGAAGAGGCAATTTGGAGCTAGTGAGACACTTGGGCTAGATTCCCTAGCTCTATGACAACAATGATGAAGATGCTATGACACCTATGATGCAAATCAGACCTGAAGGATGAAATATGACATATATGACATGTCAGGGCTAAAAATAGACTCCAAGATGGTGCTCAAGGGTGTTAGGGAAGGAAAGATGCTTCCACATGTGAATTGGTGGAAGTGGGAGACTAGGAATTGTTGTACAAGTGGCATCCTTTGGAATCTCTTCCCAACATGAGTTGGCATGAGTCTCTTGGAAGGAATTAGACCCATGGAGGACATTAGAACTTTATAAATTTCAATAAAAAAGAATGAAACTAGATTTTGATCATTTGAGAAATTTGCAATTGCATTTGTGAAGAGCGAGAGCTAGTGGATGACTAGTTTCTTGCCTTAGCCAATTTCGAGGGTGAAAGATTCCCATCCAAGTTGGTAATTGGAAAGGCCATTCAGAAATTTCATTTGGAGATTTAATGGAATATTTATTTGCAGGTGTAAACTACAAGGAAGCTCATGGTTTCTTTTATTGCAGCTCACTCCTTCAACCATTTCTTGTTTTGGTGGCATATTCTTGATCCTTGAGGGAGGGCCTTTTTGGTGAGCTATTGTACTCTTTGGGGGAGATTCTATTTCCCCATTTATTTTTTTAATATGAATTAAATACTCTTTTATTCATCTCCAGAAAGTTTCAGGTCGAAATTCCAAGTAGAAATGTATAAATCTAATTTTTAATGAAAGAATAGTGCCATTTCCCCACTACCTTGATATATAGCATGATAATGCTGATGATTTCAAATGAATGGATGGTTATCTAATAAATTTATGATTAATAGACTTCCATGGATGTATTTTAAAAGTTTCATGTACTTTACTTGAGCATTTGAAGTATTTTTACTCAGTTTAATTGCATTGGGAGAAGAAATAGTGCCATTTCCCCAAGGGTTGAATTGGTGATTTTTGCAGTTGAATGGGAGAGGGTTGGACCAGAGATAATAATCAATTAATGATTCCCATGATACCTTAATGACATACTTGAGACATACCCTACCTCTTTTCAGAAATTTGAGTGGGTTTGGAGTCATTTGGGAAGCCATTTTCAATACTTACCCCAGGGGGATTTGAACCCCAAATTTCTAGTAAAATTGCATACTTGGTCTAGAATATTAATAGCATTTGTAGAGGTATTTTGGTGGCCATATCTCATCCCTGAAAATCATATTCAATTCCTAATATCATTCAGACACCTGCCTTGAATATTTGAAAGCATTTGGAGTCAATTTGAGACCTAGCGACCAATACTAGTCAAAGGGAAATTACTAGTAAAGTTCCCTACATTGGCTAGATTTGAAAGAGGATTTGCAGAAGTATTTTAAAGGTATAAAAGCATCCCTAAAACTCATATTTATGTTCTAACATCATCCGTATACCTTCTCAAAATATTTGGGAGCAATTGGAGCAATTTGGGGACCTAGAGCTCAAAACTAGTCAAAGGTCGAACTAAGGAAAAAAAGTGAAAATTTGCCATTTTAATAAAATTCCTAACAAGGGAAATTACACCCTACCCCGGTAATCCTTACACTCTATGGGGACAATAGAATGTTTTACAATATGGACCCCCAATTACAGTCCCTCAAGTCCATCCACCCCTGTTTGGTTCACCCCTGCCTCCCATTGGAGGCGATGGGCCCCACATAATTCTAGAGGAGGAAGACCTATATCTTATGGCAGAGGACCACCTCATTTCAGTCATCATGACCCACCCCCCCTGGCATAGGTGGTGGAGGACCACCACCCCCCTGGAAGTGGTGGTGGGGGAGGACCATCTCATCCCGGTGGTGGCAGAGGAGCACCACCCCCTCCTAGTGGTGGTGGTGGAGGAACTTCTCATCCTGGTAGTGGTGGTGGTAGACCACCACCCTACTATGGTGGTGGTAGAGGAAGAATCTCTTACCATTCCGGGTGCGGCGATGGCCCACCACCCCCTCCTGGCGGAGGTGGTGGATGCCCGTCCTATTCCGGTGGTGGTAGTGGACCACCACCTCCTCCCGACGAAGGCGGTGGTAGCCCATCCTACCCTGGCAGTGGTGGCCTACGCCCACAATTCGTAGGCAGCCCACCCCCTCCCAGCAGTGGAGGTAGGCCCCCACCTTATGGCAATGGGCCACCTTATTATGGTTATGGACCACCTTACTTCGGCGGCAGAACTACATTTGGTCCAGGTGGCCCATACCTCTATGGCCAGTTTCCTCCTTGAACACCTTATGGTCAGTCGACACTAGGTCCCACAGGTCCTTACATGCCTTATCCATACTATCAGTACTCGCAGCCTAATCCGCAACTTCCCTTTTTGGCTACTTTGGATCTACCTGACCTTTCTCACTTAACTAATGACCCCATCTACCATGGAACTAATTGGCCACCCATTCCAATCAAACTTCCATCAAATATCCCAAAATTTGATGGTAAGATGGGTGAGGATCCTAAAAACCACGTGATGACATACCACTTATGGTGTTCATCCAACTCCCTGATGGACGACTCGATCCATCTTCGGTTATTCCAATGGACTCTCACTAGTTCAGTTGCCAAGTGGTATATTGAATTACCACCTCATTCTTTTCCTGATTTTGGTTCTCTTGCTATGAATTTTTTTACTGATTTCCAGCTACTTATACGGTATGAATTTGTTACATATCTTTTAACCTCGCTCCATCAAAATACCACTACTCATATATAAGATCATATACATGAATGCTGGAGGAGACGACATCTCATTAAGGCTCCTATTCCAGATCAACTCCTAGCATACTGGTTTACGAAGTCTCTCATTCCTACCATAGCATGGGATGTTGCCATGGGTGGTGCTATCACTGAGGAACAAGCCATTGCTCGTGCCCATTGTCTAGATTTAGTCTATGCTCAATCTGGAACGTTGTTTGATATTCTCCCTGATGTGCCCCACAACACTTACAACCTCGCGAAACCACCCAAGGGACCCCAAGTCGATGGCATCATTGGATCCCTTCACACCCAGCCTTCCTCTCAAACTGTTGGTTCATCGAACCCACAAGGTTCTTCCCCATCACCAACATAGGTTGGTCATGGCACCACCAAATCATCCACTCTTGCTGTCACCGAAGAAGTGAACTCTATTTCATCAGTTCCACCTCAGAAGTCTGGTGGTAAGAAGAAGAGCAAGGGGAAACCTAAGAAATCTTCCACCCAGTAGGAACAGAAGAGCACCCCTGATGATACCAAATAGAAAAGGAAGTTGAAATATCCTTGCCTACTGTGTGGTGATGATCAATTTTCTAAAGAGTGCCCCCATAGAGACGAAGTTCAAAAGTTTCTTAAGGGAAAACCCACACCTGCAGTTCTTAACGATCCCTTCCCTGCTCAAAATCAGCAGTCGATCGCTCACACTTCTTCTTCCCCATGAGAAGCATCCACCACCACACATGTTCTCATGGTACATAATGAGACTATCAACTTGAACACCCGTTCTCGCTCATATGACTCCGTCCTAGCCAAAGAACATGTTGGAAGTAATACTGAAAAAGCTCCCACTTCGATGCCTGACATCACCGTACTGACTGCTCGTCTCACCATAGAGAAGCCCTCTCTCGAGTCAGTGTTGTGTCCACCCAAGAGCACGATTAGAAACTCGGTTTTCAATCCTAATGCTTGGGCTGCTCAAAACTACAACATTGTAGAGGACCTAGCACAAGCTCCTTGTGCTATGACGACGCTCGAGGTCTTGCAAAACTGTCCCAATCAGCGCAAGAATACTTCAAACCGAGGATTTCCCATCAATTAGCATTTCAAGTTGCTACAAAAATTGCTAGGAAGATGATCCATCATACCATTTTGGATGAAGGATCCTCTAGGTCAGTCATGTCGATCGCCTATTGGAGAGCCATTGGTTGTCCCTATTTGAACCATTCTCCTACCACTTTGAGAGCCTTCGACGGACGTGGCTTTCAACCTCATGGGATGTTACAAGCTTTACCAGTTGAGCTGGGGGGAAAGGCTGCAACCTTTATATTATAACATTCTTCTTGGTCAAAATTGGTTCTACACCAGGACTGCGGTTGCATCATCCGTCTTTCGCATAGTACAATTCCCCCATTAATGCTGAATTGTCATAGTCGACCAACTATATTTCTGCACACCTGACACCACTACTCACCCAAGTGATAACATTCCTTCAATTGGACAATATTCACAAAAGTATGAGAGTGTGGGGGTTGGTCTCCTTAAGGATTCATCCCTTATGGGCGTCTTTCCTACTTCGGATCCCCCAAACCATGTTTCCATGGCGAACATGATCTCCTTGCACATTTCATCTACTCCTAACTCCATTGATTCATGGCTTGTACCTGATGAAGCCACCACACACCTGATTGGAGATACTATGCCTCTATCACCCGCTAAACTCATATATGAGGCTATCCAATCAGCGTCGGAGGACCACTTAGATGTGGCCTCCACCTCCTGTTCTCTACAATGAACATCATCCGATCCTATGTTATAGACTTTTCATTCTAATGAGTCCATTATGGAAATCATGAGCACAGCTGATCCACCGTGGGAAGACCTCCACCATCGTTTATCTTTCCTTCCCTTGTTGGATACTGTGGAGAACATCATTCACACCATATTTACACCAAATGTCTACTCTGGCTCTCAGTCCTTCATACTTGCATGTCAAAAGGACTCCGAAGGCAACTTCACCACCATTGATCCTACCACTTTAATGGACATTTCAGTTACTCTTGTTGTAGTGGAAGACATTCAGTTAGGCCAAAAGTGTTCCCCTGAAGAAGTCATTGCCACCACGGCCTTATTCAAGCGATTCCAAGATGTGTTCGCTTGGACCTACGAGGAGATGCCTGGGATAGACCCCTCCATTATTTTACATGAAATTAAAACCTATCCTGACGTCAAACCTATCTGCCAAAAACTGCGACTGGTACAGCCTTGGAAGACTACGGCAATCAAGGAAGAGATTGAGAAACTCTTGAAGGCTGGTTTCATTTACCCTGTCCCATTAATAAAGTGGGTCTCAAACGTCGTCCTTGTTAATAAAAAATAGGGTACCATCTGTGTCTATGTCGACTATTAGGATATCAACAAAGCTTGTGCCATGGACAACTACCGGACTCCCTTCATCGACCAGATCATCGACAATTGTGATGGAAGTGTCATTTTTTCATTCATGGATTGCTTTTCCGGATACAACTAAATTGAGATCCACCTGGCCGATCAACACAAGACTGCATTCATTTTCCCTTGGGGAACATTTGTATATTGTAAACTTTTGTTTGGCCTTAAAAACGCTAGTGCCGCATTCCAATGGGCCATGTCGTATGCCTTACATGATGTGAAGGACTTTGTGGAACCTTACTTGGATGACCTCCCTGCCCATTCAAAGTAGCGTGAGTTCCACATAGATCATTTGACATATGTTTTCCTCAGATGCAGGCGGTACAATATCCGTCTGAATCCTCACAAGAGTATTTTTTGTGTCGATTCCGGACACCTCTTAGGCTTTATCGTCTCTAAAGATGGGATCCATATTGATCCCTCAAAGGTGGAATCCATCATCGCTCTTCCACCTCCAACCAACCTTACAGAACTTCACAGTCTACAAGGAAGAGCAACCTATTTATGGCACTTCATTTGTAATTTCACGCAAAAGATGCAAGGGTACATGAGACTGATGAAAAATGACATCCCATTCATTTGGGATGATCAAGCTCAACAATCTTTCAATAGTTTAAAACATGCTATCACGCATGCCCCTATGATCCAAGCATCGAATTAATATCGAGATTACATTTTATATCTCACCGCTTCTAACACCACTATCGCCATGGTTTTGGTTCAAGAAGAGCTAAACGCCCAAGAACATGTGATATACTATGCCAGTAAAGGTCTTATTGTCACTGAAACTCGCTATTCACATGTTGAGAAGCTCGCTCTCTCGGCAATCATAGCCATGCAGAACTTTCGTCATTATATTTTGCTTCACACCACCACCATCATCGCTGATTTGAACCCCATGTAACACATTTCGACTCGTCAGGTACTTGAGGGCAAGTATTCATGTTGGATCGTGATACTGCAAGAATTCGATCTTCTTTTCGAAAAATCCAAGTCTAAAAAGTCTTCGATGTTTATTGAGCTCATCTGCGACCTCCCCCGTACTGATGCAGAACCTGAGCCCTATGACTCCTTTCCGGATGAGTCATTGTTTCTTATCAATACATCTGATCCATGGTATCAAGATATCACATTGTATCTTCAAACCCAACGTTTCAACCCTGAATTGTCTCATGCTGACTGTCGTCAAATACACCACCCTGCCCCATTACACCCAGCTATTGTTGTTGGCCCATTCGCTAAATGGGGCATCAATTTCATGCATTGCAAGCCTACCTCAGCTGGGGGGCATAGTTACATCATTGTATCTGTGGACTACTTTAAAAAGTGGGCCAAGGCAATTCCTAGATACACGAACGATGGAAGGACCACCGCACTCTTCATGTTTAACTGTGTAATAGTGCGGTTTGGAGTTCCTCAAGCGATAGTTACTAACCATGGTTCTCACTTTATGAACCATGCGGTCGACAAATTGAGTGAGAGATTGGGTTTTCGCCATGAAAAATCAACACCATACTACCCACAGTCGAACAGATAGGTTCCGGCCATTAACAAGGTCTTTAAGACTATGGTCCAACGTATCATGGGTATGCAAGGGCCAATTGGCATAACATGTTCTTTTCCGTGCTTTGGGCTTATAGAACCTCCGTTAAAACTGCCACCAGATTTACTCCTTTCCAACTAGTGTATGGATTGGAGGTGGTCCATCCCATTGAGTGCGAGATTCTGTCTCTTAAGCTCGCCATCGAACTTCTCACAAACACTAATGCCGAGGAAGAATGCTTCCTCTACCTAGCTAAGCTCGATGAGACTCACCGAGATGCCACTCTTTCCAACGAGGCTCATAAGAAACGCATCAAAGCATAGTACGACAAGTCGGTAGAACCTCGTTCCTATAGCTAAGGGGATTTGGTCCTCACATACGGCCAAAAGCATGATAAGCTGGGGGCAGGAAAATTTGAGTCCATGTGGCATGGACCTTACATAGTGAAATGCATCCTCGAGAAGGGAGCTTATGATCTTGAAGACTATGACGGGATATCTTTGGGTGAGCCCCGCAATGGACACTACCTAAAGTGGTACTATGCCTGAGTCTTTCATGCATAAGTACTTTTGTATATACTGTACATGGGATGTGTGTGTTTTTGTGTGGTGTGATGCTTTTGATTTCTTGCGTGATTAGTTCTTATTTCGTTTCTTATGCCATGTTCTGTCTGCATGTGCAGATGGAAACGTGCTACAGATTCACGGACGACGCCAGCCGGCATACCCATAACCTTGCTTTGGCACCCTAGGTACTCTATTCACCTACCAGCGAGCTCATCAGCTTAGGGGGAATGTCCCTATGTTTTGCAACCAATAATGCTGTAGAATATCAAGCATTCATTGGAACCCTAACTATTGCCATTTCTTTGGGTATGGACCATGTTTTCATCCACCTGGATTCTCAACTAGTGGTCTCTCATCTTAACCAAGTCTACGCCATCCGCGATCCCATTTTACTCCATCTCTGTTGATGAGTCTGTCTCCTGGAAAGGTCCTTCGAGTCCATTCAGTACCTGCACATTCCACAAGATGCGAACATAGTTGTCGATTCTATGGGCAACTTCATCTTAGATTGGTACATTGCATACACATAAGCATATATCATGAACTGTTAAAAGTAAACATAACATGTAAATAACTCATTTTATATAAGAAAACACGTAACAAGACCACACCATTCATCCATTTTAAAACACATAATGTATCAATCGCCAGAATGTCTCTCTCTATATATATCATCATAAAAAGTAGTGCTAGTACAAAATCTGAGGCATGACGACTTTAAGTGAGTCTCTACAAAATCTGAAGCCTCACAGCTTTCAGTAAGTACAAAAAATCTGAGGCCTCTAATCTCTCAATACATGATAACAATGTAAGGCCTAATGCCTAGCCCATACAACCCTAGGTGGTCTAATAGCTATATCCTACTAAGTATGGAAATAGTCAACTGCTCTCGCAACCCTGCGAAGCAGTGCACAGTCGCTCCAACCGTGTACAACTGCATGGGCTGTGGCACCTCATCTACCGTCAACTCGAGAACGTATAACGTCAACCCACTCAAGTTGGCATAGACGCCATCCATCGCTCCAATGGAAGGATGCACGGAAGCACCCACGACTACTCCCTCTCCTCTCTCTCTCCTTGCAAGAAGAGAGACTCCCACTGGACATATGGGGCCCACATCTGTACACACATGTTGTTAACTTGTCAGCACCATAACAAAAAAAAATTATAAAAACCCAAAAATTAAAAAGTACAAGGGTATATTTTTTTTACCTATGTCTCCCCATGCTGCTCCTTCACGCATCGGCAAGTCAGGGTCATCTTTGAAGTCCGTACCACTATACGGGAAATCCTCTACCATTAGTAACTAGCCCTCTAGCCAGCTTAGGAACACAATGCCATATGAGATGATGGGACCCCCACCATGACGGGACATCACCACTGTCCATATAGCCATGTGTAGATCCCTAGGATCCCTGTCATCCAGTGGTACCTGAGGGTGCAAGAGGGGAACCCGCTCCTAGAGGAACGAGATCACTAACGAAACATAGCCAAACTGTTTGAGCTCTCCTTGCCGGCACTTGGTCAGCTGAGCTTGCATGTTTGCGAGGAGTCCCTCGCACCAGTTGTAGATCTTTGAATACATGCAGTCTTCCGTGTATAGCATCTGTGACCTGGTGGAAAAGTGAGGAGCTTGACTCCCTACCATCCTCGTTGTTGATGTATATGTAACTTCGGAATGTATTTCACCCATGTATTTCATCTATGCATATTGTACTCCTATAGAGGTGTTATTATTCCTCTATACGGAAGTGTTGTCATTTGTATTGACAAGTGTCACAAGTTTCATAACTTTTCGATGGGTTATTAGACCATCATGTGTGGGGTTGGCCCTGATTAAGTTAACCATGGGTTATTAGGCTAAGTTAGACAAGTCGGCCCCATTTGTGTATTGGGAAGGATAGGACAAGTATAAATAGAGATGGGGAGATCTCTATTTGATAATTCACTTACTCACTCTTCTATCACTCAGAAAGTGGCACACATGTGAGGAGGAGGATCAGCTGCTAGGAGAATACTATCTCTTGTACTTTGGTTCTATCATTGCTCTTTCTATCTCTGAGGAAGTTGCGGGGTTTTTCACCTTCTTGGTTTTTCCCAGTGAAACTCTGTGTCTCTTGTGTGCTTGCATTATTGATTGATATGCTATAGATATGTTGTACATGTTATTCTCTCAGTTAAGATCTTAGATCAGATTGAAAATTCTGAAAAACTAACACGGTATCAGAGCTAGCCTGAAAGAAGGCATGGTATGGGATTTATGACACTTGCGAAGCTAGGGCTTGATATAGCAAAAACCAATCATTGTAGAACTTTCACTATAAATCCATTTCGGTGAGGTTTCAGGATCCAAAAATCTTAAAGGTCAAAGATAAGATCCCCATGTACCTTGTTTCCGAAGCACAACTTCTAATTCGTTGTACTTTGTGTTTTATGATCTATACAATCTAGGGTTTCTGCCTCTTCTAGATCTTAGTCATAAACAGGTGACCTACGAAAAAAGATCACAACTTGGGCTAGGAAGCTCCAAATGGAATTTTGTAAAAAGTGACAAGTAGGGAATGGACTTTAGTTTCTCAGGGAAGGTTTTCAAAGGACGAAGTTAAACCAGTGACACGTGGCACACCGTACATGTTTGCTCTCCTGTTTTATCCCATAAAAAGGTCACGTTGCCACATTTGGCATAACTCTCTCTCAGAGAATCCAATTGAGGTCATATTTATGGGGTTGGAAAGATGACAGTTCAGGATACCACCGATCAAAGTTGTAGACCCTGTGGATTCGTAGTTTAGGAGTTACACTAGAAACAATCAGGTGCATATTTCTATCAAAACAAAATAAGATTTTGAGCACCTTCATTCATGGCTCCGGGGATTAGGGTTTCAGAGAAAGTTGGTATTTTTGTAATAGGAGACCATGGCTGAATGCTACTCATCAAAATTGAAATTTCAAGACCAAGATCAAATTTTTGGTTGGGTAGAAGGTCGGGCTTGATCAAACCCTAGTTCAAGATTTTCATCGAAAAAGTGAAAAATTAGGGCTTCTACAAAAATGGGAATTTTTGACATCTGTGACCATAGCTGGAAGCTCCTTGAAAAAATCAAAGTTTAGAGATTTGGATCAAACTATTTGGTTGGGTGAAGCTCTGGGAAACTCAAACCCTAATTCAGGGTCCTTTCGAGTGAATCCGAAAATCTAAAAGGAAATTTTGAGGGGTGAAACTTTGCAGTTTTCAAATTCTGAGTATACCAGCTTGACCAGCTCATCAAGGAACATCTTTCTATCCTTTCAGAAGTTTGAAATTCAAAGTTTGAATTTTTAGGGTTTCCTTGACAAACCCAAATCCAGCTCCAGATCCAATTTCTGCAAATCAAGTGGATTGGGTTAATCTTAGAAGAGTATGGATTGGTCACCTGCATAAGTGAAGAAGTTTTTGTTTCAAAGGGAGATGAGGCTAAGACCTTACATAAGAAGATTACAAGCAATCTCAATAGGTATGTTTCGAAATCTGTTCATGATTAAGTTTATGGTATGTTTGTCTTCATTAAGGTTAGTACAATCTTGATTAACTTTAGACTTGTCGTATCACCTTACTAAAATTATGAATGCATGAGAGAATATATTCATTGATTAGGGTTTTGACACTTATGATTTTACTAATGCATTATGGTGTTGTATGAGGTTGATATTGTCCACTAATATGAAAGGTACATCAAGAAAGACAAATCATGTTCTAGTTCAAGAACATATGACCATCGAGACATGAAGACAAATATTCATCCATTATCATGGATCACATAGAAGATATACGAGGTATGTATAACTTGGTTCTATAATGGTTAACTTATGAGATATGCAAGTTACTAGCACAAGTCATTGAAGAACAAGAATACGTCATGTGGGTATGTTAGACATAGCTAGCTAACATGCTAATCCAAGTATGTTTTTCCTATATCAAGTTAAAATCCTACCTTGTGTTAGGATATCTTATATAAGTATACTTGGCATGATTGATTATGATTATTCATGAAGTTATAGGTTTGAGTAATCATGGGTTTAGTCATATTATGTTTCTTACTTTAATTGATGATATGACTAACCAGAAGAGTCCTATATAAACGTTGAATACTAATGTTTATTATCTTTGTTTAAAATTATCATTACTATACATGTTTAAAACTATTGTGTTTCTGATAGTATTGAGATTATACTAATAAATGTATGTTTATGTATGAGATCTCAAGGATAACACAATAATGATACTTGTAAGCACGCATAGTGATCGAGGATGGATATAAGTTCAAGGACAGGTAATCCAGGAAGCAAAGATCAAGAGGGAGCACACTCCAGTAGTTTCTGCAAGGATGCATATATTCAAAGGGAGTCGGCCACTTCTCACAATCCACATCAGAATGGACTTGCAGAAAGGAAGCAAAGACTGAGAGGGAGTCAACCCAACAAACAAACAAAGATAAGTATTTGAATTATCATTTCTTGCATATTTGATTGTTTAAATAATACTGTTCAATGATGTATATACTGATGTTCCTAGAATTAGGCTATGTATTTTGGCATATTAGAATAATTGCATTAATGAACATCATACTACTAATATGCATGTAATGGGTAAGTGGCCTATGGCACCATACAACATTCCATTGCTACTTATCTAGAATGAAACCTCTTTGCTGACATGTTGGGAGTAGTGCAAACTCTTAACAATGTTTTGGTAGAGATTGGAAGGCATCTAGAAAGTTATAGGATATGGATGAATGTTGTATTGAAGCATTGGCTAAAATAAATTGCATGATTGTATGACATATTTCCTTATGTGTAAGAATTTGTTCTAAAAAACTATGAGATGTTTCTAATCATGCAATTTAACTTGTTTTGTAGGAAAGATCATATACCATCACCTACAAAAGAAGGACTACAACATTTGTTCCAATAACAAAGATATCTATTGAAGATATTGAAGATATTAAAGTTCCTAGGATCTGGGATGAGGTAATGGAAGAATGCCATGATCCGTTGATCATGAAGAATGATGTTTGGGATGTGGTCCCAAGGCCTAAAGGGAAGTCTGTTGTGACTTCCAAATGGATCTACAAGATCAAGCATGCTACAGATGGCAGCATAGAGAAATACAAAGCAGGATTTGTAGCTTGTGGCTTCTCACAGAGAGAAGGGATTGATTATGAAGAGACTTTTTCTCTTGTAGCCAGGTACATTTCCATCAGATCAGTACCTGCCCTGGCTGCAGTGATGAAATGGAAAATACACTAAATGGATGTCAAGACAACTTTCTTGAATGGTGTAGTCAAGCAGGAAGTGTATGTGGAGCAACCACTTGGTTTTGAAACACATGATAGGAAGTCATATGTGTGCAGGTTGAAGAAAGCCTTGTATGGCTTGAAGCAAGCTCTTAGGACTTGGTATGGTAGGATGGATAGTTTCCTATCCAGTTTGGGATTTACCAAGAGTAAAGCAGATTCTAATCTTTACTACAAGGTTGAGGAAGGTAATCCTATGATACAACTTCTGTACATGGAGGACCTGTTTGTTACAGGAGAAGATAGTTTGATTGTTGATACCAAGAGGAAGCTTGCTGCCGAGTTCGAGATGAAGGAGTTGTGGATGATGCACTATTTTCTAGGCATGGAGGTGTGGCAGAGTGCAGATGGGATATTCCTTGGACAAGGGAAGTATACAGTAGAGATCTCGAAAAGGTTCAGGATGATGGATTGCAAGGCCATGGCCACACCTATGGAATCAAACCTGAATCTTCTTTGTGATGCTTCATCTGAGCCAGTTGATGTCACTATGTATCATCAGATGATTGGGTCATTGATGTACCTGACAAACACGAGACCTGATATTTTCTTTTCGGTGAACAAATTGAGCCAATTCCTAACGGATCCCAGAGGTGTTCACCTGGTTTCTATAAAGCATATTCTGAGGTACCTGAAGGGTACAATTGATTATGGGGTCAAGTATGATGCGAATCAAAAGTTTAACCTACAGGGTTATGTTTATTCGGACTGGGCAGGAAGTGCTGCAGATAGGAAGAGCACTTCTAGGTGCCGCTTCAGTATGGGATTAGGTGTGATCTCTTGGTTTAGCAGGAAGCGGTCCTGTGTAGCACTGAGTACAGCCGAAACAGAGTATGTTGCAGCTTGTTCGGCTAGTTGTGAGGAAGTATGGATCCCTAAGCTAATGTCTGAGCTATTTGATCTCCTACTGGAGGCTACTGGTATCTTTTGTGACAACCAGAGTTGTGTAAAGCTCTCTGAGAACCCGGTGTTCCACGACAAGTCGAAGCACATTGAGATCAAATATCACTATATTAGGGATATGTTGCAGAGAGGAGCAGTGAAGCTCTTGTATGTTGCGATGGATGAGCAGATTGCAAATGTGTTGACGAAACCACTAGCCAGAGTGAAGTTTGAGTACTTCAAAGAGAGGCTTGGTGTTCTTCAGATTGACGACACTTCAAGGAAGAAGTGATGGACACATTTGCAGGAGCCATTCCAAGCATGGTGAGAGGAGGATCCTTCCCATGGCTATGGATGTAAGTGCTAGATGATGAGCATTAGGATGATGCTCCAGTTACTGCTTTGTATATGCATCATGCTGGATGCTTGGTATGATCAGTTGGATCATGTATATGTATATGCATCATGTTGGATGCTTGTTATGATTAGTTGGATCATGTATATGTATGTATATGCATCATGTTGGATGCTTTTTATGATCAGTTGGATCATGTATATGTATATGTGTCATGTTGGATGCTTGGACCATGTATCTGTATATGTATCAGGTGGATACATTGTATGATCAGGTAGATTATGTATGTTGATATATATCAGGTGCGTACATTGTATGATCAGGTGGATCATGCATCTGTGTATGTATCAGGTGGATCATGTATGATGATATGTATCAAGTAGATAGTTGGTATGCATTAGGTGGATGCATTGTATGATCAGGATGATCATGGATGACAAGCTTCAGGATGATCCTCCAGATAACATGCATCAGGACGATGCAGTGATGATGATCAGGATGATCATGTGTACATCAGGATCATGTATGGTGAGTATAAGGTTGAGACTCTGTGGCCGTGGACAGGTTGTGCAGATGAGCATGTAAGTTGACTTGGGAGATCTGACAGCTAGAGCTGTGGGCTCCTAACAGCCTAGGATTCTCTTTCGAGGCATTGCTCTAGGAGAACATATAATAGAGCCCTGGTAGATCCAATAGGTAGAGTTGTGTGCTTGTAATAGCATGGGATGATCTTTTGAGGTTTTGTCCTATGGCATGTAATGTGTCCTTGGGAGATCCGATAGGTAGAGCTGTGTGCTCGTAACAGCTTGGGATGCTCTTTCAAGGTTTTTCTATGACCACATGTAATGTGTCCTTGGGAGATGCAACAAGTAGAGATGTGTGATCATAACAGCGTGGAATGCTCTTGCAATGTTTTGTGGTGGGGTCACATGTAATATGCTCCTGGGAGATTTGACAGGTAGAGTTGTGGGCTCATAATAGCCTAGGATGCTACAGCTAGGTTTTGTGATGCACGTAATAAGTCCTGAGGATTCCAAAGCATGGCCAGTGATGAAGACCTGCAGGTGGTGGGCCTACATCCAGTATGAAAAAGGACTGGCTCTGTAGAACTTCCCATGACGAATAGATCAGAGATTGATTGAGATAGCAATAGAAGTGACGATGATGGTGATTCGATGATGATGATCCAGTGACGATGATCCAGAGAAGAAGACTTGTGCTACTAGATCTGTGTCGAGAAATACCTTTCTAGTTAATAGGGAGTGTTGATGTATATGTAACTTCAGAATGTATTTCACCCATGTATTTCATCTATGTATATTGTACTCCTATAGAGATGTTATTATTCCTATATATGGAAGTGTCGTCATTTGTATTGACAAGTGTCGCAAGTGTCGTAACTTGCCGATGGGTTATTAGATCACCATGTGTGGGGTCGGACCTGATTAAGTTAACCCTAGGTTATTAGGCTAAGTTGGACAAGTCGGCCCCATTGGTTTATTGGGAAGGACAGGATAAGTATAAATAGAGATCAAGAGATCTCTATTTGATAATTCACTTACTCACTCTTCTATCACTCGGAAAGTGGCGCACATATGAGGAGGAGGATCAGCTGCTAAGAGAAGACTATCTCTTGTACTTTGGTTGTATCATTTCTCTTTCTATCTCTGAGGAAGTTGCGGGGTTTTTCACCTTCTTGGTTTTCCCCGGTGAAACTCTGTGTCTCTTGTGTGCTTGCATTATTGTGTCCATGATTGATATGCTGTAGATATGATGTACATGTTATTCTCTCAGTTAAGATCTTAGATCAGATTGAAAATTCTGAAAAACTAACACTCATAATGGTGAAAAGTATGGCACGCAATGGACATTCCCGCACATCTTTTATGGGAATATTCCCACTAGAAGCACGGGTGTTGGGAATACAGTGCTGCAAGATCATGTCACCCACAGTTCGATCACTTCCACGTGATCCAGTAAGAATCACATTGTCCCCTCTTCGGGACAATCTGGTTAAAAAGTAGATGTCCTCCACATCTATGGTAAACATGTGCTTGGTGAGCTCCTAATATGGATGCCTAATGAGGGCAGCTATACCAAGAGCCTACTTTAAATGTGAACCCGGGGAACGTACAAACTTGAGAGATGCATGCACTATCTGTGCTCTTATAGGATAATCTCTTGTCACAGTTAAATGGTGTTATCGATGTTCTAAAGATTGTCCACTAAGTGTGAAGATTGTCTACTAAATGTGAAAACTGATTATGCTATGAAATTGAATACTGGAAAGCAATAAATGTAATTAAGAGAATTAAAGTGTTGAAAGCAGTAAATATGTTCTAAGAAATAAAGAAGGGAATCTATTCTAAATAATCGAAATGCTGAAATGATTGAATGCTAATCTGTTCTAAGAAATGAAGATACAAAAACAGTAAATCTATTTGAAATAATTAAATTGCTGAAATAACTAAATGATGAGAATGAAAATATCATAACAGAGCTATTCTACTATTGGGGAAACAAAGTCTATAACTCCTATCTACGCACAAAATTGGAGTCTTGATATAACTTATTTTACCAATCTAGAATCGAGATACTATCATTCTATGCTTATCCATCTATTACTAAGAAGTTAAAAGAAACTAATCACGATGAGAAACTGCAGTGAACTCCATATCTAAACCATGACATTGAAAGCAAAGCTATTACACATGTAATCGTTGATAAAAATATGCATTGCAAGAAAGAACCTACAGGACTATGGAAATCGTTTTATTGTACTACGGAATGCATTCTAGACTACTACAGAAATAATGAATCATTCAATGCTACCATATATCATAGAACTGTTCATCAATGTAAAATGCATACTTGGAAAAACAGTTGCAAATAGGAATCTCCTGACCTACGTGTTGGAGGGGCCCTGCCCAACCCGTACTCAGGAGAGAATAAAAACTCAGAAACGCTTGCTGGAATTAATCATCAATCTTTCATTAATATGTAAAATCCATGTCAAAATAGAAGTCTATACTTCAGTATCTCAATAGTGCAGAAAACGTTAAAAATAATGTCTTTCTTAAAAGTAACAATAGGGGCATCTCGCTACCCGAGAGGTCCATATTTATATTATTTAACTCTAATCCTATCTGATTGTCAAAGTGTCGATTCATCTTGAAAGTGGGAGTGTGTCCTCTATAAATCAGGAAACAGGGCGCCGAGCTTGGTGATCCTTTAGTCTTCTACACATCCTTCCTTTAATAAACCTGAATCTACTCAATCACGCTTGGTTTCCATATAATCAATTTAATTGATATGCATTCTAACATACAAGATTAATCATAAAAACAATTTCATTAAATCATTAAAGTAAAACACTTTTCCCACAATTGAGTGCGTTTCATTACCATTGCTTGAGCTGGACTGTGGAAAAAGGGTTATCAAAATACCTAAAAAATGGACCCATCAGTGCTCACCAATCACGAAATATTACTAGGTCACATCCCAACATCGGAGCATATGTGTTTGTAGAGGGATTTGGGCCCTCATGCCCTAGATCTCGTCATTTTTCGAATCTTTCGTCATTTTTTGAATCTTCTCTATAACTAGACAAACCAGGGCTTTGGGATGCAGTTTTATACTTTTAACTTCATCTGGATTTTCCCATGGGCTCAAGGAATACAATGGTGGCTGCTTCTTGGGAATTCTGGGTGGTTACTTATATGCAAAATCGTGGAATATGTTGCACCCTAATTCACTTCCTTTCTGTACCTATTCTTTTCATCATACTTGTACTTGCCACTTCTAATCCCCTATCTTTCATGATCGATCTCTACCTTCTTATGATCGACCTTTGTACTTCATGTGGTGAAGGTTGTGATCATGATTTGCTGAGGGTGACGGGACTTTGGTAGCAATCATGAGTTATGAAGGTCATTCCACCATGCCGCCGATTTGAAATTGAAGCTGTCCTCAACTGACTAGAAACGACTCTATTGTGGGAAAGTGGTTTACCGTAAAAATGAAATAAAATCGTTTTAGAGATTACCTTGGTATGTATGCGTATCTGCATTGATGATCTGGTCTATTTTTCATGCGCGATGGATTCTATAGTATAACTTGGCGGTGTCTATAGTTGATTTCTGCATGTCAGTAGTTACGTGCGTAGGGTTCTTTTTCCATTTTGCGCATTTTGAATTTTTTGAGTATGTGCTTTTGAAAATTGTGCCAGTTGTTGATACGACTCAGGCGATTGTGCTTTATATTTGGATGATTTCATGGTTGGATCTAATTGGATCCCTTGAATAACTTTGCAGGCTCTCTTGAATATGTTTGAAAAAGGTTGGCGGGGTGTGTCTTTGATGAATTCTGTAGTAGATGAAGACTTATTTTGCATGTAGACATGGCTGGCTTGCGTGAATTGATTTCAGCCTCACTTGAATATATGGCAGCCTCGTTTGATTTATTTTTCAGACTCACTTGAATTGCTGGCAGCCTCACTTGATATATTTTGTAGGCTCGGTTGAATTGTGTTCGGATATCCATCATCTATTTCGGGATACATATCTATTTCAGGATCATCTATTTCGGGATACATATCTACTTCAGGATCTTGCATGATCTATTTCAGGATATGCAGTCCAGTCACCAGTTTGATGCCTCCAGCACCTTATCCACCTTCTTCTAGCACCCGGGAGCCACTTTCCACAGAGTTTTAGCCCTCCTAAGCTGAAAGGCACCCTCTTCTCACCTACTGACTGAGAAGGGCGCACTTGCTCACCTACCACTGCAGATTCACTCCAGTTACATTCAGTTAGCTCCGATTCTGATTGATTTCACTCCGATTTCACTCCTGACTGACTGTTTCACCTCCGATTGACCTCCAGTTCGATTAGGTGACTTGCTCTGACTCCAGTTAGCCTCCCATGCGCCCCCACTGAGCCTCCAGATCCTATATCAGTGCTACACACTTCAGTTACATTTATTATGATCAGTTAGACTCAGCTTGACACCTGGATGACTGGTTGTTGTGATTGATGAGCAACACCGATGATTGATGAGGACTCCTAGATTGAGTCAAGCTACTCCATTTCAGTGATTCGAATGACCTCCTTAGGCAATTCGAATTGCTCTGTTGATTGTAACAGTTTGTATTGTAATTCATTCACCCTTTCTGGGATAGAAAGCACTGCTGCATGTTTTGCACAGTTTTGCACCATATCTTCTATGTTCATCTGTTGTGACTGATTTATTTGTTCATTAGATCTGCTGTGACTAACTTTACATGGTATCAGAGCCATTGCAGGGACAAGATCTCTTTTCTACAGGTGTTTATACAAGAAGATTTGACTGAATTGCTAAAAAAATGCAAAAATTTTGGCATGAGATATCTCAAGGGCATTCGCTCCTGTGCATGCAAAGCTTGAAAAATACTCCAATACCACTCCAGAAGCTTGAGTTACCACATAATTCCTGGATCTGATACATTGGACCTATTCAACATTGCTTGAAATCCAATCCCAGGTGTGATGCAACTCTCAAAGGGTGGATTGTTCGACCTTATTGTGATTGTTCTTATGTGATTTGCAGGTTAATTATCTCCTCCAAGTGCACTCGCTACATTCTGCATGCAAGCTTCCCTACAGCATCTCCATTCGCTATAGTCTGCATGCAAGCTTCTTCTTCATCATTTGACTCGCTCCTAGCAATCGAATACTCTTCTTCAAAGCCTATCCTCACCCCATTCAATTATTTTGATTGGAAAGATGATATGGAGATCATATTACGTTCAAAAGGATACTACCGAGTCACTCTTGGTCTTGAATTGGAGCCAAACAATGTGGCAGAAAGAACCAAACACTACAATAAGCTTGATGAAGCTTACGGTCTTCTTTGTCTCTCCATCTCCAAAGATCTTCACTTCCATCTCAGCGGATTGAAGACTCGAAAGGCCATATGGGAGCAACTTGAGACACTATTTGGCAAGCAGGATGAGCTTAGGGCTTTTCAATTAGAGAATGAATTGATTGGCCTTAATCCTGAGAATTTCGAGAGCATCAATGAATTCTTCACTAAATTCAAGAACTTGAACTTGCAATTGAAGAACAGTGGTGTTATCAAAGAGGATAAACAGTTGATCCTCTCCATTCTAAGCAAGCTTGGGAAAGATTATTCGGTATTTGTCTCCACTTTCAATTCCGGTCGGCTAACTACCCCGAATTGGAAGATGCCTACCTTGAATGCCTTCATTGAGTCCGTTACGAAAGAGCATGACAAGTTGATTCAAATGGGGTCCATAAGCTCCAAAGATTCAGCCCTATTTGTTCAAGGACCCAAGATCTCGAATGGTAAAGGAAAGCTAAAGAAGGAGAAGCCCAAATTCGAGCCTCACAAGCAAAAAGACAAAGGCAAGCAAACGGATGCACCATCCAGTTCGAAATCCAAGCAAAAGGGAAAAGAAGGTAACCAAAAATCTAAATGTACTTATTGTAACCGTGGCTTTCATCCCGAAAGTTCATGTATGAAGAAGACTATAGATCAAATGGCCCTCCTTTTGGAAAAGAACAACATAACCCTTCCTGACGGTGCAAGGAAGAAGGATCGGAATGACGATCATGAAAGAGGACAAGCACTCATGGCAACGGTTTCGAAGCCCACTCTCTTGATAGATTCGGGTGCATCAAATCATATGGCTGCAAATATTGATTCTTTTTCCTCATTCGATCCAAACAGCTCCATCCCCATCCATTTGGGAGATGACTCAAAAATTTCTTCAAAGGGCAAAGGTACAATTCATGTAGATCATGGATGCTTTCAGAATGTTCTCTATGTGCCTTCCTTAGCTTCGAATCTCCTTTCTGTGTATCAAATGACACATACTGGTGATCCAAAGAAATTCACATTCAGCCCTAATACAGTTGAAATTTCTGATATCAAAAGTGGAAGACTAGTTGCGGTTGGAAAGGCAAACCACACTGCTAAATGTTATGAGTTTTCGCACTTTATTCCGCTTGCAAAGCCCACTGCTCTTCGCACACATGGTAATGAGGTTAGTAGGCTTTGGCATGAAAGATTTGGACATCTAAATTATAAGTATTTGCTGCTGCTATCAAATAAATCCATGGTTGAAGGGCTTCCACAACTCCGTTCCTCGAAGGGAATATGCTCCGGTTGCATTATTGGGAAGCACCCCGAGCACAGATTCGACCGCGGCAAGGCTAGCAGAGCCTCTACTATTTTGGGATTGATCCATTCTGATATCAGCGGTCCGCTGCCCCATATGTCATTAAATGGTTCAAGGTAAGTTTTGACATTTATTGACGATTATTCTCGCTTTACATGGGTATTCTTTCTCAAAAACAAGTCAGAAGTGCTTGGAAAATTCAAGGATTTTAAGGCTTCTGTTGAGACCACCACTGAGAGAAAGATCAAAGCTCTTAGATCTGATAATGGTGGGGAATATATCAAGTCCGAGTTGCTGCAACTTTGTGCCCAAAGCGGAATCAAGATCCAACATACAGTTCCCTACACACCCCAGCAGAACGGTGTAGCGGAAAGGAAAAACCGGTCACTGAAAGAGATGGCTACATGCATGATTGAATCAAAAGGTTTGGCTGCAAATCTTTGGGCTGAAGCAATCAATGTTGCTGCATATATACAGAACCGTGTTCCACATTCATCCGTGAAAGGTATGACTCCTTTCGAAGCATTCTTTGGTCACAAACCGGATGTGTCAAATTTGAGAGTTTTTGGCTCTACTGCATGGGCTAGAATTCCTTCTGAGAAGAGACGAGCTTTGGATCCACAAAGTATCGAGTGCATATTGATAGGATATGGGGAAGAATCAAAAGCATATAAACTCATGGATATTAGATCTAAAAAGATATTCATAGAGCGCAGTGTGCAGTTTGAAGAACCGCTTCAAGAATTGCAACTAGTTGAGGAGAAAACTGCCGATTCACCGCCTTCACCAGAAGAAGATTCGAGCAGCGATAATGAAGGTATGAGTTCTGATATTTCTGATATTGTAGCAGCATATGATGATCATGACATATCAGGTTCGGAATCCGACCATTCAGATCCCCCTCAGTTACCAAAGTGGGCCCAAAATACTCTACAATCTGCTGGTTCGAATCTTGGAAATCCTGCTGATCCAAGACGAACAAGAGGAGACTTTCAAAGGGCAGGTATGGCTCTTTCTATTGCTGATCCATTTCTTCCTAAGATTTGTTATTTGATGGATGGTTTAGATCCCCAATCATATTATTCAACCCATCGAGATCCGAGACGGAAAGATGCCATGGATGAAGAGTACAGTTCTCTTCAAAAGAACAATACATGGGAGCTAGTTTCTCTTCCACCTGGAAGAAAATTAGTGAAGTGTAAATGGGTCTACCGTACTAAAGTTGCTGCTGATGGCACTATCAGCAAATATAAAGCAAGGTTGGTGGCAAAAGGTTTTTCCCAAGTCCAAGGAGTGGACTACACAGAGACCTTTGCACCGGTTGCAAAGATGGATTCCATCCGCCTTGTTTTAGCTATTGCCGCATCCAAGCACTGGGAGGTGCATCACATGGATGTGAAGAGTGCATTTTTACATGGAGACCTTGCTGAAGAGGTCTATA
Organism: Larix kaempferi; assembly: GCA_027924585.1. NCBI lineage: Eukaryota > Viridiplantae > Streptophyta > Pinopsida > Pinales > Pinaceae > Larix > Larix kaempferi. The sequence continues at coordinate 600,886 of BSBM01001753.1, forward strand.
TGCAGCAGCCAGAGGGTTATACATCAGATCCATCATTGGTTTGTAGATTGAAGAAGTCTTTGTACGGGTTAAAATAGGCCCCAAGAGCTTGGTACGCAAAGATGGACTCCTTCCTTCTTTCTCAGAATTTCCAAAGATGCAAATCTGATCCGAATGTCTATCTTCAGCGAGTTAAAGGTAATTTGTTGGTTATTGTAATTTATGTTGATGATCTGCTTATTACTGGTAGCACACTTACTTCAATAAACAAGCTAAAAACTGCCTTAAATCTAGCTTTTGACATGAGCGATTTGGGCTTGCTGAGTCACTTTTTGGGCTTGGAGATAGCTCAAAATTTCGATGGGATCACTATATCTCAGCAAAAATATGCTTCCGACCTGTTATTGAAGTTTAATATGGCTGAATGTAAGGCAGCCCCGTTCCCATTCCTCTCAGGAATCAGTCTTGAGGAGGGAGATTCCACACCGCTTGCAGATTGCAGTATGTATCGACAGTTGATTGGTTCACTACTTTATTTGACACATTCACGGCCTGATATCTCATATGACGTGAGTGCCGTGTCAAGATATATGCAGCAGCCACATGAGCTTCATTGGCGAGCAGCCAAGCGGATCTTGCAGTATGTGCAAGGTACCAGACAGTTTGGCATACATTATGCTGCAGATTCTGAGCTAGATTTCATTGGTTTTACTGATTCAGATTGGGCAGGTGATAGCATTGATCGGAAGTCCACTTCTGGTTATGTTTTCATGATTGGTCATGGTGCTATTTGCTGGTCCAGCAAAAAGCAAGCAGCCATTGCACTTTCTTCAGCAGAGGCAGAGTATCGAGGAGCAGTCAATGCCTGCATTCAGGCAGTTTGGTTGCAGGGTATTCTTTCCGAGTTTGGTTTTGGTGGCACTACTTCGACTGTCCTATTTTGTGACAATCAAAGTGCTATCAAGATCTCCACAGATCCAGTTCAGCGGCAGAGGACCAAGCACATTGAGATTCATATGCATTACATTCGACAGTTGGTGCATGACCGCACCATCATTCTGCAATATTGCCCTACTGATGAGCAAATTGCAGACATCTTCACCAAGAGCTTCACTGAGAAGAAGTTCTCTTACCTCCGTTCACTGTTGGGGGTGAGTTCCATCATGGTGGAGACAGATTGATTCATTATTATGCTTTAGACTTGAGGGGGGGCTTTCTTCCCACTGGGTTTTCCCTCTTTCCTCACTTAGTTTATTTTTCAGCATTTTTTTGGATTATTGTATTGGGGTGACCTTTGGTCTTAGTTACCAGGGCCCCACATTATTTTAGTTGGCACATCATAGTCTAGCTTGAGGGGGGGTGTTCGGATATCCATCATCTATTTCGGGATACATATCTATTTCAGGATCATCTATTTCGGGATACATATCTACTTCAGGATCTTGCATGATCTATTTCAGGATATGCAGTCCAGTCACCAGTTTGATGCCTCCAGCACCTTATCCACCTTCTTCTAGCACCCGGGAGCCACTTTCCACAGAGTTTTAGCCCTCCTAAGCTGAAAGGCGCCCTCTTCTCACCTACTGACTGAGAAGGGCGCACTTGCTCACCTACCACTGCAGATTCACTCCAGTTACATTCAGTTAGCTCCGATTCTGATTGATTTCACTCCGATTTCACTCCTGACTGACTGTTTCACCTCCGATTGACCTCCAGTTCGATTAGGTGACTTGCTCTGACTCCAGTTAGCCTCCCATGCACCCCCACTGAGCCTCCAGATCCTATATCAGTGCTACACACTTCAGTTACATTTATTATGATCAGTTAGACTCAGCTTGACACCTGGATGACTGGTTGTTGTGATTGATGAGCAACACCGATGATTGATGAGGACTCCTAGATTGAGTCAAGCTACTCCATTTCAGTGATTCGAATGACCTCCTTAGGCAATTCGAATTGCTCTGTTGATTGTAACAGTTTGTATTGTAATTCATTCACCCTTTCTGGGATAGAAAGCACTGCTGCATGTTTTGCACAGTTTTGCACCATATCTTCTATGTTCATCTGTTGTGACTGATTTATTTGTTCATTAGATCTGCTGTGACTAACTTTACAAATTGATGGCAGCCTCGCTTGAATTATTGGCAGCCTCGCTTGATATATTTGGTAGGCTCTCCTGAATTGATGGCATCCTCACTTGAATTATTGTGCAGGCTCGCTTGAATAGGTTGATGCCCTGTACTTCCTGTTATCCCGTTGTTCTTTTTTTTGTTTTGGGTTTTTTTCTTTTTTTTTCTCTCTTTTTTTGTGTTTATTTTTTCATGAAATGTGTTGAAGCTTACTGCTTTGGAGCATGCTCTATCAACATCAATTGTTGCTAGTAGAGTACTTGTGTAAATTCGTTTTTGGACTTTGGTTGTTTGTAGAGTTTTAGGCGATGCCCATTCACAATCATGGGGAACTCATCATCATGAATTGTAATAATTCGTACAGCCCCATTTTCATAAATGTTCTGTATACTGTAAGGTCTAAGCCATCTAGTGGTTAGCTTTCCTTTGAATGTGTGAAATCTGGAGTCGTAGAGTAATGCCCAATCACCCTCTTTGAATTTCTTATCCTTCAAATGTTGGTCATGCCATTTCTTTCTTTGCTGTTGGATGATTTCAGTATGTGTCAATGCTTGTTGGCGGTGATCATCCAGTTGATTTAGCTATAGCATGCGTTCTTTTTGAATGTCTGATAGGTTCATATTTAGATCGGCTGCAATTCTTAATGTTTTTACTTCAAATTCGATTGGTAGCATGACCTTTTTCCCATAGAACAGCTCATAAGGTGTGAATCCTGTTGTTGTTTTCCATGTAGTATTGTAAGCCCAAACTACTTCACTAAGTCTGTCAGCCCAATCTCTTTTGTGAAGTTGGACAGTTTTTGTCAAGATCCTCTCTAATTCCCTATTGGTTACCTCAGCTTGACCATTTCCTTGAGAGTGGTAGGAGGATGACTGTCTATTCTTTACATTGTTTCTTTTCATCAAGTCGTCAATTAAGTTTGATGTGAATTGTGGTCCTTGATCCGAAACTACTTCTCTTGGCACCCCAAATCTGTGAAAGATTTGCTCAGTAAAGAATTTGGCCACACTGGTTTCATTTGCAGCAGCCAGTGCTGCTACCTCTGTCCATTTTGTAAGGTAATCAATGCATACAAGGATGTAGCTTTTCTGATTGGACTATGGGTTGAATGGGCCAACAAAATTGAATCCCCACTTATCGAATGCCTCTAAAGAGATTTGTGGATGTAGTTGTATTTCTTGTTTTTGTGTTGGCTTTCCCATTCTCTGGCAATCGTCACAATGGGACACATATTCATAAGCATCTCTGTGGAGTGTTGGCCAATAATACCTTGTTTGCAAGATCTTGTAAGCTGTCCTTTTTGCAGCGTAGTGTCCTCCACAGGGTTCATTGTGGGTGGCATGCATTATGTCATGTACCTCATCTTCCCTAATGCATTTTCTAAGTACTTGATCTGGTCCCTGTTTAAAAAGCATGCCCTCTATCCATGTATATGTGGCACTTTGTCTTATTACTTTTGTCCTTTATTTATAACTGTAATGTTCTGGAAATTTCTTGGATACCAAATAGTTTGCTATGTCAGCAAACCATGGGTGTTTTATTGATATGGAAAAAAGGTGCTCATCAGGGAAGTTATCTTGGACCAATTCATTATCTGTCCCATGTGTTACTCTTGACAAAAAGTCTGCTACGACATTATCCTTGCCTAGTTTATCTATTATAGTGATGTCGAATTCCTATAGAAGTAGCATCCATCAAATAATTCTTGCACTGGTATTAGGCTTGTTCATAAGATATCTGATCGTTGAGTGGTCAGTATGGATAAAAATTTGGTATCCTGTAATGTAATGCCTGAATTTGTTGATTACATGTATGACTACCAGAAATTCCTTCTTTGTGACTGTGTAGTTGAGTTCTACCCCAGCCAAATTTCTACTTATATAGTATATGGCATAGGGATTCTTGTCTTGTTCTTTCCCAAGCACAGATCCGATTGCTTTATCTGATGCATCGGTGTGAATGTGAAATGGAATTTCCCAGTTTGGTCCTTGAAGTATTGGTGCTGTGATGGTTTTCTGTTTAAGACTTTCAAAGGCTGACATGCAGTTGCTTGTCCATATGAACTCATTGTCTTTTGTGAGAAGTGCAAACATGGGGGTAGCAATTCTGCTATAATTCTCAATAAACCTTCTGTAGTACCCTGTTTGTCCAAGGAAGCTTCTCACATCTCTTTGTTTGACAGGTGGGGGGCAGTGTCTTGATTACTGATACTTTGGTTTGATCCACCTTTATACCTCTCTATGATATGTGATGTCCTAGAACAATTCCTTCTTCCATTAACATCCTGCATTTGTCATTGCTTAGGCACAAGCTCATCTCAATACATTTTTTTAATATTAATTCAAGATTTTCCAATGCTTGCTCAAAGCTCTATCCAGAAGGTGTGAAATCATCCATGAATACTTCCATTTTGTTATTCAGAAAATTGGAGAAAATACTCAGTATGGCTCTTTGAAATGTTGCTGGGGCGTTACATAGACCAAAGGGTAAGACCCTATAGGCATAAGTTCCCCATGGGCATGTGAAGGTTGTCTTATCTTGATCAGTTGGATGTATTAAAATTTGGTTGTAACCACTGAAACCATCTAGGAATGAAAAGTACTTGTTTCCAGATAATGTATCCAGCACCTGGTCTATAAATGGAAGTGCAAAAACATCCTTCTTTGTTGCTTTATTCAGCTCCCTGTAGTCTAGACAAATTCTCCATTTGCCTCCTTTTTTGGGCACTATGACTAGTGGTGAGACCCACTCACTATCATATATTGGATAGATGAACCCTGTGTCTAATAACTTTTGTAATTCCATTTTGACTATGTCTTTTAGTGCAGGGTTCAGCCTTCTTTGTGGTTGCCTTATGGGAGTAGAATCTTCTTTGATGTCAATGTAGTGTTTGCAGATATCAGGATGTATTCCTTTCATATCTGTATATGTCTAGGCAAATGCTTTACTTTGTTGTGTTAGTATCTTCATCAATTTCTCTTCTTGCTCTGGTTTTAAATTGGAATTTATGTTGACTATCTTGCCAGGGTTAATTTCCATGACTTTCACCTTCTCAATCTATTCTGGAAGCACTTGTATCCATAAGTCATCCATGTTCTATTTTGAACTTTCACCTGTTTCTGTAGAAAAAAATTCTTGAATAACATGATTGTTAGGAGATATATTTTGTATAAATATATCTATATGGCCATCTTCATCTATTGCTTTTAAAGATATTGTAGCATCAATTGTTAGTATAGGTCGGAGGTTTTGATTTGGCGTGTTTTGGTAATCATCAGTCCAATTTTGATATTCTAACTCTGAGGATTTCATTGTTGGTGGGTAGATTGTTATCTTTTTCCTGGTATGTCCACTGGTGATTGTCATATTTCCTGATCGGAAACCTATGTAAGCATCCATAGTTGCTAGCCAAGGTCTACCCAGGATAATTGGATAGCCACTAAGTTTGCTTTTTATTTCGATTATTATAAAATCAGCTGGGTATTCCCAGGACTCGATATTTATCATGATGTCTTCTAGCATTCCTTCGGGCTTCACAGTGGACATGTCTGCTAGTTGGAGTACTGTTGTAGTTGGTCTTGCCATTGATTGGAGTCCTAGGTATAACATGGTTTCTTTAGTCATGACATTGATCGCAGCTCCTAGATTGATTAAGCTTTTATTTATTTGCTTGTTATTTATGGTGACGCTTACTACAGGACTACTAGGATCAAGATATTTGGGATTTATTATGACACCTAGCATCAAATCGGCCAATTCTCCCACTACATTAATAGTTGGTGGGTCACGCTTCCTCCTTCCTGGCTTCTTTAGGCAATTCTCTCTAATGAATTTGTTGCAGATGGGCACATCCCTTATGGCTTGTAAGATTGGGATTTGGATGTTTAAGTATTTGAATTCGTTTAAGATTATATTCTCTTCCTCTTCTTTTGTATTCCAGACAAGTTTTTCTGGAAATGGAGGGTTTCTAGTTCATGTGAGTGGTATAAGTTCTTCCTCAGGAGGTTATGGTTCATCAGGATGCTGAACATAGGGTTCTGATGTGTGGTCCTGAGCTTTAGGTACAGGTTGTTGGATGTTGTGTGGGGGTGTATTCTACAATGTTTTTCCAGATTGTAGGTTTATTTCATTTATTTCTATGGTGTCTACAACTTAAGTTGGGAATTGTGTGATATCAGTGTTGTAAGTTTGTTGTTGTTGTGGGGGCCTATTATTATTAGGATTTGGAATTGGTTGGGCTAGAATAGGTGGAGGTCTGGGGGGTGGTTGAGGTTGTAGGGGTGGCATAATGAGTGGCTGTTGTAATGGCGCCCTCCAATTTGATGGATGTGGGTACTTGTTTGCATAGTTTGTGGTGGATGGAAATGGTGGGGGGTATTGAGGGTAATATGGTGGATAATATGGCTGTTGATAGGATGGTTGATATGCTTGTTGATTTTGTTGCCATTGGTTTTGATTTGGCTGTGCTTTCCATGGATTCGGTCCAGAGTTCCAATTGGGATCCCTTGATTATAGTAATTTTGATTGCTCTGCTGATATGGTCTAAAAAAATTATTCCTCCTTTGATTTATAAAATAGAGCTATTCTACAGTTCCTTCAGCTGCTGGGTCTTGAATGGCTGCCTTACATGAGGGTAAGAGGGGGCATTTATCAGTGGAATGTTCATCAGTGTAGAGATCACATACTTCTATTGTGTTCAAGGTGAAGTGCCCCTTCTCATGCTTCTTCCTACAACGAGGACAAAATTAGCCAAGGCTTGGTTAATTTCATCCTGTTTCTTTTTTATTTGAAGAACATGAAGTTACATGGCTAGGGGATTTGTAGTATCCCTTTTTCAAATTTTATTAAAATGCCCAATTTTCCACTTTTTTTCCCAATTTCGACCTTTGACTAGTTTTACTGTTTTGACCTCCAAATCAACCCAAATGCTCCCAAATCTTCTGTAGGAGTGTATGAATGGTATTTAGACTTGAATATAAGGTTCAGGGATTTTTTATGGCCCTCCAAATACTTCTGCAAACTTGATTTGTATTCTGATCAATATATGTAATTTTGACTAGTAATTTGTGCATCAAATCCCCCTCGGGTAACACTGCAAATGGCCTTCCAAATGCCTCCAAACTCCCACAAATTTATGAACAGAGGTATATAATGTGTTAAGTATGTGATTAAGGTCTCATATGCACCATTAATTGATTTTTAATACTGTTCTAACTCTCTCACATTCAACAGCAAAAACCCCCAATTTGACCCTTGGGGAAATGGCACTATTTCACCTCCCAATACAACTAAACTGAGTAAAAAATGCTTCAAATGCTCAAGTACAGTACATGAAACTTGTAGAAGAAATCCATGGTAGTATATTTTATCACAAATATATCAGAGAATCATCCATCCATTCGAAATCATCATCAATACATTGGCTCACAACAAGGTAGTGGGGAAATGGCATTGTTCTTCCATTAAAAATGAGATTTATACATTTCTACTTGGAATTTCGACCTGAAAATTTTTGGAGATGAAGAACAGAGTATTTAATTCATATTAAAAAAGAAATGGGGCATTATAAGCTCCCCCAAAGAGTACAATAGCTCACCAAAAACGCCCTCCCTTAAGGAGCACGAATATGCCTTCAAAACTGGAAAACGGTGGAGAGAAAGTGCTGCACTAAACCAAAACATGAAACTTCCTATAGCTGATACCTGCAAATACAAACTCCATTAAAGCACCATAAAAGACCTGAGTGGCCTCTCCAAACACCAACTTGGATGGGAATCTTTCACCCTCGAAATTGGCTAAGGCAAGAAACTAGTCATCCACTAGCTCTCTCTTCACAAATGCAATTTTTCTCAAATCATCAAAAGCCATTCTCATACTTGATTTATACATTTTATAACCAACATTAGCCTTCAAGGGATCGAAATCCTCTCAATAGATTCAATAATTTTCCATTTAGAAAATATTCCTCATTTGCCACTTGTCTCCTAGTTCCAACCTTCCATCTTCTCCCAAATTCGAATTTGAGTCTCTTTAGATTCCTCCAACTCCATGAGCGCCTTCTTGAGCCTATTTTTGGGGATGACATGTCATAATGGTCAGGTGTAAGAAGTCAGGTCTGAATTTTGTCATAAAATGTCATAGATGCTTGATTATTGTTGTCATAAAACTAGGGAATCTAGCCCATGTGTCCACTAGTCTCCAATTTGACTCTTCCTCTCCCATGGAGGTTACTATTCCTTCCCATTTAGACCTAATATGCTCAATTACATGTGTTATGACTTACCAACTCACCCAAGAGTGTTCACCTTCCCATGAATTCGAATTGGCAAGAGAGAGCTGCCATGTGTCATTGAAAAATCAAGCTAGTGTGGGTCCCACCACCTCCATATGTCTCCAAAACCACTTTCCACCTAGAATTTCTCTTGAATTTATTTATTCATCATATTTATTAAATTCTTGAACCCTTCTAATGTCTAAATATCATTTATTAGTTTCCTTATTACCATCCCACATGTGCCCATCCAACCTAGGAAACTAGTAGGATTGATGGGATTGTCTTACTATGCACTTATTTGAATGGGGACATTACAGTCCTCCCCAGCCAAGATTGCTTGTCCTCAAGCAATTTCAAATTTGGATGCTTCAAAATCTTCTCCTCTTCCCATGTGGCATCTTCATTTGGTAAGTCCTTCCATTGCACTAAATATTCTTTGATGATTCTACTCCCTCAACCTTCTTTCCCGTGTCTTCAAAATATTTTCCGGAACAAGTGTGAGCTGACCTTCATCATCCAAAGGAGGAAGTATTTATGAAGTGATGATTTGCTGACCAAGATCTTTCTTAAGACAAGAAACATGAAATACATTGTGGATTTTACTCCCTTCCGGAAGTTCTAGTTCATATGCTACTTCTCCAACCTTCTCCACTACCTTGTATGGCCCATAGTACCTTGGTTTTAATTTTTCTGCTCCATTATTTTTGAGAGATGTTTGTTTATAGGGCTGCAACCTTAAATATACTAAATCATTGACTTGACAGGTTCTCTCTTCTCTATGTCTATCAGCATATTGTTTTTGTTGATTTTGAGCAACCTGCAAATTGTCTTTCAAGAGATTTAAAATTTCTTGGCTCTCTTCCACCCAATCTTTAGCCTTTGGGGCTCTACTATCACCAAATATAATGTCAGCAAATGTAAGTGCATCATAACCATATAATTCTTTGAAAGGAGACATTCCTATTGACATATGATAAGTGGTGTTGTAGCAAAACTCACCCAAGTGTAGCGATTTTGCCCATGCTTTTTGCTGCCCTCCCACATAGTTTCTTAGGTATCCTTCCAACCATTGGTTTACCCTCTCTATTTGTCCATCAGTTTGTGGATGATAGCTAGTACTTGGAGTCAATTGAGTGCCTACCTATCTAAAAAGTTCTTGCCAAAAAGCACCCATGAATCTACTATCTCTATCACTAACAATGCTCTTGGGGAGCCCATGCAATCTGAAGATTTCTTTGAAAAAAATATCAGCCACTTGTGCAGCACTAAAATATGATGTAACAGCAAAGAAATGAGCAAATTTTGTCAACCTATCAACTACCACATAGATGCAATCCTTACCTAAGGATTTAGGCAATCCGGTGATGAAATCCATGGAAATATTGTCCCATTTTTGCTCCGGAATGGGCAATGGTTGTAATAGGCCGACTGGACATGTAAGTTTTGATTTGTTTTGTTGACATGCTTTACATTCATCCACATACTTCTGAACATCTTCCTTCATCCCCTTCCAAAAAAAATCTTTGCCTCAACTTTCTATAAGTTTTGAAGATCCCCCGGATGGCCCGCTAGTGGGGAATCATGTGCTTCTTGCAAAATTCGGTACTTGAGCTTGGAGTTATGAACTAAATAAATTCTTCCCTTATAATATATCAGCCCATTCAAAATCCTATAATTATCATCCCCTTTGATTCCATCCAACACATCACAAGCAAATTTGTCTTTGGCATATTCAACTAGTAGCATGTTTTTCCAATCCTTGGCAATATCCATGAGAGAAAAGGAAGGCCTTCTTGACAAAGCATCTGCTACTATATTATTCTTTCCTTTGACATATTCAATATCAAAATCATAAGCTTGAATCTTGCTTACCCACTTTTGTTGCCTTTCATTTAGATCCTTTTGGGTGAGAAAGTGTCTTAGACTATTATGGTCAGTTTTCACCACAAACTTGTTGCCCACCAAGTATTGTCTGAATTTGGCCAATGCATGCATAATGGCCAGCATTTCTTTATCATAGATGGAGTAAAGTTTTTCATGAGGATGCAACTTTCTGCTCTCAAAGGCTATGGGGTGTTGGCCTTGCTTTAGGACAGCCCCTATTCCCGGGTGTGGGGCGGGGGGGGCCACCAACAAAAGGTTTAGTAAAATCAGGAAGTGCAAGTATGGGACAACTACTCATTACCTCTTTCATTTTTTGGAATGCTTTTTTAGCCTCTTCATCCCACTTGAAATCATCCTTCTTAGTCAAATCAGTGAGTGGAGAAGTCAACTTGGAGAACCCTTTCACAAATTTTCTGTAGTAGGTGCATATGCCAATAAAGCCTCTCAATTCAGTAATATTTTTTGGTGATGGCCATTCCAAGATAGCCCTGATTTTTTCCATGTGTACCTTTAATCCTTCTTGCCCAATAATGTGCCCAAGATACAGTAGTTCTTTCATCCCAAACTCACATTTTGATAATTTAGCAAATAAGGACTCTTCTTGCAAGATTTTCAACACAAATCTCTAACTGTTGCAAATGCTCTTCCCATGTTTTACTGTAAATGAGAATATCATCAAAGAAAACCAAAACAAACCTTCTTAGTTGCTTGCAAAATATCCTATTCATACATGCTTGAAAGGTGGCTAGAGCATTAGTTAACCCAAAAGGCATGACAAGAAATTCAAAGTGGCCAAAATGACATCGAAAAGCGGTCTTTTGCACATCTTCATCTTTCATTCGAATTTGGTGATACCCTGATCTAAGGTCAATTTTTGAGAAGTATTTGGCCCCATGTAGCTCATCCATGAGCTCATCAATCCTAGGAATAGGATACCTATTCATGATAGTCTTTTTGTTCAAGGCTCTAAAATCTATGCACATTCTCAATGTTCCATCTTTTTTCTTCACTAGCACTACTGAAGAAGCATAAGGGCTAGAGCTTGGTCTAATGAGCCCCAACTCTAGGAGTTCTTGGATAGCTTTTCGATCTCATATCTAAACCTTTTAGGATGTCTATAAGGTGGTATTTGAATGGGTGAAGTACCCTTCTCCAAAACAATACTGTGCTCAACCCCCCTATCTGGGTGGCCTACCATGTGGAAGGTCTCTAAAAACCTTTTCATATTTTTGCAAAAGTCTCTCTATCTCCTTTGGGTGTTTGACAATATTTATAGTTGGCTTGGGAGATGTAATATGACATTCAGCAGCCCATTCTATATCCCCATTCTCAATATAGATCTCATGCTATTGCAAGTCACTACTTGATTTGGATAAGTGTGTTGCCCTCTCACAACTCTTTGTACTCCTTTTGAATCTTGAAATTTCATTTTGGGAATTTGATAATTTACTGTATGCTCTCCTATTGAATACAACCATTGCACTCCCAAAACCACATTAGTATCAGCAACATCAACCACATAAAAACTATCAACAAAAGTATAGTTACCTACGATGACTTGCAGCTTTGGAACCCATGTTTTGCATTGCATTGTGTTGTGACCGGGAATGACAACTGTGAAGCCATCAAATGGTTCAATAGGTATCTTTCTTTTCTCTACCATCTCTGCATCAATGAAGTTATGAGTGGCTCCTCCATCTACCAAAACTGAAGTTCTTTGTCCTTGTACCACACCTTTGCATCGGATAGTATGATAGCGAGGTACTGCTGAAAGCACTACCATTCTTGCTTTGTCCAGTGAAGGATGATTTTCTTCTTGTCTTTCCTCTTCTACTGCTGTCTCATATGCCTCTTCTTGATCTGAAATATGTCCATCTTCATCCCATGCCCCCATCATACCCCTCATTATCAGAAAATACTTCTATGTATTGAGTCTTTCCTTTGGTACATTTGTGCCCCGGTGTCCATGGTTGGAAGCATGTGAAGCATAGTTTCTTTTTTCTAAGTTCATCCCTGTTTAGTCCCTCTTTTTTATTCCTCTCAAATGAATCTCTTTGCCAAGGTTTCTTATCATATCCATCCCTTTGCCAGGGTTTCTTTTCAAATTTATAGCTAGGCTTAGGAGGAAATCTCGTTCTAGGAAGCACATTTTGGAGATCCCTAGTCAAGCTCATTGCATCTTTTAATGTAGTTGGCTTGTGGGATTTGACCAAACCTCTTAAGGGTTCAGCCAATCCTTCAGTGAACAGCAATACTAATCTTCCCATAGATACATCAGCCACCTTGACTGATAATTTTGAAAGTCCAACATATATTCGGTAGGGGACCCAGTTTGCTTCAATTGAGCTAGTTCTTTGAAAGGCAATTCTGGATCTTTTTGTTCAAATCTTTCTAGTACCCTGTCAACAAATTCTCCATATGTTTTAACCTGATTATGACCCAAGGTTTTCAGCCCATGAAACCACCATTCATTGGCATCTCCTTCCAAATGCAAAATGGCCATTTTTAATGCGTCCTCTTCCAACATAGGATTCAGCTGAAAATATACATCCAATTTTTGCACCCAAGTGTTAGCAGAATTTTGAGAAGAACCATCAAAAGTAGGAAGTGACATTTTTCCAATAGCACTATTCAATTCTTTGTTTTGGAATGGACTCCTATTGTCTCCCTTCATTTTAATCTTTTGCATAGCATCAATGTAGTCACTTGAGTGGTACACCTCTTTTACACTCTTCATTCAAATCATTCCAATCATTTACTAGTTTCTTGTAATCCAATTCAAGATTGGGTTCTTCTTTGGGTGTGAGAAATTTAGGTGCAGTATGCCTTTGTGTGCTTTGAAATTCATCAGGTCTATTATGAGGTCCTGTACTTGAGAAAATATGCTCATTCCCTTTCATCTTTTCTCCTGAGTGTGAACCACTATTATCTCCTATTATCCCTTTGCCTAAAAGTTGGCTACCCAACAATTCGAAACCTTTCATCATTTGTTTATTCATATCTAGCATAACCATGGTAAGTCCTTCAAAACATGGTTTTAAGGCTTCAATAAATTCCTCCTTATGTCTTAATTTTTCCTCCTCCTCTCTACCCATTGTTTTAGAAAATAACTCTTTTTCTACTACTATCTCTTCTTCAACCAAAAATTCTTCAACTACTGATTCAAAGGGTGGTGTTTTATTTGTTTGGATTCTTGTTAATACCATCAAGTGCCAAGACCATGCTCTGATACCACTTGTAATATCCCTTTTTCAAATTTTATTAAAATGCCCAATTTTCCACTTTTTTTCCCAATTTCGACCTTTGACTAGTTTTATTGTTTTGACCTCCAAATCAACCCAAATGCTCCCAAATATTCTGTAGGAGTGTATGAATGGTATTTAGACTTGAATATAAGGTTCAACGATTTTTTATGGCCCTCCAAATACTGCTGCAAACTTGATTTGTATTCTGATCAATATATGTAATTTTGACTAGTAATTTGTGCATCAAATCCCCCTCGGGTAACACTGCAAATGGCCTTCCAAATGCCTCCAAACTCCCACAAATTTATGAACAGAGGTATATAATGTGTTAAGTATGTGATTAAGGTCTCATATGCACCATTAATTGATTTTTAATACTGTTCTAACTCTCTCACATTCAACAGCAAAAGCCCCCAATTCGACCCTTGGGGAAATGGCACTATTTCACCTCCCAATACAACTAAACTGAGTAAAAATGCTTCAAATGCTCAAGTACAGTACATGAAACTTGTATAAGACATCCATGGAAGTATATTTATCACAAATATATCATAGAATCATCCATCCATTCGACATCATCATCAATACATTGGCTCACAACAAGGTAGTGGGGAAATGGCATTGTTCTTCCATTAAAAATGAGATTTATACATTTCTACTTGGAATTTCGACCTGAAATTTTTTGGAGATGAAGAACAGAGTATTTACCTCATATTACAAAAGAAATGGGTCATTATAATCTCCCCCAAAGAGTACAATAGCTCACCAAAAACGCCCTCCCTCAAGGAGCACGAATATGCCTTCAAAACTGGAAACGGTGGAGAGAAAGTGCTGCACTAAACCAAACCATGAAACTTCCTGTAGCTGATACCTGCAAATACAAACTCCATTAAAGCACCATGAAAGACCTGAGTGGCCTCTCCAAACACCAACTTGGATGGGAATCTTTCACCCTCGAAATTGGCTAAGGCAAGAAACTAGTCATCCACTAGCTCTCTCTTCACAAATGCAATTTTTCTCAAATCATCAAAAGCCATTCTTATACTTGATTTCGACATTTTATAACCAACATTATCCTTCAAGGGGTCGAAATCCTCTCAATAGATTCAATAATTTTCCATTTAGAAAATATTCCTCATTTTCCACTTGTCTCCTAGTTCCAACCTTCCATCTTCTCCCAAATTTGAATTTGAGTCTCTTTAGATTCCTCCAACTCCATGAGCGCCTTCTTGAGCCAATTTTTGGGGCTGACATGTCATAATGGTCAGGTGTAAGAAGTCAGGTCTGAATTTTGTCATAAAATGTCATAGATGCTTGATTATTGTTGTCATAAAACTAGGGAATCTAGCCCATGTGTCCACTAGTCTCCAATTTGACTCTTCCTCTCCCATGGAGGTTACTATTCCTTCCCATTTCCACCTAATATGCTCAATGCCATGTGTTATGACTTACCAACTCACCCAAGAGTGTTCACCTTCCCATGAATTCGAATTGGCAAGAGAGAGCTGCCATGTGTCATTGAAAAATCAAGCTAGTGTGGGTCCCACCACCTCCATATGTCTCCAAAACCACTTGCCACCTAGAATTTCTCTTGAATTTATTTATTCATCATATTTATTAAATTATTGAACCCTTCTAATGTCTAAATATCATTTATTAGTTTCCTTATTACCATCCCACATGTGCCCATCCAACCTAGGAAACTAGTAGGATTGATGGGATTGTCTTACTATGCACTTATTTGAATGGGGACATTACAGGATTGCAGTATGTTAGTTTTCATGTCATCCAACAGGTTTCCTAAATTAGATTTTGTAAGTGAGGATGATGATCCACTGGTGGTTGTAAGTGTATCCCTCGTCCCATTCTTAGTTTTCCTAGATCTTGAGTAATTTTTTAAGATTTGCAGGATCTGGTCAAAATATTTTTGGAATATTTCTCCATCTCCAAAGAGATTTAAGACATCAAAATTCTCCTCTTTTACACCTCTGAGAAGGACAAGCTTTAGTGATTTAGGATCTAATGTGCAATGGCTGGCTCATTTGTAGCTGAGTTGAAATCTTTGGGCATAATCTTCTAATGACTCTCTATCTCCTTGTTGCATCCTAAATATTTCATCCCTAGTATCCTTGGCCTTGCAGTAGTCCCTATATTTTTCTAAGAATGCCTGTTTCATTTGATCCCAGCTAAAGATACTATTTCCTTCAAGGCTCATGAACCACCCGAGTGATAGGTCTTTCAGTGTGGAAGGAAAAGGCCTAAGCTTTTGTGCATCAGTAGTGTAATCAAATGATCTCCAAACTACCTCAAATTCAAATAGGAATGTGTCAGGATCTTCTGAAGTCAACCCATGAAAGTTTGGCAGATTATTAGGATTGATGTTCTTCATTCTGGCATCTCCGAGAGGTATGCTAATGGGAAAAGTGAAAAGCTCCCTAGGTTCTTCCTCCTCATTTTCCATTGAGGTGTTTGAGATGGAACTGGTAGTGAAGTTGCTTCTGTTTGGATCGTATGTGGAGTCAGTCTCATTTTCAGAGTGTAGAAATTCAAACTGAGAATGGTTAGAACTATTATTACCATTGTTGCTCATGGAATGCTCGAGCAAAAAGCGGCCAAATCTATCCCTTTGTCGATGAGGCATTCATTGGTAGAAGATATTTATGTTTTTGTTTATGTAATTCTTGTTTTCTTTTTGTGTTTTTTAGGTGATGTATCCTAAAAGATTTAGCACCTCCCTGGCAACGACACCAAAAAGTGGTGAGCTCCTAATATGGATACCTAATGAGGGCAGCTATACCAAGAGCCTACTTTAAATGTCAACCCGGGGAATGTACAAACTTGAGAGATGCATGCACTATATGTGCTCTTATAGGATAATCTCTTGTCAAAGTTAAATGGTGGTATCGATGTTCTAAAGATTGTCTCGTAAGTGTGAAGATTGTCTACTAAATGTGAAAATTGATTATGCTATGAAATTGAATACTGGGAAGCAATAAATTTAATTAAGAGAATTAAAGTGCTGAAAGCAGTAAATATGTTGTAAGAAATAAAGAAGGGAATCTTTTCTAAATAATTGAATGCTGATCTGTTCTAAGAAATGAAGATACAAAAATAGTAAATATATTTGAAATAATTAAATTGCTGAAATAACTAAATGTTGAGAATGAAAATATCATAACAGAGCTATTCTACTATTGGGGAAACGAAGTCTATAACTACTATCCGCGCACAAAATTGGAGTCTTCGTCTAACTTATTTTACCAATCCAGAATCGAGATACGATCATTCTACGCTTACCCATCTATTACTAAGAAGTTAAAAGAAACTAATCACAATGAGAAACTGCAGTGAACTCCAGATCTAAACCATGACATTGAAAGCAAAGCTATTACACATGTAATCGTTGATAAAAATATGCGTTGTAAGAAAGAACCTATAGGACTACGGAAATCATTTTAATGTACTACGGAATGCATTCTAGACTACTACAGAAATAATGAATCATTCAACGCTACCATATATCATAGAACTGTTCATCAATGTAAAACGCATACTTGGAAAAATACCTACAAATAGGAATCTCCTGACCTGCGTGTTGGAGGGGCCCTCCCCAACCCATACTCAGGAGAGAATAAAAACTCATAAACGCTTGCTAGAATTAATCGTCAATCTTTCATTAATATGTAAAATCCATGTCAAAATAGAAGTCTATACTTTAGTATCTCAATAGTGTAGAAAACGTTAAAAATAATGTCTTTCTCAAAAATAACAGCAAGGGACTCTCGCTACCCGAGAGGTCCATATTTATACTATTTAACTCTAATCCTAACTGATTTTCAAAGTGCCGATTCATCTTGAAAGTGGGAGTGTGTCCTCTATAAATCAGGAAACAGGGCGCTGAGCTTGGTGATCCTTTAGTCTTCTACACGTCCTTCCTTTAATAAACCTGAACCTGCTCAATCACACTTGGTTTCCATATAATCAGTTTAATTGATATGCATTCTAACATACAAGATTAATCATAAAAACAATTTCATTAAATCATTAAAGTAAAACACTTTTCCCACAATTGAGTGTGTTTCGTTACCATTGCTTGAGCTAGACTGTGGAAAAAGGGTTATCAAAATACCTGAAAAATGGACCCATCAGTGATCACCAATCATGAAATATTACTGGGCCAAATCCCAACACTGGAGCATATGTGTCAGTAGAGGGATTTGGGCCCTCATGCTCTGGATCTCGAAGAACTTAAGGATCCCACAGTTTCTCAGTGCTTCCACACATTGTGGATCATTTACAGCTTGTTCATCATCTAACTCATGCTCCCGTTCACGCCACTCCAAGACCATTTTGGCTGCTGGAAACCTGCCAAAAGGAGATTATAAACATTGTAAACACTTGCTTCAACCACCAAAATTTCCTTTTTTTGGCATGGTTTGTGTTTGGGGATGGATATTTCCTTCGTCGCACCCTCTTCTTGCTAACAATGCGACATCATCGCTGTCCATCCATGTGACCATTGCGAGGACTCAGTCTCGTAGCAGTTCCCGAAAGGGAAGACTATGATGACCCGAGGACGCAATGGCCCTTCACAAACCAAACTAAAAACCAAAAAAATGAACCAAATTAAAAAATGTAAACCACTACAATTATGCTGGATGAATATTAGAGTTACCTACTCTGGACGACGGGTGAAATGGCTGCTCATAGCTCCCGAAATCGACAAGTGAAATTTTGGCTCCAAATGGCACTTATCCTCCCAATTTGGAAAATGAAACAATGGTGACTATATTTGGTTTTTATTTCTATTTATAAACAAAATGGAATATTCTTTTTTCAAATATTTGATGCCTTTAGGTCATTTGCTATAGTTTGGATCGTTTTAAATAAATTTGAATGCTTGATTGACTATTTGACCTAGTTTTTCGAGTGCGTAGGAGTCATAAGTATCTTTGTTACGTCATTTTCTACATTGGAATGATCATGTCAGGTATGAACACTCCTTGTGTGTTTTTGTTCGTTATTTTTTCATTCATTAGATTGTAATTATTTAATGATAATGAGCTTACTCTTTGTTCTTTCTCGTGCTCTTGAAACTATGAGAATACGTTACTGAGTTACGATTTATCACTTTTCTAGGCTCGTTAAACTCTTACGGAAGAGGAACCCCCCCGGAGTCTATCTTTAAGCTCTTTTCAGGCTCTCGAAATATGAGAAGATTGCTAAGCGAACTTGTCATGTTCACGCTTGTAAAAGAATTTGAATGGTCATCTTCCTAGTGATAGTTTACCCCTTTTTCGGACGAGGGGGAACTACTTATGGAAAAGGTATACTCCAGCCAATCATGACTAGAAGAGTCCTCTCCTGCATTGTTTTACCCTTTTTCAGGTGATGAGGCTAACTTTACGAAAAATGATCGTTGGATTCTTCTTTAGTTCTTTTCAGATTCTCTAAACATGAAATGACGACTGAGTTTACCTTCTATGGGCTCATTAAACTTTCACATTAAAGGGCCCACCACGGGATGAACCCCTCTTATCCCAAGTTTAGAAAATATTTGGGATTGGACTCATCTATGAGATGAGCTATACCGAGCATTTGGTTACCCTCATCAAGCTCGTAAAAAACACATGAGGCACTCATCATTCATGATGGGGAAAAAGGAAAGCTTTTATGTTACACCCCTTATCAGTGGCAGTATCTAGTCAATTCTTGAACATGGCACTCATCTACATTTGCATACTACACTTGGATCATCCGTTTGTCCTCTAGTTTCAACTATTTCCCGAGTCTTATTACTCCTTTGAGTCATTCAAAGAACGCTTCCACCATCAGTTGCATTAGGGATTAGTATCATAACTCGTCAGGTCAATACTACCAAGGCATGTCATGCCCATGTTCAAGAATACTCTCACTACTCGTTATCTATAGTCAATACACCTTTCATCATGTCGGTCTACTCTGAGTCAGTCTTGCATGTCACTATACCATCCAATCTGCTCTACACATCCTTTGTCATGTTTCGTGTCGATGATGGGGTATTCATCATGGCCCTCCTTCGACGGATTCATCCTTGTCGACTTCAAATCATCATCTGAGGATTGAATCTAGAAACCAACTGAGTAACTTGGCCCTGCATGCCTCAATGGCAGGATACCTTACTTTCAACAATGAGTTTACATCATTGACTCTTGATTGAAATATTTCATCTCGCGTTTGACTCCAGTTACTCATTTATTCACACTTGATGATATGTACTATGATATTTTGGGGATCATTGACATTAATGGTGATTTCCCTCGCACTTGTTAACGGTATACATCAATGACCAGTAATCAAGTGGTTTCTACCATGTTCGACGTCAAGACATTTGTAATCACATGGATAGATTTGTATCATTGCGGGTTTAGCTTGAAGACCCTGGGGAGTCATATTTTTCCCAGGTTGCAATCGATTTTGTATTGAGTCATGTCACACGGATCCATGTTTGTATTGGTCATGGTTGTGTTATCATCTCATCATGGATCTACACTTGTGTCTAGTATCCATGATTGTGTTCAGTCGGTCATTAATACCATGGATCTTCAATGTATTGGTCGACAGCCGTGTTATATGTCATATGAGACAGTGTACTCAGAGTCAGTTGTACTACAGCAGTGTCCTTTGTCTGATAAGCCGTTTCCATTCTTTCTATCAAAGCATTTCACCTGTCCAAATTTCAACAGCTTCATGCTTTGGGGGGCATTCTATTACACCTAAAATCCTACCATCAAGAGATTTAGGGTATACATCCCTGAAGTACCATCGGCTAAGTCATTTACCTAGAAATGATACCTTTGCATTTATGCTAAGTTTTGAGAGGTTGTCGTAGGCTGTACTCATGCAACCTACGATGTCGCATCTTTCTCTATTGAAGAATGCAACGAAATCAATTAATGGACAAAAATAGGTCCTTCGAGCTCATAATCCTGCTGACTTGGATCCTTATCCCTGACCTCTTGGTAGAGCTGTAACTCGGTTCCTAACCTCTTGGGAGGATTCCCTATCTCTCTCCTACCATATCTCAGCCTACCCTATCCATATCCTATCCACTTAGACCTATATAAGTGAAGCTCTACCCCTGTCCAAGGGGAGGAAGTCTATAGTGTCTACATGCTGGTGAAATCATATTGGAGAGATCTCTAACTCATCCATTGAGAGACTCATACTTCCTTGGAAGGATATGGCAATCGTCTTGGATGGAGAAGGGCTACTACATTAATCCTTGTTTGTCGTCTATTCTTATCTATGTACTTTCCCTATATTTACAGTAATATAAACGCTTTCCACCAATATTGTTTATGTGTGATGATATTGTGTATTTTACCTGTTTAACTGTTTACTTAGATCTCTTATTGTACAAATTCTTTTTACTCGTTTGCATTGTTCTATGTGTCTTGATAGGTCTTGTAGCTGATATCTGACGACCGCTAGATGTGGAGTAGTATCCAGGAGAAATGATTGCAAAGTTAAGGTAAGTAATATAGCACTTGATCCTTAAGTAGATCTAGGAAAGTCGTTTGTAGTATGTATTATTTGTTCTAGACTCACATTGAGCTAGGGAGATACGGCTCATGTCCTCTCGAGTGGATTTCCCTTCCAACAGCCACCTACTCCTCCCTTTACCCATAACCACCTCCCCCCCCTCTCTCTCTCTCCTTTTCCCCCCAACTCCTTACCCTCCAACTACACCACCCTCCACTCTCTTCTCTCTTTCTCCCCTCCTCCCCCTAACTATTACTAATCTTCTCTCTCTCTCTCTCTCTCTCTCTCTCTCTCTCTCTCTCTCTCCTCTACTCCTACACCTTCCCCTAAACCCCACAACTCTCTCTTTTCCTCTCTCTATCCTCCTACGACCACTAGACAACCACCTCTCTCTCTCATTCATATCCCCCTACCCCTAACTCCCTCATCTCTAGCTCACTCCTATCCCATACACTTAACACCCCTTCTCTATCTTACTTGATTAATCCCCCTCCCCCTACCACTGAACACCCCCCATCCATTTCTCTCTACCTCCCTCTCCCCACATCTTACCCCTCCATCTCTCTCTCCTAGTCCTACCACTAAACAAGACCATACTCTCTCCCTCTCTCTGTCTCTCTCTCTAAATATACAACACCTCTCTCTCTCTCTCTCTCTCTCTCTCTCTCTCTCTCTCTCTCTCTCTCTCTCCTAACCCCCTAACACCCCCCCTCTCTCCCCCATCCCCCTTACACGCCCTCACTCTCTCCCCCACCCCCCTAACACCCTCCTCTATATCTCTTCAGGGATGTTTTAAGAACCCCACAAATTTTATATGTATACAAAATGGGCAAATCTCCCTGATATATAGGAAAACTTGAAGGCGATTTTATCAATAATATAATATGCATATATAATTTTTTTTGTGAATATTTCATTTCATTATATAATGTTGTAAAATATTGGTGAATCTTTCACTAAATTATAAGATATTATAAAATCTTGGCAAATATTTCACTTAATTATAAAAATTTGTAAAAACTTGGCAAATCTTTCACTAGATTATAAAATATAGTAAAAATTTGGTGAATCTTTTGCCAATAAGACTCAAGCTTTTGATTATGTATATTACTAAGGTATTCCAACAGAAGAAAATACACCGGAGCTCAACTCTAGACTCTCTCGACTCCTAGACTCTCGAATGAACAAGTGTATGAATGAGGAGAGGATGGATTTACTTATACATTTCACAAGCAGTGTTTGATCACTCATAACTAGAAGGTGTCAACTAAACACAACTACACTAACTAGATTCAGGGAAATTAGGGACTCTACCTGTTATCTCGTCCCTTAATGGTCCAACGGACATGTGGGGTCATGAATCTTGACAGGCCAACAAACTAATACAATTACGTGAATACCCTAGTAGTGGGCCACTTCCTTTATATAGAGAGATAGTTCTTAGACCAATTCCAAGCTTCCAACCAATATTCTCACCAAACTTTCTTCTCTTTGGTATTGAATGGTAGGAGAGTTGCATATTTGTTAGTGAATACTTAAAATGGCTCAATCCACCCAAATGTTCCTCGGTAAGTGATAAATTCACCTGTCACTATTTTAAAACATCGCAACACTATAAAAGAATCCATAAATTGATAAATCACAACCCCATGCACTTCTAAATTCACCCAGTGATGAGAATAATGCCCCATGCACTTCTAAATTCACCCAGTGATGAGAAAAATGCCCCAGACACTTCAATACTTGCCCCGGGCACTTCAAAATTCTCCCAAAGATTATAAAAATGCGCTAAGCACTTCAATATTTTCCCAGGCACTTCTAAATTCTCCCAATGATGATAAAAACCCCCCATGCACTTCAATATTTTCCCCAAGCACTTCAAAATTCCCCGAGGCACTTCAATTCTTACCCCATGCACTTCAAAATTGACCCAAGGATGATAGAAATGAAAAATGCACTTCAATACTTGCCTTGGCCACTTTAAAATTCTCCCAACGATGATAAAAACACCCAGACACTTCAAAATTCTCCCAGCAAAGATTAAAACACCCCCATCCACTTCCATGATTTCCCAGGCACTTCATTACTTTCCCCAGACACTTCCAAATTCATCCAATGATGATAAAGATGCCCTATGCACTTCAATAATTTCCTTAGGCAAGGGAGAAAAACACCCAACCATGATATAATCACCTAGGCAATCACAAAAATGCCTCAATCCACACAAATTTTCCCTGACAAGTGATAACTTTGTCCATCACTATTTTAAAATGCCCCAAAATCATTAAAGCATTCATACATTGATCAATAACAACCCAAGCACTTCTAATCTCACACAGTGAGGAGAAAAATGACCCATGCACTTTTAAATTCACCCGGTGATGAGAAAAATGTCCCATGCATTTCTAAATTCACCCAATGAGAAGGAAAATGCCCCAAGCACTTCAATACTTGCCCCGGGTATGTCAAAATTTTATGAAAGATGATAAAATTGCTCTAAGAAATTCAATATTTTCCTAGGCACTTCTAAATTCTCCCAAGGATGATAAAAAATCCCCATGCATTTCAATATTTTCCCAAAGCACTTCAAAATTCCCTCGAGACACTTCAATACTTGCCACATGCACTTCTAAGTTGATCCAATGATGATAGAAATGCCCCATGCACTTCAGTACTTTCCTTGACCCCTTGAAAATTCTCCAAACGATGATAAAAATGCCCAAACACTCCAATATTTTCCCCAGGCACTTCATAATTCTCGCATCGAAGATAAAAACGCCCCCATCCACTTCTAAAATTACCCAATGATGAGAAAAATGCACCATGAACTTTTAAATCCACCGGTGATAAGAAAAACGCCCCATGCACTTCTAAATCCACCTAGTGATGAGAAAAACACCTCATGCACTTCTAAATTCACCTAGTGAGGAGAAAAATGCCCGAGGCACTTCAATACTTTCCCTGGGCACTTGCACTTCAAAATTCTCCAAGAGAAAATAAAAATTCCCTAAGCACTTCAGTATTTTCTGAGGCACTTCAAAATTCTCCCAAGGATGATAAAAACTCCCCATTCACTTCAATATTTTCCCCAAGAACTTCAAAATCTCCCCAAGGCACTTTAATACTTGCCCCATGCACTTCTAAATTCACTTAGTGATTAGAAAAAATGCCCCGTGCACTTCAATACTTTCCTAGGCCACTTCAAAAATCTCCCAACGATGATAAAAACACCCATACACTTTAATATTTTCTCCAGGCACTTCAAAATTCTTGCGGCGAAGATAAAAAACGCCCCCATCCACTTCCATGTTTGCCCAGGCACTTCATTACTTGCCCTAGACACTTCAAAATGCATCCAATGATGATAAAGATGCCCTAGGCAAGGGAGAAAAACACCCGACAATGATATAATCACCTAGGAAATCACAAAAATGCCTCAATCCACACAAATTTACCTCGGCAAGTGATAACTTTTCCCATCACTGTTTGAAAACGTCCCAACACTATAAAAGCATCCATACATTGATAAACAACAACCACAGGCTCTTCTAAATTCACCTAGTGATGAGAAAAACGGCCCATGCACTTCTAAATTCACCTAGTGATGGTAAAAACGCCCCATGCACTTCTAAATTCACCAAGTGATGAGAAAAACACCCCATGCACTTCAATACTTGCCCCAGGCACTTCAAAATTTTCCGAAAGATGATAGAAATGCCTTAAGCACTTCAATATTTTCCCAGGAACTTCAAAATTCGCCCAAGGATGATAAAAACTCCCCATGCACTTCAATATTTTCCCCAAGAAACTTCAATACTTGCCCCATACACTTCTAAATTCACCTAGTGATAAGAAAAACGCCCCGTGCACTTCAATACTCTTCTTGGCCACTTCAAAATTCTCCCAACGATAAAAACACCCATACACTTCAATTTTCCCCACGTACTTGAAAATTCTCGCAGCGAAGATAAAAACGCCCCCATCCACTTCGATGTTTTCCCAAGCACTTCATTACTTGCCCTAGACACTTCATTATGTTCTGAAGGGGTATAAAGACAACATTAACACAATGACCCAAACTTCCAAGCATTAACAACATGTAATATATATTTGCAAACACAATGACCCAAACTTCCAAGCATTAACAACAATTATTTATATACTTGTAAATATTTCAAATAAACTTATATTTACACCACTACTACTTAAAGGAATTTTTTCAATGTTTATGAAGCCTTCCCTTCATAATGGGATTCTTAACCATGTCAGATATTCCAAACATAACAACTAAATTAGTCTCATTCATATAGGTTTGGATCCATGATCCCCTCCTTAACCAAATCTCTAGGATTGAAACCAAACATCAAAATATGATAGTGATTCAAGTCCCATTCCATGTGATGTCAAATATCAAATCAAAATCAATGATTCTACATGAAATCAAACATTGATGCTACCAAGCTTTTGTAGACCACATTTACTATCCCACTCAACCATAGTTGTCTCCTAGTTGGAGATCTCCTATTATGCTTCAAAGAACCGCACTTACACAATAGAACCACTAACCAATCCAAGTTCTGAGCATTCATAACTAATGACCACTACCTTTTTCCCAAGCCTCCAAGTAACTTTATAATTCATTTCCCATGAGGAATTAAGTCCTCCATATCCTTCTCTCTTCTCTCCCCTTCAAATCACACCATTTGATATTTCCAACAACAAGTTTGTTTTGAGTCTTCCAAATTCCAACCACAAAACCATTAAACTTCCTTGCCAATATTGGTTAAAAGAGGAACCATATAATGCCATCTCCAACCTTCACACGAAAATTATTTTGGACTATCAAATACTACATAAACTAATATTCAAACAAAAATATCAACTATGGATTTAATGTTTTCATCTCATTACCATTGCAAGCACATCTTCGATGCCCATCATCCTGCATACAGAAATATTCTAAAATGATTATTTGTTTTTTCTACTAGAATTTTTCATGATGCACTAACCCTAAGGAGTATGATCAGCATTCATACAATGGTATTTTTCTTGTTTGCAGTGTGAACACTAATAATTATGATTTTATTTACCATTGGATGTTCTACTACACAACCTTATCATTGATATCATCATAAACTTTGCTGCCTTGACCACCATCTCCATGCACCACGTGTTTGGGATCATCCATGGGAGCACACAACATCTCAACTTAACATCCAAACTGCTAAGCATGGTATATGTATACATTTTCTCCACCAAACTAAAGAAAACTTCCAAAACGATATTATTTTCTCTTCTAAAGACATCTACAGTCATATACTAGTTCACCACACAAAAACCAGAGGTGTCGTGAACAAGTCAGTTACAAGTCAATTGTAGCTGCCAATTAGTAATGCCACTGAAAAAGCCTTTTCTTTCCCACCTAAGAAGAAAATTCTACAAAGCCACCCTGCAACACTAGCCTTAGTCCACTAGTAAGAAGGAAATCCAAACAACAACATTGGTTCCTAGTTCCTACCAAAGTCCTCCAAACAAGAACACCTCATTTATATTCGAAATAAATAGCTGCCAATGAATGATCCGATATTTTCAGATGTGGGAAGATCGAAAGCACCCTTTATAGAAACAAAGGCTTTGTAATCAAATCAATGTCCCAAAGGTGGGGAAGGATTTTGTGGTGCAATTGAAAAAAATGGAATTCTACATAGGTCTATGTGAAGTCCACATCATTCCATTGATTTTCTGCAATCAAAACATCTCCTATGATTCCATCAAACTTATGTAGACAAAGTACACAATTGCTTCCTACCCAACCCATGCTCTAAGGAGAAGTGAGATATATGGCAATGAAGGAAAACATGGTTTTTGGTATGGTTTTCCAACATATTTTTGAAGAAAAGAATTGGTTTATGTGGAGCTAGTGGATCCCAAGGTAGGTTTGGATCACTTATGTATGGAGAAACAAGAGATTAAGAATTGTAGCCATAACTATGAGATTGGATATATTTATTTTTTTATATGAGCCAATATTATAAGTAACGATATTTAGAGCATGGTTGGGTAGTGGGGACCTCATATTATTTCTCCATTCTTCATCAATTGGAACTTGATGATAAAAGACCCCATCCCCCTTCAAATTTAATGCATTAAAGATATTTAATGATGAAGTAGACATATGTTAGAGGGCGCTCATTTATCACCTATCACATAGCATATATCACCTTCTTAGCATCTACTAATATGATAAACGTATATATCTTTGAGCTATACTTTCATCTACTTTGACAAACTTCTATATTAGTTAGATTCTTGTACCTGCTCTGATGTGTACCCTGAACCAACACCCTAATTCTCAACTAGGCAACTAGGTGACTATTATAGAATATGAATATGCACCAATCTGTTGTTCCAAATATTATAGTCTAGAACACCCACTTATAAGTTTCAATTGACATCAATTAGGGATTAAAACGCGGCACAAAGAACTGTATAATGGACATGTGCCAATTTGTTGACAAACTTTGTAAATGGATTATTTACAGGTTTCTATTTTGCAGATTGCTACTGGGAAAAAGGTGTTCATATTTGACTTGATAAAACTATTTGAGACAGAAAAAGATGAGTTGGATAACTGCCTCAAGCTTGTTCTCCATTCTCCCAACATCTTTAAGTTGGGTATGATACATTTATTTTTGGGTAGTTTGTGGGTTTATTGGTTAGCATAGCTGATATTTTTTTAGAAGGCTCTAGTTGATTTTCTAGATATGCCATCTAAATATATGCTTACATAGTCAATGGCTTCTAGTTGAATATCTTCAAGGTTATGCTCTCGACAATGATCTGGAGCAGCTTTTCCAGTTGTATGGAGATTTGGTGTGTTTCCACTTCTGTGAAGCTACTTTAGACCTTCAAAAGCTTTCTGGATCCTCTAGGGGGGGCCTCTTTGGCCTTGCAAAGGTGTGGCAATGGAAAGTTTTATGTTCTGAGCATCTTGTTTTGTGTTTTTCATTTAGTACATCCTTTCAACCAACTATAACAATATGTTATAATGAGAAACATATTAGTAGATGCTAAGAAGGTGATAGATGCCAAGAAGGTGACATATCTATCATTCTAAGAAGGTGATAGATGCTATCAGAAATTAGTAGAGGGTGCTCATGTATTTCTAGAGGTTATACTTAGAAATATGGGTGCTATTCTAGAGTTATATTATTCATAAAGATAGGAATATGCTTCCACATTCTTTCATTGAAACTTGTAGCTCAAAATTATTCATATACAAAACCAATGGAATTTGCTTCCATTCGTATAATCTAGAGTTCCAAGTGATGTAAGATTGGATGATTATAGTGACCAATAGAGACATTGCTCATATTTTCCCTAAGCAATTGAAAAAATAGGATAATTCCAAATATGAAAATACATTTCTGGCAGATGTGTTCAAGGAGTTTGATCATCATCAAGAGAATATGCAACATTAGTAGAGTAGTTTTGATAGCATAGGAGAAGTGAGGTGAAGTGAGGTTTTTTTGGCATGAGTGGAGGAATTCCCTTGACCTAGGATGTCCATAACATCCTTTTCAGTATAAACATATATTGGTAAACACAAGGAAATGAATATATACCAGTCAAGCACCATTTCATCTAAAACCAATAGATAAATCACATACATGACCAAATACTAACTTTAAAGATTGAACATACAAGTAATACCTGATGACTACACATTAGGCTTTCAAAATGTGCCCAGCATTATATTGTCAAGCTTACTTGATTTCATTTTACAATTAATTTTTATGAAGGACATTTTATGGGAATCACTAAATTTTCTTCTTGGAATGGCTTATATCTGTATCAATAGCTTTGGGTATAGATAGTAATCAACCAGGGGAAACATACCCCGAATAAAGTTGTTCCTAAAATGCACCCGGGACTATGTAGAATGAATATGGTTTTTGCGAACGTCATAATATTGTAAAGCATGATGTATTTCGGTATCAGAAACTATTGTTATAAATTCTAATGAAAAGGCCCGAAAATGAATACCACTAAGCTGTAAACAAGAATACAAATCCAATTTTGAAAAGAGCAATCAATTGGCTAAGCATTAAATCGTATCATAGCCATAACAATCTATGACTATTGGCATATATAGAAGCCTCTATACAAAGAAAAAAGGTGATCAAAGTATTATATCCGAATACACTTATTGTAACTGTCTAGGAAAAAGGATTGTTTCGAAAGGAAACATAAATATTTTATTATTTTTTAAAAACCAGGAAATACTCACAAACATGAAACTAGCGTAAATATCGAACAAAATACATTTGTAAATTGGACATCGACTACCATACAATATATTTTTAAACAAAACCAGAAATGCAACTCAACACTCAGCTCAAGTGCATCAAGAGATGGAGGGGAAATGTTTAGGTCGTTTTTGCGCTCCCGAAATACTCAGACCAATCAAAAAATAAAAACCAAAATTCAATATGTTGATTATGATTCCCAAATCTAAAATGATGGCACATTTGATGCATTTCAACATAGATCTTCTAAACACTAAAATAACAATAGAACTTGGAAAGTGAAAGGAAGAAACAAGGGAGAACCTAGGAAACAATCTTGGAGCTATTTTGGAAACAATAGGTAGAGGCTACATGTTCGAATCATTCTTCAAACTTCCATCGTCATACTCACATATAAAATCCTGAAAAGCTTATACTAATCATAAAGCCAGGTCTTTGCTACTTTTGAGTATTGTCTTCCTTCCTTGATTCAAGCATGTGGAATGTTGACAATAAACTCGTTATCACTTTCTTGTAAACTAGATCATTCATTATCTCTCTAATTGAAGATTTGAATTTATGGAATCCATCTTAGGGTACGTGGTTGATTCCATTTGTTTGAAACCAACCTTATTCTAATCATTCAAGGCCTAGATCTCCATTATTTTGTGCGGGACCCTTATTTTTTCCTTGGGACACTTAGTGCTCTGGTCTAGCATCCAACATATATTGCTTTGATTATTGGTCCTGTTGACATTCAAGCCAACCCTAAGTTGTAGTTATGAAGGAGAGACTTGATCATTTTCAAACATAATTGTCGATCTTTGTTGTGTAAAAATAAATAACATCCATTCTTAGACGCTAAAGTTCCAAAAAACTTTCTTTCAAGTTCAACCTCTTTTGAAGATGCCTGGAATGCTTTGAACTAGTAAGAATGATGCTAAATGTTCAAGGTTTTCTTCCTCATATTGAGAGCTTCCAACAAGTTGAATTCATCTTATAATATGCACATCTGGGTGGTATGATGCTTCCATGTTACAGTTTTCATGCCAATAGAAAAAGTTTCTAGTTGAATAACATGAGATTTCTTTGGTAAAATTTGAGCAACTGAGCTAAAATTCTATATTTTCCTGGTCTCTATCATAGAAGTGCCTGCTTGGTCCATAGTTGATTAAAATCCATTAGTTATTCCCAAGGAAGCATCCTCAACTTAATGAATAGGTCTATTAAAAAAATTGTGTGTCAACACTAAACAAGATCTCAATTAGCTATCTCTAATCTAAGAATGTATTTCATAGTTTATTAAGAGCCAATATTTATTCCTAAGGAAGCATCCTCAACTTCATGAGTAGGTCTATTGACAAATTTCTATGTCAACAGGATCTTAATCAACTGCATCTAATCTCATAATGTCTTTGGGATCTGCATCTGGGGAGGTAAAAGAGGAGAGAACTGTTCATCAAATGCTTGAAGACATGGACCTGGAAAACCAAGGATCACAACATAATAACGCTTGTTAAGATAAAGCACAGAGTAAGCACATCTTTTACTAAAATTCAGTATTTATGCTTTGCAAGAAAATACACATTTTAGATGTTTACGTTCGAGTTTATACTTGTAGAAGTCCTATGAAATCCTCTGTGAAGGATACCTAACTCCTTTTGGATCTTTTTTTCTTGATTGAAATGATAGTTTTTTAATTTACATACAACAATCATTTTGTATTATAATGCTGTCCAATTTGGCTAAAGCCCATTTAATACAAAATAACACCCATTCCTGTTTTTAAAAAAGTTAGCAACGAACCTAAATGAATAACCAATTAGATTATTACTGTTATTGTTATGCCTCTTCCTAGATACCATTCCAATTTTAGCTACAAGCAAAATACTGTCAATGTTTTTATCAATACAACCATGGGTGTAAACTTAAAACACTGGAGCAAGATCCTCAAGACCTTAATTTGAGAAGTAAATAATGAAAAATACCAACAATTTCTTTCTATTTTAATAATGAAATGACATCAATCCCAACAAGACATGTCAATATTGATGTAAATGACCTTGTTGCATCGAAAGAAGTGGGTTGTTCTATAGACCAAGTAGAGGGAGATCTTCAAACATGTATCCATTTAAGTTGCATGTGTAATGCCTCGAGTGGAAGAAAAGGCCAACTCAATAAAATTATATATATCTAAAATCCTTGCATCCTCTGTTACCTTCTCCAACATACATATCAGCAATATTTTTAAGGTTGTAAAATTTTGTAATTGGATAGATTGCACTAAATGAGCTAACCATAAGAGGGTTAAGGTCATGGATATTTAATCCCTTTACATGGTCTAGAGGGATAGATTGCACCTCTTCAGGGATATTTAATCCCTTTACATGGCATATAACAAATAAAAGGTAAAGGTTTTCTGAGAGAATAAAATCCATCAAGATGTTTCCATAAACTTTGTTCAACATATGGTCATGACATTTAGATTTAACACTTCTTCATATTAGCACCCTTGTCTATCTT
This sequence comes from Larix kaempferi, assembly GCA_027924585.1. Classification (NCBI taxonomy): domain Eukaryota; kingdom Viridiplantae; phylum Streptophyta; class Pinopsida; order Pinales; family Pinaceae; genus Larix; species Larix kaempferi. The sequence goes on from BSBM01001753.1 coordinate 632,732, forward strand.
CTCTATCATGCATCATTTCATTTGTAGGTTAGAGCATGATGGTTTTGGTAAGCCTTACTTTCAGCCTGTAACATGACATGGGGACCTGTAGCAGTGACACCATCATTTTTAAGACTAGTGGGACTGAACTCATGACAACATTAATTACCTTGCAAAACATATTTCAATGAAATAGAGTGAAAGCATGGGAACTTTATTGGCCTATATATGTAGGTTCAGATCCATTTTCTATGCAACAAACTTTAGGTATGCAATGAAGGCGGTTGAGAAATGGCCTTTAGCAGTAGTTTAAAAGGTATCTCCAGATCTCTGTCTATTTTTAGAGAACGCCTTAACCCAAGAGAGGGAAATTTGCAATTATATTTGGTCTCAAGAGGAATTAGTTCCCAATATTGAGGAGCGCTCAACCTATTGTGGGGTTTAAATGCATATTTTGTGGCAAGGCATCATTCAAGCTAAAGGATGAAGAAGATGAGTTAGTGTGGCTACCAAATCCATCTTGGGGAGTTTACACTGCTAGATTGGGGTACCATGTAGATTTTTCATATAAATATGATAAGGAAAATAACAGTGAGAATAAATGTAGAAACTAAAAGCACCAATAAAAACAAAGGTTTTCCCGTGGCTTGTTTTGGCCAACAAAATGTTGACTTCGGACAACCTACAAAAAGGTTTTGGAAGGGTCCAACATGTGTCTATGGTGTAGGGAGAATGGTGAGAGTAAACATCACCTTTTCTTAGCTTCTCCATAGAAGTTTGGGGTTTTGTTAAAATAATCACAAGAGGTAAAGGGACCTGGTCAAGAAAATCTGGAGAATGCCTTGGAAAGGTGGTTTGATGATAAAGACACCTCTGAAAATTCATCACTTCTGGCAAAGAAAATAACCAAAACTAAAGAGAGATGGGAGGGTTGGTAGGGAGTGGTTCCAAAAGGACACTACTTAACCTAGGGTTTCTTTGATGGGGCCTCCAAGGTGAACCCAGGGCTCTGTGGTGCAGGTGGTTGTGTCTATTTCTGAAATTCATAGGATATAATTCCATGTGGCCTTAGTCAAGGTACCAAAAACAAGACAGAGCTCATAGTTGTGTATATACTGCTTACTGTTGCAAAAGAAAGAAAGGTAAAGGAAATCCATTTTTTTAGGGATTCAATATTTGTCATGGAGTGGCTCAAGATGGCCACAACAATCAAAACTTGTTTCTTCATGATGCTATAAAGTTGATAAATAAAATCAATACTCTAGGAGTTCTTTCACAAGAATTTTGTTCACTTGTATTTACAGAGAGAACAATTCAAACACTTATAATCTTGCAAAGAGGGTAGTTAAGTCACGATAGGAATCATGGTGATCACTGAACTCTAAGGAGATGATGTCTCCTCTCTCTTCCATAGGAATATTTTCAATTAATGTTGTTTTTGTTCTTGTATTTTCCTATTTTGGGAAGTTTTCTTTCTTGGGTCTTGAGATAGTAATCTGAAGTTGAACTGGTAAATACCCAGACTGTTAAAAATTACTTGTTACTTTTTTGGTTGTAGTGCATGACAAGTTGATCAGCAACATGTGGGTTCCATGTCTAGAAATACTTTTACTGAGAGTACCTCTCCTTGTTTCTTCTTGAGATAACAAAAAAGACTAAGTTTTTGTTTGGAAAAAAAAAACAATATCAAATGACAAACCCAAAAATAGATATTTACTCCCGGTATCTCTCTCTTAATATGTATGACACATATATCAATCACATTTTTTTATTCAATGAAATATCTTCCAAATTTATATATGAATGATCATACTTTTTCCACGTATGCATTGCGCAGACATTAAATTAAAAATGACTATGACTTCAAAGAAATTTCTTAGACATTTGTAAAATAAACATCAAATTACATTCAAGGTCTCAATTTAATATTGAAAAATGTTTCTGTTGCATGGTAACACAATGATAACACTTTTTCTGTAAACGTTTAAATTTAAATTTTAACTCATCCCCCACCAGCTACAAACATATTCATTTTTTTGCAGTTTCTAGCTTTGCAAGAGTATCGCTCTCAGAAGAAATTATTGCCACTGTCAACCTGAACCATAGAGTTATGAACCCCCAATAGGCTTCTTCTAGTCAATGCCACTCATATTCTTCTAGTGAGTTTTAATCTCTCTAATGACTCTGTCAAACCCTAAATAGGAAAATATGTGAAGAAACATAGATCCTCAAAAGTGCTCCCATATGAAATTCAGAAATAGTTCAATTATTTAGAGTGAATATTGTCAAGCCTCATCATGGCCTCACATCCCAGCATGGATATAACCTACAACTACCCTCGACTTCAAAATAAATATACATGGTCATTATAAGGCTTTTATTGAGAAACTTGTATTAATTCCACTTAGTTTATGTTTCAAATTAGGCATAAGATTTGAATCAAGCTCATTTCCAAAGAGGACTGTCAAATCATCGGCTAAAGAACTAAACAATGAAAAATAACCCACAAATAATATATGGAATCAATTTATATTTGGATTTGTAATTAGAACTAATGGACTAGAACTTTTGAAAACATCCCTCTAATATGTTCCAGATACAACTTTTCTTGATAGATTACAATAAAAAATGGGGACCTAAAGAACATAATATATTATATAATTCAACATTAAGTTAGCTGATAACTGAATAGTGACTTCGGTTTTGATGCTACTGATTGATATGAAAAAAGAAAGTTAGCCGATTTTTGAATCGCCTCGTCACTGGAATTTTTTGGACTTGTAGAAGCTTCTTTGCCCACATTGGATTTTTCCATAGTTAAGTAATTGTGTGTAGTTGAACTTGTATTTTCTCCATCATTTTTAGAAGGATCTGGATAATTGTCATTATATAATACAGAATCATGTTTTGGCACCTGCATCTCTTGATTTTGCTCATGTATAGGGGTTTTGGGACTATCAAGTGTAGAGTTCATCTAGTTAATCACAGTTTCCTTTGCTTCATGGGCTACATCTAAATCTTGTAAGGAAAAAGAACAATACAAAAATAGTTATTTTGACAAAATTCCAATATTCACTAAGTTTTTATATTAAATACCTTCATTTGAAGCAGTTTACAAGACATGATAAATGAATGCTTGATTAGGATTTGAAATATGCAAAGATGGAATAAGAAAATACAATTTTGACCACAAAGACACTACTGTTTGTTCTTTAAAAAGTCTCCTGTAAAACTATCAAAACTTCAAAATATGGAAAGTATCACGTGGAAGAGTGTTGACACTATGATCCATCCAAAGTCATAGCTTTGGAATGACAATGAAACCAAGTGATCAAGAAATAATATATTTGCAGACATATACAAGAGAAAGGATATAAAAAATCACAACATAATTTGGGAATTATAATACACCTCACATTCCAACTTGCAATCTATTTACATAAAAAAACTATACATGACTAGCAAACATAGAGGTGAAGCAAAGTACTCAAAACACAATTAAAATACCTCCAGGCTATTGGAAACCTGAGTTGGTATTGATGTCAAACAAAAGTTCTATGATTGAACTTTTCCGGTTTGAAGAAGTATATGCCAATGTCAACCTACAGGAATTTACAGTCACCCTACAAGAAGCTACAACAAATTACAATCACCTCATAGGAAGCAACAGTCAAAGCAAAACTTCTGCTACAAAATCGTCCAAGTCTGCCCAAGCCTTTGTGATCTGAGCTTTGATATTATCAGTGGTTGAAATCAATGATTGTCAATAGTGATTCCCTAATAAAAATTATATGAACAATAAAATTTGGTGCAATTTGAATAAACCCTAGAACAGGTCATACTGTCTAATCCGAAATTTGTAGACGTCCAGTAAAGAACTATGTTGATTTGCAAATGTGACACAAGCATGGATATTCTACAGGAGTCATGGAAATTTTTCCTAATTTAAATACCTAACATGTTGACAAAAGAAATGCCCCTGAAATACTATCCCATTCCAAAAAATGACGAAAGTGAAACTAGAGGAAAATGTGGGGAATGAAAATCAATTTTAAACAATTGAAAGCTGAGAAGAGTACTTTATCAACAAAAAGTTTATGAAGCTCCCCAGAAATTGCCTCCAGTAGAGGAACATCGAGCATCTGCGGTGGGATCCGAAGAATTGAGAGCAAAGAGAATTTATGATTTATCTTACCTCCTAGGTTGTTGAACTAAATGTTGCATGAGTGAGAGTCTAACATGTGATTCACAAGATTTTGTGGAATTCCTAGGATTTTATAGGCACGTGGGGGGGTGAAATAGTTGTTTGAAGCAACCCCAACTTAATATCGGGGGATGAAAGAGTTGTTTCAAGCTGCCATGATTGGTTATCGGGGGGCGAAATAGCCATATGAACCCAACAATGATTTTATATCGGGGGCGAATGCCATATTTTTGATAGATCAAACAAAAAATGAGTGTGAATGACATTTTCTTTACCAATCTAACCCGAAATGGAGGGCGAATGCCATAGGTTTAGCAAATTTCGGGGGCGATTTCCATATTTTGTGAGATTTTTAGCAAATTTAGGGGGGCGATTTCCATATTTTGGGAGAGAGCGTTGCTAGATGGGAAGGCTATTTTCTTTGAAAATATTATTTTGTTAATAAATAGTGGATGATTTTTTTTCCATTTTTTTTTAATATATAAAATTCGCTCACCAATTTTTGGAAACCCCTCTAATTTTGCCCATGGGCTCTAATTTGCCCCTTAAATCATTCGTGTATCTCTCTACGCTCATCAACCTTAAC